>OY744518.1:212859564-212969564 GCA_963556195.1 Sepiola atlantica
TTATCATATCATCTAAAGTGCATTAATAAATTCCTGAACATGTTTTTAGATTTAAATACCAATTTAAACTTGTATTCAGTATGTGTATATATATATATATATATATATATATATATATATATATATATATATATATATATATATATAGAGAGAGAGAGAGAGAGAGAGAGAGAGAGAGAGAGAGATACCGAAAATATTCAAAATTACGTCTTAAGGAGATTCTTTCCTCGTGTGAAGGTTTTTTTTCTTTGTGTTTGCCCACAATGCCCCACAGTGTGGTGTAGGTTTTTTCAAGATCTTTCAATTTGAGAACTTTTCGTCTTTGTGGATTTTTCTGATGATCTTGAGGTGTAGCAGAGCCGATATTGATATAATAATGTTGGTCGGCTCACTTGCAGAGAAACGAGTCGTAAATAGACATCTCACAGGAATGTTATGTTTTTTTTTAAATGTGAAAAAATAAAAATTGAAAATAAAAACCATGGTTATTGGAATATAAGATGAACCTGTCTTGTTTATATATATATATATATATATATATATATATATATATATATATATATATATCTTCCACTCTATAATAAAGAACAATGTCTATTTATTTGTATATTTTTATCTAAATAAATATAAAATATCTGTCCCATCACACAAATGTTTCTAGCCTTTGGACGAAAGCATTTCCGTCAGCCATGACCAGATAGAAATCTTAAGTAATTCGTAATTGTATTCTTAGTATCGCCCGCACTGAGAATTGAACCCTTCAACCGCCAGCAGACTGTCAGAACTGATTTTCACTTAGCACTTATATCCGTTGTGCCAAAAGTCATGGCTGACAGAACAAGAGCAAACTTGTCTAAAGGAAGTGACGTCGTCCCTTCCTTTTGTTTCGGTCACAGCATGAAATAACAAAAAAGGAAGTGACGTCGTCCCTTCCTTTTGTTTCAGTCACGAAATGAAATAACAAAAAAAGGAAGTGACGTCGTCCCATCCTTTTGTTTCAGTCACGAAATGAAGTAACAAAAAAAGGAAGTGACGTCGTCCCATCCTTTTGTTTCAGTCACGAAATGAAGTAACAAAAAAAGGAAGTGACGTCGTCCCATCCTTTTGTTTCAGTCACGAAATGAAGTAACAAAAAAAGGAAGTGACGTCGTCCCATCCTTTTGTTTCAGTCACGAAATGAAGTAACAAAAAAAGGAAGTGACGTCGTCCCATCCTTTTGTTTCAGTCACGAAATGAAATAACAAAAACGGAAGTGACGTCGTCCCTTCCTTTTGTTTCAGTCACGAAATGAAATAACAAAAAAGGAAGTGACGTCGTCCCTTCATTTTGTTTCAGTCACGAAATGAAATAACAAAAACCTTTGTTTACAACAACGAAAAGGGTTTATTCAAAAAGGTTACCTATCACGTTTGGTAAAGGTAGAAAAAAGTTGGACAGTGTCCGAGAAAGAGGAAAAAGAAAGTAGGAAGTTCTTAGGGCTGCCGGAAGTCTGTCAGCAAATATCTTCAGGGGAAGATAGTAGGTGCTTGAGCGTCCAATGGACAAGGAGGCGGAAGGTGTTTTCTTCTTTGCTTGCAGAAGTCTCTCTGGGGCGATCCGTCTCTGCAATCTCTAAAGGGGCTGAAGTAGTCCCTTAGGGAACTATTGATATCAATGCGTCCTGCGAGCTGATTGGCTAATATTTGGCTGGCCAAACCACCTAACAGGGACACTGATACACATTACAAAGTAAACCTCATTTATCACCGCTACAAGCTAACCCCGTAGATTAAAAAAGGTTTCTGTTCGAAATTCTGTACAGATTCCCCAGTTCCACAAGACGTGCCTGAAGAAGGTCGGAGGTTACATCGGCTGAAACGTTGTGAGAATAACATCCAAGATGAGAACAGTAGTCCGAATAATCCAAATAATACAAATTATCAATCCTAATCTCAAAAAACGCACCTTGAGAAGGTCGGAGGTTACATCGGCTGAAACGTTGTGAGAATAACATCCAAGATGAGAACAGTAGTCCGAATAATCCAAATAATACAAATTATCAATCCTAATCTCAAAAAACGCACCTTGAGAAGGTCGGAGGTTACATCGGCTGAAACGTTGTGAGAATAACATCCAAGATGAGAACAGTAGTCTGAATAATCCAAATAATACAAATTATCAATCCTAATCTCAAAAAACGCACCTTGAGAAGGTCGGAGGTTATATCGGCCGAAACGTTGTAAGAATAACATCCAAGATGAGAACAGTAGTCCGAATGATCCAAATAATACAAATTATCAATCCTAATCTCAAAAAACGCACCTTGAGAAGGTCGGAGGTTATATCGGCCGAAACGTTGTGAGAATAACATCCAAGATGAGAACAGTAGTCTGAATAATCCAAATAATACAAATTATCAATCCTAATCTCAAAAAACGCACCTTGAGAAGGTCGGAGGTTACATCGGCCGAAACGTTGTAAGAATAACATCCAAGATGAGAACAGTAGTCTGAATGATCCAAATAATACAAATTATCAATCCTAATCTCAAAAAACGCACCTTGAGAAGGTCGGAGGTTACATCGGCCGAAACGTTGAGAGAATAACATCCAAGATGAGAACAGTAGTATGAATAATACAAATTATCAATCCTCATCTCAAAAATTCCGAAGCTGAATTTCTCCTATTGTGGTGTGTGCTAAATTTCGAATTTAAATAAATGAAGGATTATCTTAGCGATAGAAAAAGATGGGAGCTTCTTTTTGCTGTTTTTTTTTTGTTTGTTTGTTCTAGATAATTTTATTTATTTTAATATGTGACAAATGATAGCCGAAAAAATCTATGGAAGAACAGTACAAAAATAAAGAAAATTACAATCACTAAAAAATATATATTTAAAAAAAAGTAAACTTGATAAGAAAATGTGTGAATTATAAAAATATAAAAACATTAAAAAAAAATTTTTTTAAATTGTAAAAGAAAACAAAAATTCCCGATAGGAAATTTTTGCGATGATACGAAATGTAAGTTCTTTGCATAATGTTTTGCAAGATAAGCTGAAATAAAAACATAACGAACAAAAGCATAAGTCAGTCGTGAGACTGTACACCTATGCCTGACAACGTAATAGTTTCTCGGCGGAGCATTTTGGTTGCCATGGAAACGTTGAAAACTCGTAAACTATTTATCTGAGCAGGCTGAAATTTCGCAAGGTGGTTATTGTTACCAAAGAGCACCAGATTCGAAAAAAAATCCGAAGTTGGAATATCATCAATATTTCGAGCGTGACCAAACTTATCAAGGTCAAAGATCGAGGTCATATAAGATGCGAGACTTCATTGTCTACAATATGGGCCGAATAGCGAGTCTCTACGATAAACAGATCCAAAGTTATCGCCATAAGTATGACTTTAACCTTGACCTTTGACCTAGATATCCCAAAATTAAATCAGGCCTAAGTTAGACCATAACCGATATTTTGACCAAGTTTCGTGACGATTGGTCAAGCGATGTGGACGCTAAGCTATACACAAACAAACTCGACCAAAAACATAACCTCCTTGGCAGAGGTAAAAGAAGATACACAAGACAGAGATTAATGATATATGGACTGGAATTATAATACAAGAAATGTCTTGCAAACTAAGTGTGTTTGCGGCTTAATTAAAAGACCAACTTATCTGATACTGTTCTTATGCACCTATTTAAGTACAACTGAATTTGCAAAGGAGCGTTTGTTTTAACCTTACAAAGACGGCTCTGTAAATTCGTCCGTTGCAAGCAACGACTATTTCAAAAGCAACGACTATTTCAAAAGCAACGACTATTTCAAAAGAGAATGAATGAGGCTTTTCACCTTTTTTCAACCAAATAGAGTACCTCGTGATTGGCTCAAACATTTCCACATTGGTCAGTGTGGGAATGTTTCAGCCAATCAAATGGGGTATAAATAAAACAAGAGAGGTCATTTATTAACACAATAGACAAGGGCAGATAATCTATTTTAGGGGACAAGGGAGGTAACCTATTACTATACTCCTTTCTTATAAAAAAGGGGACATAATGGGCAATTTATTTAAAGTAATATTATTGGACTAATTTAATCAGTTATAATTTTTCTTTAATTTTCATAATTATACATTCAAAAACCATATTAAAGTGTTTATTTTCTTTTTATGATTAAATTAAAACATCCAGTACATCTGATATGATTTTCTACATTAAAATAAACAACTATTTATTTTACACTTATAGGCGTCCATGTTTGAACAATCGGGCCCCCAAATTTTAAGCAGGAGTGTTAATGACGGCTTATAGCTTGTTTTGTTGGTGTCTGGAATAAAAGTTTATTTCTCAGCTTATGTAAATATGTTTCCATATGAGAAAGGAAGGATGAGAGTAATCCGACGTAATGGGAAATGAAAAAGGAAACAACAAGAGATATTTTTTATATATTCATCAACGTTTCGTCTTTATTGTAAAATTATCACCCTGAGGAAGTCTTACAATAAAGACGAAACGTTGATGAAGATATAAAGAATATCTCTTGGTTTTTCCTTTTTTCATTTCCCATGTTTACATATATGGTCTTCTTCTTCTTCTTCTTCTTCTTCTTCTTCTTCTTCTTCTTATTATTATTATTATTATTATTATTATTATTATTATTTTACAGAAGAAGAAGGCATGGTCATCACTTTTTTAATGAATTTAAATGTTTAAAACGAATTAAAAATTAATTCGAGATGTAATATTATTTTGCTTATTTTACTGATGATAATTATGCTGATATTTTTCAAAAATAACAAAAAATTAAAATGGCTGACTTGTTTACAAAGAAACGGAAATATATTGTTACTTTATGATATTGTATTTTTGATTTAAATAAAGAATTTATTAATAGTAAAAAATAGATTTCCAACAAAAAAAAAAAAATAATCAGACGTTCTCCTAACTGAGCGATTTGGCAGTTTTATCATGTAATTCTAATCAGTTTTATCATGCAATTCTAAGCAGTTTTATGTCATTCTAAGCAGTTTTATTATGTAATCCTAAGCAGGTTTATCATGTAATTCCAAGCAGTTTCATCATGTAATTCTAAGCGGTTTTATCATGTAATCCCAAGCAGTTTTATCATGTAATTCTACGCAGTTTCATCATGTAATTCTAAGCGGTTTTATGTCATTCTAAGCAGTTTTATTATGTAATCCTAAGCAGGTTTATCATGTAATCCTAAGCAATTTTATCGTGTAATCCTAAGCAGTTTTATCATGTAATTCTAAGCAGTTTATTATGTAATTCTAAGCAGTTTTATATCATTCTAAGCAGTTTTATTATGTAATCCTAAGCAGGTTTATCATGTAATCCTAAGCAATTTTATCGTGTAATCCTAAGCAGTTTTATCATGTAATTCTAAGCAGTTTAATTATGTAATTCTAAGCAGTTTTATGTCATTCTAAGCAGTTTTATTATGTAATCCTAAGCCAGTTTATCATGTAATTCTAAGCAGTTTTATGTCATTCTAAGCAGTTTTATTATGTAATCCTAAGCAGGTTTATCATGTAATCCTAAGCGGTTTTATCGTGTAATCCTAAGCAGTTTTATCATGTAATTCTAAGCAGTTTTATCATGTAATTCTAAGCAGTTTTATCATGTAATCCTAAGCAGGTTTATCATGTAATTCTAAGCAGTTTTATCATATAATTCTAAGCAGGTTTATCATGTAATTCTAAGCAGGTTTATCATGTAATTCTAAGCAGTTTCATCATGTAATTCTAAGCAGTTTTATCATGTAATCCCAAGCAGGTTTATCATGTAATTCTAAGCAGTTTTATCATGTAATTCTAAGCGGTTTTATCATGTAATCCCAAGCAGTTTTATCATGTAATTCTAAGCAGTTTCATCATGTAATTCTAAGCGGTTTTATGTCATTCTAAGCAGTTTTATTATGTAATCCTAAGCAGGTTTATCATGTAATCCTAAGCAATTTTATCGTGTAATCCTAAGCAGTTTTATCATGTAATTCTAAGCAGTTTTATTATGTAATTCTAAGCAGTTTTATGTCATTCTAAGCAGTTTTATTATGTAATCCTAAGCAGGTTTATTATGTAATTCTAAGCAGTTTTATGTCATTCTAAGCAGTTTTATAATGTAATCCTAAGCAGTTTTATCATGTAATTCTAAGCGGTTTTATCGTGTAATCCTAAGCAGTTTTATCATGTAATTCTAAGCAGTTTTATCGTGTAATCCTAAGCAGTTTTATCATGTAATTCTAAGCAGTTTTATCATGTAATTCTAAGCAGTTTTATCATGTAATCCTAAGCAGGTTTATCATGTAATTCTAAGCAGTTTTATCATGTAATTCTAAGCAGTTTCATCATGTAATTCTAAGCAGTTTTATCATGTAATCCCAAGCAGGTTTATCATGTAATTCCAAGCAGTTTCATCATGTAATTCTAAGCGGTTTTATCATGTAATCCCAAGCAGTTTTATCATGTAATTCTAAGCAGTTTCATCATGTAATTCTAAGCGGTTTTATGTCATTCTAAGCAGTTTTTTATGTAATCCTAAGCAGGTTTATCATGTAATCCTAAGCCGGTTTATCATGTAATCCTAAGCAGTTTTATCATGTAATTCTAAGCAGTTTTATTATGTAATTCTAAGCAGTTTTAGTCATTCTAAGCAGTTTCATTATGTAATCCTTAGCAGGTTTATCATGTAATTCTAAGCAGTTTTATGTCATTCTAAGCAGTTTTATTATGTAATCCTAAGCAGGTTTATCATGTAATCCTAAGCGGTTTTATCGTGTAATCCTAAGCAGTTTTATCATGTAATTCTAAGCAGTTTTATCATGTAATTCTAAGCAGTTTTATCATGTAATCCTAAGCAGGTTTATCATGTAATTCTAAGCAGTTTTATTATGTAATTCTAAGCAGTTTTATGTCATTCTAAGCAGTTTTATTATGTAATCCTAAGCAGGTTTATCATGTAATTCTAAGCAGTTTTATGTAATTCTAAGCAGTTTTATTATGTAATCCTAAGCAGGTTTATCATGTAATCCTAAGCGGTTTTATCGTGTAATCCTAAGCAGTTTTATCATGTAATTCTAAGCAGTTTTATCATGTAATTCTAAGCAGTTTTATCATGTAATTCTAAGCAGTTTTATTATGTAATTCTAAGCAGTTTTATGTCATTCTAAGCAGTTTTATTATGTAATCCTAAGCAGGTTTATCATGTAATTCTAAGCAGTTTTATGTCATTCTAAGCAGTTTTATTATGTAATCCTAAGCAGGTTTATCATGTAATCCTAAGCGGGTTTATCGTGTAATCCTAAGCAGTTTTATCATGTAATTCTAAGCAGTTTTATCATGTAATTCTAAGCAGTTTTATCATGTAATCCTAAGCAGGTTTATCATGTAATCCTAAGCAGTTTTATCATGTAATTCTAAGAGGTGTTATTATGTAATTCTAAGCAGTTTTATGTCATTCTAAGCAGTTTTATCATGTAATTCTAAGCAGTTTTATCATGTAATCCTAAGCAGGTTTATCATGTAATTCTAAGCGGTTTTATCGTGTAATCCTAAACAGTTTTATCATGTAATTCTAAGCAGTTTTATCATGTAATCCTAAGCAGTTTTATCATGTAATCCTAAGCAGTTTTATCATGTAATTCTAAGAGGTGTTATTATGTAATTCTAAGCAGTTTTATGTCATTCTAAGCAGTTTTATTATGTAATCCTAAGCCGGTTTATCATGTAATTCTAAGCAGTTTTATGTCATTCTAAGCAGTTTTATTATGTAATCCTAAGCAGGTTTATCATGTAATTCTAAGCAGTTTTATGTCATTCTAAGCAGTTTTATTATGTAATCCTAAGCAGGTTTATCATGTAATTCTAAGCAGTTTATCATGTAATTCTAATCAGTTTTATTATGTAATTCTAAGCAGTTTTAGTCATTCTAAGCAGTTTCATTATGTAATCCTTAGCAGGTTTATCATGTAATTCTAAGCAGTTTTATGTCATTCTAAGCAGGTTTATCATGTAATCCTAAGCGGTTTTATCGTGTAATCCTAAGCAGTTTTATTTGTACTTGCTGCTGCTGCTATTATTATTCAGATTATTATTTAAAAATGTCTCCATTTTCAAAGTATTCCTAGACGAATTAAATTATTTTTGAAAGAAACTGAATAAAGATACATTTTTTTTTGTCAAGAACATACACCAACGTTCTACAAAAGAAACTGACTAACCAGAATAAAACAGAAAGAATGCCATTAATCATAATTTGTGAATAAACTGGCTCTACTTTATTATATAGATTGATTAAATAAAAAATGCAGTAGCACCAAAAATAACTTTAAAAATCCTATTTAATTACGAAATTAAATCCACCAGAATTAGCATAGTTACAAAAAAAAAAAAACGCTGGATAGAGGATACGGCTAATATTTCTTTTCAATTTACGAACTCTGTAAAGTGTTGCCTGTGAATGGATTAGTCCAATATTATTGAAAGGGGGGTTACCGGTATTGGGTCAAAAGGCGTCCTACCATATAATCAGGGGTGGGACGTAATGGGTGAACATTTCAGATCCATGCGAGTAGTATTTTTTTATGTTCATTTATACATAAATAACACTAAACAATCAAACATTTTGAAAATTTTGCAAAATTCAGAAGGTGCAGGCCAAAAATAGCCGTTAGGGCTCCACGGGACTCAAAATCCATCATTTTCCGGTGAAAAAGTGGTTTCATGCGACATTGCAGGTCCTAAAACATCCTCAAAAGCTATGAATGGATATAGATGGTTAAATCTGATATAGTACTTTAATTTAGGACCATTTTCAGGCTGTGAAAGGGTTTTCATGAATGTAAAATAGCCAAAAACTAGTGGCCTGCACCTTCTGAATTTTGCAAAATTTTCAAAATGTTTGATTGTTTAGTGTTATTTATGTATAAATGAACACGAAAAAATACTACTCACATGAATCTGAAATTTTCACCCATTACGTCCCACCCCTAATGTAATGTACTACTCTACATATTCATTTTTACTATTAAAAAATAAATTTCTTCCTTCCTTTTTTACTGTAACGATCCATGTAATTAGCTAAACTATCCGTCTGTGAGTTATGATAATTACCAGCGTACATGTCAGCTCTTTGGTTTTGATTCATGTGTTGGCATGTGATCCAAAAGGCAGGCAATCAGTCAAATTAATGCACTGTGAGATTATGAAGTCAGAGTATTGATTGATTCTATGGACATTTGCTAATGACAACAACAACAACAACAAAAAATCCTTTAACATTTGTCGTTGCAAACAAAAAAAGTTTGTGAAAAATTCTTCCTCTGGGAATCTGTATGATTCTCTGTCATTAATAACGGCCTTTTTATCGCTCGTATCAAAAGTACAAAAGTAAAATTTCAATAAAGCTTTTGTCATTATAAAATATTTTTGGTTTTATTTTTCCGACTATATTTGCGCGGTTCTTAGAGATTATTCTATAACAAGTTGCGTCTTACAGACTTGCACTTTATGTTAGTGTGATACTATAGACTGTTCCCCACCCCCACAGCCAGGACCACCGGAAAAGAAGCTAGGAAGTGAATGACAATATGAAAGCAACGGACCCATTGTACTATGCAGACCAGTGACACTATGATGGTCGTTCGTTAACTTTTTGGGTGGCCGGATTTTTGGGTGGAGAAAATAAACTGAGGAACAAGCGGATTCGGCCAGTTAGCTAAGAGAGACTTGTATATAGCTTCCGGTTGAAAGTAGATATATTTAGGGGACACGGGCTGTTGAGGAGACCGACGAGTAGCATGACTACAGCGGGATCTTGGAATGGGACAAAGAAGGTTGTCACTAGGGCTGATACAACTGGACAGCAGCCTTTGCGTCCATAGCCAACAACACACACATACACACATCCGTGTTCAAAACATCTTGTGTACAATTTCTATAGCTGTGTATGTAGTCATGGCATATTAAAAAACATGTCATTCTTTATAAGTACTATAAAGAAAAACGGAAAACAAGTTAAGAAGCAGAAGAAAAACAAAAACAAGAGATTTGACCGGTTTCGTTCGTATTATCGAACGTCTTCAGAAAAAGTGAATGAAACCGGTCAAATCTCTTGTTTTTGTTTTTCTCCTGCATTTTAACCTGTTTTCCGTTTGTCTTTTTTTCACACATTTTGTCTACCACGGCATTTCATTTTCATGACTTATCATGTACCTTACCCCATATATATATATGAAAGAAATGTAAAATCAAAAAAGAAAACCAAAAACTATGTGATTTATGTATTCATCAACGTTTCGTCTTTATTGAAAGACTTCCTCAGGATGAAGAAAATAATGTAGAAAAATCATACAGAATATTAATAAACCACGTGATAGACACCCGGCATTCAAACACCAACCGTCATAACATCAAGACGAATTTCATCTTGGCTGCGATAATGTCCCAATCAAGAGGGATTAAAAAGAAAAGTAAACAAAAAAAAAGGAAGAAAAAAATGCCTATACTTTTGACAAAGGCGTATTCGCTGAAAGATCTCAAGTTTTTAGAATAAATGAATAATTTATTTTAAAAACAAAAAAATTACATTATTCTGGTTTTTCAAAATATTCTATATATATATAATATATATATATATAATATTTATAAATAAATATTAAATATTAAATTATTCATAATTATTAAATTATTAATAATTATTAATATATTAAATTATTAATAATTTATTAATACCTACATATATATATATATATATATATATATTATATATATGTAACATGAAAAAGGAAAGCCAAAAACTATGTTATTTATGTATTCATCAACGTTTCGTCTTTATTGAAAGACTTCCTCAGGATGAAGAAAACAATGTAGCAAAATCATACAGAATATTAATTTTGATTTGCCAGAAAGTGTCCAGACTTCGGCATGGTTGTTGACAAATCAAAACTAATATTCTGTATGATTTTTCTACATTGTTTTCTTCATCCTGAGGAAGTCTTACAATAAAGACGAAACGTTGATGAATACATAAATTACAATTTTTGGCTTTCCTTTTTTCATTTTACATTATGTCGGATCATTTTATCCCCATTTTTCTTCATATATACATATATTTACTTATATTCACACCAAACAAGGCACATTTCCACTGAAATGTAAGGGGCTACTATGAATTAGAGGCCATACATACAGAGGCACCCTAAATGGGCAGTTGTGCAGTGAGATGTTTGTTCACATTACATTTAAATTTCTGCATGTTCGTACAGTCAGGGAAACAGGGAGAATTCCAAAGGCAAGCAGTTTGAGGAAGAAACTATTAGAGCAAAAAGTTTACCGGCATCTAGGAACCTCTATAGTGAAGGGGTGGGATTTTGTTGATTGTTGACTTGGTCGGGGGTATTTACTTATGAGCACTAAGTAATGGACATAGAAGTATACAGAGAAAATCCAAGAAGTCAATTGGATTTGTGATTAAATGGGCATGGAATTGCACTGATGGAAGTAGCGTTGAATAAAAATTGAGATATATATATATATATATATATATATATATATATATATATATATATATATATATATATATATATATATATATATATATATATATATAATAAAATTGAAGATATAAGCCAATGCAAGATTAATTTATTATTATTTTTTTTTTAATCTTATTAATTTCGGATCAAAAAACAAGAATAAACAAACTTGTTTATTCTTGTTACTTGATAAACGTCCTTGGTGTGGTCTGTCCGCGTTGGTGTTGTTGGTGGTTATGATTCAAATTCTGGTGTCGAAAAAAAAAATGACTCAATACTGGTCATCTCTGATGATGGAATTTTATTCCGAAATTAATAAGATTAAAATAAAATAAAAATAATAATAAATTAATCTTGCATTGTTAATGGCTTATATCTTCAATTTTATTAACAAACCCATCAATGCTTCTAATGAACGACCCATATTATTTTATATATATATATATATATATATATATATATATATATATATATATATATTTTAATTTGTTTCCAATTTTGTTGTAATTTAAAAAGAACTTTTCTTTTTTTGTTTTTTTATGGAAAATGTAATGATTGTTATCATCACAACCACAATCATAATCATCATCGCCGTCATCAACAACAACAAATTTAGTTTAAACTATTTTCATTAAATCGCTTTAATTAATATTACTACTACTACTACTACTACTAATAATAATATTAATATGAGTAAAACTATTGCGTATATATAACAAAATTGGAGAAAAAAATTAAAAATAAATCATGCAGAATATTAATTTATTGAAGATTGTTAATAAAATGTTTATGCAAATGAAGCATTTGGATAAGTGTGCTTTGTCAGTGTTCCGTTAAGTATATATAGGGTATTTGAAAATATGTTCATGTATAAATTGAATTAAATAAGTCTAAGGTGTTTCGATACAAATATAGTTCGGATAAATGGAAAGAAAAAAAAACTTACGCATTTATTCGTTTAGCTTTGGATTATTCGAACTACTCTTGGTTGTTATTTTTACAACGTTTCGGCCGATGTAACCTCCGACCTTCTTCAGGCGCATCTTTTCGAACTTGGGAATCTTTGTATTATTTGGATTTTCAGACTTGTCGACAAGATACACCGGAAGAAAGTCAGAGGTTACATCGGCTGAAACGCTGTGACAATAACGTCCGAGGTGAGAAAAGTAGTCCGAATAATCCAAATAATATAAATTACCAATCCGCATCTAAAAAATTCCGAAACATTATTGGGAATTTTTCTGATGAACTTGGGAGCCTATCGGAATTTCGAACTGGACTCTTGAATTAATTCACGCGGGTAGAGTTTTATCGTTCCGTCGTAGAAGTGTTAATTAATAATTATGTCATTCATTTTTATGCCGAAATCGTATTTGTTTTTTTTGTACATGATTGATTTGAAATTGAAGAGATTTTTTTTGTTACATAGAGCACTTGGTCTTCCCAAATGGTCACCCATTTAGTACTGGCCAGGATGATGGTCGCTTAACTTGGGTGATCTTACGTGAACCGGTATGTCAATGTATATATATTATAACCGTATTTATATTTTAGATGGATGTACAATAATCAATACATCTGTAGTAAAGATTGAATCTTGTCACTAACAACTGATTGTTTATCAACACCTTTATCCGTTGTGCCGTCGGTTCGGTTCAAAATTCTGTATTATACGTTCCCGAGTTCGACATAAAGATTCAAAAGTTCGAAAAGATGAACCTGAAGAAGGTCGAAGGTCACAGCGGACGAAACGTTGCGAAAATAACAACCACGAATACTAGTCCAAATAATCCTTGTCTCAAAAATTCCAAAACATACATCAATTTTAGATTCACTCGTTAGTGAGCCATTGGAAACCAGAAGACATTTTGTTTATTTTTATTGTAAAATTCTGTAAATGAAAACATTTACAGAATTTGAAAGTAAAAATAAACAAAATGTCTTCTGGTTCGCCTCGTCAAAAATGTTTGTATTTTTAAAGAATTCGATAAAGTCAAAATGTCATTCAAAGAATTACGATGCTGATCCTCCAAAATGAAGGGAGGCTTTAGAATTCAGTTTGATACAAATTAATGTTATTCATCATTGTATTCATCATTGTATGTGTAGAAAGGGAGGAGGGGGGGGGGCAGTTTCCCATACTGTTTTCACGGTGAAAATTGCATTTTTGTAAGTAAATAAAATTACATCTACTACAAAATCTTCTTTTTTTTTTTTTTAAACTTTTTACATATGTATGGATTATAGGTTTGTTCACTGATGGATTGGGAGACTGGGGTTCAATCTACGGTCGAGTCATACCAAAAACTAAAAAAAATGGTACTTGATATCCGCTTGCTAGACACTCAGTATTTGTAAGGTGAAGATCAAAGGTAAGTAGAGCAATCGAGGGAAAAGGAGTGACGCCCTCCCCTACATCTCAGTGTAGCATCCAATGAAAATGAGCCTTCAGGTCGCACTTGACTATGGTCGATCCAATATTTTCTTTCCTTTTTTGTCAGGGGGAAATATGGGAGAAAGGTTTCTTTGTTTTACGGCAAAATGTTCATTTTTAAATTAAAATAAAATTAATAAAATCAAAAACGTTTTGGTTTTGTGAAGCAATATGAAAGGAATATTATTTTTAGATATCCCTTTTATTATTATTATTTTATTATTATTATTATTATTTTATTATTCTTTTCATTATTATTATTATTATTTTATTATTATTATTTTTTTATTATTATTATTATTATTATTATATTTTATTATTATTATTATGTTATTATTATTTTATTATATTTTTTATTTTATTATTATTTTATTATTATCCCTTTTATTATTATTATATTATTATTTTTATTATTATTATTTTTATTATTATTATGATTATTATAATTATTTTTATTATTATTATAATTATTATTATTATGATTATTATAATTATTTTTATTATTATTATAATTATTATTATTATTATTATTATTATCATTATTATTATTATCATTATTATTATCATTTATTATTATTATATTATTATTTTTATTATCATTATTATTATCATTTATTATTATTATATTATTATTATTATCATTATTATTATTATCATTATTATTATTATATTATTATTATTATTATTATTATTATTATCCTTATTGTTCTTATATAGAAGTAAAGAGATTTATTATTTTGCAATTTAATTTACATGCGTTTGTGGTTTGTACAGACACACGTATGTAAATTAGAGGACAATGCTGAAAAGAGAGGCACTCTTTCTCTAAATACTCACATAGTCATTATGAAATATTAGAGTGGTTGTGGGCGAAAGAAATAGCTAAGAGAGACATGGGTTACTTGTTTAGTTAATTATAAATTATGGCTAATTAGAACAATTAAAACAGAATTTTTTTAACATAACCCAATCCTAGAACTAAGGCATATTTTAACATGTATTTTGTGTGATATAAGAAAAAGGCTTTAGGATAACAAACGTTGATTGACTCACATTTAGTATAATAATGGATATAAACAAAACTCAGACCTTGAATTGATTTTCAACCATCATAAAAGACATCCAGAAAGTTGAGGCAATCGTAAAATGGAAAGACTTACCTGAAAGAAAAAAGAAAAACTATATTAAAGTTAAAAAAAATAACTTTTATAATCAGAAAACTGAAAAGAAATAAGTTTTATAATCCGAAAACTTGAAAAAAATAAGTTTTATAATCAGAAAACTGAAAAGAATAAGTTTTATAATCAGAAAACTGAAAAGAATAAGTTTTATAATCAGAAAACTGAAAAGAAATAAGTTTTATAATCAGAAAACTGAAAAGAAATAAGTTTTATAATCAGAAAACTGAAAAGAAATAAGTTTTATAATCAGAAAACTTTAAAGAAATAAGTTTTATAATCAGAAAACTTTAAAGAAATAAGTTTTATAATCAGAAAACTGAAAAGAAATAAGTTTTATAATCAGAAAACTTTAAAGAAATAAGTTTTATAATCAGAAAACTGAAAAGAAATAAGTTTTATAATCAGAAAACTGAAAAGAAATAAGTTTTATAATCAGAAAACTGAAAAGAAATAAGTTTTATAATCAGAAAACTGAAAAGAAATAAGTTTTATAATTAGAAAACTTTAAAAAAATAAGTTTTATAATCAGAAAACTTTAAAGAAATAAGTTTTATAATCAGAAAACTGAAAAGAATAAGTTTTATAATCAGAAAACTTAAAAGGTCCAAATAAACTGGAACTTGTAACTCTTCAAAATTAGAGTCAATAAATGTGTTAAAAAAATCTAAAACATAACAGCTGAATCTTACAAAAGGTGGGCGAAAACCCTGTGAGCTTGCGTTTATGAAAAGGGGCCAAGTGGGAATATGTGTTCCCTGCATGAGCATGGTACATGCCATCGCTGGTTCTGTTGGAACCCAGCCCGGTTAAGTTATTGGCTCTTAGTTAGTTTAATGATTGAGTCCTGTCCCCTTTTTATTATTTTTATATTAGGGATTCACAAGATTATAATTTGCTCATGGCCTTCCCAAATTTCTTCCTGAGATTCTCATGGATGGCTCTGCTCTTGAGGAGAAATCGACTCTCAAACTTCTTGGTCTTTCTCTCTCATCAAATCTTTCTCGGAGTTCATACATTAGATCCATTGCACTTTCTGCTTCTCGTAAAGTCGGTTCTCTCTATCGCTCCAAACACTTTCTCACACCTGAGGCAATTCTCTATCTCTACTATCAGACCATGTATGGAGTACTGGTGTCATATTTGGGCTGGTGAATCTCTATCACATTTGATGGTTCTTGATAAGGTGCAGAAACGTATCTGTAATTAGATTGGTCCAACCCTTTCTTCTTCTCTGCACCCTCTCTCTCACAGACGTGATGTTGCTAGTCTCAGTCTTTTCTATAAATACTATTATGGCATGTGTTTTTCAAAATTATATGATCTATTCCCTGCTTCTTTTGTTCCAGCTCGTTTGACTCGCTGGTCTAGTGGTCTCCATCAATTCACTGTTTTGAAACCTCATTGTAATACAGCTTCCTATTCCAGTAGTTTTTTTCCCAAAATCGCAGGCTTGTGGAACTCTCTTCCTGCTGACTGTTTTCCTCCTACCTATAGCCTTGGTCTTTTCAAGACTAAGGCCAATAGGCATCTACTGTCTTTGCGATAATCATATTTGTTATTGTTAGCTCCTTACATCAAGTGGCTTCATGCATTGTCTGGAGTAATTTCCATAAAAGAAATTTAAAAAATTGATTGCATTTTGAAAAGACACCATCCACTCCCAAACTCCACCCCCATTTCTTTCGCCCCAATATCTTAAGATCCCATTTTCATTTAGTGAGCACCCTGCTTGTTTTCGATCCTGAACATGCCTAATAGACCTTTCCCTTGGTCGATAGTGGTAATGCTCTGCTGGTTAGTAATGGCAAAGGTTCCATAAATTTACATCATCCACTCCCAACTCTTGCAATCACACCAGCTCCTCCCTGTGCTCCAATGGTAAATATTTTGCTTCATTTTTTTTTGTAAGTTTTCTAAGAGTAAAGGAACCACATGTTAAAAATACTGAAAAAAAAAAAGAGAGACTGATTTAGAAATCAATTCTTTTCAATCGATATTACATTTCTCTAACTGGTAAGTAATTATATTGAGGAGATTATAACTTTTTATTCATTTTTAATTCTGATTATTTGTTTAGAGAGAAAATAAGAAGAGAATTTCTGCTCATTAATTCGGCGAAAGCACTAATTATATTTTTAACAAAAAAACTGCGAACTTTTGTTTTTGTTGTATCCGAAGCTGCTGAGGGTTCATTCATGTTTTTGTTTCGGAAAAAGTAGACAACATCATGAAAAGTAGGCAACATCATGAAAAGTAGACAACATCATGAAAAGTAGGCAACATCATGAAGAGTAGGCAACATCATGAAAAGTAGGCAACATCATGAAGAGTAGAAAGTCCACGATAAACATTTCAGCAGAAAGTGTTCAGTGAATACATCATACCTGTTATGACATATGGTAGTAAAACATGGGCACTTAATAATGCAGCAATAGAAAAGCTAAGAGTGGCACAATACAAAACGGAACGCATTATGCTCGGCGTCAGTTTACATGATAGAAAAAGAAACACCTGGATCAGACAGCAAACTGGAGTAAATGAGATCATCACCACTATACGAACGGCAAAACATAGATGGGCAGGTCAGCTTTCGAGATGTACAGACAACATGGGGACATATAGAGCAACAGAATGGACTCCGAGGCAATGGAAAAGACGTAGAGGAAGGCCAAAAACCCGGTTGAGGGATGACCTTGATAGTCAACTAGGTTCTACTTGCCCACGCCTAGCCAGGGATAAAACAAGGTGGAGAGAAACCAGGGAAAGGTTTCTTCCACCAGGAGTGATAAAAAAGTATGATGATAATGACGATGATTATCATCATCATCATTACGATGAAGAAGAAGATTGAAGATGCCGTTTATTCTGAGCGGGGGGGGGGGGGGGGGCAAAGAAAAATGTGACCGGCATTTGACCATGCTTGAAGTTGATATATGAGTTAACTTTAGGAAAGTGGCGGTGGTGAAGTGGATTTTAAAAAAAAAATTTTTATACTAATAAGTCACAACATACTTAGGCCAAAAGCCACTCGAGGATAAGGGTTAATGATATTGCCAATAAAATGATGAACAATGCTATGAGAGGATTGTAAATGATGGGTGAAAAAAGCAGAATTTGATTACTTAAGAGGATGACTTAAACAAGGATCTGTTGACATTGGACTTGAAGACAGCCATGTTGTAGCCACCAGGGAGGCAGTTCTGTGGTATTGCGTTCCACAGATGGAAAGTTCTCGGAAAGAAACTCTGTTCATGGAAGTTCCGTTTGTTTTTAGGTACATCGACTGATTATCTGGGCGTGCCAAGTTTAAATCCTGTCAGTTCCATAGCACTACTTTCACGATGGATGTTGGCAACCTTCATGTGGTCCCTTTTGTGAGTACTCGATTCTAGAAAGAATCGGTAAAACTGGTGCCAAAAACAGAATCAAGCCGGGCAGAAGTCGAATTTGTTTTTACGTTTTGTTTTAACTCTGCCGAAACTCCAACCGGAAAAAAAAGCTTTCATATTGTAGAGATTTGTTTCTTAATTTAAACTAGCTAAAGTATCCACCTTTGTCAGATCTTGGTTTGGCACGCACACTGGATGGGTTCATCCGGCTTCCTTCAAAGGAGGAAGATTATAAGGAATATCAAATTCACGAATGGTCCCCAGTCACATGTGTATCCTGCCCACGCAAGATAATTTTAACAATGTTAGTCTTTGCATTTTTTTTTTTTTTGCAGAGAGGCGTTGTCGTTTTCCCACATATAGTGCCTGGTATGACAAAATGGTTACTCCTCTGGTACTGACCAGGTTCAATGTCGCTTAACTTCAGTGATTTACCGAGAACCGATGTGACAACTTGATTATGCTGTTAACGTCTTTGTCAGCTGAGCAGTTTTAACTAGAACCCTAAAAAGGTTGGTTTGATATGTGTTTTTAGAGGCATATCAGCTCTTTGGGGGTTATTTACTGCTGAAGCACAATTTCTGTTTCTTGGCCTTTTGGACGGGATCAAAGTGTAGTATCTGTTCCGATACTGCACCCAATAGTATGGTATTGTCTTGGCCTTCGGGGCTTGATTTACGCCGGTCTATGGGACGGTCCTGTGCAGTTCTAGGAGGTCCACCCTCCCAGGCTTTGCCTCCCTTCTTTGGGTAGGAGTAAGTTTATTGCTTACTGCCCAAGGCACCCCTACCGGGGAATGCCGACGGGGCTGCCCAGGCAATTTTTAATGACCAGAGTGCTCAAATTCTCGGGCGCTGGCTTTTCAAATCCCACTTTCTCGACCTTGTGTCACATCTTACCGCTGTGGGAGGTGGATAAATCAATCAATCCTGTCATATACGATTATGCTGTTGCTGTTGCTGTTGTTGTTGTTGTTGTTGTTGTTGTTTATGCGGGTTGTTACGGCATATCAACCATCGTTCGATCATTTTATGTCAAAATCGTATTTGTTTTTTGATTTGTAGATTGATCTCAGATTGAAGAGATTTTTTTGTTACATAGAGCATTTGATCTTCATAAATGGTCACCCAGTTGGTAATGGCCAGGATCATGGTCGTTAAACTTGGGTGATCTTAAGCGAACCGGTATGTCAATGTATATATATTATAACCGTATTTATATTTTAGATGGATGTACAATAATCAAATGAATGATAAAGGTAATCCGTAAATTTCCGTATAATTTCCGTAAATTTCCGTAAATTTCCGTAAATTTCCGTATAATTTCTGCTAACTTCAAAGATGGAGAAACAACGAAAGAAAATCTTTTTTAATTACTTTTCAAATATCAAATTTGATTTTCCAAAAAGATCATGAGTAGCTGAGCTGGCGTACAAACTAGTGTCGGTATTCTTATTCGGATAAACATTCGTAAATGCCACGTGTCACATTTCTAATCATATGACTACAAAATAAATATCTCCTAAGAATGCAGTGCATATAAATTTATCTACCGGCTGAGATCTCCCAAAGTGAGGCTCTGTCATTGCACCCTTGTCAGGCTGACCTTTGAATATGACTCAGGAGGAAAGGGAGAGAACTGGGTATGTATTTATCTTTAAACTTGGAGGTCCACATTCCTGACAACAGAAAAAGATAAATAATTGATAAGAAACGGAGAAAATGAAGGTAATGCTTACAATACAACAGGGACACAACTATGTTAAACTCAACAGGGGATCAAGTTAACGGTAGTTGACCCCTTTGTATATTTTGGCAACATTTTCTCTTGAGATGGATTCATCGACTCTGAAACACTTTTAAGGATCGAAAAGACAAACAAAGCCTCCGATAAGCTTGAAAAAAAAAAAAAACACATGCGGTAAGACAGAGCCATCACCATCAAAACGAAACTTAACGCGTACGGATGTTAAACAGGTGACATCCTTGCAAAGAAGTTGTTCTTTATATACTCTGCGATTGTCCTCTTGTATGCTTTTCGAGAATGTAATGTCAGTGTTCTTATATGTTTCCGAAACATCGACGCGATTTTCAACCTCATTTGTTTTAATGCAAAGTCCAAGTTCCTGCATGAGGGTTTTCCAAATTAATTTTTTTTTTTTTTACTAATGAGTCACCACTTATCAAGGCCAAAAACCACTCAAGGATAACGGTTAATGAAATGGATAGACTGAAAATTGAATGATGAATATTATAAAAAGATCGAAAATTTCCACATACCACCCACTCAAAATAACAGCCGATTTAGAAAACAGCAATTCTTTTCCCTTTGTCAGAAACGTTGCTCATGGATGTGAGGACTAAAGGACAAAATAGGGTGATGGCAAGAGTTACGAGACCGCCAAAAGGAAACCCTAAGATCCACTTTCTACTCTCAGCAATATGGATGGCTGTTGGTTCCTATGAAGATCATCCGCCATTTGTTGTTCTTGTGAACATAAAATTGTTGGGTCTCTCTATTGTCGTTTCATCAGTTTCAACATGGCTGATTTAAAGTCTTCCGTCCGAACATTTTTTATTTTGTACGTTTCCTAATGTATTCAAGTTTTAGTACTTCTAACGATGTTAACTTATTATAAATTGATTGAAATCTGCACGTCTCCAAATACCCCGTCGCCAACTGCTGTAACTAGAGTATCAATCAGGGGTTTAACAGAGAAAATAACAGGGGAAAACTCCGACAATTATTAAGGATAGGAAATAAAGTGTAACATGGAAGCTCACTTCCTCTTAGTCCAGCCTTTTTGATTTGGCTGTCGATGAAAAACGAGAACTGGCTAGGCAAAATCAAATATCGAGTTATCAGATTCAAAGCTATCGATGTCAAACTTTGAGAATAGACCGACTTAATTTTATGTATTAGATTTCAATATTCATGAAAAAATAATGTTCATTTTTGCCGAAGAACTACATGATAACAGTAAATACATGTAAAAATAAGGTGTATTATATTTTTTTTTTTTTAACAACACCAACACCACCAACACCAATAATAATAATAATAATAATAATAATAATAATAGATATTAATATATTCTTCCAAGCCTGTAATTTTTTGGAAGTCTTGATGGATCCATTGTGTGGACGTGGCCTATCCAGCGCAGGGGATGGTGGATGCTGGTGGCCTCAACACTGGTCACTGAATCTCGATGGAAAATTTCTGTGTTAGTTGCGGCCTTTCCAGGAGATTTAAAAAATCTGCTTTACCCTTTGTTGCTAGAAGTGTTCGAGATGTTTTACATCGCCTTTGTAAAAGGTCCACGTTTCGCACGCGTATAAAAGTCTGGATAGAACTACTGCCCGGAAGACCATGATTTTAGGAGTCATCGTCAGTGCGTGGTTGTTGTAAAACCGCAATTTAATCGACTAAAGGCTAATATATGTTGTCATTTTCTTCCAATTCACATCTTCAAACTTTTTGCTTCTTTTTCACATTATCTTCTGCTCATCACATTTTCGTCCTTTTCCTTCTATACATACAGCGGGTAGCCGCTCCTCCGCTTACCACCGCGTTTTCTTGTTATGCTAAGCATGCAAGAGGAAAGAAAGAAAGAAGACAGTCGCTTGTGGTGAAGCTCTGCATGGTCTCACTCTCCCCTCTTTCGCTTGCTTGGCTATTCATGCCTCGATAAAGAGAAAAAAAGAGAAAAGTAAGAAACAGAAAGTAGATTCTTATCGTGAGGCGTTGTATTGCTTTACCATCATTCTCTCCTGTATATTTAATGTTATGCTCACTCGCTCGCTCCCGTCAAAGTGGCCAGGTTTTTATTTACACCTCTTTCTTTCAAGTCCATCCTTATCACTTCCTCACATGTTTTCCTGTCGCCTCTCCTGCCAACTGACCCTGTTACCTCAACTGTTTTACATCTACTAACGCAAAAACTCTCATCAATCTCTTTTTCAATGTGACCATACCAACGAAGTCTCCTGTTCTATACAAATCTCCCTATACCGTCCAGATTTAATTTTCCACTAAAGTCATCAGAACTAAGCCTTTCTTTAAGACTTACATTACACATTCATTGTATCATTCTTATATCATTTCTCTCCATGCAACGCATATCCTCAACCCTCACTGGCCAAGTTTCATTTCCATACATCACACTTCACACACATTCTTGATAGATTCTTCCCTTGTTCGACAGTGGTAATGCTCTGCTGGTTAGTAACTTACTCTGTTCACTCCTAACTCTTGCAATCACACTGGCACCGGCTTCTTCCTGTGCCCCAACGCCATTCAGCATAATCACATAGGAACGCACATTGACGAAGGAGGTGATGACTAGCGATCAAGATATGAAATGAGACGAAGGTAAGTCTAAATAATCTGAAATGGACAACTGAAAATCAAGTGCATTGAAAAAAATACCTAGAAGACATTGCCAGGGCTGCTGCAAAGAAGGTGCGCTCCGTCTACCGTACTAGTTAACTTCTCACACCTGACATTATCCTATATCTCTACAAAGCCACTATCCGCCCATGCATGGAGTATTGTTGTTACATCTGGGTTGATGCACCATCCACTAGTCTCTCCATCTTAGAACATGGCCAACAAAAGAGTCTCTAATCTAATAGGTCCTTTACTATCAACCAAGCTCCAGTTCCTCTCCCATCGCCACAATATTGCATCTTTGTGCTTGTTTTACAAGTACTTCAATGGAATGTGCTCCGATGAACTTGCTGCTCTGATGCCCCCACGACGTAAATACACTCGACCAACCCGATAATCAGCTAAATTCCATCCATTCGCTGTGGAGGTCTCCAGATGCCGGAGAGCCTTCTACTCCAATAGCTTCATTTCCTCAAACTGCCGGCCTTTGGAACTCCTTCCCTGCTCCCTGTTTCCCCTACTTTACCGACATGCAGAAATTTAAAACTCATGTGAACAAACATCTAGCTGCACAGCTCCCAATTTAGGATGATCCCCTAAAAAGTTCACCCTAATTCTCAGTAACCCCTTACGTCTACAGTGGAAACTTGTCTTGTTTGGGGTGAACCCAGTTAAAAAAAAAAAAAAAAAGAATTTAAACAATAATGCAAAAGAACACAGAAAGCCGCAACGGTGCCATTTAGTAAGAAACAAGTTTCTTACTAAGAATCTAAAGAATAAGACCTGGAAGGAGATTGATGGTTTGAAAGCTTCTTTGCAATTTATCAGACATTTTTTTTTGTTTTCAATCACAGTATGATGTCTACAGCATAAGATGTTTCCAAATGGCCTTTGCACATTGCTTAGATATTTCTTCGAGTTGCAAATATAAACCAGCAGTCACAAAAATAGAAAAACTATTCAAGGAAGCAAACGTCTTTGGTCTTTCGTTTTAATGATAAGACGAGAACAAAAACTAAGAAACCACAAGAGAATAAATTAAAGAGGAATCAAAGAAAACTTCCCAAAAAATAAAAAAAATGGAATTCAGTAATTCTAGATAAATCGCATCATATTTGGTTTAACGTCTGTTTTACATGCTGGCATGTGGTAGACAGCTTCTCGAAATTAAAAACTAACCTATTTCTGATCTGGTTTTATTTATCACTTTTCCCTCATCCATCCTTATCACTTCCTTTTATGTGTTCCTTAGCCTTTCCCTGAAAGCTGACCCTACTACATCAACTGTTCTACATCTACTAACTCAAGCATTCTCATCCGTCGTTTCAATGTAATCAAACAAACAAAGTCTCATGTTCTGCACAAATCTCCCTATACTGTCCAGATTTAATCCTCCTCTGAGGTCATCAGATCTAAGTCTGTCTTTAAGACTCACATAATGCATTAATCATATCATTCTCATATTATTTATCTCCATGCAACGCATATCCTCAACCTTCATTGGGCAGATAACAGTGGTAATGCTCTGCTAGTTAGTAATGACAGAAGTTCCCTGAATTTACTCCACCCATTCTTGCAATCACATTAGCATCAGCTCCTCCCTGTGCTCCAATGGTATCACCAAGGTAACAAAACTTCTGGACAACTTCAATAGCCTCACCATCCAAATATACTTTCTCCACATCTGAGTTTTCATCCATCTCCATTGTCTTACACTTCTTGAACACAAATTGGTTATCATCTTTCAACCTACTAGTAATTCCACTGCACTTCTTGTGTACCCAATGCTTGCAAGTACCACAAAAATATCTAATATACATGTATATTTTTTCTTCATCACCTAATCTAATATATAAAATTAAGTCAGACGGATTTTAAAATTTAGACTTAAATGGCATCGTATCTGAAACATCGATATTTGATTCCACCTAGCGACTTTATTTTTTTTTGCAATACATAAATGTCTTTTGCTTGAGTTTGTTTGAAAAAATAATTATTCCGGTTAGGAAGATTGTTCTGATGGCGCACAAACTGGTTACCATCTATCTCTCAAACCATCTGTAATTCCACTGCACTTCTTGTGTACCCAATGTTTGCAAGTACCACAAAATGATTGAGTTTTTCACCAGCTCCCTTTCCACAAACTGAGCAGGGGAAAATTCCTCTTTATGAGGGTTTTCCAATGCTACAAACACTGATTTATCAATTTGGTCTTCGTAAGATTAATTTTCAGACCCTTTTTTTGTTGTACTAATGAATCGCTGATTATCAAGGCCCGAAGGCCACTCGAGGATAAATGTTAATGCGATTGTCAGTTGACGATGAACAACACTATGAGAGGATTGGAAACGATGGCTTAAATGGTCAGAATTTGATTGTTTAAGTCGGCGGCTTGACAAGAATTTGCTAACATTGTACTTAAAAACGACAATGTTGTAGTCAGCTGGGAAGCAGCCCCATGATATTGTGCTTCACAGATGGAAAGTTCTTGGAAAGAAACTTTGTTCATGGAAAATGCTTTACAGTGGTTGTAGCTTGACGAGTTTTTGCTGTGAATGTTTTACAGAGATGGAGCTCAGTCGAGCACCTACCATGAAAATAACGATAGAGTAGAGAGTAGAAATTAAACCTTGTGTTTACTTTCGGCAGCCTCATAACTCTCACTTCCCTTATTTTGTCCTTTAGTCCTCACATTTCATGAGCGATGTTTTCTTCTTCTTCTTTCGTTTGCTTTACAGCATCTCACTGTCAGATCACCAGCTCGGTTGAGGAAAGCCATGCTAATATTTTGTTGTCTAGCGCAGCTATGCCGGCTTCGCCGTTGGGTGGTCGATGTTTAAGGCATGACTCGATGATCTGGTCTGCTGTCTGTTCAGAGTGACCACAGTTGCAGACAGCTGAGTCCCTGAGTCCCCATCCTTTCATGGTTGCGGTGAAATGGCTGACACCTGTCCTGAGGCGGTTGAGCGATGTTTTCTGATAAAGGGGAAATAATTATTGTTTTCTGGGTCAGAATTTATCCATATAACACCTATCGTTGGCTGGGTTTTAACCCTGAAGGGGTTATTATTATTTTTTTAGCTCCTTACATTAAGTGGCTTCATGCCTTGTCTGAAGCGATTTCCATAAAAGAAAAAAAAAAGAAAAAAAAGAAGACTAGCAACGTTTATTTTCCATATCATTCCTCCAAGTCTTTAACTTAACGAGTAGGTCTTCCATAGTTTCCCAGGCGAGCACTAAATCATGAAATCTATCCGTTTAGTTCGCAGATTTTTCTTTCGCACAAATGAAGAGATATTCAAAATGGCCGTAAAAGAAGAGAAAGAGAAAGACGAATGGCTTCTCTACTCGCACGCAGGTCACACATCTAACAAACAGATTAAAAGAATATAATCTTTTGGGTTGTCACATCACTTTGTATTTTTTTCTGATTGAGAACTGTTTTTGGCTTTCTGATGAGTCCATAGAAAAAGATCCGATATTGACATACAAATGTATATATATATACAAATACTACTTGTAATAAAAAAAGTTTTATTTATACAAACATAATTTGGCTATACATTTACAGACATGTTTCAGCCACAGCTTTAAGAAACCCGATTAAGAAACTTGCGATTATGTGACGAAACATCAACAAATTAAACGACATCAACATTCCCGGATGCGTTTGCTTATAATTTAAATTTGGTGTCTGCCTGTAACTGAACCTATGTCATATTCTCAAAGATTATCCCTCACTCTATCACTGCATGATGGGTTCAATTTTATAAAAGCATAGATTCTACTTTTAGTTTAATGTTTACAAAAAAGTATGTTTTGGGCCAATATATTTGATGTTTTATATACCTTTATGTATTTTTATATATATATTTTTTTTATATATTTTCAAAGTTTAATTTTTATTACCTGCAGTAATGTCATTGCGGTAATGGTCTTCTGAGGAGAAGATTTTCTTTGAAAACTCATGAGTTAAGGACTTTAAAGTACTTTGCCTGAACATTGAACTGTAATAAAATTTGATTCACACCTTATTTTATTCTTTCACTTTATCTATTGCTATATATATATATATATATATATATATATATATACAGAGAGAGAGAGAGAGAGAGATTTTGATGTTTCACTGAGAATATTCAGTAGAGTCCGGAACAAGGCCAATAAAAACAAGCTCGATGAACCCCGATTATAGGGTACAGAGCATTTATACGTATATTTGTAGAGTTTACCAAGATATTTTTTTCCAGAGAAGATTCATCACAACGAAAAGATCTTTTATTTTATTATTTATTTATTTTGTAAAGTTATTGTTCCCTACACGTGTTTCGCTACCTAAGCAAGGTACTTGCTAGGCAGTTCATCAGGGGAGATACAGACCTAAGATATTGACCTAAACAACTGACAACACCCCACCGGGGATTGACCTAGGTGAAATCATTTAAGAAGAAAAAAAAGGAAAAATAAGTTTAAAAGACAGACAGCTCCAACAACTCAGTAATATATAGTAGCTGTGATGTGCCCCCACAAGAATCAAGTCCGGTGCAATCCAAAAAGGGGGAAAAGTGGGAAAGGAAAAAAAAAAGGGGGAATCCCCCATATCCGGCAGAATACATATCCTTAGGTCAACCTCAATATAGCCCCCCCCCCCCCCCCCGAAAAATCAAACCAAATCAAACCGTTCACAGCGGAACGCTTGAATAGCCTCCAGAGTCTCAGAAGTGGCACATATATATAAAGTTATGAAAATATATTTATGGTAATTAAGCTACACAGAGGCTTCCGCGTTTCATCCTCGTTTAGCCTGACTATTCCCTACGGGGATGAAATGCAGACGCCTGTTTATAGCTTAATTGCCATAAATATATTTTCATAACTTACTATCTAGCTCTACTCACGTGTTGAGCACTGTTGAACTAAATACTGAAAATCGATACATAAAATAATTATATATATATATATATATATATATATATATATATATATATATACAAATAAAATAATAAAGATAAATATTATATCTTTATATTATATCCTATCAGGATAAGTCAATGCTCGATATGCAATATATGGAGTATTGTTGCCACATCTGGGCTGGTGCACCATCCACTAGTCGCTTCTTCTTAGACAAGGTCCAAAAAAGAGTCACCAACTTAATAAGTCCCTCACTATCGACCAAGCTCCAGCCTCTGTCCCATCGCCGCAATGTTGCATCCTTGTGTTTGTTTTACAAGTACTTCAATGGAATGTGCTCCGATGAACTTGCTGCTCTAGTGCCCCCCCACGACGTAAATTCACTAGACCAACCCGACAATCTGCCAAATCGCATCCATTCACTGTGGAGCTCCCCAGATGCCGACGAGCCTTCTACTCCAATAGCTTCATTTCTTCGAACTGCCGGCCTCTGGAACTCCCTCCCTGCTCCCTGTTTTTCCGACTGTACCGACATGCAGAAATTTAAAACGAATATGAACAGGCATCTCGCTGCACAGCTCCCAACTTAGGATGACCCCTAAAACTTACACTTAAATCCTCAGTAGCCCCTTACGTCTATAATGGCGGCCTGCCTTGTTTGGGGTGAACTATGAGAAAAATAATTTTTTTTTTAATCTATACAGAATTTTGAACTGAACCGTTTATTTAATCCACGGAGGTAGATTGTTCTTGTCTCATCAGCCATGACTGGGTGGAAATGTTAAGTAATTTCAATTTTTATTTTAATTCTTAGTAATTATCACCGATAGTGTGAATTGAACCTTAAACTTCCATAAAACTGTCGCTTAGAACTGATTGTTAGTCAATGCCTTTATCCGTTGCGCCATGGTCTGAAGCATTGTGAAAACAACAACAAAGACGAGTTTCGTAGTCCGAAAAATCTAACTCATATCAAATAAACTTAGAGTTCTAAAATTAGATTTATATTTTCTACAAAAGTAAGAGGCTGAGTCTTGTCGACATAAAATTAATTAAAAATGACAAAATCAACGAAGAAATAATTTAAAACAAAAAAATTAAAAAGCATTTAGAAATGCTTTAAAATGTGTAAAGGAAAAAAAATCCAGACTGATCGCTCATTTAAAATCGATTTTCTTTCTTGTTGAACCAAGCTCAAATTTGAATTGCAGATCATTTTTTTTTTTTGGCATTCAACTATCGCTATCAATGTTAGGTTAAAAAAACATTTGATTAACATCGAATTAAAAATCATTCACTTCCTACGAATATGAGCTGTTTATTCATGGACGAGTGTACACCTTCCATCAGAAATGACGGAAAATAAATGTAGGCTTCGCTAGTGTTCACATTAATATTCATATTCATACAAATAATGTCTCAATCGGTAAAGTTAAAAACAATAAGAAAGAAACGTTTAAATTGCAAAGTTGAAAATAAGAAATGGAAAAATCAATCGGTATAGAAAGAAAAAAAGAATGAAAACGTCTCATTATGGAAATAGAGTGAATCATTTTTTTTCTGGGGAATCGGACGTGCTATTTGCTTTCTTTCTACCCCTAAACAACTGAATTTTTTTTTTACATTACAGATATATATGTGAATTTTTCTGATGATTTTGTAATGTTGCAGAGACGATATTGACATAAAAATGTTGTTTGGCACAAGACAAATGAAACGGATCGTAAAAAATATATCTCACAGAAATGTTATTTTTTTTGGAAATGTGTAAAAATAAAAATAATAAAATAAAACCATGGTTATTGGAATATAATATGAACCTGACTTATATTTGCTCTGTTATCACTAATTGGCAATCATCGAGCTGGATCTTTTAAGGAGACTGCAAAGTAAAAGGGCACTGATAGTATATGCTAATACATATAGTGTTATTAATAATTATATATATATATATATATATATATTAGTTATCCAGGTAAAGTAAACTCGAGAGGATAGGAATCCAATAATTTCAACCAGGCTTATTCGCAAATATCATATGAGGGAAGGATCAAATTCTAATTCTGCCTGATGAGATCTCAGCTTTTAACAGCTGTAGATCGATAACATCGACATGCCAGTGTCGCAGATTTTGTACATGCCTGTTTGAATAAAAACAATCATTTATATATAGGTATGATAATTTTATTTACACAGACATGTACAAAATCTGTGACACTGGCATGTCGATGTTATCGATCAACAGTTACTATAAACTGAGATCTCATCAGGCAGAGTTAGAATCCGATCTTAACCTCAGATCATATTTCTCTCCAAATATGATCTGAGGTTAAGATCGGATTCTAACTCTGCCTGATGAGATCTCAGTTTATAGTAACTGTTGATCGATAACATCGACATGCCAGTGTCGCAGATTTTGTACATGTCTGTGTAAATAAAATTATCATATATAAAGCTCTATTTTGATATTGAGCACTTTTTATAAACCCGGTTAAAATTCTCTGGATTACCACCCTGTGGATATTTTTCACCTGGATTATTACCATTATTATATATATATATATATATATATATATATATATAGGTAAGTATGAAGGTAAGTGTTCGAAGGCAGGAGCAATGCAATGCAGAAAACCGGAAAGGCGGAAGATGGAATGAACAAAACTAAAAATATATATATATATATATATATATATATATATATATATATATATATATATATACACACACATTAGTTTTTATTATAGAGTGGAAGATTACTATTTAATAAATGAATATATTATGTTTCTCATTACAAAGTTCTCTATGACAAACTAATTTAAATAATGCAAAGCTCCATATTCATCGCTATTTTCTATTAGCAAATAAAGTTATTATAAACAGTGTTATAGAATTATCAAAAAATAAACTATAAAATAACATTACTTTAAAAACATCACCTTATACGTATATATAAAATAGAGCCAATTTCCCACCCCCGTATTTAGTAACCAATAGCTTTTTTTAATACAAGTTGCATAACAAAATCTATTTTGTTAGTCATATAAGGCAAATATCGGTCCGTGTTGTTAAAAATAAAAATTCTATTTCTGATTGATTTTAATATTTAATCCTGTTGGTTTGCATAGTAGCAACCATAATGCAAAAATCTTATGAGACACTTTTTTAAGAGGTTTTTTTCTCTTTTCCTTTTTTCTTCTGTTTTCTTCTTAAATAATCTCAATTAGGGCAACACCACATTGGTTATTGTCAGTTGTTGAAATTCTTGTTCCAGGTACGTAATTCCTCTGATGATCTGCCAAGCAAGGACCTGCTTCGTAGAGAAACACGTGTAGGAAAAAAACTCTTTAATTTTGATAAATCTGATAAATAAATAAACTTTGAAAGGAAAAAAGTATTTTGTGGTGATGAATGATTTTGTGAACGAAATGTTTTGGTGAACTTTCAAAACACACACACACATATATATATATATATATATATATATATATACACATATATATATATATATACATATATATATATATATATATATATATATATATATACATATATATATATATACATATATATATATATACATATATATATATATATATATATATATATACATATATATATATATACATATATATATATATATATATATATACATATATACATATATATATATATATATATATATATATACATATATATATATATATATATATATATATATATACATATATATATATATATATACATATATATATATATATATATATACATATATATATATATATATATATATATATACATATATATATATATATATATATATATATATAGTAATCCAGGTAAAGTAAACATCCACAGGATAGGAATCCAAGAATTTCAAACGGGCTTATTCCCAAATACCATCTGAGGGAAGGATCAAATTCTAATTATTCCTGATGAGATCTCAGCTTTTAACAGCTGTAGATCGATAACATCGACATGCCAGTGTTGCAGATTTTGTACATGTTTGTTTGATCTATAGCTTTTTTTAATACAAGTTACATAACAAAATCTATTTTGTTAGTCATATAAGGCAAATATCGGTCCGTGTTGTTGAAAATAAAAATTCTATTTCTGATTGATTTTAATATTTAATCCTGATTGATATTTTATTTTTGATTTGTCAAAAATAAAGAGAAGTGGAGCAGCTTTTACATTCACACTCAAAAGTCCTAATACTGCCACTCATAACACCGGCACAAACTTAATAATATACATTTTCTTTTTAAAGAAATATTTAAATGCCGAGAGATTTGTACAATATTTAAAAAATAATTTAAAATTTCATATTTTTATATCAGTACTAGCTTACCCGCCCCAACGTTGCCCGGTAGTGTTTAAACTTTAATTTTAGACAGACCCCACGATATCACTGTTAAAACCCCAGCAGATAAATAAAAATGAAAAAAAAAAACCCACATAATTAAGAACTGGAAGCTATATAAAAAAAACAATTGAATTTAAGTATTTTTTGAATATTATTATTTTTAAATAATCCCTCAAAGAAGATTATTATTTTTATTACAATAATAAAAAAGAAAAGGAAAAATATGGAATATGAAACGGCGTCGTTAATTAAAAAAAAAAAAAACGAAAGAAAAAAAAACGTAACGATAGAAGAAGTAAATAAGAACAATTAAGCCGGACAGTGTTGGAAATGAAATTTAAACAACCTACTTACCATATCAAAATATGTCAATTTTCTGTCAAATTTACGGCTTTTGTAAAAACTTTAAGCCTCACCGAAGTAATGCCATTTAGTTTCTAATGTTTCAAAAATTCTTCGAAATTTCGTCCTTTATTTCACATCGTTGCAAATGAACAAATGTCTAGATATTCTATTTTTGCCACTTTTTTGAGGGGGTTAGGGTGGAAGAATTTGATTTTTGGCAAAGGTCACTAACAAAACTGTATTCAACTGACCTCAAATCTAAAACATTCAAATTATAATAATTAAAAACATGTTTACTTGTGATAACTGCTAGCTTATTCGTTCAGGAACGGAGATCAGAGTGCACAGGTTTTGTTTTCTGAACAGGCCAAGAAACAAGAGTCCAAAATCCTAACATAATTGTTTCGTTTGTCTCATATTTGCAACTTATATGACAGTGGATAACGACACGGACTAGCGACCTGGATGTGCCAAGTTCGAATCCAGTCGATTCTATAGGACCATTTTCACTTAGGATGTTGGCAACCTTCACATGGTCCCTCCTGCAAGAATGTCGGTCAACAAAGTTTTATCATGCTGATTCATACGGATTTTATTTTTTTAAGCAGTTTTTTAAAGCAGTTTTTAAAGCAGTTTTTTTAAAGCAGTTTAGGTTGAAATGTATTAGGTTGAAATACTAAGGAAAAATACTGGAGGTCAAGTCTTACTTGTCGTTGTCGATGTCATCGTCGTCGGAGGTAATGCCGGGGAGGCTGCACCTACTAAAATTGAACTGAACCATACCATATTCCAACAAAAAGTCTGGTACTGTCATGGCAGTTCCTAGGTTGTCGGATTAATTTTCGATGCAAACTCTAACCCTAACCTCGGCTGGTATTAAAACAGCTACGATGGCAGCCAGAAACTAGATTGTTCATTTCTCTGAGAAATATACAAATTAATACACGTCCAATGATGTAAAAAAAAAAAAATAATTGAATGAAAAGATTTTACTGAATTACAAACGAAACTTAAAAGCACTCAGAGAACACATACTTCCAACAATGCATTAAAATTATGATAAGATATTTTTAAAATCTTTACACTAAAATGGGCACATATTTTTTTGTCTTTAAAGAATACAAAAAAATATGAACCCATTTTAGTGTAAAGATCTTTAGGCGTATCAGAAGAAGAAGCGACCCGTAGTCAGCGTGCCGCTATTCCAAATTCACAACAGCAAACCGCAATCAATAGACTCTCTCTCCGGTCATAATTTTTAAAAAGTCAAAATCTTTTTCATGTAAAACTTTAAAATTAAAACTTGCTGAAAAAAAAAAAGTTTTGTATTTTTATTTTAAATAATTTCTTTTAGAAAAATAAATAAACAAATAGGTGTTTTTTTGTTTTTTTTGAAACATTGAAATATGAATTTTTTACCAATCATAGTGCTGTCGGATCGCAGATATTAAAAAAAATGTACCAGCAAGTATTAGTTATAAAGTAGTAGTCTAAACTAGCGGAACCCGTGTAAATTACACAAAATGATGTTTTCAATACGGGTCCTAATGTAACAAAGCACCCTCTATTTGTTAGTAAGTTACGCTTGCTTTATTATGAGCCACCCCCTCCCCTTCTGGATAAGAGTGAAATAATTGTTTAAAATAGTAACTCGTGTACGATGGACACTGCGCATATCTACTAAAAAAGGTTGATATGCCATCCGTTCAAAAAAAAAACAACAACAAAATAATATTGGCCGATATCCTACTTTTTAAGCAGTCAACGTAATTGAATAGACAATGCCATTAAAACGCCAACATAAAAACAAAAAATAGTTTTAAGTTTTAAGCAACACAAAAAAGTACTTGATACCAGGTGATAAAAAAATGTATTATTTCTTCCCCTTCCCCTCGAAATGTAGAATAAAAATCTTAGAGGTTGGTTGGGATCGAACTATAAACCAGTCAGGCCGAAGTAAAATATACTACCTCGCTAACCATTGCGCCAGAGGGAAACAGCTGTAAATTTCCTAAACGCAGGCTAGTTGAATGTTTTTCAAAATGTAGGTGCGGCACGCATGCGCAGAGCTTTTGCCGGAAGCGTGACACACGAACACACACGCTATCGTATTAATATATAGAGAATACACATTATCAATCCTCATCTAAAAAATTCCAAAACGTAAAAAGGATAAATTAAATGGGCACTCCAGAAAAATATTCGACCGAGCCAGTGTGCCGCTATTCCGAATTCACAATAGCAAGTTGCAATCGATAGACTGTCTCTCCAGTCATAATTTTTAAAAAGTCAAAATCTTTTTCATATAAAACTTTATAATTAAGACTTGCTGAAAGGAAAAGTTTTTTTTTCTTTCAGCAATTTAATTATAAAGTTTTATATGAAAAAGATTTTGACTTTTTTAAAATTATGACCAGATTAGTTGCGGCTTATTGTTGTGAATTCGGAATAGCGGCACGCTGACTACGGGTCGCTTCTTCTTCTGATACGCCTAAAGATTTCTTACACCATCATGAATGGTGTAAGGCTAACGAATGTTTTATATCCTAGCTTTTACGTCTTTAGCGGCTGTGTGTTCGGGTATATCTTTCCTGAGCGTGCTGTGTTATCGTGCATAATACGCATGTGTGTGGGAAGGAAGAGGAAAGGACAATAGTGAAGAAACGGCTGGATTTACATACATGCACATCTATTCTCACATGAACAGTTTGTCAGAAACAAACGTAAATGCAGGATATAAAACATGTAAGATAGTACTTTATATACATATTGTTACAAATGTAGGGAGATCTATCGAGATTAAGAATAGGAAACTGCGAAAGACATCGGTAGTGTGTATATATATATATATATATATATATATATATATATATATATATATATATATATATATAGATAGGGTTCATCTTCACATATTTGTACATGACGAGATTCGAGAAACAATTTCAGCAGCCAGGTTGGACCTTGTGGGGTCATGTCTATTTTTAGCCGACACGGTCGAGAAGAAGAAGGAGAGGGCAAGGGAGAAGAAAAAGGAAGTTAACTGCCCGCGAGGAAGGATGAGTCATCGGGTTAAGAGTGTCACTTTGAGGACAACTGCACTGCAGGATGGGACAGTCAGTCATGAGGAGGCAGATACCGAGCTAAGACAAAAACTTTAGCCGCGCGCGAGAAAGATACTACATGAAGATGAGACGGTAGCCACGTGCGAGAAAGCTGGAATGTATCTTTTCTCCCGAGATAAGAAAAGAACCTTCGAATTTAAAACAAGCGACCGGGAATTATTTTCCTGAGGAAAAATGTATTTGAAGATATTACAAAAATGAAAACTACATTTGCAGAGAAACGTGGCCATTACGACTTGCCGGAAATACCGACCCTCAAATGAACAATGTATCCACTCGTAAGTGATAACTTGAATATCTCTCCCCGGACATTTTGCCTCTAAGGCTATCTCATATATATGTATGTTTTATGTGAAAGATGAATCCTGTTGCTATAGGACTATAATAGACAAGTTTCCCCCCCCCTTTTTATTAATAGACTTTTGTTTTCATGTTTTCTTTTGTTTTGTTTTTATAGATATATTTACCCCTTTTAGTATATTGTTTCGATTAAATAAATGAGTATACCTTTAACCCGAATGTCTTTTGTCGTTCTTCGCATCTTTTGTTTTGTTTCCTGACGCGGTGTCTTACATTGGAGAAATCCCCATCCCATATCATTTAAAACGTTTTCTTTGAACCCTGGGATATTACGAGCCACTCCGGACGACTTTTTTTTCTTTTCTTTTTTTTTATCATTGTCACGTATTGTCATTCGGTGGTCCCGACCGGCGGCATTCGTGACAAGATATATGGATTTAGATTTTCCACTTAGAAGATATTTTATTCAGTGAAGACCGGGATTAGGCCAATAAAAATAAGCTCGATGATACTCGATTACAGGGTACAGAGCATTTATATGTGTTTTTATATATAGTATTTATGGAATTTTCTTAAAGGGGGTTTCTGCGGGATTATTGATCATTTGCCTCGTTGTGTGTTTATCCCGAATGGGAGCAAGTCAGCCCTAGAAAAAAGGTTTGCACGACTACATACATTCCTAATGGACGCTTATGCTGTGTGTTTTTTTTTTATGGAATAGATGCAGAATGACCACACTACCAGTGGCTGGGAACGTTAAATTGTGGATTGTGGTTTGACCATTTTATTTTTGTTGGGGGAGGGGGGGATGCCTTCATCGTTGTGCCACCTGATGACGAGGTGTATTCTCGCACATTGTTCCTGTTTCTTTTGGACTGCATTGGAACTAATTCCTTGTTGGTTTGCATAGTAGCAACCATAATGCAAAAAATTTATGAGCCAATTTTTTAAGAGTTTTTTTCTCTTTTCCTTTTTTCTTCTGTTTTCTTCTTAAATGACCTCAGTTAAGGCAACACCACATTGGGTATTGTCAGTTGTTGAAATTCTTGTTCCAGGTACATAATTCCCCTGATGATCTGCCAAGCAAGGACCTGCTTCGTAGAGAAACACGTGTAGGGAAAAAACTCTTTAATTTTGATAAATCTGATAAATAAATAAACTTTGAAAGGAAAAAAGTTTTTTGTGGTGATGAATGATTTGGTGAACGAAATGTTTTGGTAAACTTTCAAAAACACACACACACATTATATATATATATATATATATATATATATATATATATATATATATACACACACACACACACACACTGTTTGATTGCATTCCAATGACTAAAGAAAAATCAGTCCACAATCTTAATTTTTCATTTTTCTTAATTTTTTTTTATTTTGGCGGATCCTACATTAAAAATAGATATTTAATAAATATTTCTTAAATCCTTCCCTATATTAAAAAGCGAGCTTTAGTATCTGTTTGTTTACTTTGACCTCAACGCACGTGGCGTGCGGTGAGGTCAAAGTAAGATTAAATCGGAACAGTATAGGGAGATGTGTGCAGCACAGGAGACTTCATTGGTTTGGTCACATTGAAAGAATGGATGAGAGTTACTGGGTTGGTAGATGTAGAACAGTTGAGGTAGCAGGGTCAGTTGGCAGGGGAAGACCACAAAACAAAAAAACACCTAAAAGGAAGTGATAAGAATGGGTTTGAGAGAATGAGGGAAAAATAAAGACCCGGACAGAGATAGATCAGTTCGGAAGCATATTTCTCAAAGTCGTCCAACACATGACCTGCATGTAAATTGGACGTTCAACCGATGATGATGATGATGATGATGATGATGATGATTAATAGGGTATGTCTGGGTCGCAGTGAATGCTCAATTACCATTTTGCATTTTACCAGATTAAGCTCAATTTAATATTTATTCCTTGTATTTTGGAAACAGTTTAGCGTTTTCAAGTGTTCTTGCACAGCTGATATCCATGCATTCTGTCTATTTTGGTGCAACTGAACTTTTCAAAGAGAAAATACGGCTTGCGGTGCCATACTTAGTGTAGCCAAATAAATGTCCATTTCGTTCTTTGAGTAAATATAATCTTTCTTTTTTTCGTATTTTTGTCTTCTTTATTTCTGACACAACTGATGCCAACCTCATCTTGTGCCAGCTGCAGGGATCTGTGTTTCCACATCCGAACATAAATAGGTAGAAATCTATTTGCAGAACATGACCATCTCCCCCCCCCCCCCCCATCCCCAGACACTTTCATCTGCCTGGGCAGAGAGAGAGCAAAGCCAAAACAATCGCACGTTATTGGCCAGAATGCCTTTTCAGCTGAAAACCCTCGAAAACAGAAAGGTCAGAGTTGAAAAAAGAAGAAAAAGAAGAAAGAAAAGAAGAAGAGCTTAGAGAAAAGGCGGGAATAAATAGAGATAATAGGAAAGATACAAGTGGAAGAAATGGGAAAGTGAGAAGTGATCGATGAATTGCAGAAAAAGAAGAAGCAGAAGAAGAAAGTAATTTGAATGGAAAAGGAGTAAAAAGAGTAGAACAAGTTTAGAGCAGGAATAAGAGAATGGTAAATCGAAGAGGTGAACAGAAAAATGGCTGAAATATAGAAAATGAAGGAAATAAATAGCAAAGATAAAATATACGAAAAGAAGAGAGGAGATATAGATAGAATGAGATAGATAGATAGATAGATAGATAGAATGAGAGATAGATAGATAGATAGATAGATAGATAGATAGATAGATAGAATGAGATAGAGAGAGAGAGATAGAATTATATATATATATATATAGAGAGAGAGAGAGAGAGAGAGAGATATAGATAGATAGATAGATAGATAGATAGATAAAATGATATATATATATATATATATAGACAGAGCTAGAGAGATAGAAAAAGAGATAGAAAGAGTGAGATGCAAAAGAGAAAGAGATAGAAAGATAGATAGAGAGAGAGAGAAAGAGAGAAAGAGAGAAAGAGAAAGAAAGAGAAAGAGAGAAAGAAAGAGAAAGAGAGAGAAAGAGAGAGAGAAAGAGAAAGGGAGAGAGAAAGAGAGAAAGAGAGAGAGAGAAAGAGAGAGAGTGATAAGATAAAATTGAGAGAGAAAAAACATGTGAAAAAGATGAGAAGAAAAAGTGGAGTCGAAAATCTCGTCGTCGAAAGAATGGCTTCAGGTAAGTATTCTGTGCGGATTATGCCCGTGGGGGGGGGGGGGGGGGGGGACGGAGCAGGGTTGAGGGTGCACATCGACTGATTCTGCCAAATCAGTAATTGTGTCTCTTTTGTTCCATTTTTGAAAATGTGTTTTGTTTCAGAAATAAATATTCTCCCCGGAACATTTTGTACGCAAATCTTCAAACAAATACGAGACTCATGTTTCAGAGTTTTTCAAATGAGGATCGATTATTTGGATTATTTGCATAATATTCAGACTACGATTATCAGCTGGCATGTTATTTTCACAACGTTTCGGCCGATGTAACCTCCGACCTACTTCAAATGCATCTTTTTTTAAACTTGGACACCTTCTATCCAAACTTGTGAAATTGTACGGCATTTCAAGCTGAACCTTTTATTTAATACACAGGAGTAGATTGTTCTCGTCCTGTCAACCATGACAGGGTAGAAGTGTTAATTAATGTTATTTTTTAGTTAATATAACCTTTAGTAAGGATTGAACCTGAAACCTGCAGAAAATCATTTAAAGGCGTTGGTTAATACTCTGTTACCGTTAACTGCTATCACTGATGGCTTTCAAAAAAAAAAAAAAATAACCATCGATTTTTACCACGGTTCTCTGCAATCCTCATCATCATATTCCGTTTTACGGCTATTAGTAATTGACTTCCAAACTAATCTATCTTTGGCCAGGTCTTTGTTTTTCATTTTTTATTTATGGAAATTGCTACAGACAAGGCATGAAGCCACTTGATGTAAGGAGCTAAACAAAAATACTACTTCAAGGTCAAATACTAGCCAACAATAAGTGTTAGATGGATAGATTCCAACCCAGAAAACAGCAATTCTTCCCCCTTTGTCAAAAACATCGCTCATGGAATATGAGGACTAAAGGACAAAATAAGGGAAGCAAGAGTTACTCTCAAATCTATGCTTATCACTTCCCCCCATGTTTCCCTTGCCCTTTTTCTGCCAACTTACTCTGCCACCTCAACTGTTCTACATCTACTAACCCTATCACACCTTCATTCAGTCTTTCAATATGACCAAACCAACAAAGTCTCCTGTTCTGCATGTACCTCTCTATACTGTCCCGATTTAATCTTCCTCTGAGGTCATCAGATTTATATATATATATATATACACACACGAAGCCACCATCCGCCCATGCATAGAGTATTGTTGTCACATCTGGGCTGGTGCATCATCCACTAGTCTCTCCCTCTTAGACAAGGTCTAAAAAAGAGTCGCTAATATAATAGGTTTCTCACTGGTTCCCCCTCGACGTAAATACACTCAACCAACCCGACAATCAGCAAAATCACATCCATTCACTGTGAAGGTCTCCAGATGCCGCCGAGCCTTCTACTCCAATAGCTTCTTTCCTCAAGCTGCAGGCCTTTGGAACTCTCTCCCTCCCTGCTCTCTGTTTCCTCGACTGTACGACATGCAAAAATTTAAAACTAATGTGAACAAGCATCTCGCTGTACAGCTCCCTATTTAGGATGACCCCCTAAAAATTTCACTCTAATTCTCAGTAGTCCCTTACGTCTACAGTGGAAAACTTGCCTTGTTTGGGGGTGAACTAAGTTTAAAAAAATAAAAAAATAAAAAATATCATGCCCTCAACCAATGAAGAGGTGAATTGCTTGTCCAGAGTTTGTTTAGACTTGAACTGTCACTTTCATAGAGTAATACAAGGTGACCTCTTCCTAAAATGCCACGCGGGGACACTTCGGTGATCGTCTCATCAGTAGGAGGTGTGACCCAGAATGTTATTCTATATATTTTAACATGTAGTTGACTTAATTTCCTACAAAAATCTTTGAAAATCAAACATTTGTCAATAAGACCCCAGTTGTGCTTCTCAGTGGTGCCATGAAGTGGCCTGTAATATAGAACTCCATGAATCAATTTAAAACTCTAAAAAAAACATAGAAATTTAGAACTCTAAAAAAACACAGAAATTTAAAACACTAAAAAATATAGAAATTTAAAACACTAAAAAACATAGAAATTTAAAACTAAAAAAACATAAAAATTTAAAACCCTAAAAAAACATAAAAATTTTAAACCCTAAAAAAACATAGAAATTTAAAACCCTAAAAAAACATAAAAGTTTAAAACCCTAAAAAAACATAAAAATTTAAAACTCTAAAAAAACATAAAAATTTTAAACCCTAAAAAACAGAGAAATTTAAAACCCTAAAAAAACATAAAAATTTAAAACCCTAAAAAAACATAGAAATTTAAAACCCTAAAAAAACATAGAAATTTAAAACTCTAAAAAACATAAAAATTTAAAACCCTAAAAAACACAGAAATTTAAAACACTAAAAAACATAGAAATTTAAAACACTAAAAAACATAGAAATTTAAAACACTAAAAAACATAGAAATTTAAAACCCTAAAAAAACATAAAAATTTAAAACCCTAAAAAAACATAAAAATTTAAAACTCTAAAAAAACAGAGAAATTTAAAACTAAAAAAAACATAAAAATTTAAAACCCTAAAAAAACATAAAAATTTAAAACTCTAAAAAAACATAGAAATTTAAAACTCTAAAAAAAACATAGAAATTTAAAATTCTAAAAAAATACAGAAATTTTAAACTTAAAAAAAAACATAGAAATTTAAAACTGTAAAAAAACATAGAAATTTAAAATTCTAAGAAAACATAGAAATTTTAAACTCTAAAAAAACCATAGAAATTTAAAACTCTAAAAAAAAACCATAGAAATTATTAAACCAGAAAAGAGCAATTAATCTTTTCAGAGAAAATGATTCAATAAAACAGAAAATGTAAAGTTACGACATGTTGTTGTTCTTCTTTTCCCTCGCAGACAAACTATTTCGAGAATATTCCTAAGTTAATAAAGCACATATCTATAATGGCTTTTTAATCATCATTTTTTCCTTTCTTCCTTTCTTCATGTGAAGTCTAGACAGGAGATTTAGAGTCAATAGATGTACTTCATATTCCTCTTATTTTATCTTCTAAATGCAGACATGCATATCATTTTATATCCAACAACTTAATCACTCTCAAGTGTAAAGTGGGTTTTGTTTTACAGCATATCAACCCTTTTCGGGACATTTAATGCTGAATTCAGTCATTCTGGTAAAAAAAAAAGAAAAAGAAACTGTGCTTCAAACTCTCAGCCTCTTCAAATATTTATTCATGTTTTCTTTGTTTGTTATATTTTACGGCATATCAACCCTTGAAAGTTTGTAGACAGTATACCTTCTGTTAGATTCGCGCACTGAAAAAGGGTGACTCTACAAGAAAAAGGAAAACACAACAAAAACGAAGGCAAAAATCAAAGAAAAAGTGATTTGTAAAGATGAAAAAATAAAGATATAGTATCATTATTAATTAATCATTAAAAATTAATTATTATTAATTATTATGAATCATTATTAATTAATCATTAAAAATTAATCATTTTTAATCATTATTAATTAACAATTTACAATTAATTATCAATAATCATTATTAATTTACAATAAAAAATAATTATTATGAATCATTATTAATTAATCATTAAAAATTAATTATTATTAATCATTATTAATTAACAATTAAAAATTAATTATTATTAATCATTATTAATTAGTCATTAAAATTAATTATTATTAATCATTATTAATTAATCATTAAAAATTAATTATTATTAATCATTATTAATTAACAATTAAAAATTAATTATCATTAATCATTATTAATTAATCATTAAAAATTAATCATTATTAATTAATAATTAAAAATTAATTATTATTAATCATTATTAATTAGTCATTAAAATTAATTATTATTAATCATTATTAATTAACAATTAAAAATTAATTATCATTAATCATTATTAATTAATCATTAAAAATTAATTATTATTAATCATTATTAATTAACAATTAAAAATTAATTATCATTAATCATTATTAATTAATCATTAAAAATTAATCATTATTAATTAACAATTAAAAATTAATTATTATTAATCATTATTAATTAGTCATTAAAATTAATTATTATTAATCATTATTAATTAACAATTAAAAATTAATTATTAATAATCATTATTAATTAGTTATTAGAATTAATTATTATTAATCATTATTAATTAATCATTAAAATTAATTATTATTAATCATTATTAATTAACTAATGTACAACCTTCGTCAAAAATGAAGGGAAAAAATTACGCTTCGCCAGTGTTCACACTAATTTGTTTGTTTTCTTTTACAGCATATCAACCCTTTTCGGGCCATTTAATGCTGAATCCAGTCATTCTGGTAAAAAAAAGAAGAAACTGTGCTTCAAATTCTAAGCCTCTTCAAATATTTATTCATATTTTGTTTGTTTGTTTGTTTTATTTTACGGCATATCAACCCTTGAAAGTTTGTAGAAATTTCACCTTCTGTTAGATTCTGTTGTAAACACCAGTTTCTTTTAAATATTCAAATATTTTGCCTGGATTTACCCATAGAAATATCTCCCTCAGGTCTGTTTGTTTGTAATATTTTTGTCGGGTCTGTTCTAGGTCCAGACAATTCGTAAATACATAAATACATGGATGTATCATGTCGGCCTCCTGGCATGGTATGCAAATCTGGAGCTGCATCCCTCCCAAGGAGGGTTATTCAACCCCTACCCACAATAGGAGTATGTGACACAAGGTCGAAAAGTGGGACTTGAAAAGCCAGCGCCCGAGAAGGTGAGCACTCTGGCCATTAAAAATTGCCTGGGCAGCCCCGTGGGCATTCCCCGGTAGGGGCGCCTCAGGCAGTAAGCAATAAACTTACTCCTCCCCAAAGAGGGGAGGCAAAGCCTGGGAGGGTGAACCTCCTAGAACTGCACAGGACAAATCCACAGACAGGCGTAAATCAAGCCCATAAGGCTAAGACAATACCGGTCTATGGGGTGCAGTATCCATCGGAACAGATACTACACTCCCAAGGAGGTAATAAGAATGGGTGATATTTGTGTGTCCTATATGGAGTTGTAGCTGAAGGAGTCATTTTTAGTATTGAGTTTAAATGGAGAAAAAAAATCAAAATGACGAAAGAGAAAGTCGTCTGGCCATGTCTGACTGAACTAGAATAAATCTATTTAGGATTACGCATGTAATCGGAAGAAAAACACATTTGAAACGCGTAAATAAATATGCTAGAATAATGGAGATTTTTAACAAAAAAGAAACCGGCGCCATGTTGTTTTTTGAATCGCTCAAAACGAATAAAGTATTAAGAGTCTACCTGCCCCCCCCCATCACTACGTTATACTAAATTGATTGTAACCCCAAAACGTTCTTAATGTCATCTTTAAATATATATATATATATATATATATATATATATATATATATATATATATATATATATATGTGTGTGTGTGTCAGGTTCATATTATATTCCAATAACCATGTTTTTATTCTATTATTTTTATTTTTATTTTTTCACATTTCCAAAAAACATAACATTTTTGTGAGATATATTTTTACGGTCCGTTTCATTTGTCTTGTGCCAAACAACATTTTTATGTTAATATCGTCTCTGCAACATTACAAAATCATCAGAAAAATTCACAAAGAGTAAAAAGTTCTTGGATCTTGAAAAAACCTACACTGTACAGTGGATCATTTTGGGGTTAAAACAAACAAAAAACAAAGAAAAGAGCAAACTCACACGTGGGGGAACCCACTAATACGCCATTTATATTTGCTCTATTGTCACTAATTGACAATCATCGAGCTGAATCTTTTAAGGAGACTGCAAAGTAAAAGGGTACTGATAGTACATACTAATACATATATTGTCATTAATAATTATATATATATATATATATATATATATATGTATGTATGTATCGCCTTCACACTAATTTTATTCAACATTTGAAGAAACTGTTTCTTACGTGGATCTTTACCATTACCCACATTTGTACCATGAGATGAAACTGGATTAAGGGTCTCGACTCCAATCCTGGAATCCCCCCCCCCCCCCGCCACTATGCCATTCCTCACGAAATAAACAATGCTTTCACAACTAAAGAGAAATGCAGATTTATTTACTGGAAACACAGGAACAAAACGAAGGTTGTACAATAGGTTGATTAACATAGACAGGACGAAATAACGTTATCCTGGAGTTCCGCAACTCGCCTACGCAGGCCTGCTAGAGAGCACCGGACTATACGTCTTGTCTGTTTGAAAGTAAGACTGGAACTCTAGATCTTTGGTCATCACGTGGTTTGTGTTCACGCCAAAACACGATTCATTACGTATGAATCTCGTACAGTGAAGAGGCGATGGTTACATAATCTTCAAACCAAATCACATCTCACTGCCGGTCACGTAGACCGATAGAAAATAGTTCACTCATGCAACTGCTACAGAGTCATGATAATATCACTTGTTCTTTTCTGGTCATTTTAGTAGGATCATCATTCGTTTTCTTTAATTTGTTCTTTTATTGCATGTAATTTCTTGTTGACGCAACAGTTAGTTCCACATTTCCGGCCACTTATTTATTTGATATTTGTTGGTTTTAAATCTATTATGGCAGGCTGAAAAATTAAAGCTCTCTTGGGATGAGCTGTGTAAACGCGACCGTGCAGCCCTGGGGATTGCAAACTTTGGTCCTCGTGACCACTGAGCCTGGAGAGGAGGACTTTGATCAAGACTGACAGACAGACCCCACCCTCTTATAGAGGACTAATCACAAGCCTGTTAAAAAATAAATCGGATGATGATGATGATGAATTTATTGTTGATGTAAGTGTTCCACATTTCCTGACGCTTATTTATTTGATATTTGTTAATTGTTGGTTTTAAATCTGTGGCGGAAATTTTGTCCTTCGTAGCTTCCAATTCTAGTGTTTGTTTTGCTGCCTGGAACTCAATTGAAACAATAGATCTAAAAAAAGAGGAAACAGAATGGTTTTGTCCAATGGCCACACCCTTTCTTCTTCTCTGCATCCTCTCTCTCTCTTTCTCTCTCTCTCTCTCTCACACAGACGTGATGTTGCTAGTCTCAGTCTTTTCTATAAAGACTATTATGGCAGGCTGAAAGATCAAAGTAGAATCAAATTTATGTGCTTTTTGGTGCTCATAGAACAGTGCGCAGAGTTGAGTGAGTGCAAGAGTCGCTGCCGCTTAAACATCCCTATTTTACTTGCCTCCCCACGAGGGAAGAGTTAGAGACAAGGTCGGTTTTTAATGTGGAGAAAATCCAGCTCCCTAAAAAGAGACATTCTGGATTGGGACAAAAATTAAAATTGCCTTAGTCTAGAACAGATACTACACTTTGCTCATAGCCAAAAGGTCAAGGTGTAGTTGTGTGATTAAAAAAAGAAGAAAAGGAAAATAATGAGGATCAGAAATGACGAGTGAAAGAAGGATGATTAGATGAAAAAGAGTGAAGACGGGAAGAAATTGGAATTAGGAAAAAGTGAGTTTGCAAAGCCAGTTAAATATTAAAAAAAAAAGACAAAATCTAAAATTAGCCTCTCTCTTCCCCCAATTACAGATTAAATAATATTACTACCTGGGGTGATATTCCCTTTTTATTTTATAATGAACTATTCCAATCTTTTTATCCTTTCTTTATTATCTTCGATTGTTGAGAGAGATGGAGAGAGAGAGATGGAGAGAGAGATGGAGATAGAAAGAGATGGAGAAAAGAGACAGATGGAGAAAAGATAGAGATGGAGAAAAGAGAGAGATGGAGAAAAGAGAGAGATAGAGAGAGAAATGAAGAGAGAGAGAGAGATGGAGAGAGAGAGAGATGGAGAGAGAGATGGAGAAAGAGTTACGGACTCGAGAGTAATAGACGACGTACAGAATAAGAGTGAGGGTGTCGCATAACATACACTGAGAGAGGGTGAAAGTAATAGATAGAAGCTTAGTAAGAGATGGGTCACTTGATGAGTAAATTGCAAATTACGGTTAAGTAGAACAATTAAAATGGAAGTTTTTTTCCAAACATAACTTAATCCCAAAACCGACGAATATTTTAGCATGTATTTTGTGTGATTAAAATATATAGGAAAAAGTCGTAGGGAAACAAACGTTAATTAACTCAGCTTTAGTATAATAATGGTCATTTTAAAAAGCAATTCTAGTATATTCTCTAGGTTCTTTCTTTTTGCAATTTAATTTACTTGAATATTAGGGAGCGTCACGATATCTCTTAAGTTTTTAGCGTCTTATTCGACGAAATCTTATTTTCACCTACGAATAAGAATCCGCATATTTTATCAATTAATTTTTTTATCATTTATAGATGCAATTAAACTTATATATATATATAAAAAGAGAATATTTTTTTATAAAATATTTAGAAAACCTTCACAACACAAATTATTGTTTTTAAAAATAAATTATTTATTTATCTTAAAAACATTTTTTTTTTAACTTGAGCGCTTTCGGTAATAATATTACCATCTTCAGAAGAATAAGCATATTTTTTCCTTTTTTTTTTCTTCATTTTTTTTTTCTCCTCCCGACAAGCAGTAAGGATGAATTCGTCTCGATGTTATGGACGAAAATGGTAATATTATTACCGAAAGCGCTCAAGTTTAAAAAAAAAATGTTTTTAAGATAAATAAATAATTTATTTTTAAAAACAATAATTTGAGTTGTGAAGGTTTTCTAAATATTTTATAAAAAAAATATTCTCTTTATTTTTGCCATTTCGCCAACGCTTCTAATGTGTGACTTTTCAAATTATATATATATATATATATATATATATATATATATATATATATATATATATATAATTTGAAAAGTCACACATTATATATATATATATATATATATATATATATATATATATATAATTTGAAAAGTCACACATTAGAAGCGTTGGCGAAATGGCAAAAATAAAGAGAATATTTTTTATATATATATATATATATGGGAAAAAAGAAACAATGTTTCAGACAATATGTAAAAATAAAAATGGAATAAAGAATAAGCAATTCAACAACTAACAAAATAACTCAGAGGAAACAGAATGGTTTTGTCCAATGGCCACACCCTTTCTTCTTCTCTGCATCCTCTCTCTCTCTTTCTCTCTCTCTCTCTCTCACACAGACGTGATGTTGCTAGTCTCAGTCTTTTCTATAAAGACTATTATGGCAGGCTGAAAGATCAAAGTAGAATCAAATTTATGTGCTTTTTGGTGCTCATAGAACAGTGCGCAGAGTTGAGTGAGTGCAAGAGTCGCTGCCGCTTAAACATCCCTATTTTACTTGCCTCCCCACGAGGGAAGAGTTAGAGACAAGGTCGGTTTTTAATGTGGAGAAAATCCAGCTCCCTAAAAAGAGACATTCTGGATTGGGACAAAAATTAAAATTGCCTTAGTCTAGAACAGATACTACACTTTGCTCATAGCCAAAAGGTCAAGGTGTAGTTGTGTGATTAAAAAAAGAAGAAAAGGAAAATAATGAGGATCAGAAATGACGAGTGAAAGAAGGATGATTAGATGAAAAAGAGTGAAGACGGGAAGAAATTGGAATTAGGAAAAAGTGAGTTTGCAAAGCCAGTTAAATATTAAAAAAAAAAGACAAAATCTAAAATTAGCCTCTCTCTTCCCCCAATTACAGATTAAATAATATTACTACCTGGGGTGATATTCCCTTTTTATTTTATAATGAACTATTCCAATCTTTTTATCCTTTCTTTATTATCTTCGATTGTTGAGAGAGATGAGTTTTTGAGTTATTTTGTTAGTTGTTGAATTGCTTATTCTTTATTCCATTTTTATTTTTACATATATATATATATATATATATATATATATATAAGGCTATAGGTAGGAGGAAACAGTCAGAAGAAAGAGAGTTCCACCACAAGCTGCAGTTCTTGATAAGAAGCTACTGGAATAGGAAGCTGTATTACAATGAGGTATCAAAACAGCAAATTGATGGAGACCACTAGACCAACAAGTCAAACGAAGCGGGGAATAGATCACATAATTCTGAAGAACGTTACCATAATATATAGAAACGTTACCATAATATATATATATAGAACGTTACCATAATATATAGAAAAGACTGAGACTAGCAACATCACGTCTGTGAGAGAGGGGGTGCAGAGAAGAAGAAAGTGTGGAGGCCAATCAAATTACAGACACGTTTCTGCACCTTATCAAGAACTTATTAATTGATGTCTAATTGTTAAAAAAAAAACAAAAAAAAACAGAGGCATTAGAATTTTTACGAAAGGCTTCCATCCCCTTTTTTACCCCCTTGCATTAAACTAAATATAGCCCACATTTAGCCCTGTTATGCCTATCAGCTGTGTTCCACAATTCATAATGATAGGTTAATTAGTTTAGGAGTGAATCCTGTACATATAAACATGCCTAACTTTGTAAAGATAGAGATGAAAAGAGATTTTCCTTCGTTTCATTGGCCGAAATAGCTTAATAAACAAAGGCTACATAAAACAATAAATGTTCCTCATTCATTTCTGCCCTAAATTGGTTAGTGCCATAAAAAATAATTTTTTTTTGGGGGGGGGGGGGGGGGGGCACCAGAACAGCAAGTTCATCAGAGCACATTACATTTAAGTACTTGTAAAATATGCACAAGGTTGCAACATTGCGGCGATAAGACAGGGGCTAGAGCTTGGTGGATAGTGACGGGCCTATCAGATTAGCGACTCTTTTTTGGACCCTGTCTAAGAGGGAGAGACTAGTTGATGGTGCACCAGCCCAGATGTGGCAACCATTTTTATCAAATTTCATATTTAATCTGACCCAAAGTTTTTTCTTTTGAATTACTAAGGGAATGGGAGGCTCTTTCACCATAATAGTCACAAGTCCTTTTCCTGCCATCAGTGACACCATTAAAAAATCTGAGAAAAATCTGAGTACATTTCTCAATTTTCGTCGCTTATATGCATCCCTCTCCTCGCTTTCTGATACGTGATTTCTCTCACTTACAGATAGCAGGTTTTAACATCTGTTTATTAATAGGAGCGGTGCTGTAGCAAGACGCCATCCTGCCAAGCGGTGATTCCCATGCAAAATATTTTTTTACATTTATTCTTATTTTTAAATCATGCCATAACTTATTATTTCATCCAGCCTCACAAAAAAAAACCCTGAGTAGCATTGCGTTTTTATATTCTTTACGATTCCCCGCCCCAATAACTTATGTACCATTATTAGGGGAGGAGATTATTTTTCATTTCTATTTTTTCCTTTATCTAAGTTCCCCCAATCAATTCTTAGACATATTGGAGGATATTGTTGACTTTGTTTTTAATTTACGATTAAACAAATTGCTGACTGTCATTTGTTAAATTGTAAATAAAAACAAAGCCCCCCCCACTCCCAACTTGTTTACAAATCAACAGGAACAAAATTAGTAAGGAGGGGGTTGACATTTAAAGCGACTTTTTTTTCCATTGACCTTTGGTGTGAAATCGTACTTGTGATAGAGAAAGAGAGGGGAAGGGGGAGAGGGGGGAGAAAAGGGGAGGGGAGAGAGAGAAGTTTTAAAAAAGAAAGAAGTTACACACACTTTTTAACTCTTCTATTTTGTTGGAATGCCCCCCCCCGGGGGGCAACGCCGGGTAGCCATGCTAGTATACACAGAGAACATACTTTAGATCTAAATAGTATTTCTCCTTTTTTTTATCCTTGTATCATGCATGTTCTTTATACTAAAAAAAAGTGTAATTCACTTTGTTTATTTCTGAAAATAATTATTCCAGCTAGGAAATTCGTTAAACTGGAGTCATTTTTCGTTTATGACCTAAACAATACCAGCTGCAATAAAAGACGGGGATGGGGGGGGGGGGCAGCAAGTGTAGCAAATATAAGTATAAAAAGACCCCCGATCAATGCCAGGTAGGTTCAGCATAAAATAACTCACCAATGGTTGATATGCCATAAAATGCAACAACCAACTTGATAATAAAATCCTACTATGTGTCATAATAAAAATCAATTGATTAAAAAAAATTAAGCAAACCAACTCCATGCATTTTCGCCTGACAATTCCCTTCGGGGATGAAACGCGGAAGCCCCTGTGTAGCTTAATTGCCATAAATATATTTTCATAACTTACTACCTAGCTCTACTCACGTATCGAGCGCTGTTGAAGTAAATACTGAAAATTGATACATAAAAAATTACATCTCCTTATAACATTTTATGTGGATACATGAAATACTAATATATATATATATATATATATATATATATATATATATATATATATATATATATATATATATATATATAGTCTAAAGAAGCTTTGAGTTATTTTAAACAAAAAGACAACAAAAAAAAGGAAAATGCAGTTTAAATTCCCAGAGAAACTAACTAAATCCAAAATAGTGAAGTCTTAACATTTGTTGGAAAATTGATAAATAAATAATATTGTGTCAAACACAGGAAGTTGTTATAAACATGTAGTAGGTAAGCTGAGAAAATCATTCTCCTTTTTTGGAGACCATAAGAGAGAGAGAGAGAGAGAGAGAGAGAGAGAGAGAGAGAGAGAGAGAGAGAGAGAGAGAGAGAGAGAGAGTGAGAGAGAGAGAGAGAAAGAGAGAAAGAGAGAAAGAGAAAGAGAGAGAGAAAGAGAGAAAGAGAAAGAGAGAGAGAGAGAAAGAGAGAAAGAGAAAGAGAGAGAGAGAGAGAGAGAGAGAGAGAGAGAGGTCGTGCTTTGGGAGAGTTGTTCCCATTTCTTTATAGGGGATCGGTTGGGTGTATTGCATTTATTGGTCTACCATGCTCCCTAATGCTCTGAATAACTAGACGCGTTATGGAATTGATGCAAGGGGCGGCACACTGCACATAGCCAATTTATTTCGACAAAAGTAAACAAAAATTTACAAACAAATATTTTAAAAGAAAAACCAATGCACATAAAATTCTTTTACATTTGTCTTAGGCATGAAGCCCGAGTCGTTATGGGGGGGGGGGGGTTCGTTGGACATAAGATTTGTCATACATTGACTTTACCCTAGGCTAGACACTCTCACAAAGATACCTCATTCGCTCTGTGGGTTGGACCTACTTAAGTGATCCCCAATTTGTTTAAAGAAAATTATTTGTAAAATTCATCGTGGGGGAGTTGGACAATATTTACAAAAGTTCTATACAAGGTTAATAGTGCCCTCCCAACCCTCTGCTAAGTGATAGACTGTCCACTGTTTTCCGGGTGATCCGAAAACAAGCAGGTCGGTCTCTAATTGGGGGTGGGAATTAAGGAGGGGGGAGTCAAAAATAAAATGAGTTTGGATGGGATGTGGGAATGGATGGTGGTGTCCGCCAAGATATAGGGTGACATAGGGCAAAACCAAAGTGTGGGGAGTACATAGCCAAACCAGCTGAGACGGCAAGCGTGTAACGCATCCATAATCGCACCGATACCAAGTTTCTGATGAAGCACGATTGATTGGATCCTTTCTTCCAGTTTGCAGCCGTACATTCACCTAATCATGGTACGATCATTATGCCGGAGCTGTTGCATATCAGAAGCGTTTGGTGCCCATGTCTCACTGGCATGCAAGATGGCGGAGCGAACACATCTGAGAAACAACAAAAAAAAAGCAATTTGTTTCACAGCATCTTAATTTTTACCTCCAATTGGGGAGAGCCAAGTGAAAGAGTCGATCAGCTTTGAAGCAAGATTGTTATTTAAAAAGGGGAGAAAAGTTGAACAATAACTTCAAAGCTCTTGTCGCAGACGTTTATTTCTTCGATACGGCATCTCGTGAAGTATTAGTGCGAGCAGTCATCGTTTTGTGCATCGACTAAAAAGAAAAACGAACACAAAACTAATTCGTTCATTGTCGGAAGGCAAATTGCGCTGAAGTTCTGTTCAACAATTACATTAAAAAAATTTAAAAAGAGAGAAAAGCGAACGAGAAAAAGAAAAAGGAGAAACAAAAATGCAAATCTGTCGTTTTACGGATCTAATGAATGCTTAATACAATGGAGAATAATTAAATGGGAAAAAATTCTGTTACCTAAACTATTTCAGGAAGCCTTTTTCACAGGCCATTGTCGAACATATTCGGTTCAGCGTATGTTTTACATGCTGGCATGTGTGAGACGGCTTTTAGAAATCGACTTCCAAACTAACCTATCTCTGGCCAGGTCTTTATTTATCCTTCTTTCTCTCAAGACCATTCCTGTCACTAACTCCCATGTTTTTCTTGGCCTACCCCTGCCAACTGATCTTGCTACCTCAACTGTTCTACATCTACTTGCCCAAGCACTCTCATCCATTCTTTCATCATCAGATTCAGTTTGTTTTACATACTGGCATGTGTTGGACGGCTTTTAGAAATTGACTTCCAAGTTAACCTATCTCTGACCAGGTCTTTATTTATCCCTCTTTCTCTCAAGTTCATTCTTATCACTTCCTCCCATGTTTTCCTTGGCCTACTGCTGCTACCTCAACTGTTCTATATCTACTTGGTAGTGATGATGATAAATTTAAAATTTGTCATATATATATATATATATATATATATATATGGGAAGAGAAGGATGAAGGTAATCCGACGTAATGGGAAAATGAAAAAGGAAAACCAAAAGGGATGTTTTTTTATGTGTACATCAACGTTTCGTCTTTATTTATAAAACTTCATCAGGATGATAATATAAAGAAAAATGTCATGCAAGTACAAACACATATAGGGTTGACATATTGGGAAGGGAAGAAAATAGTAGCCACTACTGGAGAAAAACAGTAGGGTGGACGTCCGTGCTTGGTGGAGTCAATAGTCAAGCACGAACGTCCACCCTACTGTTTTTCTCCTTATAAAATTTTATGTGGATACATGAAATAGTAATATATATATATATATATATATATATATATATATATATATATATATATATATATATATATATATATATATATAAATATGTGTTATTGTTTATTTATCTATGGACGTATACGTTTCGTTTCTTTTCAATCAAGACTCATCAGCATAGAAGTACGACCATTCACCACCGGTGTTTTTTTGTGGGGGAGGGGGGGATTTATTCATCATTGTACCGGCCGACGTGAAAGTGTATTATCGCACATTGTTCCGGTTTTGGGGGGGTTTTTTAATGTATTTGGGACCGATTATTTGCTTGTTGGCTTGGTGGAAGAAATAATGCACGAGCTACTTTTCTAAGACTTTTTCCAGGACTTTCTTTTTTTTTTATCGTTGTTCTTCCTTGTTTTTTAATTTTAACTTTTATTTTTTTTCCTCTTCTCTTCTTAAGTGACCTCAACTATTGCAACGCCACATTGTGTATTGTCGGCAGTTGAAACCAGTATTCCAGACATTTAATTTCCCTGATGATCTGCCAAGCAAGTAACTGCTTGGTAGTGAAACACGTGTAGGAAAAAACATTTAATCTGAATAAATAATATTTGTAAGAAAAAATATCTTTAATGGTGATCATTGGTGTCCTGAAAGGAATGCTTTGGTAAGCCTTCATAAAATCACATATAAATGCTCTGTACTCTGTAATCGAGTATCATCGAGCTTGTTTTTATTGGAACAACCCCGGTCTTCACTGAATGATCTATTTTATAAGTGAAAAATCTATATATATATATATATATATATATATATATATATATATATATATATGATAGGGGCATGGTCTTTAAGATTAGAAGAAAAGAAAATGTAGAAATCCAAATGATATTCTATCATTGTTATTTGTCTAAGATGGAAGAGCTGCGGAGGGACTTGGATGATGCCAGTTAAAGTTTTTTTTTTTAATTTCTTTTTCTTTTCCAGGGGAAAGCTTTTATAAAAGCATTTGGTCAAAAAACAGAAAAATGAGAAATTGTTCCATTTTTGATTGAAGAATCTTTCGAGTTGTCAAAACTCAAAGATATTCTGATTCCATTTCTAAAGAATGAAAACAAAAAACAGATGAAAGACAATAAAAAAAAACAAAAAAAAAACAAAGATGCCATCGAAAGAAAAACTCGGTTATTATTGAACTCGTAGGATTAAATCTGCACAAAACCCCAAAACACATTCCGTTTTCTCTTTCTTTCTCTCTCAATCCTTATCTCCCCACCCCCTCACCACACAGATATTTATTCAAATATTTTTCCTTTCTTTTTCTGTTCATCTTTCTTGCCCCCCCCCCCCTCTTCTTTTTTCATTGATATGATTCGCTTGGGCCCAAGTAAACAATTGTTATTACTTGACTCGAAGAAGCAGACGTTAGCAAAAAAAGCGCAGGAATTCAATTGAAAGCAGAAAATACTTTTTTTTTACTTTTTCAGATTCATATTCGGGGGGGGGGGGACTGATAGAAAAAGGCGATTTTTATTTTTTCTAATGGGTCACCACTTATCAAGGCCCGGAAGCCACTCGAGGATAAGGTTTAATGATATGGTCAGTTAACCGATGAACACCACCATGAGAGGATTGGAAACGATGCGTGGAATGGGTAGAATTTGATTATTTAAGTGGACTGGCTCGACAAGAATTTTTCAACATTGGACTTGAAAACGACCATGTTGTAGTCAGCTGGGAAGCAGTCCCATGGTATTGCGTTTCACAGATGTGAAGTTCTTGGAAAGAAACTTTGTTCATGGAAGTTCCGTTTGGTTTTAAGTATACAGAGGGAGAAAGGAGAGTTCTTTTCTGTGGTTGTAGCTAGACGAGTTCTTGCTGTGAATGTTTTATTAAGAGGAACTGGAGATTCGAGCTTTTTTTCTGTTCATCTTTTTTTACTCCTTTTTTCTCCCCCCATTGATATGATGCGCCTGGGCCCAAATAGACAATTGTTTTATTGCTTGACTTAGCGAAGCAGCCGTTAACAAAAAAAAAAAGCACACAAATTACAAATCTTCAGAGTCATATTTAGAAAAGATATGAAAGACAGAAAAATGGAGATAAAGATGATAATGACGATATTTTGTTTCGAAAGCAAACAAGAATAATGTTTCGGAATTTTTGAGATGAGGATTCATTTGCATTTGAATCCTTTGGATTATTCGGACTACTGTTCTCATCTTGGATGTTATTCTCACAACGTTTCGGCCGATGTAACCTTCGATCTTCTTCGGGTGCATTTTGTCGAACTCGGGAATATTTCTGTCAAACTCTTGACGGAAATTCAAACTGAACCCTTTATTTAATCCACGGGGGTAGCATGCTCTCGTTCCGTCAGCTATGATTGGGAGAAGTCTTCAGGAATTCACAACTTTTCGTATTGCCTGCACCGAGGATTGAACCGTCAACTTTAAGATGACTATCATTTAGAACTAAATTTTACTTAGTACTATATCCACTGCGTCATGGGTAATTCTAACATGAATTTTGGGAGCCGTAAATCTATTCTTGTTTTAATGTGTAGTCTTACTACTTATCACTATATATCAGTACTTTTATTAATATATATATATATATATATATATATATTATTATTATTATTAGGGGTGGGACGTAATGGGTGAAAATTTCAGATTCATGCGAGTAGTATTTTTTGTGTTCATTTATACATAAATAACACTAAACAATCAAACATTTTGACAATTTTGCAAAATTCAGAAGGTGCAGGCCAAAAATAGCCGTTAGGGTTCCACGGGACTCAAAATCCATCATTTTTCGGTGAAAAAGGGATTTCATGCGACATTGCAGGTCCTAAAACATCCTCAAAAGCTATGAATGAATATAGATGGTTAAATCTGATATAGTACTTTAATTTAGAACCATTTTCAGGCTGTGAAAGGTTTTCATGAATGTAAAATAGCCAAAAACTATTGGCCTGCACCTTCTGAATTTTTCAAAATTTTCAAAATGTTTGATTGTTTAGTGTTATTTATGTATAAATGAACACAAAAAATACTACTCGCATGAATCTGAAATTTTCACCCATTACGTCCCACCCCTAATGTAATAACCTTATCTATTATTTATAATTAATGGTTCCCATATTGTATTAAGTTCTATACTAGGTCTATTTAGTAAGTCATTTTCTGTCTATGTCCATGCATAAACTCATGAAGGATGTGGCTCTCCACCACGCACGGGCGATCAATTCACGGTAGAGAACGTACCACGTTTCCGTGACTTTGCGTCGTCACCGTTCAGGCAGGTTTCGGAAGTACCCGACAGTTGACGAGGCGAAAACTGCCAAACGCTAAATTGAAGACTGGCAGTCGATAAATTACGACAAAGAAAACCAAACTAAAATACATATATACAAATAAAGAATGTACAAACCATAGCTAAACAACTATTATTAATTAGATTAATTAGATGTTTTTGTTTTTTTTTTGTCAAAGGAACCATTGTTAATCAAATAAAATGTTTCAAAAGATGATTTTTTTAATATATAACAAACAACGAAACCACTGTTTTTAATCAATTTCATTTTTTTTTTTTTAATTTCTTTTTCTGTTTAACATTTTCTGGGTTAGGGTTAGGGTTAGTCTTTCGCTAGAAGTGATCGTTGCTGACAGAACTCAATGAGTTCTTCAGGAGATTCAACGCGCTGATACAGATTGTAGAAATTCATTATTTTTTTTAACGCACTGCAGATCGTGGAAATTAATTTCCTCCAAAAGTTATCGTCTGCTTGCTTGGAACCTGATTGTCTAATGCCTGCTGCAACCTGATTGGTTAATAGTTTCGTCAACTCTCAGACACTTCCAAGACCTGCCTAAACGTTGATGATGCGAAGTCACTGAAACGCGGTGCTATCTCTATAAGAACACCCAATTCACTATGGAGAGGCTGTCTTTTGCGCATCACATAATGCATGGAGAGCAGTCAAGGACGCCATCTTGGAAAGGAACTCTACAAAATAATATTTTACTTGTTCAGATTCATATTTTAGAAAAGATATGAAACACTAAAGGAAGACATAGTTATCTTTTGGACAAGAGAGAGGGGGGAAGAGGGGAGGGAGAGAGAGGGAAGAAAAGAGGGGGCGGGAAAGAGGTGGAGGGAGAGAGAGAGGGAAGGAAAAAGGGAGGGGGGGAGAGAGAGAGGGAAGGAAAAAGGGGGGAGAGAGAGAGGGAAGGAAAAAGGGGGGAGAGAGAGAGGTAAGAAAGGGCGGGGGGAAGGAAAGAGGGGGTGGTAGGGAAAGAGGGGGAGGGAGAGAGAGAAAGGAAGGAAGAGATGTGTGCAAAATGTAATGACATTGAGAATGTAACAATCAAGAACAAGAGAGAGCGAGAGAGCGAGAGAGAGAGAGTGGGAGAGAGAGCGAGAGAGAGAGTGAGAGTGAGAGTGGGAGGGTCGACTGGTGATGAAGTACAAGCTGCGCTCAACTGAGCGCAAGCCGCTGCTCGTGGTATAGGAATGAGCATCAAATGTCTAAACTATGATCATGCCTGATAGCTGATCAATCCAGACACCTGATAGCCGCTCACGTTAAACGGGGTCAACCTGGCAGACGTGTGGTCATCCATCTACCTTGATCCAATCATGATACCATCTGGACAAGGGGCGGCTGAGGTCAAACGCAGTAGGAGTTGCAAGTTCCACCTTTGTCTGTCTCAGACAGTCACTGTGGTCTCAACAGGAGATCTCAACAGCTACCAAGACGTGGGCGTATCTTTCAGGCTATGATGCAGGAAGTCCTTCTCTATGGTTACAAACAAAATGTGGCCAATGAGAGCGTTTGATTGACATAGGCATAAAGTCTTTTCGACACCAACTGTCTTCGCTGCATTCTAAGCTGCCGCCGCCGCCGTGTGGATTGAGTACCAGCTCAAGTTCTCTATTGACGACAGAATCTTCGACCCTTGCAGTTCGTCCTTCTTCAATGCTTTCTATGATGATTCGGACATGCAGCTCGGCGCCTGAAGGATGGGCTGATCCACAAGGTCTTTTCTCCCCCTTTTCTACCTGGTTGATGCAAATATGCTGGTGGGCAATTGAATTGAAGACTTGGGCGACGACAATTAGCTGCGACCTGGCAACACTATGGTTTGCCTTCGATTATGGAATCAGGATTGGTTAGCTATATCGTATGACCTAGCTCAGGATTGGCGAAAGTCGGCTGTGGGAGGAAGCCAGCTCAACCCAACCAGGGTGATAGCCGATACAAGTTAGAGAGAGAGAGAGAGTGAGAGTGAGAGTGAGAGAGAGTGAGTGAGAGAGAGAGTGAATAATCTAAAGAAAGATTAATCTAAAAAATGAGAGAAACAATAAAGAAATAAAAGAATACAATGAAAAAAAAATTGTCCTCCATTTTGAATCTGACATTGAATATTGAATTCTGCTTATCATCATCGATTCAGACAACTTCTAAATCGAAAATATTTGATTTTTCAATAAAACTACTTCCAAATCGATCCATTAGCAAAGAAAGATTTCTCATTTGGGTAAAACTTTAAAAAATTAAATTTAAATAAACAGTAAAATATAGAAATATTTCTGAGGTGAAAAGAAACAAATTTTATTGTTGAATATCGGGTTTGGGGTATCGGACATAACACTTGGCCAGAAGAAATAAAACCCGGCTGATTGACACAGACACCCACCTGGCAGGAAAATAAACATCCAGTGATTTGATGCCGATACACATACAAAAGGTCACCTACTGACACAGAGGACGAGAATATATCCATTGCTAAATAAACAATAAAATGGATTAAAGCCACATCCCACGTGGCTACATTGAGTGTGTTAGCAAAATCCCAGAATGGGTGTTGCAGTTTTGGATGAGTGGGTGTCCAAAAATGCTATATTAACTAGCCCAAGCTGAGAAAGGCGGCTGATCAGCAAATTAGAGAGATCAACCTCTGTCAACTCCCATGCACCTTCCACTCTTTCTGACCTTACTTGTTTTTGTTTTTTTATTGAAAATCGCTCCAGACAAGGCATGAAGCCACTTGATGTAAGGCGCTAACAAGAATGGAATATTATTATCACAAAGACATGAGATGCCTATTGGCCTTAGTCTTTAAAAGATCAAGTCTATAGGTAAGAAAAAAACAGTCAGCAGGAAGAGAGTTCCTCAAGCTTGCGGTTCTTGGAAAGAAGCTACTGGAATGGGAAGCTGTATTATAATGAGGTATCAAAACAGCGAATTTATGGAAACCACGAGACCAACGAGTCAAACGAGCTGGAACCAAAGAAGCAGGGAATAGATCACACAATTCTGAAGAACACATGTCATAGTAGTATTTATAGAACAGACTGAGACTAGAAACATCACGTGTGTGAGAGAGAGAGGGTGCAGAGAAGAAGAAAGGGTAGGGCCCTTCAAATTATAGATACGTTTCTGCACCTTATCAAGAACCCTCAAATGGGACAGAGATTCACCAGACTCCATAGACTGATTGTGGATTTGTAGAGATAGAGAATAGCCTCAGGTGAGAGAAAGTGTTTGAAGCGATAGAGAGAACCGACTTTACGAGAAGCAGAAAGAGCAATGGATCTAATGTATGAACTCCAAGAAAGATTTGATTAGAGAGAAAGACCAAGAAGTTTCAGAGTCGATTTCTCCTCAAGAGCAGAGCCATCCATGAGAATCTTAGGAAGAAAAGGGGCACGCCTATGATTGAAAGACACGAGCTGAGTCTTAACAGGATTAGACGAAACAAGCCATTTCGTAGCCCTATCCAAAACTGAACCCAGGTCAACTTCTAGATCAGCTGTTTAACGCAACCAAGCAATAAAAATATCCCATCATATTTTTATACATTGGTTTATCATCATTCTTTGAAACACAACAGCAATGGACAACAAAATTTATCTTTACATTTCTCGATTTTTGGCCGAGATCAAAGTGTAGTATCTGTTCCCATGGATGCTACACTCCATTAGCCCGGTACCGTCTTGGCCTTCGGGCTTTGATTCAGCCAGTCTTAGAGATTGCTCTGTGCAGTCCTAGGAAGCCTTTGAGAAGGGGTTAGTTTATTGTTAATCGCCTGAGGCGCCCCTACCGGGAAATGCCGACGTAGCTGCCCAGGCATTTTTTGTAGGCCAGAGTGCTCAACATCTAGGGCGCTGGCTTTTCAATCCCACTTTCCGACCTTGTGTCACATCTTACCGCTGTGGGAGTGAGATAAAAAAAAAATTTTTTTTAATTTACCGAATATATTCAGGCATTGTTTGACCTTTTGTTTCGGGGCTGATGAAGATAATAGAAATATTTGTTATTATCAAGGCCCAAAGGCCACTCGAGGATAAGGGTCAATGGGTTTGTCAGGTGGACGGTGAGACAAACAACTTGAAGATGATAGAGTTAGGGTTAGGGTTAGGGTGAAAGATGAAAGAAGGATCGGGAAAGGTGTAGAAAGGTGTGAACCTTATTTAAAGTAAAATTATCACACATCTATTTTTGATGATTTATAATAAAATACAACTAAGATTTAGTTTAAAGAAATGAAAAGGGTGTAGGTTTTAAGATCGAGAGTTGAATTGGTTCTACGAGCGCCTCTCCATCATAACTATTCGAAGGAACGCTTCAAGCCTCCTCTCAGATTGGCAAGCCAGCAGGACATCCAACCAACTTTCCCCATGTTTCAGATATATCCCCAAAGACTTTTTAAACTTGGCAGTTGAAACAGATTTTTTTTAGAATAGGACGTCAACAAAGTAAATGTTCACATTAACGTTTTAATGTTTAGAAAATTACATCAATTTTAATTATAATAAACAGTTTTTTTGTAAATTATATCAATTTTAATTATATTAAACAGTTGTTTTCTAAAATTACGTCAATTTTAATTATAATAAACAGTTTTTTCTAAAATTACGTCAATTTTAATTATAACAAACAGTTTTTTTTTCTAAAATTACATCTATTTTAATTATAATAAACAGTTTTTTCTAAAATTACGCCAATTTTAATTATAACAAACAGTTTTTTTCTAAAATTACGTAAATTTTAATTATAATAAACAGTTTTTTCTAAAATTACATCAATTTTAATGATAATAAACAGTTTTTTTTTCTAAAATGACATCAATTTTAATTATAATAAACAGTTTTTTTTCTAAAATTACGTCAATTTTAATTATAATAAACAGTTTTTTTTCTAAAATTACATCAATTTTAATTATAATAAACAGTTTTTTTTGTAAAATTACGTCAATTTTAATTATAATAAACAGTTTTTTTCTAAATGGCCTGAAATGGTTAATTGCATAGAAGGATTTTTTTCTGTAACAATAAATGTTATTATAGAAGAGAGACCCAAGATTTAAAAAAAAAAAGTTGAAAAAAAAAAATTGTACTGATATAACCGTTCATCCTGAATAGATGGGAGATGGGTACTTTAGCTAGTTAATATCTTTTTACTAATGAATCATCACATATAAAAGCCAAAAGCCACTCGAGGATAAGGGTTAATGAGATGGATGGATTGTCGGTTTGATGATGAAGAATATTATGAGAGGATTGAAAATGATTGATTACTTATGAGGATGATCTATAAAAGTATTTGTTGACACTGGATTTAAAGATGTTGTAGTCTGCAGGGAAGCAGTCTTGTGATAATGTGTTCTAGAAGTGGGAAGTTCTTGGAAACATATGATATACAGGGACACTTTGGCCATCGTCTCATCAGACCATACCCCCCTCCCGATATTTATCTGTAGGTAGGGTCCCTAATTTACAGTAGACCCTGATGTCTCAGTTGCAATGTGCCTTGTTTGGGATGAATAAAGTTTTTTAAAAAAAAAGAAAAAAAGACAGTTGTGTGCAGAGGAGGGAGGGGGGGCATCAAATCACATTCAAACTGTCTCCTTTTTCTCATAATATTTCTCAGAACTAGGACTTATACTTGAGTCTTTGGAGCATCAAATCATATTCAAACTGTCTCCCTTTTCTCATAATATTTCTCAGTACTAGGACTTATACTTGAGTCTTTGGAGCATCAAATCACATTCAAACTGTCTCCCTTTTCTCATAATATTTCTCAGTACTAGGACTTATACTTGAGTCTTTGGAGCATACGATCAAAGAGTTGGTCTTGGGCATAACCAGACCTCTGCACGCCACTGGGTGTGGGTGTTGTCATGGTTATCAGTGAGGAACGTGAAAGAGAAGTCCAAATTCTCCAGAGCTTTCATTTTATATCCAAAGTTTTAGCAGTTTTTGAAATTTCAGAACAAAAATTCATTGAAGCTATATACATTACCACAAAATAAGCGGGAATTATGTAAGTTTTTTTATGGCAGGTCTTTATTTTTATTTTTTTATGGAAATCGCTACAGACAAGGCATGAAGCCACTTGATGTATGGAGCTAAAAAAAAAAATACTACTTCAAGGTCAAAAACTAGCAAACAATGTTATATGGATAGATTCCAACGCAGAAAACAGCAATTCTTCCCCCTTTATCAGAAACATCGCTCCTGGAATGTAAGGACAAAAGGAGAAAATAATGGAGGCGAGAGTTATGAGGCTGCCGAAAGTGGAAGCAATGAACTTTTTTAAGCGAGATCCATCTGACCATTGCCTTGTCATTACGATGCAGTTTCTTTTAGACAGCCCAGGTTTCTGGAGCCATACATTAGCACACTTTTGACACATGACGAGTATACATGACCTCTCATAGATGGACTGCAGAAAGAATTGTGAATTTTATTAATCATTCCAGAGGTTGCATTTTTCTTGAGGGGTACCCTATACATGATATAGGGAACAACATGAAGTATTTATATATAAACAGCAGTAGGCAGTAGGATTTCTAGAAGAACTTTCACATTAGTTTACAACTCATGCGTCACATCAAAAGAAGCGTTTCGCTATTTTACAGTTCATAAATCACAACAAAGGAATCGATTGTGGATAAAAAGTTTTATTTGTCGTATTCTGCAGATTTAAGTTTGATGAAGCAACTCTCTTTGAAGATTAATCTATAAATACAAAAGTCTAAGAAAAACAAAGATTTTTTTTTCTTTCATATTTTTCTTTCTTTCAATGAATTTATTTTGTAGTAAATATGCATAATAAAAAAAAAAAGATTAAACACTGAAAATTGGAGAGAGTAATTCTATCGATAATTACATGTCATGTTTATTGATTTAAACTTGTAATTTTTTTTTTTTTTTTGCGAAGACGATTGATTGAAAAATGTTTCGGATTTCATAAGAAAGCAAAAACAAAAACTGATTTAAATAAAACAAATTTGAGTAAAACGCAAAGAATGTTGTTGACTGAAAGACATTTTATTTAAATTATTTTAACAAAATGGAGTAAAGATATGATCAAGAGCATTCACTGTTTATAAATTAAACAAAATACTGAAATAGTGAGAACTTTAATGAGAAAACACACGCACAATAAATGACTTATCCCCCTTGCTGATTAATTTTTATTTTTAGGTTATTATTTTAAAATGATTCATATTAGCAGTCGTCTGGGCTGGTCTAAGTAATTTTAGAAATAAATTGTAGCATACTATGCTATTATACTGCGAATAACATGGTATAACAATAGCAAATAAAAACTGAAATAATGAAAACTTAAATGAGAAAACACACACGCAATAAATACCTTATGCCCCTTGCTGATTTATTTTTAATTTAATTTCAATCAGGATAACTCTTGAATTGTTTTAGTTCAGTAACTTAAACTTTTCCTAATAAATATATATATATATATATATATATATTATATTTATTCATTCCAATGACGATACAGTAATCAATCCAAAGTCATAATTTTCATGAGATACGTCAATTTTTAAATTTTTTATTTTAATTCTATAATTCTCTCAACACCTCATTGGATGTTTATCATTTACATTTTATATATAAAAAAAACAATGTTTTCGATCTTACACATGTTTCTTGGCAGATAGGTACAAAAACGACAGTTCGATAACCTTTCTGTCAATCTTGGAATAAATCAATATAATATATATGCTCTGAATCTTGCAATATAACTTAATTGAGCTTGCAATTGGAAGTTTTCGGATATTATAAGGAGGATAAAATTGACAATATACATTCCTTATAAAACTAACAAATATATATTCATTTATTTATATATATATATCATCATCATCATCATCAACCGGTTTATTTGTTGAATCAGGCCACAATTAATCCTCTGATGAGGGTGGGGCCTGATTGTCTAGTCTCGAAATCTAAGTCCTCCTCTCCACTCCTGTCTTTGGCAAGGCTTGATGGAATCCATACCCATGGCCTTCCTATCACGTTTGACCACGTCCTCCCAAGTCAATATATATATATATATATGAATTATGACAATATATGTATTAGCATATACTATCAGTAACTTTTACTTAGTATTCTCTTCAAAAAAGATTCAGCTCGATGATTGTCAACCAGTAACAACAGAGCATATATAGATAAGACAAGTTCATTTTATATTCCAATAACCATGGTTTTTATTTTCTATTTTTATTTTTTCACATTTTCAAAAAAACATAACATTCCTGTGAGATGTATATTTACGGCTCGTTTCTCTTGAGGTGAGCCAACCAACATTATTATATCAATATCGGCTCTGCTGCACCTTTCCTTTGTGGATTATTCTGATGATCTTGAGGTGCAGCAGAGCCGATATTAATATAATAATGTTGGTTGGCTCACCTCAAGAGAAACGAGCCGTAAATATACATCTAACAGGAATGTTATGTTTTTTGAAAATGTGAAAAAATAAAAACCATGGTTATTGGAATATAAAATGAACCTGTCTTATATATATATATATATATATATATATATATATATATATATATATATTACTAAATGCGAGTTGATCAACGTTTGTTTCTCTATGGTTTTTATTTTCTATTTTTATTTTTTCACATTTTCAAAAAACATAACATTCCTGTGAGATGCATATTTACGACTCGTTTTACTGGGGGTATCATGTAGACAGTGGCATGGGAGGTAGTATAAGGGTGTCATGTAGACAGTGGCATGGGAGGTAGTATAAGGGTGTCATGTAGACAGTGGCATGGGAGGTAGTATAGGGGTGTCATGTAGACAGTGGTTTGGGAGGTAGTATAGGGGTGCCATGTAGACAGTGGCATGGGAGGTAGTACAGGGGTGTCACGTAGACAGTGGCATGGGAGGTAGTATAGGGATGTCATGTAGACAGTGGCATGGGAGGTAGTATAGGGGTGTCATGTAGACAGTGGTTTGGGAGGTAGTACAGGGATTTAATGGAGACAGTGGTGTGGGAGATAGTATAGGGATGACATGTAGACTGGTGTACAGAGGGGAGGATTTCTATAATTTTCAACTTAAAAATACAATGTATAACCTGCATGAACGTAAATGCCACTATATTATTGTAAAAAACACTAATATAAAATGTAGATCACCATTGGATTCCTCTAAAATTTTACTTGAAAAAAATTGTACTTGATCTTGGTATAGAGCTTTACTTTCAATTTGATCCCTGAACAGAAAGAAACCACATTTATATGATAGTTTGTGTATATACTACATACTATTCATGAATACTAAAACTCTTTTTCCCTTTCTTGTTTGTCATCATGCATTATTTTCACATCATTATTTCTTTCATCAGTGCATGAATTGGAAAATAAACACAAGAATTTGATAGAAAGTTTCTTTATTTCTCGATTATTCTCATGCAAATATTTAATTCTCTGCTTTTCATGTTCCATTCAAGTACTAGTTAAAACATTCTTCTTCTTCTTCTTCTTCTTCTTCTTCTATTCATTTAACGTCACTTTTCCCTCGTTCAGGCATCAGATGTTCAATATTACGCAAACACATTCTCCACCTCTTACGGTTCAGCAGGTCAGCAGTCTCCGAATTCCACTCTTTGTGATCTTGTCTAATCATTTGCTTTCAAATTTTTCCTGCAATTTATGACATTCATGCTTCTGCAACAATTTATCCATGAGGATGAACGTTCCACATGACCATACCAGCACAATCTATTTATCCTTACGATAACTCCCATGTAGGGCAAGTGTAGTGCTTTCAGAAAATCTTCTGATCTGATGTGTTGGGTTTGGTCGGATTTCATATTGCAGATCCATCTGATCATGGATCTGTCATTGCGCTGCAGACGGGCAAGAGAGGACTGGGTGAGGGCCCAGCACATCTGCTATACAACTTAACCCGGTTGTAGAGAGGGACAGTACGTGATGCTATCGGAGGCAAAAACTCATGCTAATTAATTCATTGTTCCCTGCTTCCCTGACTGTACTATAATCATCAACAACAACAACAACCGGTTTATTTGTTGAATCAAGCCACAATTAATCCTCTGATTAGGGTAGGACCTGATTGTCAAGTCTCGATCTAAGTCTTCCCCTCCATTCTTGTCTTTGGTGAGGCTTGACAGAATCCATACCCAAGGCTCTCCTATCACGTTTGACCATGCCTCCCAAGACAACTTGGGTCTGGCGGGAGGTGGTCTTCTCTGCTGGCATATTTAACTGTCGGACTTTAGCAATCCAGCCATTGCTGCACTCAACGTGCCCCAACCAACGCAGTCTGCTCCTTTGCATGATGTCCGTGAGGCTTTTCAAGTTGACGTGTGCGAGTAGAGACCCAAAAATTATGCTTTGTTCAGGCGTCGTCAAACAGATTCATCTGATCATGCAGAGATTTAAATGTAATTAAAACAGGCATCTCGCTGCTCAACTCCCTACTTAAGATGTTCCTGTAGGTAGGGTCCCTAATTCACAATAGCCCCTTACGTATCAGTGGCAATGTGCCTTGTTTGGGGGTGAATAAAGTGTTAAAAAAAAAAGAAAAAAAGACAGTTGTGTGCAGAGGTGGGGGGCATCAAATCATATTAAAACTATTTCCCTTTCTCATAATATTTCTCAGTACTAGGACTTATACTTAAGTCTTTGGGGCATACAATCAAGGAATTGGCCTCGGGCATAACCCGACCTCTGCATGCCACTGATTATTGGTGTTGTCATGGTTATCAGTAAAGAACATGAAAGAGGAGGCCAAATTCTTGGGAGTGCTGAAGCTTTCATTTCATATCCAAAGTTTTAGCAGTTTTTTAAATTTCAGAAAAAAAGTCATTGAAGCTGTATACATTACCACAAAATGAGCGGGAATTATGTAACATGGAAGCAATGAACTGTGTAAGCGAGTTGACATTTTGTCTTTCAATTTGTTTTACATACCTGCAAATAAAAAAAAAAAAAAATAAATAGAGTAAAAGAAAAGTAATAACTTTTTCTTCAATAATAATCAACAAGAAGATAATTTGTACGTTTTAATTTAGCTTGTATAACTTATTCATAAGTTATAGTATCTATTAATATTAATGGAGATTTGGTAAGTAGTTATAAATAACAAAATGACCGAAAATGTAAAGGTCTTAAAATAGTATGGTTCATTCCAACGTATATATCTTGTACAAACAATAGTAACTACAGGTAATCCAATAGGATTTAACAGAATACAATCGAATGCCCCATACTACTGTTTGTAGTCGTATTTATTGTACAGACTAGTTCACTTAATTAGTGACTGAGGGGAGTCCGGTATACCATCACAATAGTCTGTCTGAAGCTGAAACGATACTATTACTTCTACTAATTGTACTATTATACTAACTTTTAATGCTCAATTCAGTTAACTATACTATTTCAGACTAATGTACTATCGATCAATGATCAATTCAGAGGAGAGGGGGGAGGCAGTGTAACATCTGTTTTGTTATCATGAGACCATCCTCCCAGGCATTACTCCTTCTTCCTGTTCTAAATCTACTAATCCAAGAACTCTCATCGATTCTTTTAATGTGACCAAACCAACAACGTCTCCTGTTCTGCACACATCTCCTGATACTGTCCAGATTAAATCTTCCTCTGAGGTCATCAGAACTAAGTCTTTAAGACTCACAGTACACATCCATCCTATCATTCTCATATCATTTCTCTCCATGCAACGCATGTCCGCAATCCTCATTAGTCAGGTTTAACTTCTATAGATCATCACTGCGTACATGCCTGATAGACTCTTCTCTTGGTCGATAGTGGTAACGCTCTGCTGGTTAGTAATGACAGAAGTTACTGTAACTTTATCCATCCATTACTAACTCTTGCAATCACACTAGCCCTTGCTCCACCTTGTCACCAAGGTAACAAAGCTTCTCGACAAACTCGATAGTTTCACCATCCAGATATACTTTCTCAATTAAGTGCACATTAATATGACAGCTGTCACCCATTAATCGAAATATAACTAATTAAATAAAATTAATTTATTCTAATATTCTTAATACCATCTGATAATAAAACAAACTTTTTTGATGACTCAGGAACTTTTAACTACAATTTGTTTCGCTCTTCTATATTGACTATTTTTTTTTACTCAAACTGTAACCTAACCTCGTTTTGCATTCGTACGCGTAAGAGTCGTCTGCCTTTTTTATATTTTTTCTGTTTTTTTTTCATAAACTGCTTCAAACATTTCCGTTTATTCCGTAAATCACAATAAAAAAACATTCGGGTCGAGTTGGGTTCTCTCCGTATATCAACCTTTTGTTGCATTTAATGTATTATTCATGTGTTATTCAAAGTACTACACATTTTATACAATTAATTTATTGGTTTTATGTGTTATTCAATGTACTACATATTTTATACAATTGATTTATTGGTTTTATGTGTTATTCAATGTACTACACATTTTATACAATTGATTTATTGGTTTTATGTGTTATTATATGTACTACACATTTTATACAATTGATTTATTGGTTTTATGTGTTATTATATGTACTACACATTTTATACAATTAATTTATTGGTGTTATGTGTTATTTAATGTACTATATATTTTATACAATTAATTTATTGGTTGTATGTGTTATTCAATGTACTACACATTTTATACAATTAATTTATTGGTTTTATGTGTTATTCAATGTACTACATATTTTATACAATTGATTTATTGGTTTTATGTGTTATTCAATGTACTACATATTTTATACAATTAATTTATTGGTTTTATGTGTTATTCAATGTACTACACATTTTATACAATTGATTTATTGGTTTTATGTGTTATTCAATGTACTACATATTTTATACAATTAATTTATTGGTTTTATGTGTTATTCAATGTACTACACATTTTATACAATTGATTTATTGGTTTTATGTGTTATTCAATGTACTACATATTTTATACAATTAATTTATTGGTTTTATGTGTTATTCAATGTACTACACATTTTATACAATTAATTTATTGGTTTTATGTGTTATTCAATGTACTACATATTTTATACAATTAATTTATTGGTTTTATGTGTTATTCAATGTACTACACATTTTATACAATTGATTTATTGGTTTTATATGTTATTCAATGTACTACACATTTTATACAATTGATTTATTGGTTTTATGTGTTATTCAATGTACTACACATTTTATACAATTAATTTATTGGTTTTATGTGTTATTCAATGTACTACACATTTTATACAATTGATTTATTGGTTTTATATGTTATTCAATGTACTAAACATTTTATACAATTGATTTATTGGTTTTATGTGTTATTCAATGTACTACACATTTTATACAATTGATTTATTGGTTTTATGTGTTATTATATGTACTACACATTTTATACAATTAATTTATTGGTTTTATGTGTTATTCAATGTACTACATATTTTATACAATTGATTTATTGGTTTTATGTGTTATTCAATGTACTACATATTTTATACAATTAATTTATTGGTTTTATGTGTTATTCAATGTACTACACATTTTATACAATTGATTTATTGGTTTTATATGTTATTCAATGTACTACACATTTTATACAATTGATTTATTTGTTTTATGTGTTATTCAATGTACTACATATTTTATACAATTAATTTATTGGTTTTATGTGTTATTCAATGTACTACACATTTTATACAATTGATTTATTGGTTTTATGTGTTATTCAATGTACTAAACATTTTATACAATTGATTTATTGGTTTTATGTGTTATTCAATGTACTACACATTTTATACAATTGATTTATTGGTTTTATGTGTTATTCAATGTACTACACATTTTATACAATTGATTTATTGGTTTTATGTGTTATTCAATGTACTACACATTTTATACAATTAATTTATTGGTTTTATGTGTTATTCAATGTACTACACATTTTATACAATTGATTTATTGGTTTTATGTGTTATTCAATGTACTAAACATTTTATACAATTGATTTATTGGTGTTATGTGTTGTTCAATGTAATACATATTTTATACAATTAATTTATTGGTTTTATGTATTATTCAATGTACTACACATTTTATACAATTGATTTATTGGTTTTATGTGTTATTCAATGTACTACACATTTTATACAATTAATTTATTGGTTTTATGTGTTATTCAATGTACTACACATTTTATACAATTAATTTATTGGTTTTATGTGTTATTCAATGTACTACATATTTTATACAATTAATTTATTGGTTTTATGTGTTATTCAATGTACTACACATTTTATACAATTAATTTATTGGTTTTATGTGTTATTCAATGTACTACACATTTTATACAATTAATTTATTGGTTTTATGTGTTATTCAATGTACTACATATTTTATACAATTAATGTATTGGTTTTAGTTAAGTACGAAACTAAACAATCTCACTACACACGTTTCAGGTATTCTAAGCAAAATAAAGCTATATAGTATATATATTATAAACATAGTATAATATTAAAGACAAAATATTGAAGTTGAAACAGAAATGGAAACACTTGTTTATCTGAGTTTTGTTCAATAAAGTACAAAACAATTTTTTCTTCGGTCAAAGACCTTAGTAGAGTCTTATTCTTTGTTCTGTCTTTTTCATTTAAATAAACTTATTCACTGAATTATGGCAAAATGGTTTTCTTAATTAAAGTTTTGAAATTAAAACCAAAAAAAAAACAGGAAAACAGGATAAAAAAAATGAATTGAATAAGATTCAAAACAGAAAAGAAAATTCAATAAGTGTGGATCAATCTAATGCTTTTTTTTTTGTTCAGATTTATTTGACAACTTCGGTATTATTCCATTCTCTCTAAAAACAGTAACCTGCCTCATTTTACGATTACCTCCCTTTTTGTGAGAACTCTCTTTAGTCAAGTACAAAACTATAAGATCTCACTACACATGTATCAGCTATTCTAAGCAAAACAAGGCTTTATCAAGTCTTCTGTTGTTTTTGTTAGTTATTACAAGTCTACTTCTATTATTCTTCCTATTCTTATAATCCTTATTTTTCATATATACTTAAACTTCGCTTCTAGCAAAAAGAACAAGGAATGAAAGAGTCTTACAACTGTTATAGGCTGTTGTTTTCCAGAAGGCATCTATACAATTACATTACTAAATCGAACCCCAGTGTAAGAAGTAATTGAGAGTAACCGCTCTTATTTTACGATTACCTCCCTTTTGGAGAACTTTCTTTAGTCAAGTACAAAACTATAAAATCTCATTCTAAGCAAAATAAAGCTTTATCAAGTCTTCTGTTGTTTTTGTTAGTCATTAAAGTAAGTCTTTACTTCTATATTATCCTTCTTCTTGTTCTTATAATCATTATCATTCTTATAATCTTTATTATTCTTATAATCCTTATTGTTCTTATAATCCTTATTGTTCTTATAATCCTTATTGTTCTTATAATCCTTATCGTTCTTATAATCCTTATTGTTCTTATAATCCTTATCGTTCTTATAATCCTTATTGTTCTTATAATCATAATCATTCTTATAATCCTTATTATTCTTATAATCCTTATTATTCTTATAATCCTTATTATTTCCGTGTCAAATCAGTGGCGTTTTGTTTCTTTCAGCCTGTATCAAGTACGTTTTATACCTACTAGGTGACATTTCCGATTTCTACACCGCCTAATAAACTGGTATTGTCCGGGCCTTTGGGTCTGGATTTACACCGGTCTATTGGGGGTTGCCGGTCCTGTGCAGTTCTAGGAGGTCCACCCTCCCAGGCTTTGCCTCCCCTCTTTGGGGAGGAGTAAATTTATTGCTTGCTGTCTGAGGCGCCTCTACCGGGGAATGCCGACGGGGCTGCCCAGGCAATTTTTAAATGGCCAGAGTGCTCACCTCTTGGGCGCTGGCTTTTCAAACCCCACTTTCCCGACCCGACCTTGGGTCACATCTTACTTGTGGGAGGTAGATAAATAAATTCAATAATTAAACAATTAATAGATAATAAAAGTAACCGAGAGTAACTTCCCTTGTTTTATGATTACCTCCATTTTGGGGCACTTTTTGGTTTTTTGTATTTATCTCCCTCCCACAGCGATAAGATGTGACACAAGGTCAGAAAGTGGGATGGAAAAGCCAGCGCCCTATAGGAAGAACATTCTGGCCTACAAAAAATGCCTGAGCAGCTCTGTCGGGTTTCCCCGGTAGGAGCGCCTGAGGCGATTAGCAATAAACCAACTCCTTCTCAAAGGGTGAGAAGGCAAAGCCTGGGAGGGTGGACCTCCTAGAACTGCACAGGACAATCCCTCAGACCGGTGGAATCATGGCCCGAAGGTCAAAACGGTACCGGTCTATGGGGTGTAGCATCCATCGGAACAGATACTACACTTTGATCTTAGCCCAAAGATCACTTCTTTTTGGGGAACGCTCTTTAGTTAAGTACGAAACAATAAAATCTCACTACATGTGTATCAGTTATTCCAAGCAGAAACAAAGATTTCTCAAGTCTTCTTCTTGTTCTCATTAGTCCCAGCATTGTTGGAGGGGGGGGGGGGCGGTTAACAAGAAAGATTATACAGAAAATCTTCAGGCTTTCATTTAAGCAATAACGAAAAACATGTAAATTTGCATGAATCAGCATGGTACAATTGTTTTTTTTTTTTTGTTTTTGTTTTTTATGGAACCCGCTCCAGACAAGGCATGAAGCCACTTGATGTAAGAAGCTAAAAAAAAAAGAAATACTACTTCAAGGTCAAAAACTAACCAACGATAAGTGTTGGATGGGCAGATTACGACCCAGAAAACAGCAATTTCCTACCCTTTGTCAAAAACATTGTTCATGGAATGTGAGGACTAACAGACAAAATAAGGGTTACGATGCAGCGAGTAAACCCGAGGTCCATTTTCTACTCTCCTTTGACCAGCTCGATTCTGTTGTCAGCATTGGTTTGCCCGATTCTTTCTAGAATCAGGTACTCGCAAGCGGGACAACCTGAAGGTTGCCAACATCCATGATAAAATTGGTGTTATGGAACAGACTAGATTCCTACCCAGTAAACAGCAATAATTCCCTCTTTGTCAGAAACATCGCTCATGGAATGTGAGGACTAAAGGACAAAATAAGGGGAGCGAGAGTTGCAATGCAATCGCAAGTAAACCCAAGGTCCACTTTCTACTCTCCTTTGACCAGCTCGATTCTGTTGTCGGCACTGGTTTGCACGATTCTTTCTAGAATCAGATATTTGCAGGAGGAAGAAGACGTGAAGGTTGCCAACATCCATAATGAAATTGGCGTTATGGAACAGACTGGATTCAACTTGGCCCTTCAGGCCGTCAGTCGACGTCGGTATCCACTTCACGGTTGCCACCTCCCAATATGCCATTCACGAGCCAATGAACACTTAACCGATTTATAACGAGCAATTATCAATGCTGAGAAATAAAAGGCATGTTTGAGTGGTTGGGTAAGTGCTGTAAAAAGAGGCAATCAACATCCTTCTTCTTCTTCGAGATCTGAGAGATGTACTATTCCACTTCTCGGAGGATTGAGGTCAATTTTATTGCCACAAATAACGAAAACAAAATATTTCAGACGAGAAAAATATGCTTTACTCGTTTAAACAATGATTGGTTTGCTTTTGAATTAGTTTGATTAGCTTCTAATTGAAATATAAAAAGATTACTTCTCTTGCATATACATATATATATATAGCCCTAGAAATAAGACTCTTCGAACCCCGATGAACATTTATGCTGATTTTTCTTTGTGAGAAGTTGGATTTAGAATTCCCATACTATCATTGGATTGGAATGGTAACTTGTGAGCAGTATCTTGAATGATTTAGTTCTTTTGTTTTTTTTTGGGGGGGGGGGGGGGATTTATTCATCATTGTGCCGGCCGACGTGAAAGTGTATTATCGCACATTGTTCCGTTTTTTGGGTTTTTTTTTAATGTATTTGGGACCGATTATTTGCTTGTTGGCTTGGTGAAAGAAATAATGCACGAGCTACTTTTCTAAGACTTTTTCTAGGACTTTCTTTTTTTATCGTTGTTCTTCCTTGTTTTTTAATTTTAACTTTTTATTTTTATTTTTTTCCTTCTTCTCTTCTTAAGTGACCTCAACTATTGCAACGCCACATTGTGTATTGTCGGCAGTTGAAACCCGTATTCCAGACATTTAATTTCCCTGATGATCTGCCAAGCAAGTAACTGCTTGGTAGTGAAACACGTGTAGGAAAAAAACATTTAATCTGAATAAATAATATTTGTAAGAAAAAATATCTTTAATGGTGATCATTGGTGTCCTGAAAGGAATGCTTTGGTAAGCCTTCATAAAATCACATATATATATATATATATTATAATATATATATATATATATATATATATATATAATAATAATAATAATCCAGGTAAAACATCCACAGGGTAGTAATCCAAAGAAAGTGCTCAATATCAAATAGAAGTTTTATATATGATTATTTTTATTTACACAGACATGTACAAAATCTGCGACACTGGCATGTCGATGTTATCAATCAACAGTTATTATAAACTGAGATCTCATCAGGCAGAGTTAGAATCCGATCTTAACATTAGATCATATTTGGAAAGAATCTTTCTTTCCAAATATGATCTAATGTTGAGATCGGATTCTAACTCTGCCTGATGAGATCTCAGTTTTGTTGATCGATAACATCGACATGCCAGTGTCGCAGATTTTGTACATGTCTGTGTAAATAAAAATAATTATATATATATATATATATATATATATATATATATATATATATATATATATATATATAGTCTAAAGAAGCTTTGAGTCATTTTAAACAAAAGAAAAAAGAAAAAAAAAAGAAAGAAAATGCAGTTTAAATTCCCAGAGAAACTAACTAAATCCAAGATATCACAGACTTAGCATTCGTTTGAAAAATCATAAATAAAAAATTTAAAAATAGGGATTCAAGTATCTAACAGGGAAACAAAAACAGGGGACCTTAACTTAAGCGTGAAATATTAAAACGGGGGATCATCAGCTGTTACCATGTAACTGTTTCGGAGATTTAAAAACAGGACCGTTATAATATACAGGACAGTTATATATATATATATATATATATATATATATATATATATATAGTACACTTATTGTATTAGTTTCTGTAGATGTAAATCCGTTGAAACTCAAGTGTTTATTAAAAGTGCTCAATAACAAGTAGAGCTGTTCTTAAGTATAAATTTTTATCCATACAAACATTATTGGTTACATATGTGCATACATGTTTCGGTTTTACTCTTCACAGAGAATATACCTCTTCAGACCAAGAAGACAGAGAAGTGAGATGGATTTGGAAAACTTTCTGTTTAAATAAATCCTTTTTTGGGATGAGCTATTTTTATAAATTAGTATCGGATTATATTCTTTACTTGTTAACTCTTTCAATTAGTTTCTATCTTTTTTTATCATTTTATTACCTGCCTTCAAATTCTTTCCTTTTTCTATTGTTTTATTACCCACTTAGCCTGGATTCCTTTCTTCTCTATTTAACACTTCAAAGTTTTAATCTATTTACAAACATATTCAAGCATAAATATCTGATCTTTATATAAAATACACACGTGTGCACAAATTAATAGATACACAAGTACATATATAAACAAACACATATATATATATATACATATATAAAAAATAAAAAATAATAGACAAAAATATATACACAAATATCCATACACAGATATACACATATATTCATTTTCAAGCATAAATATCTGGTCAATAAATAAAATACACACGTGCATACAAATTAATAGATACAGAAGTACATACATAAACATATATATATATATATAGTATATATATATATATATATACATATATAAAAAAATATATATATATATGCATATATCCATACACAGACATACACATATATACATTTTCAAGCATAAATATCTAGTCTTAATATAAAATACACACGCGCACACAAATAGATATACAAGTACACACATAAAATATATATACATATATAAAAAAAATAACAAACACAAATATATACGCATATATCTATACACAGATATACACATATATACCATATACATATGTTTATATAACATACCTACCCATACATATACATGAACATGTTCGTACAGTACATATATAAATAGACAGAGAGGCCTATAAATATGTCCATTAATCTACTCATACGTACACACGAAATAAATATAAAAATACACAACTTTTACACCTATATAAACATACCCATACATATAAGATATTAGTTCAAGTATCCATATCCATACGTACGCATATATCTGGATCCAATTATACACATACACGCATGTATACATATATACACATATGCATAACATACACACACACACACACATATATATACACATACATATAAACACACACATATATGTATGCTATGTATGTATATATATATATGTATATAGATACTGTTATATATACATATATAAAATACATAACATACATAAACCATACATAAACCATACATACATGTATATATATAATTTTCTTGGTGTACATGTTTGTATAAAATAAAAATAATCATATATAAAAGCTCTATTTGATATTGAGTACCTCTTTATAAGCCCGGTTGAAATTGATAATGAATACTGACTGTAATTTATGGACTTTATTTGGCTTTGTTTTTCATTGTTTTATAGAATTAGCACTGATGATAGCCACACCCAGAAATGAATGCATAATAGGAGCATTTACACATGTCTTGGTGTATGCCGAAACAATTGTATGCTAAATAAGAAAATAAATTAGGTGAAATATGGGAATCTGTCTATCAAAACATTGGATATGATATAAAATCGAATAAAAAATAAAATACATAACATTGCTCTGTCCTAACACTATTGAGCTATAGCAATTTCTTTATGTTATAAAATTTATATTTGAACATAAAAAAAGAAAAAAATATTCAAATAGAAATATATATATATATATATATATATATATATATATATATATATATATATATATCATGATTTTTTGGGAGGGAGTATAACATTTTATTATAATGCCAGACCATTTACTTAAAAACCCGCTGTGCGCTAGGAATTTTAGCATGGAGTCCTCCACCATTCTCAGTCATGCTCACTCATTATACCATCTAAAAATCTTGGAGACGATCCACGTTCGTCTTAAACGTCCCTCCCTTTGTAAGCAAAGGGAATGTCTATTGGGACTAGATGTGATCAGTCTCTAAGATTCATCTTCCATTGTACATATAACATCACGCTATTTTATTTTCTGTACTCTCTCTTTTCACCCCCCTTTTTTTTTAAATCCCTCGCTTTTTTTTTAAATCCTCGATACAGACTTTGTTAAGAGAGGCGAAACGGTCAACTGACATTTTTTTTTTCTTGATTAACTTTTAATCATGAATGATAAAATTCGTCTTCCCTTCATGCTTGCGATATATATATATAATATATATATATATATATATATATATATATATGTGATTTTATGAAGGCTTACCAAAGCATTCCTTTCACAGACACCAATGATCACCATTAAAGATATTTTTTCTTACAAATACTATTTATTCAAATTAAATGTTTTTTCCTACACGTGTTTCACTACCAAGCAGTTACTTGCTTGGCAGATCATCAGGGAAATTAAATGTCTGGAATACTGGTTTCAACTGCCGACAAAACACAATGTGGCGTTGTAATAGTTGATGTCACTTAAGAAAAGAAGAGGAAAAAAAAAAAAAATAAATAAATAAAAATAAAAATAAAAGTCAAACTTAAAAAGCAAGGAAGAACAACGATAAGAAAAGAAAGTCCTAGAAAAGTCTTAGAAAAGTAGCTTGTGCATTATTTCTTCCACCAAGCCAACAAGCAAGTAGTCGGTCCCAAATACATTCAATAAAACCACAAAACCGGAACAATGTGCGATAATACACTTTCACTTTAGCCGGTACAATGATGAATAAATCCCCCCCCCCCCCCCACAATTATATATTATATATATATATATATATATATATATATATATATATATATATATATATATATATATATATATATATATATATATATATATATATATATATATATATATATATATATATATATATATATATATATATATATATATATATATATATATATATATATATATATATATATATATATATATATATATATATATATATATATTATATATATAATATATATATATATATATATATATATATATATATATATATATATATATATATATATATATATATATATATATATATATATATATATATATATATATATATATATATATATATATATATATATATATATATATATATATATATATATATATATATATATATATATATATATATATATATATATATATATATATATATATATATATATATATATATATATATATATATATATATATATATATATATATATATATAATATATATATATATATATATATATATATATATATATATATATATATATATATATATATAATATATATATATATATATATATATATATATATATATATATATATATATATATATATATATATATATATATATATATATATATATATATATATATATATATATATATATATATATATATATATATATATATATATATATATATATATATATATATATATATATATATATATATATATATATATATATATATATATATATATATATATATATATATATATATATATATATATATATATATATATATATATATATATATATATATACACACGGTACAATCACGTTGACACACCGGTTCCCGTTAGATCACCGAAGTTAAGCGACGTCCGAGCCTGGCCAGTATTAAATGGGTGACCATTTGGGACTACCAGGTGCTGTATGTGCTCTCTGTTTATCTCGGCATTGTTTCCAGTCGTCTTGAACTGCTTGCCATTGGAATCAAGCAGTGCCGACTCAGGAGAGGTGTTGTTAGGGATTGCGCAACCCTTGCTTTCATAATTACACGCGCAGCCAGCCCCTTATAGGGGTATCCATAGTCTCTCTAGACTGAACGGAGGGCTTGAAATATATATATATATATATATATATATATATTTAGGCAAACATTATTAAATAACACGGAGTGGTTTTGTTTGATGCGACTTTTTTTTATTTTTTCAATTTCGAATTGTCCATCTAATGTTTCGGTCAAATTGATGTAAATATGATCCATGGGTTTCTTGTTCCATTCTTTTTTCTTTTTTGCAAGTACTTTTCGATTTGAATCGTCAAATCATCTTCAGGCGGTATTAGTTTTAGTGTCTTTACTGTTGTGCTTATTTTTTAATTATAACGGCAAGTAGTTTATATTTGAAAACGCGTCTGTAAAGTTGAAATGTACATGAGAGCGTGATGGCGTTCTACACATACGAGAGATTTAAAGTTTGACTGTTTAAACCGTTAAGAAATTGCCGCTATTCAAACATGAGATTCGCAGAAAGAAATGAGAAGGCTCGCAGAAAATTGTGACAGGGAGAAGAAAAAAAAAAAGATGAAATGCAATCGTTTAAGTTATGTTATAAATTATCAAGATTAATTTATTTAGTTAATTTTTAAAATATTAATATTTAGATTTTTAAAAAAAATTTGTTAATTTAATTTAATTTTTTTAATATCTAGGTTTAAGTGTTGTATTGTCAACAGTTAGGATATCGGACAGGAAATGTTATAGACAAGAGATCAAAAGAGTTAACAATAAATCGTAAGGACGGAAGTAAGGATACAGGAAAGGGGAAGTTGCATCATATAAAGGGAGAGAATTCTAGTTGAGAAGGTCTTTATGAAGTGATATAAAAGGGCAGACGTGTTATCATGTGCTAATTAATTATGTAATTTAAAAAGCTTCATGCCTGATAATCATCTCTCTCTTTCTGCATATGATCTGATCACAACTCTGGCACACAATCGTCCTGATGTAATTAACCAATGAGGCAGCATGCGACTCAATAAATCTATTGTTCTCTCGACTTGATAATCGCTCGAATTCTTTTGTCCTGCCTTTAGCTCTCTTCTTCTACAACAAATGTGGACATGCAATGGGGGTACTTGCGGTCAAGCTGAAACGAGGTATGGTTTGTTGATTGCTGGAGTCGACACGCTCGATTGAGGATTAAATGAATATGCCATATTTGGTTGTTATTGCGATTTCAATTTTTGTCAGTTTTGTATTGTTATTTCTCTGTCATTTCGCCCGATGATTGTTAAGAATGAAGAACAAAGTGAATCAGTGGCAGTAAAAAAGGATCCAACAAAAAAATGTATGTAACTATTATATAGGTTTTATAATTTTAAGCAAGAGAGAGAGTAAGAGGGATAGAAGAGAGGGAAGGGAGAGAGAGTAAGAGGGAGAGGGAAGAGAGAGAAAGGGGGGGAGATATTAAAAGGGAGTAAGATGGAGAGAGAAAGGGAAGATATATGGAAAGAGAGAGAGAGAGAGAGAGAATTATAGAGTTAGGGGGAAAGAGAGAGAGTAAGAGGGAGAGAGATGGAGAAAGATGGAAGAGAGAGAGAAAGAGGGAGATATATTAAAAGGGAGTAAAATAGAGAGAGAGGGGGGAGGAGATAGAGAGAAAGAGGGAAGAGAGAGAGAAAGAGGGAAGAGAGAGAGGGGGGATAGAGAGAGGGGTAAGAGGGAGAGAGAGAGGGGTAAGAGAAGAGAGATGGAGAAAGATGGAAGAGAGAGAGAGAAAGAGGGAGAGATATTAAAAGGGAGTAAAATAGAGAGAGATAGAGAAAGAGGGGAGAGAGAGGGGGGATAGAGAGAGGGTAAGAGGGAGAGAGATGGAGAAAGATGGAAGAGAAAGAGAGAGAAAGAGGGAGAGATATTAAAAAGGGAGTAAAATAGAGAGGGGGGGGGGGGAGATAGAGAGAAAGAGAGAAGAGAGAGAGGGGGGATAGAGAGAGGGGTAAGAGGGAGAGAGAGAGGGGTAAGCAGGAGAGAGAGAGTAAGAGGGAGAGAGATGGAGATAGAGGGAAGAGAAAGAGTGATAGAAAAAGAAAGGGGGAGAGATATTAAAAGAGGAGTAAGAGTAGAGAGAGAGAGAGAGAGAGAGGGGGAGGAGATAGAGAGCGTGTAATGTGTTTGACTTTGAACTAGCATCGGTGTACTTGAAGGGGTCTCAAATCCAAAGCGCATTTGTCCAGTTCGAATGGACTGTCGTAAATGTACAGCTTTCTATGTTCTCATCCCGCTGCCCAACGCAAATCACCTGCTCAATCAGGCGATGTCTTCAAAGGCAGCTTGCTAAGGTCATAATGCCATTTCCTAAATCATGACAACCTCCGCTCAAGCATATAACACCTTTAGTGTTCAGCCTCCTTCTCCCATCAATTTTGAATGGACAAGGATAGATTACGTTTCAGAATTTTTGAGATGAGGATTGATAATTTGTATTATTTGGACTACTATTCTCATCTTGGTTATAATTATTTTCACAACATTTCGGTCGATGTAACCTACGACTTTCTTTAAGTGCATCTTTTCAAACTTGAAAATCTTTATGTCGAACTCGGGAATCTATATGGAATTTCGAACTGAAACTGTTCGAATTTAATCCACGGGGGTTGATTGTTCTTGTCCCATCAGCCATTACTGGGTACATGCGTTAATTAAATTTTATCTTATTCTTGGTTAGAATCGCCTGTAGTGAGTATCGAACCTTCAACCTCCAGAACGTATTGTTACTCAACGCCTTTATCCGTTGCGCCACGGGTTCATGTAGTCTGAATAATCCAAATGATGCAAAGGATAGTGGATTCTTTCCTCCTCCTGTTCTTTCTATACTTCATCATCATTGAGTCGTGCTAGTGTCACGGATCTTTTTCACTCTCTCACACCATCTTGCTCTATCACCCATCACACCAGTTAGATCTTCATAGGTGCATTGTGAGTCCTCTATTGGTTCTGTGCCATCTCCCCACTGAGCCACATCCCTGTTTTGGCATCCACAAAAGAACATCGCTGACGATTTCATCCTTAGTCCTCCAGCAATGACAAGCAAATCTGATAACAGCTGAAATCTGAGGATGGTATCCATAGAGTTTCTCCTAGATGTTAAAAGCAGCTCTTAGCATTCTTGTGTACACAATGTCAGGTTTCTTCTCTAATCGTTTGGTATAGGTCCAAGTGCTACTTATATATACGAGAACTGATGTTCAAAGAAGTCACGTTTCATCTTCGTAGGAAGATTTGACTTCCGGATTGCTTTCGCCTTGTCGAGTTCACTCTCCGTGCAATTTTCCTTTGAAACTTTATTGCAAAGACAGGTAAACTCATCAACACTTTTGAGACAGGTCTCATTTAGGGAAGAGATATGTCTATACTTACGAATTTTGGTACTGTTGCTTCATGGACATTCAAGAAAATATCAGTAATTACGTCATCAACGGCGAATTTCACGGAACTCTTCCGAGACTGGCGAACGTTAACGAACTTGCCGAACGAAATGAATTCACGTTAAGCGATTATTGCTTTTCATGGTTTTTCTTTTGTTTTGTTTTTTTGCAAGAAAATTTAATGAAAGAAACTTGCGTTTATCTTATATGTATAATTGTTTTCTGATCCCCGGCAAATTTAGAAAGCCAATCTTAACATGGGGAGTGGCCTTGTTGATTTGGATTCAGTTTTCTTTGTTCGTAATCGCAACTGCGTACATCACACATGCAAGTCTCTAGATGCCCATTCAGCACCAGTACCGGGATTTCCTATATTTGTTAAGTGCTACTGAACTGAACTAAACTAAAAGAGGGATTAAATTTGTGATCATCCGATGTCGACTCTAATCACTAAGACAAACACTTATCCATGACACAATGCATCAAATGAGTTGGCAAATATAACAGACAACTGAATCAAGCCAAAGGTTCAAGTGGCCAAAACTGACACCAACCAATTTGATCTCTTTTTTTTTTTATTTTTAGGCTCACGTTAACACTTGAATCATTTTGATGCCAAAGTCGCACTTTTCTGAACATTCCCCCTGATGTTAAGCACATAGGGGAAGAAAGACAAGTTCTTGCTATGTATGTCTTACAAGGAAAAACCAGGGGATTGTAGTTCAGTCAAGCATCTTCCATGGAAATAACAATAGAGTATTGATTAACTCCTCTCCAGGAGTTAGGCACAAGGCCAGTTGTTATTTTACTTCCACAAGTAAGATGTGACCCAAGGTCGGGTCGGGAAAGTGGGGTTTAAAAAATTGCCTGGGCAGCCCCGTCGGCATTCCCCGGTAGGGGCGCCTCAGGCAGTAAGCAATAAACTTACTCCTCCTCAAAGAGGGAAGGCGAAGACCCATAGACCGGTGTAAATCAAGCCCCGAAGGCCAAGACAATACCAGTCTATGGGGTGCAGTATCCATCGGAACAGATACTACACTTTGATCTTAGCCAAAAGACCAAATAACGATAGAGTAGAGAAAGACTAGCAACGCCCATTCTGTGAGAATAAAAACACCGGTTTCTGGTCAGCCACTTAACCAGTTCAAGAGTAGACGTTTTTTTTTGTCAACCAGCCTTGTGACCCCTTCCTTCCCTATTGGGCTCTTGAAGAGCTTACTTTTTGGCTAAGCTGTTTGGAGTCCAGGAGATTGAACACGGGTGGTGGGATCTCTTTCAGGCATGGTTTATCTTAAAGTCATTCATTCATTCATCTTTCATAGAAATAACGATAGAGTAGAGAAAGACTAGCAACGTCTCTTCTGTGAGAAAATGGCTGCAGAGAACAGAAGAGACCACCCCCTATTTTTTTTTAAACATAGTTCACCCCTAAACAAGGCAGGCCGCCACTGTAGACGTAAGGGCCTACTGAGAATTAGGGAGTAGGTTTTAGGTGTCATCCTAAGTTGGGAGCTATGCAGCAAGATGTCTGTTTACATTAGTTTTAAACCTCTGCATGTCGGTACAGTCGGGGAAATAGTTGATTGTCGGGTTGGTCGAGTGCATTTACGTCGAGGGGCACTAGAGCAGCTAGTTCATCGGAGCACATTCCATCTATTATAGATAATTAGTGAATGGACTTCTACTGATATTCTGCTCATAGCTGGTGCTGATGAAGGTGGTGCGGCATTCACCGTCGGCGGGTTCAGCTGGCTATTTCAGTCGAAAATTCATAAACTCTGACGTCATATCTTTTAAGACATTCTTCTTGCATAACTAAACATAATAAGTCTCTTTGTTGTTATTGTTGTTGTTATTGTTGCTGTTATTGTTGTTGTTATTGTTGTTGTTGTTATTGTTTTCCCATAACGTCCTCGAGAGAGTCAGGCAGCTACTCTATCTGTCTTAACTTTTCTGTGGGCACGATAGAACCTGGTAGTGCCCATATCCTCTCCAGGCCACATGTAGCACTTGGTGTTCCCAAATGGTCACCCATTTAGTACTGGCCAGGCTCAACGTTGCTTAACTTCGTTGATCTAACGAGGGGGGAGGGGGGTCAGCGTGATTATGCCGTATATAAGTCTCTTTACTTCTATATTATTATTATTATTATCATTATTATAGAATTATATTTGTTATTTATTTTTTTTATATAGAAGCGGCAGATGGAACGAGAGAATGCTACCCCAATGGATATAATAAAGGGTTCCGTTCGAAATTCCGTCCAGATTCCCGAGTTCGACAGAAAGATTCCCGAGTTCGACAAGGTACACCTGAAGAAGGTCGGAGGTTACATCGGCCGAAACGTCGTGACAAAAACACCCAAGATGAGAATAGTAGTCCGAATATACCAAATTCTACAATTTTATAAGATTTTTTTTTAATTTTTTTTATCTCAATAAAAAACGATCATTATATCCAATACAACTCCTTTCTTTACTTTTAAAATTTTTTCATTTCAACAGAATAATTTTAATTGAATAAGACTTTTGTTTATATTTTTAAAATTATTTTTATCCCAACAAAACAATTTTATCGAATGAGACTTTTCTTCAATTTTATATCTTTCAAATTAAAACAGTCGTTCTTGCCCATTTATAGACATAAACCTTTTTCTTCTCCCGATGTTGATCAGGAATCAACAAAGAACAAGGACTCATGAATCCATGAATATGAATTATGGCTTTTTATATTCAAAGACAACTCTTTTCCCCTCCTTCTATACTCAACCCACCTCCCAACAATTCAGAATCGATATTTGCATCTGATGTTTTTGATTATTGATTTTGATGGTCTTTGGTCAAGTATGTGTGTCTTTGGCGGAGGGTTAGGGTTAGGGTAAGGGTCGAAGTCTCAAAGTGAAATTGTCCAAAATGTCCACAGGAATCATGCCAAAAGATAAAAACAAGTGAAAAGGAAATCATTTAGTCGTAAGCACAAATAATATCCGATCATATTTCATGTGTTTGCGTGGATATCCGATGAAGAAACTATTCGGTCAATGAACGTCTGGTCATTTCTATGCTAAATGAAAGATGACCAGATTCAAGAGATGAGACATGGAAGAGAAAATAAATGATAAGAAGAGATCATCATCATCATCAGCATCAGCATCATCACCACCATCAGCAGCATCACCATCATCACCACCATCACCATCATCATCACCACCATCAGCAGCATCACCATCAGCAGCATCACCATCATCATCATCAGCAGCAACATCATCACCCCCACCATCATCAACAGCATCAACATCATCAGCAGCATCATCACCACCATCATCATCATCATATTCGGTTTAACGGCCATTTTACATGCTGGCATGCATTGGCGGCTTATAGAAACTGACTTCAAAACTAATTTATCTCTGGCCAGGTCTTTATTTATCCCTCCTTCTCTCAAGTCCATTCTTATTACTTCCTCCCATGCTTTCCTTGGTCCTCCTCCGTGAACTGACCTTGCTACCTCAACTGTTCTACATCTACTAACCCAAGAACTCTCATCGATTCTTTCAATGTGGCCATACCATCTGAGTCTCCTGTTCTGCACATATCTCCCTATACTGTCCAGATTTACTCTTCCTCTGAGATGATCAGATCTAAGTCTTTTTATAACTCACATTACACATCCATCCTATCATTCTCATGTCATTTCTGTCCATGCTACACATTGACCGGAATTGAATGAGGAGCCCTAGGCCCTTTTTGTATCCATCACTGGGCAGGTTTCACTTCCATACATCATCAGAATGCATACACATGCCTGATGGACTATTCCTTCGAGATGCAGAAAGAAAACTATATTGACAATAATAATTTTATTTTAGGATCTACCTGTTAAATAGTTGTATAAAAAAAACTGAACAAAGAAACAATAACAACGCAGTAAGAAATTTGTAGAGACAGGAATCTCATAACCTGATAATAATTTGAAAATCAATAGAAGAAATATTTTCAAATTAAAGTAATCAATTGAGATATGACAATTATAATAATAATAATAATAATAATAATAATAATAATAATAATATAATGGGATATAAAAAGGCTGGATTATTAGATAGTGTGGATATCAACTAAAAACATTATATCATTATCATATTCGGTGTAATATATGTTACATGCTGGCATGTGTTGAATGGCTTTTAATAATAAAAAGAATTGAATAAAACTCCTGTATAACTCAACAATTAACATTTATTCTCCATTTGCAAGTGAATAAAAGCATTACTTCTTAGTCCAAAACGTCATACTTGGAGAGAGGTCTGTAACACGTGTTAATCCAAGATTGTCTCTTTCTGGAAATGTACAAGGGACATAACTCTACTCTCCAAATCTCTTTGAGGTAAGACAGATCACCAAGGCAAAGAGTTACTTCCCTTTTTAATATGTTATCTAGATGAAAAATCCGTTTCATCTAACACTTATAAATTCACAAGCCACAAGCTTAATTAAAGCGTTTTGTTTTTATTTCAACAACAAAATATTTATTCAATAAATCCATAATTCAACATTCGACAAAATATGATCATTAAATTTAGATTTAAAAGTTCAATTTTAAGCACGTTAAAAAGTTAATGTAAGCATTTGTTGCCATCCCAGTCTAAATAATCTTTTTCAACTGGCAAATTAAAAAAAAGCCGGGTGTGCCTTGAGGGGGTAAAAGGTTATGAATTTACCAACATTTATTTCAATTAATGTCACTTTATTTACACTCCATCCCGAACCCAAACAATGCTGAATACATCTTTTGGCCCCACCCCAAAAAATTAATATAAAGTAAGGAAATTAACATCTTTGAAGCACGGATTAGAATGTATTAAAGTGAAATATTTTGAAAATCAACAATCATGCAATTTTAAATTAAAAATTCATTTATTTAAGTTTTTTTTTTTTTTGCAAGCTTTTGTTGTAGAAAACAACCTTGTCAGACGAGACTGTCTTATAGTTTTTCTTTTTCTTTCTTTTTTTCCTCCTCCTAATTTTCATGGTATTAATCCTGAGGGGTCGAATCACGACACGAGCAGAAAGAGATGTCAAGTTCTTAAGACGTTAAGAAAGTGTAGTCCTGGCGATGTTATGCGCAGATTGGCGCTTTTTTTAAGTAAGGAAATTAACATCTTTGAAGCACGGATTAGAATGTATTAAAATATAAAAAGTAAAAAAGTAATACAGTGTTACGAGATGGATACAAAAAGGGCCTAGGGCTCCTCATTCAATTCCGGGCAATGCCGAGAATTCCTGCTAGTCTACATATAAAAGAGGAAGTTTCATTTATGAATCAAAATATGAGGTAGAAGTTCGAAGATTCCGATACAGACTAATAGTGGCCACATTTAACGAAGAATCTATTGCCGTCATTAAAATTGACCCCAGAGTTTATTTGGAGACACTAGGGTCCACTTATCGGATATTATAGTACGAACATGTAGAAAAAAAAAAATTAAATTGTATTTCAGAAAAATCCAAAATCAAATAAAATTGATTTATTTAGGAATAAACATTTGTCTGGTTTGGATTATTCGGACTACTAATTTCATCTTGGTTGTTATTTTCACAACGTTTCGGCCGATGTAACCTCCAATATTCCTTAGTTGCATCTTTTCAAACGCAGGAATTTACTAGTCGAACTTGGGAACCTGGATGAAATTTCGAACTTAATCCTTTATTTAATGCACAGGGGTAGATTGTTCTCATTCTGTCAACTATGAGACCGAAGCCATGAGTGCCCATGTGGTGTTCGATAATGGCCATAGCACAATACACCCCTCACCCCCATGAGACTCGATTTTGTGTCAAATCGGGCCCTCGTGAGAAGGAAGATAATATTCAGAAGAAAGGGGGAGGAGAGAAGAGAGAGAGAAAAAAAGAAAAAAAGGAAAAAAAGAGAGAGTGAGGGGTGGTGGAAAGAGAGAGAAGAGGTGGAAAGGGGGAGAGAGATTTAATAAGTTATATAACCAGTATTGATCCAACGGGTCACAGGTGACTTAGTGTCCTTATAAACCTCAGCCATTTTGAGCTGAACCTTTCTTTATCATGTTGAAGAGTACCCTGCTCTAACCACTAAGCTTTATCTGACAAATCCTTCCATTTCATGCATGTGCCCGTTTCTAACTAAAAATAAAATAAATTAATGATGAACAGATCAATTCCCTTGTAAATATCATCTAATCATCTGGATATATTATTTGAATTGCGCATTTTGTCTGTTTTTTCCAACAATTATTACTAGACAAAATGATTTATGTAAATGCACTAATGTAAATGTATGGCTCAAACGTTTGTATAAATGTAATATAATGAGGTCATGAGACGGAAGTGATGTAGTGAAAAAACAGCAACAGAATCGTCCTCTGGAAGTGATGTGAAGAGGAAGAAAAGGTGGCCGGTCTCTTTAATTTGAATGATGACATACAATGTAGATGTATATTTCTAAGGCTTGTATGAACCCTCCCCTCGAAAGTCAGCTTGGGAGAGAAAAATTGGAAATACTTAATGAGCAAACACGATTTTAAGAATTCTCTAGCCAGAGATATATAAAATAAATAAACCTGTGAACCGTAAAACAAGTGTTGTTGTCTTCTTGATTCTAACAGTGGGACTGCTAAACGTTGAAGCCACACAAAGGAATTGAGACCAGATCAGACAGTTTACATAACATAAAGAGAATGGGAAAGATTCTAGTAAGGAAAAATGGGAGAACCTGAGGAAGAGTACGGCAGAATTGGTATTAATGCCTATAGCGGAGGGGATAGTTTGTAGTGTATGCAATATTGGGTTTACTTCAAAAAATTTTTTAATAAATTTAAGAAAAAATGTATATCATCAATAAACAGAATGAGATTTGGTGTGCATCTATGCGTCTTTTCGTTCGTCCGATCACTACTGAAAATGATGTAACAGGTGGCAATGAAGGGCGAATGAGACGAGAAGTGGTGGCGAGAGGGGAATAGTTGAAAGAGATATTCAAACAGAATAGTCTCATAACTTGAAGGCTGTGAGTTCAATCCATGTACAGGGCAGTACATTTTTATTTTTTAATTACACCCCAAAATAAATTTCAACAAAAAACATCCAAGAAGAAATATATGATGCAAATAGTTCGTTGTTTCAAAGTAAAAAAATGTTATCGAATTTTTCAATGCTTCATTGATTTGTTAAAAAAAAGAAGTAACATTTCTCTCCGTCATTTTTGACAGAATGGGTATGAAAAATTATCAAGGCTAAAAGCCACTCGAAGATAAGGCTTAATGAAATGGATAGATTGTCAGTTAGAACGATGAAGAATATTATGAGAGGATTGAAAAAGAATGAATGGAATGAATCAAATTTAATTACTTTTGAGAACGGTTTATGACAAGTATTTGTTAACATTGGATTTGAAGATGACTATGTTGTAGTCTGCAGGGAAGTAGTCTCGTGGTAATGTGTTCCACAGATGTGAAGTTTTTGGAAAGAAACTCTGTTCATGGAAATTCTATTTGATATTAGGCATACGGAGGAAAAAGCGAGTTCTTTGCACTGTTGGTAGAAAAGGCGAGTTCTTGCTGTGAATGTTTTACAAGGAGTAACCAGAGATTGAAGCTCAGTCGAGTATCTTCCTGTTGGGGAGTAGGTATGAGTATTTAACAATCACCCCATTTTGATTCGATGGAATATAGGTTCGTATTTAGTGCAGAATCCAACAAACATTGTTTAGTTTGGTTTGGTCTGGTTTGGTTTGGTTTGGTCTAGTTTGGTTTGGTTTGGTTTGGTTTGGTTTGGTCTAGTTTGGTTTGGTTTGGTTTGGTACCTATTCTATTATTCGTATATGAGTAGATAATAGTTTGTGGAGGAAGGCGCCCATTTAAAGCTGTATATTAAGAATAAGATGCAAAAAGAACACAGTAAAAAACAAGAGAGGAATTATTAGGACAGTTGGTATTAACGACTATTTCAATATTTTTTACAGTTTTTACTGTATAAAATACAATATTTCTATTAAAAAAATTTAGTTTATAGATTATAAATGGTGTATTTTAGTTTTTCATTTTTATTTGTCTGCACATTTTTAAACTTAAGAGAGACAACTTCAGTTATATTCAATTGAGCTATCTCCCTTGTTGATTTTGATTTTTAGGTGATTATTTAAAAAATGTTTCATATTAGCAGTCGTCCGGGTCGGACTATGTCAACTTTTAAGCAAATTGTAGCAAAGTATGTTATTTATTATATTACCAATAAGATAGTACAGCAAAAACAAATGCTAGTTAGAAGCAAAACTTGTATTTCTCAGCTTAAATGATATTTGGGTCTGACTTTGAAAATTCGACAAGATTACTTTATATGTTAGAAGATACAGTCAATTGTGTTAATTCATTCGCAAACCCTAAAATTACACTAAATAAAATAGAATATTAAAATAACATCTTAGAAAAAAAAAAATGAACCGTTGGGTCATTCATTGAGCTCAAATTAGATTGTTTGAAAGTGAGTTTGCAAAACCTGTTAGATATTAAAAAAAAGATTTTAATCGAAAATTAGTTCTTTTTCCCTAGCTATACCCCCTCCCTCTCTCTCTCTTTCTCTCTCTCTCTCTCTCTCTGTTCAGCTTCAGGAATGCCAATCTTTTTATATGTTAGAAGACACTGTCAATTGTGTTAATTAATTTGTAAATACTAAAATTAGCAATTAGAAAGCATTTTTAATTGTAAATAGTGAACATTTAAAGTTGTATATTCATAATAAAGAAAGAAATGAAAAATTGTTAAGACGGTTGGTATTAACAAATATTTCAATACATTATTTTTTTGCTGTATAAAATACACTAAATAAAATACAATATTAAAATAACATCTTAGAAAAAAGTGACCCGTTGGGTCATTCATTGAGCTCAAGTTAGATTGTTTGAATGAAGAAAAGGTGAGTTTGCAAAACCAGTAGAATAGAAAAAAATTAACAAGACAAAATCCGAAATTAGTCTCTTTCTCCTCACTATATCTCCCTTCCTCTCTCTTCAGCTAGGGTTATTCTAATCTTTGTATTCTTTTCTTTCTTTGTTACCTTCGACTGTTAATAAAGAGAGATAAGAGAAAGAAATAGATGGGAGAGTGATAGATAGTGTATACAATAAGAACAAGGGATGGGGGTCAAACAACATACAGTGAGAGAGGGTTAGAGTAATACACAGAAACTTAGTGAGAGATGGGTGACTTGCTGAGTAAATTGAAAATTAATTAGAAGTCTTTTTGTTTACTTTCAGCAGCCTCATAACTCTTGCTTCCCTTATTTGGTTCTTTAGTCCTCACATTCAATGAGCGATGTTTCTGATAAAGGGGGAAGAATTGCTGTTTTCTGGGTCAGAATCTATCCATCTAACACTTATCGTTGGTTAGTTTTTGAACTTGAAGTAGTATTTTTTTTAGCTTTTTTACATCAAGTGGCTTCATGCCTTGTCTGGAGTTATTTTATTAAAAAAAAAAAAACTCAATCCCAAAACTGAGGAATATTCTAGCATGTATTTTGTGTGATTAAAATATATAGGAAAAAAGCCTCAGGAAAACAAACACTGGTTGACTGAGCTTTAGTAAAATAATATATAGAAATTATAAATCATGCATTTTTAGATGAGGTATATACAGAGTTTAAATTCGGCTGAGAATCTATAAGTTCAATTGCACTCATGCATACTAGTATTACTACTTGCGATGATATTCCCTTTGTTTATAATGGACTATTCCAATCTTTTTATTCTTTTGTTTCCTTATTATTTTAAACTAGAGGGAGAAAGAGAGAGAGAAAGAGAGAGAGAGGGGGAGAAAGAGAAGGTGAAAGAGAGGGAGAGAGAGAGGAAAAAGGGAGAGAAAGAGGGAGAGAAAGAGAAAGAGAGAGAGAAAGAGGGAGAAAGAGAGAGAAAGAGGGAGAAAGAGAGAGAGAGAAAGAGGGAGAGAGAAAGAGAGAGAGAAAGAGGGAGAGAAAGAGGGAGAGAGAAAGAGAGAGAGAGGGGGAAGGGAGAGAGAGAAAGAGAGAGAGGGGGAGAGAGAAATAGGGAGAGAGAAAGGGAGAGAGAGAAAGAGAGAGGGAGAAAGAGAGAGAGGGCGAGAAAGAGAGAGAAAGAGAGAGAAAGAGAGAGAGAAAGAGGGAGAGAGGGAGAAAGAGAGGGAGAAAGAGGGAGAGAGGGAGAGAGAAAGAAAGAGAGAGAGAGAGAGGGAAAGGGGGAGAGAGAAAGAGAGAGAGAAAGAGGGAGATAGAAAGAGGGAGAGAGAAAGAGAGAGAGGGGAAGAGAGAGAGGGGAAGAGAGAGAGGGAAAGGGAGAGAGGGGAAGGGAGAGAGGGGAAGGGAGAGAGAGAAAGAGAGAGAGAGAAAGAGGGAAAGAAAGGGGGAGAGAGAGGGAGAAAGGGAGAGAGGGAAAGATACCATATAAGGTATGACTCTATCCGTTCGCAACCCAAGTGAAACAGAAGGATAGTCAGTGTGTGATAATGTAATAAAAAAAAGAATAAAAATATTAAACAATTCTAATAAGATGTTTAATCTACGTTTTGATAACAAAATGAAAAAAAAAGAGTTGCACTAATCGACCTTTCAATGATGCAAGTAAAATTCAACGAACCGTAAGCTATACAGAATAGAACATATATACATAATGTATCTACTTAAGCAGAAACGATACATTTACTTGTCTGACACGGAAGCAACATTAGATTCAAACTCGGCAGGTTAATTAGCTGTAAGATAAAAAGATTTTAAAAAATTTTTAAACTTAAACAAATGGCTAAACAATTAAAAAGAAAATCTTTTTTTAAATTAATTATATTTGCACGTCTCAACATTTAATTAACATTTCAAGTTCATTAATCTTCTTTTTTAATTTTTTTTTTTTTTTTAGATATTTTCTACTTAAACATGATTCGTTTTTATTTTTGTATAAGATGCTTTGTGGCTCAGACGAAAATATATGTTTTTTTTATTTTTTTCAATTCTATTGGAACCCAAGAAGCTTAATCCACAGGGGGGTAACATGTTCTCGTTCCGTCATCTATGACCGGGTGAAAGTCTTAATGAATTCGTAATTGTATTCTTAGTCTCGCCCGCACCCAGGATTGAACCTTCAACCTCCAGAAGACCGTCACTTAGAACTGATTATAACGCCACAGGTCCTTGCGGACAATTCTAATACGAATTTTAAGAACCTTAAACCTATTCCTAGTGATAAGTAGTAAGATTGCACATCTAAAACTAGAATTGTCCGCGTGAATATAAGTTCTTAATAATAATCAGTTCTAAGTGACAGTCTTCTGATGGTCGATGGTTCAATCCTCAGTGCGGGCGATACTCAGAATACAATTACAAATTACTTAAGACTTCTACCCGGTCATGGCTGACGGAACGAGAGCAAGCTAACCCCGTGGATTTTTAAATAAAGGGTTTTGTTCGAAATTCCGTACAGATTCCCGAGTTCAAGAAGACGCACCTGAAGAAGGTCGGAGGTTACATCGGTCGAAACGTTGTGAGAATAACATCTAAGGTGAGAACAGTAGTCCGGATAATCCAAATTATCAATCCTCATCTCAAAAAATTCCGAAACAGAATTCAAAACAGTCTGAATATATGATGTGGTCATACAATAAGTTACACACAACGTTTCAGCCGATGTAACCTCCAAACTTTTTCAGGTTCGTCTTGTCGAACTTGAGAATCTGTAAGTAATTTCTAAACCTTTTATCTAACCCATATCGACACATGGTGAAATGGATGTTGCGTAACAATCCGTTCTAAGTGATAGTCTTCTGGAGGTTGAAGGTTCAATCCTCTCTAAAGGCGATACTAAGTAAGAATAGAATAAAAACTACTTATTTAACTTTTCTATCCGGTCATTAAAAAAAAATGGATGATGAAAATCTTATTTGGAACTAGTTGTACCTACCCGGCGTAACCCAGGAATCATTAATGTCATTTCAGTTTAAATTTAAAAAAAATAATAATTAATAATGTTTAAGTCACAAAGACATGAAAAAAATAATCTCAAAATGTAAGGGAAAAAACTCATATTTTTATTTTAAAGTGAAAATAAGATTTATGTCACATTTTGAGTTTTTAAGTCATTATTTAAAATTGTCTCCATTGTCACAATCTTACTTGTCGGAATAATTATTTTTAGAAAAAGCTGAAGCAAATTACACTTTTCTGATGTAAAGAACATGCTACATTGATAAGGAAGACATCGCTAGTCAGAATCAAATATCGATTTGTCAGATCCATTGCTATTTAGGTCTAACATTAAAAATCCGACTGACTTCAATTTATCTATTAGATTGGTACGATACAAAAAGCCAGCCATTAACAAAGCAGACAGTAGATCATAGAAAGAGAACATAAAATCACAGTCCACATAAAAACAAAATAAACGGCTGCATAAAACGGAATTGGATTACTTAAAAAAAAAGGCTGAATAATGAACCCGAAAACATCTTCATCACTTGGATGTTTTTTTGGAGTATCTTTCAGAGCATTTCACGAGAGGGTCCATTCCAGAGATAGGTTTTGGTCCGAGTCTTAAGCTTTCAAATATTCTCTGATTACCTCTTTCCAGGTCTTAAGTCGACGCCCTCTTCTCCATCTACCAGGAAACACAATCTTGGAACATCAATGGATCCACTCGCTGCTATGGTTCACATGTTCAAATCAATACAGTCGATTTGATCGATCTGAAAACAGAGCTGAGTGTTGCTATCTTTGATCTTTGGTAAAAGGATGCCATTTGGAGACTCTGAGATTTTCACACAACATCTCCAGTGAAACATAACAATTTTGATTTCTCTCAAGTCGCAATTTGCCCCCAATTCTGAGGACCTAACATTAACTATCATACAAAAACACAGGCATAAAGGGATCAGCAGTGGAGGGTGACGGTGGTTGCGGATGCATTCAAATTGGTGGGGAGCATCCAATCATATCCAAACTATTTAATTATCTCATAATATTTCTCAGTACTAGGACTTATATTTAAGTCTTTGATGCAACACGAGGGTATCACCAGACCACTCCATGCTACTGGATTGGCACCTTTTTTTTAACGGAAATCGCTCCAGACAAGGCATGAAGCCACTTGATGTAAGGAGCTAACAAGAACGAAAGATGATTATCGCAAAGACAGTAGATGCCTATTGGCCTTAGTCTTGAAAAGACCAAGGTTATAGGTAGGAAGAAAACAGTCAGCAGGAAAGGAGTTCCACAAGCCTGCGGTTCTTAGAAAGAAGCTACTGAAATAGGAAGCTGTATTACAATGAGGTATCAAAACAGCGAATTGATGGAGACCACTAGACCAACGAGTTAAATGAGCTGGAACAAAAGAAGCAGATAATAGATCACATAATTCTGAAGAACACATGCCATAATAGTATTCATAGAAAAGACTGAGACTAGCAACATCACGTCTGTAAGAGAGAGGGTGCAGAGAAAAAGAAAGGGTGGAGCCAATCAAATTATAGATCCGTTTCTGCACCTTATCAAGAACCCTCAAATGGGACAGAGATTCACCAGACTCCATACATGATCTGATAGTAGATTTGTAGAGATAGAGAATAGCCTCAGGTGTGAGAAAGTGTTTGGGTCGATAGAGAGAACCGACTTTACGAGAAGCAGAAAGAGCAATAGATCTAATATATGAACTCCAAGAAAGATTTGATGAGAGAGAAAGACCAAGAAGCTTCAGAGTCGATTTCTCCTCAAGAGCAGAGCCATCCATGAGAATCTCGGGAAGAAAAGGGACACACCTACAATTGAAAGACACGAGCTGAGTCTTAGTAGGATTAAACGAAACAAGCCACTTTGTATCCCAATTCACAACAGAACCCAGGTCAGCTTCTAGATCAGCTGTTTGACGCAACCAAGCAATAAAAAATATTCCATCATATTTTTATACATCGGTTTGTCGTCCATCTTTGAAGCACAGAAATACAATAATTGATGAATGCAATGAACTAAGTTGGATTATTTATGGGATAGTTCTCGAACATGTATTTGTTCAGATTGGATTTGAGGACGATTACGTTGTCGTCTGCAATGGACAACAATTATAAATGTTTACATTTTTGCGTTTATTTTTAAAATGCAAATTGTCTGATTCTTCAAATTTTTTAATTTACCGAATTTTATGACAACAGTACTCCGTACGTTCCGATCAGAATTGGTATACGTTCTCAAAATCATTTCCATGCATCTGACAAGAAGAAGAGCCTCCATTAGTTCCTGCCAAAACCATTTTCAAATAAACGCATAAGGGAATTTATTCATTCGGAATCTTCCCCTTTTTCTTGAGATTTCCTGGAAGCTTTCTTTGCAGTCAATCATTCCTCCTCTTATATCCGTTCTAATGCCTTGTTGACAAGGTTGAATAGACCAAAGATTGATGAGTTCCTGCCAGTCAGTCGGCTACGTTAGTTCAGCTATACTGAGAAAAGAGATTCTTGGATAAAAATAAGAAGGTACGTATCCTATCCAGTTTACGAACCCCGTTATAGTTGGCACATTCCGGCAGGTTACGTAAACCGCCGGAAGGTGCCGAACGAAAACTGTGTGTTTTTTTGTCGAAAAACGCTGACCAATGTTAGCCAGCAGTAATAATTATGGGGAAAACATTGAAATCAAACACATTTTTTTTTGTTACGAAGAAAATACAATGAAAAACTAATGGAAAAATATGTCATTTTGTAAGAAATTTAGTGAAAATGGTTCAAATCAAGGAAAAAAAGTCTCGTTTTATGATAAGTTTAATGAATTTATATTTACTTTTTTAGCGGTGCAACAACTGATAGCAAACAGTTTTTTTTTTAATGATTTTTTTTTCTTGCCAATTCTTTTTCAGCCTTAGTTTTTCTGTTAGGATTAGGGTGTTTTTCTGTTAGGATTAGGGTGTTTTTCTATTAGGATTAGGGTGTTTTTCTGTTAGGATTAGGGTGTTTTTCTATTAGGATTAGGGTGTTTTTCTATTAGGATTAGGGTGTTTTTCTGTTAGGATTAGGGTGTTTTTCTATTAGGATTAGGGTGTTTTTCTGTTAGGATTAGGGTGTTTTTCTATTAGGATTAGGGTGTTTTTCTGTTAGGATTAGGGTGTTTTGTTAGCAGATTTCTGTTAGGGTTAGGATTTTTGGTGCTTCTGTAATAAAAAGCCGAAAAAAAGTTTATTTTGTCTTTAGTGTAGGAGAGGTAAATAAGGGGCAGGTAACTCTTACCACGCTTTTTAAACACGATTTTCTCTGAAATTAGGAAAATGGATCTTAACTCTTTCATGTTCGAAGATATTCTTTATTTTACCTCAGACAGTGCAAAACAAATAGATTTTTTACAAGCACACAGACTAGTATAGAACACTCGCATATATTCTCGAATTTTGTTTTATTTAACCTTCCTTTCAAGTATTTTTTGTTAACTTTTACCGTTCTTCCATAAATAATAATTTTCCATTGTTGTCGAATTACTTATTTTTAAATAAATTGTTGAATTTTATCCATTTTGGAACAGGTGCATATATTCCCATATTTCGTTTTATTTAACCTTTCCATTCACGTATTTTTAAAACATTTCAACTCTATTTCAGACATAATACATTTTAATACATCCTTAAATTTTCCATTGTTGTCTAATTTGTTGTGCATTTATTATTAATTAAATTGTTTTAATGTAGATTAATAGAACAAAAAAATTGTATTTAATGGAAAAATATTGTTTGAAAGCTAGAGCTGATGTGAAGAGTTACATGCCCCTTATTTATCTCTCCTACACTAAAAGACAAAAAAAAACTTTTTTTCGGCTTTTTATTACAGAAGCACCGGATTTTTTTCTGTTAAGGTAAGGTTAGGGTTAGGGTGTTTTGTTAGCAGATTTCTGTTAGGGTTAGGGTTTTTTTCTGTTATAGTAAGGTTAGGGTTAGGGTGTTTTGTTAGCAGATAAGCGCAGACGACAGAAAAGAAAAAGGGCCAGAGGAAGTGGAAGAAAGCTGTGCACTTCCAAGAATACTTGTCCTTCAAATCATTTTTTTCTTTTCAATGTGCATGTATCTACACACGTTCGGCAACTTTTTCCTTTTTGCCTAACAGTTTCCTTTTTTGACAAAAGTCACTAATTGCTTCATGAGACTGAAGCGTCTGCCCCAACTCAAATAGATTCATGCTGACTTTAACCAATTTTCAAAAATTGTTGAATTTTCCGCAATATATTTATCCCGTTTGCCAATTGTCGGCTGCTCCGATTTCACTGGCTAAGTGTTTCGGCACTTTCCGGCAGTTTACGTAAACTGCCTGCATATGCCGACGCATCGTCGGTCTGTAAACTGCATGAGTATCAAAATAAATGCAGAGATCTTGAGGTGGAAGACCGGAGGAAAGTGAAACGACCCAAGAAAACTTGGATGCAAAACATCAACAAGAATCTTCAACAATGGAATTTAAACGGAATCAATCCTCAAGACCACGAAGCTTAAAGACTAGGATTTCAGGCTGCCATAAAACGTTGGATCCTGATCAAAGAGAAATAAAATTAATGGTAGGTGTGTTTATATATACACGAAGCATACGTGGATATCTTACGATAATATAAAAGAAAAACAAATATATATATATATATATATATATATATATATATATATATATATATATATATATAATGAAGAAGAATGGAAAGGAATTAGAGAAGCAAAAGTCAAATCATAATTCAATTCGATTCAATTCATGTGACTCACCCCCCACAATCACACTCTTAGTTTTAACCGCATTCACTCTCCACACCCCTTTTCCTTCTTCGCACCCGTTCTTCTCTCCCCCTACACACCCCTCACTCATTCCCCCCCTGCATACTGGTCGCACAGGAGTTTATGCCTTTTCTCATTTTCAAGCCGGCTTTCGCTTCGGGCTAACTTTAAAATATTTTCGCTACATTTTTTCCCATTTTAAAGCATTTTCTCTGACATCTTTGCCCAGGAAGTATTGTTAATGGCGAATATTTTCCACCTCACTCTCTTCTGAGCCTGCCTGCCTGCCTGCACTTATTGGACATTTTACCCTTTGGATTTTCTATTTTCGCCGCACCTGAAGTTGTGGCTTCTTGGAATTTAACTTTGATTCCTATCTCACAACCTTTCGGGCCTTTTAACGACCTACCTATCTACATCTCATTCTCTTCGCTGGACTTTTCGACACCGGACTTTTTAGCAATCGGACATTTGCTTGCATTCGGGCAGAATTTTGCCCTGTGTTTCTTCCCCCTACAACTTTTATTTTATTTTTTCAAATTTTAAATCTTGGCCTTTGCCAACTTATCTATCCCAGCGACTTCCTCTGATGATAAGATTTTGATCTTTGAAAAGCCTGGCTTAAGGAAAATTTAACTTGAATAAATTGCCTTTTTTGCGGAATATACCTTGCTCTGAGCAATTGAATTGAATTATGATTTGACTTTTGCTTCTCTAATTCCTTTCCATTCTTCTTCATTCTACCTGCTCTATCCTGGATATTGAGCTATTTACTCTTCACAATAGGTTTCACTTTTCCTAAAAGTTCGCTTTTAGTACACCACTTTATATATATATATATATATATATATATATATATATGCACCAACAGACTAAAAATCTTCGAAGCCCTACACATAAAAAAAATTACAACCCACAATTAATAAGATAGCATTTACCACCGGTACTAACGCCTTATCAGTCTTCAACAAACAAACAAATAAATAAATAATAATAATAATAATAATAGATATATAAAAAAAAATTTTTTTTAATAAATTAATAAGTAAGTAAATAAAAGAATAAAGATATATATATATATATATATATGTAAATTAATAGATATAACCAACAATAAAACCATAAATACGGCTCTTTACTAATAATAAGACACATCCTCCTGTAGACGGTCGCGAAACCGAAAGCGCTCGAGAAATGGCCTAAGATACAACGTTAGGCGCCATAATCTACCAATTGACACCGGAAAACCGACGAATCGCTTGCCGCGTCGAGAAATTAAGCAGAAAGATAGCAAAGAAAGAAAACTCTGTGGTCTTCAATGACACATGTATAATAAATGACTTCATGCCGAAATTATATATATATATATATATCCTTTAAGAGATTAAAGTTAAGCCCTGCTCGGAGAAGTTAAAAATAGACTGTCACTTAGCTACATGGAATGTTCCAACAACGTGCATCAGAACACTCCAGACAGCCTTTCTATATGTGCTTCCTTCGCATAAATAGAACTTAAATTCCCTTTTCTTGACGTGGTAATGTCTCGTAGGCGTTTGGTTATGATACTTGCTAGCAGAGTTTAGGATGATTCTGTAACCGGGTTCGAAGTCTGAGATTATCAATCCCTACACTGATGAGAGCGAAAGCTTGAAACGCTGGCGTATGTAGGTAAAAATAATTTAATATTATTTACTTAAAATTAATATTGTGTATGATAATAGACTGACACGTAACGATAAGGTATATTCCGACAACGTTCGTTGAATACTCTAGTCAGTCTTTCTATACGTGCCTCCCTTCGCATAAATAGAACTTAAATTCCCTTCTTGACGTGGTAATGTCTCGTGGCCGTATGGTTATGACGCTTGCTTGTGGAGTCTAGGATGAATTGATTCTGTAGCAGGGGTTCGAATCTTGCGACCGTCTGAGATTATCATTCCCTACACTGATGAGAGCGAAAGCTTGAAACGCCGGTGTATGTAGGTAAAAATAATTTAATATCATTTACTTAAAATTAATATTATATATATATATATATATATATATATATATATATATAGTCTAAAGAAGCTTTGAGTCATTTTAAACAAAAGAAAAAAAGGAAAATGCAGTTTAAATTCCCAGAGAAACTAACTAAATCCAAGATATTGCAGACTTAGCATTCGTTGGAAAATTCATAATAAAAAAGAAGGGGATTCAAGTATCTAACAGTGAAACAAAAACAGGAGACCTTAACTTAAGCGTGAAATATTAAAACGGGGATCATCAGCTGTTTACCATGTAACTGTTTCAGAGATTTAAAAACAGGACAGTTATAATATTCATGGCTCTCCAATGGTACTGATCAAACGACCATTTCCCCAATAATCAAGTGTAGAAATAATTCAGCTTAAATTTCACTAATAAATAAATTAATAAATAAATAATAATAATAATAATAATAATAATAATAATAATAATAATAAGACTACCGTGTGATATGGTAATTTGCATATCAAATAACATTAATTATAACAATAATAATAATAATATTCAAACACTACACCCAAGAACCATTCTGCGATATGGTAGCTAGCAATAAAATTATATAAGAATAAAAGTTGCATTGAAAAAAAAAAAAAGCTTAAGAACCTTAGGTACCAGATAGGCAAGTAGATAAGAGGAAGGAAACCTAGCCATACAGATCTAAATACCCAATATATAGTCTAAAGAAGCTTTGGGTCATTTTAAACAAAAGAAAAAAAAGGAAAATGCAGTTTAAATTCCCAGAGAAACTAACTAAATCCAAGATATCGCAGACTTAGCATTCGTTGGAAAATACATTATATATATATATATATATATATATATATATATATATATATATATATATATATATATATATATATATATATATATATGAGTATTGATTTACTCCTTTCCAGGAGTTAGGCACAAGGCCAGTTTTTATCTTACTCCCACAAGTAAGATGTGACCCAAGGTCGGGTCGGGAAAGTGGGGTTTGAAAAGCCAGCACCCGAGAGGTGATCACTCCGGCCATTTAAAAATTACCTGGGCAGCCCCGTCGGCATCCCCCGGTAGGGGCGCCTCAGGCAGTAAGCAATAAACTTACTCCTCCCCAAAGAGGGGAGGCGAAGCCTGGGAGGGTGGACTTCCTAGAACTGCACAGGACAGACCCATCGACGTAAATCAAGCCCCCCCCCCCCCCAAGAACAATACAATACCAGTTTATGGGGTGCAGTATCCATCGGAACAGATACTACACTTTGATCTTAGCCAAAAGGCATGAGTAGATAGATAGCTTTTACCTGAATGCAAAAAGATAGGAAGTGGTGCTGTTCGTGATTCTTTGATATCTAAACCTACTTGACACCTTGCAAGAAAGATCATTTTTTTTAATAGGAAATATTACTTGAATGAATTTATATAACAACAAGCGCTTTGTTTTTTCTAAGATCTTGTGAGAATTTGTTTAAAACGTTCAAAACAGGCAGTGGGAATGGGGTGGCGGAGGTGTGGGGGGGGGGGAGAAATATCATCTATTTGATTAAAAACAGGATGAACAACATTATATGAAAAAGTGAAAAAAGTAAAACTAAAAAAAATAAAAAAAACATAGAATAATACAAAATGAACCTTTTTTTTTTTATCGTATTTAATTTTATTAAAGTAGATGTCACCTGACGAATATGTTTTGTTAATTTCGCGTTGCCTTCACAAAAAGATTGAAATAAAACCGTTTTGTTTTGTTTTGTTTTCTTTTTTTGCTGTTGAATGACGAATCCATTGAGATAGGGAGTCAATTTATTTAAAGATTTCAACTGATTCCATCGCAGTTGACATTTAGGATTTTGTTATCTAACATTTAGGATTTTGTTATCCAACATTTAGGATTTTGTTATCCAACATTCAGGATTTTGTTATCCAACATTTAGGATTTTGTTATCCAACATTCAGGATTTTGTTATCCAACATTTAGGATTTTGTTATCCAACATTTAGGATTTTGTTATCCAACATTTAGGATTTTGTTATCCAACATTTAGGATTTTGTTATCCAACATTTAGGATTTTGTTATCCAACATTCAGGATTTTGTTATCCAACATTCAGGATTTTGTTATCCAACATTTAGGATTTTGTTATCCAACATTTAGGATTTTGTTATCCAACATTTAGGATTTTGTTATCCAACATTTAGGATTTTGTTATCCAACATTTAGGATTTTGTTATCCAACATTTAGGATTTTGTTATCCAACATTTAGGATTTTGTTATCCAACATTTAGGATTTTGTTATCCAACATTTAGGATTTTGTTATCCAACATTTAGGATTTTGTTATCCAACATTCAGGATTTTGTTATCCAACATTCAGGATTTTGTTATCCAACATTTAGGATTTTGTTATCCAACATTTAGGATTTTGTTATCCAACATTTAGGATTTTGTTATCCAACATTTAGGATTTTGTTATCCAACATTTAGGATTTTGTTATCCAACATTTAGGATTTTGTTATCCAACATTTAGGATTTTGTTATCCAACATTTAGGATTTTGTTATCCAACATTTAGGATTTTGTTATCCAACATTCAGGATTTTGTTATCCAACATTTAGGATTTTGTTATCCAACATTTAGGATTTTGTTATCCAACATTCAGGATTTTGTTATCCAACATTTAGGATTTTGTTATCCAACATTTAGGATTTTGTTATCCAACATTTAGGATTTTGTTATCCAACATTTAGGATTTTGTTATCCAACATTCAGGATTTTGTTATCCAACATTTAGGATTTTGTTATCCAACATTTAGGATTTTGTTATCCAACATTTAGGATTTTGTTATCCAACATTTAGGATTTTGTTATCCAACATTTAGGATTTTGTTATCCAACATTTAGGATTTTGTTATCCAACATTTAGGATTTTGTTATCCAACATTCAGGATTTTGTTATCCAACATTTAGGATTTTGTTATCCAACATTTAGGATTTTGTTATCCAACATTCAGGATTTTGTTATCCAACATTTAGGATTTTGTTATCCAACATTTAGGATTTTGTTATCCAACATTTAGGATTTTGTTATCCAACATTTAGGATTTTGTTATCCAACATTCAGGATTTTGTTAAACAACATTTAGGATTTTGTTATCCAACATTTAGGATTTTGTTATCCAACATTTAGGATTTTGTTATCCAACATTTAGGATTTTGTTATCCAACATTTAGGATTTTGTTATCCAACATTCAGGATTTTGTTATCCAACATTTAGGATTTTGTTATCCAACATTTAGGATTTTGTTATCCAACATTTAGGATTTTGTTATCCAACATTTAGGATTTTGTTATCCAACATTTAGGATTTTGTTATCCAACATTTAGGATTTTGTTATCCAACATTTAGGATTTTGTTATCCAACATTCAGGATTTTGTTATCCAACATTTAGGATTTTGTTATCCAACATTTAGGATTTTGTTATCCAACATTTAGGATTTTGTTATCCAACATTTAGGATTTTGTTATCCAACATTCAGGATTTTGTTATCCAACATTTAGGATTTTGTTATCCAACATTTAGGATTTTGTTATCCAACATTTAGGATTTTGTTATCCAACATTTAGGATTTTGTTATCCAACATTTAGGATTTTGTTATCCAACATTCAGGATTTTGTTATCCAACATTTAGGATTTTGTTATCCAACATTTAGGATTTTGTTATCCAACATTTAGGATTTTGTTATCCAACATTTAGGATTTTGTTATCCAACATTCAGGATTTTGTTATCCAACATTTAGGATTTTGTTATCCAACATTTAGGATTTTGTTATCCAACATTTAGGATTTTGTTATCCAACATTTAGGATTTTGTTATCCAACATTCAGGATTTTGTTATCCAACATTTAGGATTTTGTTATCCAACATTTAGGATTTTGTTATCCAACATTTAGGATTTTGTTATCCAACATTTAGGATTTTGTTATCCAACATTCAGGATTTTGTTATCCAACATTTAGGATTTTGTTATCCAACATTTAGGATTTTGTTATCCAACATTTAGGATTTTGTTATCCAACATTTAGGATTTTGTTATCCAACATTTAGGATTTTGTTATCCAACATTCAGGATTTTGTTATCCAACATTTAGGATTTTGTTATCCAACATTTAGGATTTTGTTATCCAACATTTAGGATTTTGTTATCCAACATTTAGGATTTTGTTATCCAACATTTAGGATTTTGTTATCCAACATTCAGGATTTTGTTATCCAACATTTAGGATTTTGTTATCCAACATTTAGGATTTTGTTATCCAACATTTAGGATTTTGTTATCCAACATTTAGGATTTTGTTATCCAACATTTAGGATTTTGTTATCCAACATTTAGGATTTTGTTATCCAACATTTAGGATTTTGTTATCCAACATTTAGGATTTTGTTATCCAACATTCAGGATTTTGTTATCCAACATTTAGGATTTTGTTATCCAACATTTAGGATTTTGTTATCCAACATTTAGGATTTTGTTATCCAACATTTAGGATTTTGTTATCCAACATTTAGGATTTTGTTATCCAACATTTAGGATTTTGTTATCCAACATTTAGGATTTTGTTATCCAACATTCAGGATTTTGTTATCCAACATTTAGGATTTTGTTATCCAACATTTAGGATTTTGTTATCCAACATTTAGGATTTTGTTATCCAACATTTAGGATTTTGTTATCCAACATTCAGGATTTTGTTATCCAACATTTAGGATTTTGTTATCCAACATTTAGGATTTTGTTATCCAACATTCAGGATTTTGTTATCCAACATTTAGGATTTTGTTATCCAACATTTAGGATTTTGTTATCCAACATTTAGGATTTTGTTATCCAACATTTAGGATTTTGTTATCCAACATTTAGGATTTTGTTATCCAACATTCAGGATTTTGTTATCCAACATTTAGGATTTTGTTATCCAAGATTTAGGATTTTGTTATCCAACATTTAGGATTTTGTTATCCAACATTCAGGATTTTGTTATCCAACATTTAGGATTTTGTTATCCAACATTTAGGATTTTGTTATCCAACATTTAGGATTTTGTTATCCAACATTTAGGATTTTGTTATCCAACATTTAGGATTTTATTATCCACCATTTAGGATTTTGTTATCCAACATTCAGGATTTTGTTATCCAACATTTAGGATTTTGTTATCCAACATTTAGGATTTTGTTATCCAACATTTAGGATTTTGTTATCCAACATTTAGGATTTTGTTATCCAACATTTAGGATTTTGTTATCCAACATTTAGGATTTTGTTATCCAACATTCAGGATTTTGTTATCCAACATTTAGGATTTTGTTATCCAACATTCAGGATTTTGTTATCCAACATTCAGGATTTTGTTATCCAACATTTAGGATTTTGTTATCCAACATTCAGGATTTTGTTATCCAACATTTAGGATTTTGTTATCCAACATTTAGGATTTTGTTATCCAACATTTAGGATTTTGTTATCCAACATTTAGGATTTTGTTATCCAACATTCAGGATTTTGTTATCCAACATTTAGGATTTTGTTATCCAACATTTAGGATTTTGTTATCCAACATTTAGGATTTTGTTATCCAACATTTAGGATTTTGTTATCCAACATTTAGGATTTTGTTATCCAACATTTAGGATTTTGTTATCCAACATTTAGGATTTTGTTATCCAACATTTAGGATTTTGTTATCCAACATTTAGGATTTTGTTATCCAACATTCAGGATTTTGTTATCCAACATTTAGGATTTTGTTATCCAACATTCAGGATTTTGTTATCCAACATTCAGGATTTTGTTATCCAACATTTAGGATTTTGTTATCCAACATTCAGGATTTTGTTATCCAACATTTAGGATTTTGTTATCCAACATTTAGGATTTTGTTATCCAACATTTAGGATTTTGTTATCCAACATTTAGGATTTTGTTATCCAACATTCAGGATTTTGTTATCCAACATTTAGGATTTTGTTATCCAACATTCAGGATTTTGTTATCCAACATTTAGGATTTTGTTATCCAACATTCAGGATTTTGTTATCCAACATTCAGGATTTTGTTATCCAACATTTAGGATTTTGTTATCCAACATTCAGGATTTTGTTATCCAACATTTAGGATTTTGTTATCCAACATTTAGGATTTTGTTATCCAACATTTAGGATTTTGTTATCCAACATTTAGGATTTTGTTATCCAACATTTAGGATTTTGTTATCCAACATTTAGGATTTTGTTATCCAACATTCAGGATTTTGTTATCCAACATTTAGGATTTTGTTATCCAACATTCAGGATTTTGTTATCCAACATTCAGGATTTTGTTATCCAACATTTAGGATTTTGTTATCCAACATTCAGGATTTTGTTATCCAACATTTAGGATTTTGTTATCCAACATTTAGGATTTTGTTATCCAACATTTAGGATTTTGTTATCCAACATTCAGGATTTTGTTATCCAACATTTAGGATTTTGTTATCCAACATTCAGGATTTTGTTATCCAACATTTAGGATTTTGTTATCCAACATTCAGGATTTTGTTATCCAACATTCAGGATTTTGTTATCCAACATTTAGGATTTTGTTATCCAACATTTAGGATTTTGTTATCCAACATTCAGGATTTTGTTATCCAACATTTAGGATTTTGTTATCCAACATTTAGGATTTTGTTATCCAACATTTAGGATTTTGTTATCCAACCTGTAAACTGACGGCTTCTATTCTTCTCACCTTTAATAACAACATATTGATTTTTTTTTTAATTTTTTATGGAAATCGCTCCAGACAAGGCATGAAGCCACTTGATGTAAGGAGCTAACAAGAACAAAAGATGATTATCGCAAAGACAGGAGATGCCTATTGACCGTAGTCTTGAAAAACCCATGGTTATAGGTAAGAAGAAAACAGTCATCAGGAAGAGAGTTCCACAAGCCTGAAGTTCTTGGAAAAAAGCTACTGGAATAGGAAGCTGTATTACAATGAGGCATCAAAACAGCGAATTGATGGAGACCACTAGACCAACGAGTCAAATGAGCTGGAACAAAAGAAGCGGAGAATAGATCACACAATTCTGAAGAACACATGCCATAATAGTATTTATAGAAAAGACTGAGACTAGCAACATCACGTATGCGAGAGAGGGGGCAGAGAGAAGAAAGGTTGGGGCCCAATCAAATTACAGATACGTTTCTGCACCTTATCAAGAACCCTCAAATGGAACAGAGATTCACCAGCCCAAATATGACAACACGACTCCAGACATCGTCTGATTGTAGATTTTAAGCAATAAATAAATATACCAGTTTACTTAGTATGTGTGATTCTTTCATTTAGCGCTGTCGGCCAAGGGAAAAGTCTATCGGGCATGTGTATGCAGTGTGATGATGTATGGAAGTGAAACCCGGCCAGTGAGGGTTGAGGGCATGCGTTGCATGGAGAGAA
>OY744518.1:212974564-213122064 GCA_963556195.1 Sepiola atlantica
AAATACAACCCACGATCAATGAAATAGCATTCACCACCGGTACTATGCCCTATCTGTATTTAACAATTAAAATATATATAAAAAGAAAATTCATAAATAAATAAATAAACGAATAATATATTATATATATATATATATATATATGTATATATATATATATGGGAAGAGAAGGATGAAGGTAATCCGACGTGATGGGAAAATGAAAAAGGAAAACCAAAAAATGGATGTTTTTTATGTGTACATCAATGTTTCGTCTTTATTTATAAGACTTCATCAGGATGATAAAATAGAGAAAAAATGTCATGCAAGTACAGATACATGTAGGGTAGACATATTGGGAGGAAAAATAAAATGAAATAATGGCCCCTGCTGGGTGGACGTCCGTACTTGTTGGAGAAATAGAAATGAATGTTGAAGAAAATGAGTGGGGAAAAAATGGAAGGATGGGGTGAGCAAGGACTACTGTGGCTGGTGGTAAGAGAAAGACGAAACGTTGATGTACACATAAAAAACATCCATTTTTTGGTTTTCCTTTTTCATTTTCCCATATATATATATATATATATATATACAATTACAATTTCCCAATTTCTCTTTATATATATGACTTTTTCTTCCCTCTCCGTCATAAATCATGTAATGCCCCCTCCCCCCCCATAAAATTATAGATTAAATATGCTTCAAATTTCTCCCTCTCTCTAAATATGCATTAGATATGTTGTCACTCCCTCTCTCTCTAATTATATTTGAATTGTCGAGTGTGAATTTCTCTTTTCTCAGTTTCAAAAATGTAATCATCTAACTTGGATGCTTGACAATACCACAAGGTTGATAAAAACGTAGACGAAGTTAATAATTGGGATTTTTTAAAGTATGAAATGACACTGTTACATTAATTCTCTCTGGTTTTAAAACTTGTCTGCACATGGCGTATGGCATGTGACGAGTCTCGTTGAAATTTTCAAACATCAAAATTAGCTCAATTTTCGTCAGTTTGAAAAAATACATTTTGATAAGGAGGTTATTACCTAGAAATATTAATATAAACAATCACTTTGTATTGCTTTGTTCATTCTTATCTATTTGTATTCATTGTCTCTTGCATTATATTAAAATGACAAAAATCCTTCGATTACATATCTAACAATGCTTCATATGAACTATCTCCATATCTATTATTATGCTAAAGCTGATTTAATTAACGTTTGTTTCCCTAAGACATTTTTCCTATATATTCTAATCTCACAAAATACATGCAAAAATATTCCTCAGTTTGGGGATTGAGTTATGTTTAAAAAAAAACTTGCGTTTTAATTTGTCTCATTAGTCGCAATTTGCTTTTTACTCACCAAGTGACTCATCTCTTACTAAGATTCTATCTATCACTCTCATCCTCTCTAGCTGTAACTTTTTGAACTCCTGCAATTATTTTATATAGTATCAATCACCATCTCTCTCTCTCTCTCTCTCTCTCTCTCTCTCTCTCTCTCTCTCTCTCTGTTAATAAACAGTTGAGGGTAATAAAGAAAGAAAAGAATAAAATAGTCCATTATGAATAAAAGAGAATATCACCATGAGTAGAAATACTATTTAACCTATAGCTGTAGAGATAGAGAGATAGCGTGCAAAAATAGACTAATTTTAGAGTCCGTCCTTTTATTTTTAACTGGCTTTGCAAACTGGCTTTTTTTTTTATTCAAACAATCTAACCCTAGCTCAATGGTTGAGCCAACGGATGACATCTTATATATAATCAAAATACAAACGAAAAAAGAAATTATTATATTGCAAAAACAGAACAATGCATAATAATAAACAAACGAATATCATACTAACAAAAGAAAAAACGTCAGAATAAGAAAAAAATATTGCTTTCATCAACACATATTTCTAAATCTCCATCATACCAGTAATTATAGGAGCAACAGGACTAATGAAGAAGAATTTCAAGAGCTATCTGGCGAGTATACCCGGTGAACCGAGTGCAAGAGAAATACAAACAACTGCACTTAAAGGGACGGTTAGAATCTTAAAACGATCTCTAGGCTGGAGTGTCTGAAATAGCCGGTGAATGTTTGGCATCCGGTAGGATGCCCCATCTCCAGCAAAAACAGAAAGATAATAAAAAAAATTTAAAAAAAAGAGTACAGACACTCGAGACGTCCCCTCTTTCTGAAGCCAGTCAGGAAAAGAGTCCGTTTTAAGTTCCGACTTCTTGCTCATAATGTTGTAGCCGAATAAGCGTTACTCCCTCTGCGTCCATAAATATACCACACTAACTCTAAATATGGGTCAAAGGAGATTCTCTTATAAAATACTACATTACCCTTGTAGCAGTTACCTCCTCCTTTCAAACATAACTGCACCGGTTGGCCGTTAGGTGTCGCTTTTTCACCGACAGGTGACGCTGAAAAGCGACACCAGAGTTATCTGCCCTTCTGATTATAAAAACCGGTGTAAACGGAAAATCACACTCTTCTCTATTAAATTGGCCTCGCTGAACGACGCCTAGACACCAGCACTCTGTCAACACGTGTTCAACAACGGTAAGAGTTCTCAACTCATTTCTTCACATACTCTTTTCAAGAACTGTTTTCTATCGACACACATACATACACCACACACGTTATCATCCCACATACACACACGTTCAATAAACCTTATTTGAACTATCTCCTTTTGTTTGTTAATTATTACTCTGTTTTTGCATGCAACAATTGCTTGATTTTGACCCGATTCTAATAAAATACTACATTACACTCTATGAGATGATGTTACAGGAAAATTCGACTCATTAAAAAAAATAATGCAGCAATTTGTGTAAAGTCTCTTCATTGCCGTTTCTTTCCATTTCTTGAAAGATTTAAAAATTAAAACCGTTAATAAAAAAGACAGACAGAAAAAGACAGAGCAAAACAAATAGAAAAATTGTGAAATCTGAAATGACATGAGAACTTTCATAAAAATCCATAAAAAAATTTAAAAAATTGAACAAAAATAAAAATCTGTAAAAAAAAATTAAAAAATTCAATAAAAAAAACAAAAAAACTAACGAACATGAAAAAGATTATACAGGGAAGCCATTTTATTTTCAAGGTTAAATCTATCTGAAAAGCTCTGACTCTTTTTTTTACTGGAAGGAAAAAAAATAAAAAGAGCTATTCGAATACACTGATAATTGTTTCATGTGCTCTGACAATGAAATAAATATCATTAACCAGCAGGCAACCCCGGTGTTGCCCGGGTTTGAATGATGACGCCTGTGTACTCTTGCTCATAATCCTGAACCCTATTTATTTTTAATGAAAATCGCTCCAGACAAGGCATGAAGCCACTTGATGTAAGGAGCTACAAAACAAAATCCTACTTCAAGGTTAAAAACTAGCCAATGATAAGTGTTAGATGGATAGATTCCGATCCAGAAAACAGCAATTATTCCCCCTTTGTCAGAAACATCGCTCGGTGAATGTGAGGACTAAAGGACAAAATAGGCATTTTTTGTAAATTCTATAATTTTCAAGTTATAAATAAAGTAAAATAAAACGTCTTTGCTGTTTACAGACGTCAAGCACAAACTCAGATCCGACAATATTGTTGTACCCCCATCCCAATACAAAATAAATACCACCATCAGATTCCTCGTTGAATTTTTCTTGAGAAAATTTGTTTTGATCTTTGTATAAAGCTTGGTTTTCAATTACATCCATGGAGATAGAGAAACCATAAATATAGTACAAATATCATTGTTTCATATCAAATAGGTCCCACACTGTCTACCTAGCTCCAGTCCCTGTCACATCGCAGCAATGTTGCATCCCTGTGCTTGTTTTACAAGTACTTCTGTAGCAATCATAAACAAAGACCTATTTTCTCTCTCTTAAAAATGTCCCTGTTAAGTGATCTGGTTACACATTGACCAATCAGCTTGCAGGGCGCATTGATTCCATCTGTCTCCTGAAGAACTACTTCAGCCCCATTTGGGAATCATCAGTTGGTCAGCAGATAGACATTTGCCAGCAATAAGAAAACACGTCTACATTCTCTCTCCTGTCCACTGGACGCTCCAGCACTTACTATCTTCACCTGAAGATATCTGCTGACAGACCTTCAGAAGCCCAAAGAACTTTCTTCACTTGGACACTGTCCAGCCTCTCTTACCTATACTATATGGGTTATTTATCTACCTAAAGGGTTAGGGTTAGGATTAGGGTTAGATTTCTTCAAATTCTTGCATTTTAAGATTTCGTAAAAAAATTTTTAAAATAGGATTGAAATTTTAACATATATCTGGAATTAAAAAAGAGAAATCTATTTTTTTTTTAAACCGATGATCACAAAGAATAAAAGGTTTCTAGAAGACCCCCCCCCCCTACATGGAATGTTATTTTGTTGTGGCTTCCTTCCAGTCTCAAGAAACAATGGATAGCCTGTGTAATGATGCCTGCGTGAAGAGTCTATAATGAAGCAAATATTGCACAATCTCTAACTGCACTTCTTCTGGGGCGACATTGCTCGATTCCAGTGGAAATGAAAAAGTCCAGGATGACTGGAAACAGCAAAGAAAGACTGGAGTTTCAGAGTTCTCCTTTTCCTAGATTAGTTGCACAACCGAGGCTTGATAGTCTAGTCTACTCTACTATTAAATCCATAGCTGGAGGTTCGATATATGAATTCATACCTTTTTTCCAACATGAAATGCTATTTTGTTGTGGCCTTATTTCAGTCTTGAGAGGCAATGGATACCCTAACCCTAAACGTGATTGGTGCGGAGTCTATCATGAAGCAAGGGTTGTGAAATTTCTATCCGCATACCTGAGTTCAGTAGCAAAGAGAAGTCCAGGATGAGTGGAAACAATGCCGGGATAAGCAGAGGAAAACTGGTTTTATTTTGGAGCTATTCCTTTTCTTAGACTAGTTGTTCAACCGAGGCTTGATAGTCTAGTCTAGTCTACTCTACTATTTTATCCACAGCTGAAGTAAGGATATATGGATACCTTTCCCAACTGTATTAATGAAAGTGATGCAGTATCGTCAACAGAACTTGAACCTGACACGTCAAGCTCATGGTCCGCACCTGTAACCACTACACCACGCCACTTTAATCAAAGCGAATCTACACAAAGAAAAATAAATGGATGCAATAATTTGAAATATGACAAAGCTTTCATATTTAACATTGTCTGCAATTTATGCAGATTCAAAGCAATTTCATTTGAAATAATGTGTCATTGTTCATTTTTTTTATATACAAACAAACAGACAATGTTGTCGGCTTGAAAGAATTATTTTTATTTTTTTATTTTTTTTTTTTAAATATTATTTCTCCCATTTTTATTTTCATAATAGAAAGCCTGGCAAAGCATTAATAACATTAAGTCAGAATTAATTTAAAACTAATTTTCTTGGATATGACACAAAACTGCATCCAGTGATGAGTCCCTAATTTGGGGAGCTTTGGGGAGTGGGGAGTCACCGCTTAGTTGCCACTACTCCCAGGTCCACTCTGACCCGGAGGAGTGGTAGTGCCTGCCAGGGTCCAATCTATCGGTTAAATAGAATATAGCGTTTACAGAAATCTTTCTTGGCCTTTTGTCTGAGATCAAAAAGTAGGACGGCCCCTAGAGTAAATGTGGTATTGTGGTGACTGAGATGATTCTAGTTAAGAGTAGGATAGGTAATTTTATTAACTTAGACAAAGGATGACCAACGACACCCCTCCACACACACACACACTTTTGATGGCCTTGTGTCTAATTTGTTTCGAATATAAATATGTATTTTCTGCAAATAAATATTTCAAAGTGTAGTATCTGTTCTGATAGATGCTACACTTCTTAGACCGGTACCATTTTAGCCTTTGGGACATTGATTCCGCCGGTCTGAGGGATTGTCCTGCCCAGTCCTAGGATGGCCACCCTCCCAGTCTTTGCCTTCTCACCCTTTGAGAAGTAGTTAATTTATTGCTAATCGCCTGAGGCGCTCTTACCGGGGAATGCCGACGGAGCTGCCCAGGCATTTTTTGTAGGCCAGAGTGCTCAACCTCTAGGGCGCTGTCTTTTCAATCCCACTTTCCGACCTTGTGTCACACCCTACCGCTGCGGGAGGGAGATTAAAAAAATACCGTTTAGAGACTATTAGTTTACAAAATATACAACGTCTACAAAACAAATTTCAGCTACAAATCAATCATATACAAAACGTATGTGCGGCTTAGGTATAATATCATCCAACGACGGTTGACATGCCGTAAACTTCAACACCCAACCAAATCTACTCATGTCTTTTCACTGTTTGTCAGTTTCTATCTGCCTCCTCCCACCTCTCCCAATCTTACTATGGCTGCCCCCCCCCCCCCTGAAATGATCCAACGCCGGTTGACATGCCATAAAACACAACAACAACCAACCAACCAATACACTTTTCAAATCCTTTCTATATCTGATACTTCGCTGCAACTTTCTTTATTATTTTCTCGATTCTTTTTTTGATGCTTTTGAGAAATCATTTATTTATATTTTACATTTTTATATAAGTTCGCCTTTCGTTTTAGTTCCTTTGATTGAATTCTGGGTGCTTCTGTATAACAGGGCCGAAAAAATTTTTTTTTCTATCTTTAATTTTGAAGAGTCAAATGACAGGGGGAGATAATTCAAAGTGTTCCACCAGGATTTAACTAAAAATAGATTTTAACGCTCTGAACTTGGAAGATATTTTATTTTGAGTTCATGTGGAAACAAAAATTCGGAAGGGCACTGCGAACTATTTTCGAACAAATTGCTGAATTTTACGCAGTGTAAAACTTTCATTTATTCCAAAAACTTTATTTTCCGTGTTTCATGTTTTTTTTTTCTTCCATTTACGTATTTTTCTATTTTTTAATTTCTGTGATGCTTAATTTATTTCAGTAAAAATTTTATTGTGTACGAAATTTCCATTAACAGAGATTCTTTCCAACAACTTCCCATCTTTGGAACACATTATCACAGGACTTCTTCCCTGTAAACTACAATATGGTCGTCTTCAAATCCAATCAACAAAATACTTGTCATAAACCGTCCTCATAAGTAATCAAATTTTGTTCATTCCGTTCATCATTTCCAATCTTCTCATAATATTCTTCATCATTTCCAATCTTCTCATAATATTCTTCATCATTTCCAATCTTCTCATAATATTCTTCATCATTTCCAATCTTCTCATAATATTCTTCATCATTTCCAATCTTCTCATAATATTCTTCATCATTTCCAATCTTCTCATAATATTCTTCATCATTTCCAATCTTCTCATAATATTCTTCATCATTTCCAATCTTCTCATAATATTCTTCATCATTTCCAATCTTCTCATAATATTCTTCATCATTTCCAATCTTCTCATAATATTCTTCATCATTTCCAATCTTCTCATAATATTCTTCATCATTTCCAATCTTCTCATAATATTCTTCATCATTTCCAATCTTCTCATAATATTCTTCATCATTTCCAATCTTCTCATAATATTCTTCATCATTAAACCGACAATTCATCCATCTCATCATCCCATGTTGGACTTTAATAGCATTTAAGCTGACAAATCAAATTTTGATTCTGATTAGACACTTTTCGGTACTTTGTTACATTAGGACCTGTGCGAACATTGACCCTGACCCCTAACCCCCACTTTTACCCTGACCCTAACGACGGGGTCAAAGTTAGCTTGGGTCCTAATGTAACAAAGCACCCACTTTTCATTTGTTATAGTCATCCCATGTTATTTGCAATAAACTAATGTATTTCACTACAATTTATGTAACAAAGCACCCACTTTTTATTTGTTATAGTCATCCCATGTTATTTGCAATAAACTAATGTATTGCACTAAAATTTATGTAACAAAGCACCCACTTTTTATTTGTTATAGTCATCCCATGTTATTTGCAATAAACTAATGTATTGCACTAAAATTTATGTAACAAAATACTTAATCCAGTCTGGCCGTTCGGTAATATATAGAGATTCTTAAATAATCACCTAAAGAGATTAATCAGCTCAGAGTTTAGGACGGAGCATATGATCTTGATAAGTAAAATCATAGACAAAAAACTGCGTTTCAGGATAGTTCACGAATAGTTTTAGTTACGCAAGCATAATGTGTACATGTACATATGATGATCGCCACTTCTTTACAGAAGAAGGCCATCCCTACAAAGCTTGCAATGCCCGGTTGTGGTCACACATATTGTTCAGCAGTTTTGATTTATTTTTACAAGTCTTTATCGCCGTGAGTCTTTATCGTTACATGTAGATGGCCATGCTCTGTGTTTGTACGACACGTAGAGCACGCTCTCCTTCAACAAAGCCTGGTTTCAGTGACAAGCCGAAGCAAGATAACTGAGAGATGATGTAGAGCGCAGATTTTTTTATCGGAGTTTCCGTCTCTTAGATGGATGATCTAACAAAATCTACGGGTCCATCTCGACGAGTAGAGTAGCATCGCGCCTGGGTACTATACCAGGTATTTATACGCCCCTGCTAATAATATATATATATAAGTTATGAAAATATATTTATGGCAATCAAGCTACACAGAGGCTTCCGCGTTTCAATGTCGTAGGGAATCGTCAGGCTAAAATATTTTAGTCAGGAAAATCCGTGACACTACTATTAAAAGTGAAAGGAATTCTTTCCTTTATTTATTATACATATATGCATATACATATATACATATATAATATATATACATATATAATATATATACATATATAATATATAATATATATAATATATAATATATATATATACATATATAATATATATACATATATAATATATAATATATAATACATATACATATATAATATATATACATATATAATATATAATATATAATACATATACATATATAATATATATACATATATAATACATATACATATATAATATATAATATATATACATATATAATATATAATATATATACATATATAATATATAATATATATACATATATAATATATGTACATATATATGCAAAATTGCACAGAGAGTGAACTAAAATATGCGACTCAGCAAAAAAAAAGGCATGGGCAGAACTGGACAAGATGAAAGCAATCTGGAAGTCAAGTCTTCTTACCAAGATGAAACATGACTTTCTTTGAAGCCATTGTTACATCAATTCTTGTGTATGGAAGAACCAGCACCTGGACTTTTACCAGAAGATTAGAGATGAAAATTGATGGTGTGTATAGCAGAATGCTAAGAGCTGCTCCTCACATCACCTGGAGGCAGCACCCCACAAGAGAGCAACTCTATGGAAACCCTTTATTGGATTTCAGCTCTGATCAAAGGAGGTCTAAGGATGAAATCGTCAGCGATGTTCTTTTGTGGATGCCAAAACAGGGATGTGGTTCAGTGGGGAAACTGCACATGACCAATAGAGGATTCGCAATGCACCTATGAAGACCTAACTGGTGTGATGGGTGATAGAGAGAGATGGCGTCTGAGAGTCAGGAAGATCTGTGACACTACCACGGCTAGATGATGATGATGATGATGATGATGATATGTATATGAAATATGCCATGTTATATATATACGGCACAATCACGCTGACACACCGGTCCTCGTTAGATCACCAAAGTTAAGCGGCGTCGAGCCTGGCCAGTACTAAATGGGTGACCATTTGGGAATACCAGGTGCTGTATGTGCTCTCTGCTTATCTCGGCATTGTTTCCAGTCGTGTTGAATTGCTTGCCATTGGAATCAAGCAGTGTCGACTCAGGAGAAGTGTTGTTGGGATTGTGCAACCCTTGCTTCACAATTACACGTGCAGCCAGTCCCTTACAAGGGTGCCCATAGTCTCTCTAGACTAAACGGAGGGCATTGCATTGCATGGCACGTTAACCTTTATCCTTAATTTATTAAAATTAAAAGACTAAATTTTAGTTCTGAGCCATTGTAGCCCTAAGAGCACGCATGTCCACACCAATAAATAAATGAATAAAAATTAGATGATGATTATGATGATACGTATATGAAATATGCCATGGTAACCTTTATCCTCGATTGGCTTTTGGCCTTGATAAGTGGTGACTCATTAGTAATAAGAAGAAAAAAGAAAAGATGTTTGCCACTTCGTTTCGTTAATTATGAGTTGTGATTTTTAAACAAAATTAAAAGACTTAATTTCAGTTTTGAGTCATTATATTTTTGAGCGCTAAAGTAATAAGCAAATGCAAGCACGCAGACACACACCAATAAATAAATGAATAAAAATTTAATGACAGTAAAAAAAAAAAAAAATCCCAGAGATTTTACAGCTAAAAAGAAAATCAGCCAATTATAATGAACAATAAAAAGTGTTGGAAAATCCCTAGAAATGTAATAAAAAAAATCTTCTTTTTTTTTTAAATGTCCTTATCTCTCTCCGTGCTACGACATATCAGGATTCCTAATGCTAATGGGATGTTCTTTTTTCACTCGAAATTTACAGTGTTGTTAGTTCGTGAAGATATCAGTAGCTTTTAGACAGAACAGTTCTCATTAGTGACCATTTTTTTAACTTTTATATGAAACTAGCAAGGCAACTCAGCGTTACCCAGGATTGTGAATAACAAAATAGACGAGTTTTTAAAAAAAAGAAGTGATTATTAAGTATAATGTTCTATTTCGAATGCACAGAAAGTTCTATTTCAAGAAAGAGAGAGAGAGAGAGAGAAAGACACAAGACAAGGGCGCGTTATTTGATTAATAATATGTAAACAACAGATTCTCTGAAATTTATCGTACGAGTCGCTCAAAAATGATATATTTACCTTGATTTTGTTATTAAAACATTTTGGGTTTGTTTTTTTTAATATTATTAGAAATTATGTTTTAAAGCACAAATCTATTGGATCAAATTATTCAATTTAAAAAATAATTGATTAAAAAATTACTATTTTTTTTGTAAGAAAAATCAAACACATTTTACTGAGCAATTAAGAACTGTATTTTATTTTTTTTTAATTGTTGATTTTATTTTAGGTAAACCTTTTTTTTTTTCGATTTGAAAAACTTCAAAAATTATTATCTTTTTCTGACCTTAAGTGAGTTTAGGGTTTTTTGTTTTACATTTTACGCGGTAAAGGGTAAATTTTGTTTCAAAACTGTTTTTTATTATTCCGTGTTTTATTCATTAAAATAAAGGATGGGGTGATTTTCTTTCTTTTTTTTTCTTTTTTTTTTTTGTAAAAAACAAACAAACACATTTTACTGAGCAATTAAATAAAACAACTAGCAAAAATATTCGCCCGGGGGGGGGGGGGGGCATATATTTGCTAGTTTATTTAATCGAAAGAAAATATAAAGAAGCAAAGAAAAAAGTTGACTGAATGTTTGACCTAGATTCAGTGTTGATTTTGAAAAAAAAAAACTACCAATAACAACGAAAAAATGTTTTTAAAATGCCCCCCCCCCCTCGCACTAATTTGGTAATCCAATAAGAATTAATATTACAGTATTTTTTTTTTATCATAACAAGCTCTGGGTAACATGGAATCCGATGATGAACGGTTTGTAAGTGCATCTTGTGTAGTTTTTTACTTTTAGCTGGTCGTGCACACACACACACACACACACACACACACACACACACACAGAATTGCGATTTTCCTTGAGGTTAATAGAAAACAACATATCAATGTATTTTGATTCTCATTACAGCTATAAAGAAAATAAGTTCTCTGAAAGACAATTTTGGTTTTGTGTTCGTTCCACATACCGAAATCTTAAAAATGTTAGTATCGAAAGAAATTAAACTCATTTTATGACAGAACATATGGTCTTTAAATTATAAGTAAAATCGTTGACAAGTCCATAACTCTGTCGACATGAAAAAAAAAAAAAAATTAAGAAAAACCTTTACCCCCGCAACAGAAAGCATATATCGTACACCAAAAATCACATAAAATGATCAAGTACTTTTTTCTTTTTTTTTTTTACAAAAGTGACATTGTGTCTGAGATGGGTATATTTGCTGACGATACAACGCTCTACTTTCGTCATGTGGGTAAAACGGACGCGCACATATCCGAGGCAATCGCTGAATCCTTAGAAAGTGACTTCTAGTCTGTAGTGGATTGGGGTCATAAATGGATGGTAACATCTAATGCTGCTAAGACAAAGCTCCTTTCCTTCAACAACTACAAGAAATCTCTTCAACCACTGATTGTCATGGTAAATAATATCCTACCTGAGAGTCCAACGTTTAAACTCTTTGGCCTAACATTCACAGGTAACATGAATTGAGACAAATACATAGAAGACATTGCCAAGTCTGCTGCAAAGAAAGTGGTCTCCCTCTACTGTACTAGGAAACTTCTCACACCTGACAGTATCCTATATCTCTACAAAGCCACTATCCGCCCATGCATGGAGTATTGTTATCTAATATGTCCCTCACTATCCACCAAACTCCAGCCCCTGTCCCATCGCCACAATGTTGCATCCTTGTGATTGTTTTACAAGTACTTCAATGGATTGTGCCCCGATGAACTTGCTGCTCTGGTGTCCCCTCGACGTAAATACACTCGACCAACCCGCCAATCAGCTAAATCCCATCCATTAACTGTGGAAGTCCCCAGACGCCAGAGAGCCTTCTACTCCAATAGCTTCTTTCCTCGAACTGCCGGTCTTTGGAACTCCCTCCCTGCTCCCTGTTTCCCTGACTGATACTGACCTGCAGAAGTTTTAAACTAATGTGAATAGGCATCTCGCTGCACAGCTCCCAATTTAGGATGACCCCCTAATCTTTCACCCTAATACTTAGTAGCGCCTTACGTCTACAGTGACAACTTGACTTGTTTGGGGTGAACTAAGTTTTAAAAAAACAACAAAAAAAAACACACATTTTGTTTTAATTAGATTATTTGGACAACTATTCTCATCCTGGTTGTTATTTTCACAACGTTTCTTTTTTTTTTTTTTTAACTTAGTTTACCCCAAACAAAGCAACTTGCCACTGTAGATTAAGGGGCTACTGAGAATTAGGATGGAAGTTTCGACCGATGTAACCTATGCAATGTGTTTTCCCATATTTATCGATTGAATTAAATTTAGGTTTTATCATTCTTTTGTCTCTGAACATGAGAAAGAGCGTGTTATATCAGTTGAGAGAGAAAATGCATTTTCATTTTTTACGTGAAATTTAGATTATACTCGCTTTTGTCTCTAAAAGGATACAATGAGAATATTAAAACCTATCTTCTTTTTTTTTTAAACTTAGTTCACCCCAAACAAAGCAAGTTGCCACTGTAGATTAAGGGTTACTGAGAATTAGGATGAAAGTTTCGACCGATGTAACCTCCAACCTTCTTTAGTTACATATTTTCGGGCTTGAGAATCTTTATGCCAAACTCGAAAACCTATACAGAATTTCGAACTGAACCCTTTATTTAATCCACTTCGATCCGGTTGTGGCTGACAGAACGAGAACAATCTACCCCCTGTGGATTAAATGAAGCGTAAACTTCGAAATTCTGACCAGGTTGCCGAGTTTGACTCGAAGGTTCCCAAGTTTGAAAAGATGCTGCCGAAGGTTGAATGTTACAAAAAAGACAAAACGTTTTGAAAATAACAACCCAGCTGAGAATAGTAATACAAAGGATAGAAATGATCAATCATCATCTCAAAAATCCCGAAACATAAAACACATTTTTTGTACATTGTTTTAGTCGCGAGCAAATGTTTGAGGCAGACATCTTGTTTTATTGATCAAAAGAGAAATACAATTGGAAAGTAATTAAATGGGAAAAATCCGTCTACCGTTGTTTCATGAACACTTTTTCACAGGCCATTGTTGAGCACAGAATTAAATGCAATTATAGAATGCGGTTCTCAGATAATATTGAACTCATTCAATTACTAAATGTGATATTAGTCCCAAATTATGTCATGTGTAAATATCATAATTTTAAGCATCAAGACGACAAATAGTTTACGCAATTAAACAACTGTATTTCAATGTCATTTTACTTAAACATTACAGTATCGCTTGGTCGTACGCTGACTGACGCTGGTGTCTCAAAAGTCTGTCGCCACCCTCACAGCTTTCTTAACCGGAATAAGTATTTTCAGAGACAATAGAACGAAATAAAATATATGTCAATAAAATAGTGGGGAAATAGAGCAAAAAAAAAAAAAAAAAGGCTAGCCTGAATCAAATAGAGATATGTCTGATGGATTGTTATTTGGGTCTGACTTTGAAAATCCGATTAACGTAATTTTATAGAGTAGATTAATTGAATGTTTATTTAAATCGAAAATGCAATACTGTAAAATAAAGCGAAATTTTTAAAATCCTAATATAAAAAAATTAATTACGAAATTAAATCCACCATAATGCATTTCGGTTTCTTTGTAAATATGTCAGCTATTTTAATATTTTGTTAGTAGTTGAAAGAAAAAAGAATGACCCTTCGAAATTTGAAAGGAATTTGGAAACATTTAAATGGCCGAATAAAAAGTCATTTAAACTATCTTTACAATTTTTAATAAATGCTTATTTAATTAAAACATCGAAAGTTTTGGAAACTATTCAGATCCAATAATTTAATAAATAAAGATTAAAACAACATTGCCTAAAAAAACAAACTTAGTTTTAGTTGTATAACAATTTGGTTCTTGGTTCAGTTGATAATTTAATGACAAAATTTAACTTTCGAAATCCTATTTAAAAAAAAAATTGGTAAAGTGAAGGAAAAAAAAGGGAATTAAAAATGAAAGTAAAAGACTCACAGACAATGCTAATAATAAAATAATTTAGTTGACAAGAAAAAAGTAAAAATTTTTGAACTGCGGAGTTAACCCTTAGTTATGATTGCTCTCAGGTCCACTCTGATCCGGTGTGGTGGTACCTGCCAGGGTACCATCTATGGTTTGAAAAATAGAATTTATCCCAGACACAATCCTAAACTGCTCTGAACACTCTTTAGCAAAGAGGTTTGCCCCCCCCCCACCCGGAATCCATCTTCCCCATCCCTTTATACCCTTTTTTCTGCCTACCCTATTTCCCAACCCTATCGACTACTCAAGCTCCTCCTCCCTCAACCATCCTAGGTAAGACCCCAATTTGGGATCTTTATGGAGTGTGGAGTCATGCTTTAGTTACCATTACTCACAGGACCACTCTGACCTGGAGGGGTGGTTACCTGTCTGGCTAGTCCCATCTATCATTTACAGACTGTGTTCAAAAAATATATGCCTACAAAATAAATTACGGTGCTTCTGCATTATGGCAACGAACCAAATTTCCTTCCTTATTTATAGAAGAGTTAATCGAAAGGGGAGATAATTTGATTTTTTTTTACACGGACTCATAACGAAACGATTATATTCGAATTTTTTTCTCATGAGAAACCGTAACACAGATGGAGCAGCAAGAGAATTTGTAATAAAATACATTAAAAAAACAGTATTTTTGTAATAAAATACATTAAAAAAACAGTATTTTTGTAATAAAATACATTAAAAAACAGTATTTTTGTAATTAAATACATTAAGAAACGGCATTAAAATGGAAATAAATTAGATTTATTTAAGTAACTTTAACGTCAAATAAAATATAAAAATATAAATTATTTTAAAAAGTTTTACATTGGGTACAATTGAAAAAAAATCTACTAACTTTGCCTTATCTATTAGTTAGATATAGAATGTCTTGAAGATTTAACGCATTGACATCTATTTTTGGAAAATTAAGAAAAGAATTAAGAGAGTTTAAATTATCTCCCCTTCTGAAAAAAATTCAAATTATCTCCCCTTTCGATTCACTCTTCTAAAAATAAGAAAAGAAATTTGGTTCGTTGCCATACATGCAGGGGCACCAAACATAATGCAGGGGCGGGCAACCTTTTCAGAGTGAGGGCCAGATGAGATTTTTGGAAGGAGATCACGGGCCGGAGTGAAAAACGAAATCTCAGAATTACTATATTTTGTTTACATGAATAAATTGTACAAAAATTGCATGGAACACTCTACAATTCAATGAGACTGCTGGTGCTGTTTGCCATGAAAAAGTATTTCCATGTCTCGCTCGATGGTTGAGGTAGACAACAGAAGAATGTCATTGAGGTGGCGGCCTGAGAGTTGGGAGCGAAAGTGAGACTTCGTGTACATCATTTTCAAAAGTATATGAGTTTTACTGGGAGGTCCGCGGGCCGGATTGCAATAATAAAGCCTAGCAGGATGGCGGGCCGGACGCTAATCCTTCGCGGGCCGGATGTGGCCCGCGGGCCGGATGTTGCCCGCCCCTGCCATAATGCATAAACACCTAAATTAATTTACAAGCCAATTGTATACTAAATCGCCGCTATTATTTCATATTTTTTCTTATTATTATTGTCTATATGCTACACTAGATTCTAAATCTAAATACAGATCTCTCCCTTCACATAGCCTTTCTCCTTTCCAGGCGTTTTTTAGAATGATGGAATGTAAGAATAGTGGTTTACCATTACAAAAACAAAAAACACAGAACCATCTTACATTTTTCATAGTAAAAGTACTTATAATGTGTACGATTTTGACAGAAAATGACCCAATAACAGTTGACATGCCTGAAAGTAATAAAAAATTTGTACTTATAATGTGTACGATTTTGACAGAAAATGATCCAATAACAGTTGACATGCCTGAAAGTAATAAAAAATTTGTACTTATAATGTGTACGATTTTGACAGAAAATGACCCAATAACAGTTGACATGCCTGAAAGTAATAAAAAATTTGTACTTATAATGTGTACGATTTTGACAAAAAATGACCCAATAACAGTTGACATGCCTGAAAGTAATAAAAAATTTGTACTTATAATGTGTACGATTTTGACAGAAAATGACCCAATAACAGTTGACATGCCTGAAAGTAATAAAAAATTTGTACTTATAATGTGTACGATTTTGACAGAAAATGACCCAATAACAGTTGACATGCCTGAAAGTAATAAAAAATTTGTACTTATAATGTGTACGATTTTGACAGAAAATGACCCAATAACAGTTGACATGCCTGAAAGTAATAAAAAATTTGTATGAATCAGAATGGTACAACTTTGTTGACCGGTTTGATTCTGTTGTCGGCATTCTTGCAGGAGGGACCATGTAATGGCTTCCAACATCTCTAAGTGAAAGTGATATTATGGAATCGACTGGATTCGAACTTGGCACACCCAGGTTGTCAGTCCGTGTCGTTATCCACTTAACCACCGTCACCTCACATCCCGTAAAACCGACCAACCAATCAAATATTAACATTAACTCCTTCTCCCTTAATAGAGTGAGTGAAGAAGAAAGACGACAACATGAAATGATGGTACAAGAGTGAACATGTCATGTATTTGCAGCAAAATGGTTATAAGTGGGTTAGGGTTAGGGTCAGGGTCAAACTACCTTGTGAATTGAATGAAACATACAGAAGCCAATTATTTCTTCCACTGATTTCCCCAGTCAGGTATGCATACAGATAAGATGCGATTTACGTTTACAGTAAGAGACTCACGGCAGAACATGAGTATTTTTAGTCTGAAGCCCCAAAACATGAGAAGGGTACTTGAACATTTTAAAATGGCCGAATTGAATCTCTTTATGAACTAGATACTAATAATAAGTATTTTCTTGAAACCCTGATTCATGGAAAGATTATCATTCATGGAAAGATTATCATTCATGGAAAGATTATCATTCATGGAAAGGGCTTGTAAGTAAATAATACTCATAGCCAACTGTCGCAGCTGGTGTCACATAGGCAGCACCCTCATCACCGCATTAACAATCAGAAGAATGAGTTCAAGATGAATTTCTGATGCGTTTGCCAATTATACAAGTGGATTTTTTTAACCTGCCCCAAATATCATTCTGTTCTAACCACATCCCTTTTGTGTCAAATCTTTCCAAAGATGTGTGTCTCCACACAAAGTCAAGTATAGGATAACCCCTACCCCATCAAAAAAAAAAAAGTGCTACCAATTGGACCGTTAATAAAAGTCACAACCCTTTCTGCAATCCAACCATATTTGATACTAATAAACTACAGTCTATGCCTGGCTTATCCATCAAGTTTCAATCATGAATGTCCAACAGTTTAGTTTGCTTTATCGCTGTTTAATGATATGCAGGGACACTTTGGTGATTGTCTCATCAGTAGAAAATGTGATTCTGAATTATCTCACCGAATCATAAACCCCCAGATTTTTACCTTTGGGGCTATCTCAAAGACAATGTCTATCAAAAAAATTTGCAAGCTATTCCTGAACTGAAGACGGTCAAAATCAGAGCAGTGTCAAGAAAAGAGTGTGACGTCAGAGTTATCAATAAGTACATCCCGTATCGAGGTATGCTTATCATTGAACAGTCATAAAACAAAGGCTGTTGGACATCCATGACTGAAACTTGGTGGACAAGTCAAGCATAGACTGAAGTTTATTTGCATCAAATGTCTTGCAGAAAGGATTGTGATTTATCATTTATTTATTAACCGTTTCATGGGTGGCATTTTTTTGTGTGTGTGTGTGTGGGGGGGGGGGGGGTTATCGATTGAAATAAAGCCCAGAATTGGATAATATCAGTTGTGAATTATGCTATAAACTGGAAGGTGTAAAAATAAACAGAAGTTCTTACATTCAAATGAATTTCAGAAGAGCAAGGTTAACATAGGGAGCTCATTAAGAACAAGGTTGACAGGTACAACACTAAAAAGAACATGGATAACAATGAAGAGCATTAAAGAAAGAGTAAGGTAACATCGGTAAAACATTAAAAAAAGCTATAGTATCATCGGTAAAACATTAAAAAGAGCTATGGTAACATCGGAAAAAACATTAAAAAGAGCTATAGTATCATCGGTAAAACATTAAAAAGAGCTATAGTATCATCGGTAAAACATTAAAAAGAGCTATAGTATCATCGGTAAAACATTAAAAAGAGCTATAGTATCATCGGTAAAACATTAAAAAAGAGCTATGGTAACACCGGTAAAACATTAAAAAGAGCTATGGTAACATCGGTAAAACATTAAAAAGAGCTATGGTAACATCGGTAAAACATCAAAAAGAGCTATGGTACCATCGGTAAAACATTAAAAAGAGCTATGGTAACACCGGTAAAACATTAAAAAGAGCTATGGTAACATCGGTAAAACATCAAAAAGAGCTATGGTATCATCGGTAAAACATTAAAAAGAGCTATGGTAACATCGGTAAAACATTAAAAAAGAGCTATGGTAACACCGGTAAAACATTAAAAAGAGCTATGGTAACATCGGTAAAACATTAAAAAGAGCTATGGTAACATCGGTAAAACATCAAAAAGAGCTATGGTACCATCGGTAAAACATTAAAAAGAGCTATGGTAACACCGGTAAAACATTAAAAAGAGCTATGGTAACATCGGTAAAACATTAAAAAAGAGCTATGGTAACATCGGTAAAACATTAAAAAAGAGCTATGGTAACATCGGTAAAACATTAAAAAAGAGCTATGGTAACATCGGTAAAACATTAAAAAGAGCTATGGTAACATCGGTAAAACATCAAAAAGAGCTATGGTACCATCGGTAAAACATTAAAAAGAGCTATGGTAACATCGGTAAAACATTAAAAAAGAGCTATGGTAACACCGGTAAAACATTAAAAAGAGCTATGGTAACATCGGTAAAACATTAAAAAGAGCTATGGTAACATCGGTAAAACATCAAAAAGAGCTATGGTACCATCGGTAAAACATTAAAAAGAGCTATGGTAACACCGGTAAAACATTAAAAAGAGCTATGGTAACATCGGTAAAACATTAAAAAAGAGCTATGGTAACATCGGTAAAACATTAAAAAAGAGCTATGGTAACATCGGTAAAACATTAAAAAGAGCTATGGTAACATCGGTAAAACATTAAAAAAGAGCTATGGTAACATCGGTAAAACATTAAAAAGAGCTATGGTAACATCGGTAAAACATCAAAAAGAGCTATGGTACCATCGGTAAAACATTAAAAAGAACTATGGTAACATAGGTAAAACATTAAAAAAGAGCTATGGTATCACCGGTAAAATATTAAAAAGGGCTATCGTAACATCGGTAAAACATTAAAAAAGAGCTATGGTAACACCGGTAAAACATTAAAAAGAGCTATGGTAACACCGGTAAAACATTAAAAAGAGCTATGGTAACATCGGTAAAACATTAAAAAGAGCTATGGTAACATCGGTAAAACATTAAAAAAGAGCTATGGTAACATCGGTAAAACATTAAAAAGAGCTATGGTAACATCGGTAAAACATCAAAAAGAGCTATGGTACCATCGGTAAAACATTAAAAAGAACTATGGTAACATCGGTAAAACATTAAAAAAGAGCTATAGTATCACCGGTAAAATATTAAAAAGGGCTATCGTAACATCGGTAAAACATTAAAAAAGAGCTATGGTACCATCGGTAAAACATTAAAAAGAGCTATGGTAACACCGGTAAAACATTAAAAAGAGCTATGGTAACATCGGTAAAACATTAAAAAAGAGCTATGGTAACATCGGTAAAACATTAAAAAAGAGCTATGGTAACATCGGTAAAACATTAAAAAGAGCTATGGTAACATCGGTAAAACATTAAAAAAGAGCTATGGTAACATCGGTAAAACATTAAAAAGAGCTATGGTAACATCGGTAAAACATCAAAAAGAGCTATGGTACCATCGGTAAAACATTAAAAAGAACTATGGTAACATCGGTAAAACATTAAAAAAGAGCTATGGTATCACCGGTAAAATATTAAAAAGGGCTATCGTAACATCGGTAAAACATTAAAAAAGAGCTATGGTAACACCGGTAAAACATTAAAAAGAGCTATGGTAACATCGGAAAAAACATTAAAAAAGAGCTATGGTAACACCGGTAAAACATTAAAAAGAACTATGGTAACATCGGAAAAAACATTAAAAGAGAGCTACGGTAACATCGGTAAAACATAAAAAAGAGCTATGGTAACACCGGTAAAACATTAAAAAGAGCTATGGTAACATCGGTAAAACATTAAAAAGAGCTATGGTAACATCGGTAAAACATCAAAAAGAGCTATGGTATCATCGGTAAAACATTAAAAAGAGCTATGGTAACATCGGTAAAACATTAAAAAAGAGCTATGGTAACACCGGTAAAACATTAAAAAGAGCTATGGTAACATCGGTAAAACATTAAAAAGAGCTATGGTAACATCGGTAAAACATCAAAAAGAGCTATGGTACCATCGGTAAAACATTAAAAAGAGCTATGGTAACACCGGTAAAACATTAAAAAGAGCTATGGTAACATCGGTAAAACATTAAAAAAGAGCTATGGTAACATCGGTAAAACATTAAAAAAGAGCTATGGTAACATCGGTAAAACATTAAAAAAAGAGCTATGGTAACATCGGTAAAACATTAAAAAGAGCTATGGTAACATCGGTAAAACATCAAAAAGAGCTATGGTACCATCGGTAAAACATTAAAAAGAGCTATGGTAACATCGGTAAAACATTAAAAAAGAGCTATGGTAACACCGGTAAAACATTAAAAAGAGCTATGGTAACATCGGTAAAACATTAAAAAGAGCTATGGTAACATCGGTAAAACATCAAAAAGAGCTATGGTACCATCGGTAAAACATTAAAAAGAGCTATGATAACACCGGTAAAACATTAAAAAGAGCTATGGTAACATCGGTAAAACATTAAAAAAGAGCTATGGTAACATCGGTAAAACATTAAAAAAGAGCTATGGTAACATCGGTAAAACATTAAAAAGAGCTATGGTAACATCGGTAAAACATTAAAAAAGAGCTATGGTAACATCGGTAAAACATTAAAAAGAGCTATGGTAACATCGGTAAAACATTAAAAAGAACTATGGTAACATCGGTAAAACATTAAAAAAGAGCTATGGTATCACCGGTAAAATATTAAAAAGGGCTATCGTAACATCGGTAAAACATTAAAAAAGAGCTATGGTAACACCGGTAAAACATTAAAAAGAGCTATGGTAACATCGGTAAAACATTAAAAAGAGCTATGGTAACATCGGTAAAACATTTAAAAGAGCTATGGTATCACCGGTAAAATATTAAAAAGGGCTATCGTAACATCGGTAAAACATTAAAAAAGAGCTATGGTAACACCGGTAAAACATTAAAAAGAGCTATGGTAACATCGGTAAAACATTAAAAAGAGCTATGGTAACATCGGTAAAACATTTAAAAGAGCTATGGGAACATCGGTAAAACATTAATAAAGAGCTATGGTAACATCGGTAAAACATTACAAAAGGCTATGGTAACATCAGTAAAACATTAAAAAGAGCTATGGTAACATCGGTAAAACATTAAAAAGAGCTATGGTAACATCGGTAAAACATTTAAAAGAGCTATGGGAACATCGGTAAAACATTAATAAAGAGCTATGGTAACATCGGTAAAACATTACAAAAGGCTATGGTAACATCAGTAAAACATTAAAAAGAACTATGGTAACATCGGTAAAACATTGATAACTAAATAAAGAAGGTTAAAAAAATGTCTGTAACCTCTTACTCTCTCAACTGGTTCAATATAATAGGAAGCAGAAAAAGAAAAAGACAAAAAAAAAGAAAGCTGACTGACTGACTGACCGAATTTCAGTGTTTATGAAACAACTACGGGTAAGAATTTTAAAAAGGGAGTTGTTTTTAACCCATTGATGCACTAATTTGGCCCCTGGTGACCCCAAGAGAACGAATATTACAGTCTTCTTTTTTACAATAACCAGGTGGGGGGGGGGGGGACGTTACACTAAATCTGATGATGTAAGTTTTCTAAATGTATCTCGTGTAGTGTCCGACTACACACATACAGACGATTTTCCAGCATACCAGAAGAGTATCAAAGTCAGCAGCAAACAGTGTTCAGTCAGATTTAGTTCTTGATATTAAACTTCATCCATAATATAACTGCTAGCGAGAGTTTCAGTTTCCCAAATTTATTAAATTGTTAGATGAAAGTACAGAATAGTCAACAAAGGCCCCTCCTCCCAATATTAAGAATGGCTTTCTAAATAAGGAACAAATCCTAGCTGTCATTGCTCATGTGTCGTTTGTTAGTTTCTATATTGCACTTGCATATTTCTTTCATTTTTAGATTTATTATGTTGCAAGAAAATTATATAGTTACTTATGGTTGACCCGATATGTGTACAAAGGGCAGATTCAACTTTTACATGCAAGAAAATTATATAGTTACTTATCGTTGACCCGATATGTGTACAAAGGGCAGATTCAACTTTTACATGCAAGAAAATTATATAGTTACTTATCGTTGACCCGATATGTGTACAAAGGGCAGATTCAACTTTTACATGCAAGAAAATTATATAGTTACTTATCGTTGACCCGATATGTGTACAAAGGGCAGATTCAACTTTTACATGCAAGAAAATGATATAGTTACTTATCGTTGACCCGATATGTGTACAAAGGGCAGATTCAACTTTTACATGCAAGAAAATTATATAGTTACTTATCGTTGACCCGATATGTGTACAAAGGGCAGATTCAACTTTTACATGCAAGAAAATTATATAGTTACTTATGGTTGACCCGATATGTGTTCAAAGGGCAGATTCAACTTTTACATGCAGAAATGCTCGATCTTCAGATAGAAACATACTTCAAGCAGACTTGCATCGGGCAATAGCAGCAGTCTCACACCCACCATCGGCTAAAAGGAAGTCGCCCAGGTATCAGAACTCAGCTACGGCTTCCAGTTTGCTATCCCCAACCTCGACCTCTTTCACTGGCCTGCCGTCGATTGGTCTAGCTGTGCTCATACAGCGGAGACACCTGTATTGCTGATCCGGTCGAAGTAGGCCACTGATTCCACTGCATCACTTGTGGACCATGTAGGAGATAATTCAAACTTGTTTTTTTTTTGGCGAGGGTGGGGGGGGCGTATGAAATCCATCGCTTCTAATTTAATTGTGTCTGGGATCAGTCTCATTTCAGCGCCACCGATGCAGGTCTCGGCACCTGAAATAAGTCTGTGTGCGTGCAAAAAAATCAAGTAAATTGTGCCCTTATCTCTAATTAAAATAACAGCGCTTTTCGGTCCGTATCGTTTTGGAGAAATCAGACTTGACAAGTTTTATTCGATTATGTATTTATCTCTCCCTTTCACCCCCCCCCTCTCCAAAAGTTTGAATTATCTCCCTCTTTCATGTCACTCTTTTAAATTAAAGACAGAAATATTTCATATGTACACAACGATGCAGAAGCACCAAAAAAAACTTACAAGAATTTTCCACACATTAAAAGTATACGGGATTATAAAGAATTTAATTCTACTGCGTTTGCTATAAATTATTTGTGGTTTTTAGTTTTTGTTTACGCATTCTCGACTGTTAACTATTCTGGACTTTACCCCACACACGTATATATATATATATATATATATTAATTTTTCATAGCAGAAAAAGGGAGATAACTGCACAGCGTGTTGGCAATGGTTGCAAATTTAGTGGAGCTTTGCAGCTTCCTCCTTACTATCACCTCACCCTACCTTCCTCTGTAATTGCCATCTCCTGTATAAAAATGATCAAAAACGTTAAGTTATTACTTTGATAAAGTTCTTGGAATAAAAAGAAACTAATACAAGTCAAACAAAGACGTATTTGATTTGAATTGTTTTTTTCTATATTTTATGATTGCCCACGTTACTGGGTATTTTATATATATATATATATATATCAGGGCCGGCGGGACAGTTATGAAAGTGGGGGGCTTCTCCTAAAAAGTGGGGGGGCCCGGTTAAACACATACATATCAACTTAATTATTGATTACCGTAAAGTGGGGAGGGGGGCTTCAGCCCCCTCTGCCCACCCCCCGGTGCCGCCGTCCATGTATATATATATATATATATATATATATATATATATATATATATATATATAAAATATGAAACTAAAAGTATACTTTTAGTAGATAGCACCTATATTGAAATGGTTTAAGCTCAATATACGAGATAGAGCAATTATAAAGATAGATGAAAGAAGATGGATAAACATGCACGAATGACAAATTTATTTCAACTTCGATTGTTCAATGCAAGGTGTACTCGGTAAAAACATGTTTATTTTACCGAGTACACCTTGCATTGAACAATCGAAGTTGAAATAAATTTGTCATTCGTGCATGTTTATCCATCTTCTTTCATCTATCTTGATACATTATGTATATATATATATATATATATATATATATATATGATTATTTTTATTTACACAGACATGTACAAAATCTGCGACACTGGCATGTCGATGTTTTCGATCAACAGTTATTATAAACTGAGATCTCATCAGGCAGAGTTAGAATCCGATCTTAACCTTAGATCATATTTGGAGAGAATGAAATGGAGAAAAAAGAAGAAGGAAAAGAAATTTAAAATTTCAAAGTTTGGAAAGTCACGTGGTTGTGACTGTTAAGAATCAGAATGTTAAAGTCAAAATCAAAATCGAAAAATAATAATAATAATAATAATAATAATAATAATAATAATAATAATAATAATAATAATAATAATAATTAAAAAATATTAATATAAAAGATAATATATAAAATATAAAAGCTCTATTTGATATTGAGCACTTTTTTATAAACCCGGTTGAAATTCTTTGGATTACTACCCTGTGGATGTTTTACCTGGATTATTATCATTATTATATATATATATATATATATATATATATAGTGAATGCTTTTATTCGAACATGTACAAGGTCTGCTACACTGGCATGTCGATGTTATCGATCTACAGCTATCGAGAGCTGAGGTCTCATCAGGCAGAAGTTTTTCCTTGATCCGACCCGGTCGGTGAAGTCCAGGAAGAAGTGTAGTGTAGCAGACCTTGTACATGTTCGAATAAAAACATTCACAATACAGCTCTATATCTTTATTGAGCACTCTTTTGTAAGCCCGGTTAGATTCCCTTTGGATTTCTACCCTGTGGATTTTTACTCTACCTGGATTACTATATATATGTAGATAAAAATATGAACACAAACACACATACATATATTTTTATTTTTCGTTAAAGTAAAAAAAGGGATTATTGATTAAATCAGAAGACACAATGAATAAATAAATTAAATAAATATTTAAAATAAATTAATTAATTAAATATTTATTTTTCTATTAATTTCCTTGTATTTTAAAAGACAAGACAAATTTTATAACTTGGTAAAATTCTTATCATATTTAACGACATTTGAACTATTTAGCCTAAATTATGTCGGCACACTTTAACAGTATCTCAGCTATATTGCCTCGTGTCTGGATTTCGGCTTAATGTGACACCATCGATAACGCGGTCAATAGTTATTGAACCGGGTGAAATTTGTGTCATCATAAATTGACGCCATCTTTGTCACCAAGAATATGCGTTCTGAAACTATTTTAAAGTAATAAAATAATCAAATAATGTAAAAACCGGAGTGAAGAATTAAAATTATTTTTTTAATTGTATTTTCTAGTTTTCTGGTTATTACATGTGGTTATAATGTGCTGGTTATTACATGTGGTTATTATGTGCTGGTTATTACATGTGGTTGTTATGTAATGGTTATTACATGTGGTTATTACATGTGGTTATTATGTGTTGTTATTACATGCGGTTGTTATGTGCTGGTTATTACATGTGGTTATTATGTGTTGATTATTACATGTGATTATTATGTGATGCTTATTACATGTGGTTATAACGTGCTGGTTATTACATGTGGTTATTATGTGTTGTTATTACATGTGGTTGTTATGTGTTGTTATTACATGTGGTTGTTATGTGTTGTTATTACATGTGGTTGTTATGTGCTGATTATTACATGCTGGTTATTACATGCGGTTATTACGTGCTGGTTATTACATGCGGTTATAATGTACTGGTTATTACATGTGGTTATTATGTGTTGGTTGTTACATGCCGTTATAATGTGTTGGTTATTATATGCATTTATAATCTGTTGGTTATTACATATGATTAGTATGTGCTGGTTATTACGTACAATTATTATGTGCTAGTATTATGTGCTGATTATTACATGTGGTTATTATGTGCTGGTTATTACATGTGGTTATAATGTGTTGGTTATTACATGTGGTTATTATGTGCTGGTTATTACATGTGGTTATAATGTGTTGGTTATTACATGTGATTAGTATGTGCTAGTTGCTACATACTGGTTATTATGTGTGGTTATTATATGCTGATTATTACATGTGGTTATTATCTGCTGGTTATTACATGTGGTTATAATGTACTAATTGTTACATGTGGTTATAATGTGCTGGTTATTACATGCGGTTGTTACATGCTGGTTATTACAAGTGGTTATTATGTGGTGATTATTACAATTTTCTTACAAAAAAATCAAACATTACAATTACCCATGTAAATCTTTATTTAAAATGTTTGGGAAAGTCTGATTATGTCATCCGTACTCCATTTTTATTTTTGCAGTATTAAGAAAGAGTAAAAGCACCATGTTAAAATCAAAGCAACGCCATTTTTAAAAAGACTCACTTTTTTTTTTATAATTCAAGATAAGTTTATAATTTGATTAGACGTCTTCAAAGATTTTGTGCGAGAATTTAAATTTGCTTTGCTTTTTTTTCTGAATAAAAACTTTACTTTCAATTATTTCTTTAAACCAATTTCCTATCAACATTTTCCAGAAAAGGTCTCCCAAGGTCACTGAATTGAATTGGTGGGAAAATGTCTGCTAAGCATGACTCTTTAAATCAACCAATTCCTAATTGAATTCTTCCGTTCCGAATCAATATTTTATTTCTGTAATCCAAAATGTGTAAAAAAAAAAAATGATAAAAATTAAGATTTAAAAATTTCTTCAGTTACAAGCGAAATTATCTGGTTAGCTGTGCATGTGTGTGTGTGTGTGTGTGTGTGCATGTGTGTGTGTATGTGTGTGTGTGTGAACATATGCACAAGAAGACACGGCATCTTTTCGTGTTGGGTCGGGAATGGCAATGGCTGCTACACACTTCTCCAATACAAACGGGAGTCCAAAACTGAACTGTTGTGTTTTTCTTTCATGTTTTGAATTTCATTATTCTGCATTTCTAAGACATTCTCAAGGGTGAAAAAGAGAAACAGTTTGAAAGCGATTTCAGAGTGAAGAGAAAAAGAGGGGAAGAAGGTGTGGGGGGATAAGGAAAAGATAACGTTTAGATGAAGAATGAGATGGATGGAATATTGGAAGAAGAGAAAATGATGAAATAAATGTTACAGAAGCGATTTGTTAAAGAATCCAGAATTAAAAGAGGGGGAAAAATGTGTGAAGATTAAAAATGAATGATGTAGAAAAGGATGACTTAAAAATGTTGAAACAAGAGAATAAAAGAATCAGAAAATGAAAACAAATCAAAAAATGATATATCGGAAATGAGAGAAATTGGAAGACAAAAACAAATGGAGGATTAAGAAAATAAAGGAAAAAAGAAAATGGAGAATCAAGAATATAGAGAAACAGAATATGGAGGATTAAGGGAATGGAGGATCAAATGAATGGAGCAACAGAATATAGAGGATCAAGAAAATGGAGCAACAGAATATGGAGGATCAAGAAAATGGAGCAACAGAATATGAAGGATCAAGAAAATGACGAATCAAGAAAATGGATGAAATGGAATATGAAAGATCAAGAAAATGGAGGAATTGAATATGAAAGATCAAGAAAATGGAGGAATGGAATATGGAAGATCAAGAAAATGGAGAAACAGAATATGGAGGACCAAGTAAATGGCGCAACAGAATATGGACGATCAAGAAAATGGAGGAATGGAATATGGAGTATCAAGAAAATGGAAGACCAGGAAAATAGAAGAACAGAATATGGAGGATCAAGAAAATGGAGCAACAGAATATGAAGGATCAAGAAAATGGAGAAACAGAATATGAAAGATCAAGAAAATGGAGGAACAGAATATGAAAGATCAAGAAAATGGAGGAATGGAATATGAAAGATCAAGAAAATGAAGGAATGGAATATGAAAGATCAAGAAAATGAAAAAATGGAATATGAAAGATCAAGAAAATGGAGCAACAGAATATGAAGGATCAAGTAAATGGAGAAACAGAATATGAAAGATCAAGAAAATGGAGGAATGGAATATGAAAGATCAAGAAAATGAAGGAATGGAATATGAAAGATCAAGAAAATGGAGGAATGGAATATGGAGGATCAAGAAAATGGAGAAACAGAATATGGAGTATCAAGAAAATAGAGCAACAGAATATGGAGGATCAAGAAAATGGAGCAACAGAATATGAAAGATCAAAGAAAATGGAGGAATGGAATATGGAGTATCAAGAAAATGGAAGACCAGGAAAATAGAAGAACAGAATATGGAGGATCAAGAAAATGGAGCAACAGAATATGAAGGATCAAGAAAATGGAGAAACAGAATATGAAAGATCAAGAAAATGGAGGAATGGAATATGAAATATCAAGAAAATGAAGGAATGGAATATGAAAGATCAAGAAAATGGAGGAATGGAATATGGAGGATCAAGAAAATGGAGAAACAGAATATGGAGTATCAAGAAAATAGAGCAACAGAATATGGAGGATCAAGAAAATGGAGCAACAGAATATGAAGGATCAAGAAAATGGAGAAACAGAATATGAAAGATCAAGAAAATGGAGGAATGGAATATGGAGTATCAAGAAAATGGAAGACCAGGAAAATAGAAGAACAGAATATGGAGGATCAAGAAAATGGAGCAACAGAATATGAAGGATCAAGAAAATGGAGAAACAGAATATGAAAGATCAAGAAAATGGAGCAACAGAATATGAAGGATCAAGAAAATGGAGAAACAGAATATGAAAGATCAAGAAAATGGAGGAACAGAATATGAAAGATCAAGAAAATGGAGGAATGGAATATGAAAGATCAAGAAAATGAAGGAATGGAATATGAAAGATCAAGAAAATGAAAAAATGGAATATGAAAGATCAAGAAAATGGAGCAACAGAATATGAAGGATCAAGAAAATGGAGCAACAGAATATGAAAGATCAAGAAAATGGAGGAATGGAATATGAAAGATCAAGAAAATGAAGGAATGGAATATGAAAGATCCAGAAAATAGAGGAATGGAATATGAAAGATCAAGAAAATGGAGGAATAGAATATGAAAGATCAAGAAAATCGAGGAATAGAATATGAAAGATCAAGAAAATCGAGCAACAGAATATGAAAGATCAAAGAAAATGGAGGAATAGAATATGAAAGATCAAGAAAATGGAGGAATGGAATATGAAAGATCAAGAAAATGAAGGAATGGAATATGAAAGATCAAGAAAATGGAGAAATGGAATATGGAGGATCAAGAAAATGGAGAAAAAGAATATGGATGATCAAGTAAATGGCGCAACAGAATATGGACGATCAAGAAAATGGAGGAATGGAATATGGAGGATCAAGAAAATGGAGAAACAGAATATGGAGTATCAAGAACATGGAAGATCAGGAAAATGGAAGAACAAAATATGGAGGATCAAGAAAATGGAGAAACAGAATATGAAGGATCAAGTAAATGGAGAAACAGAATATGAAAGATCAAGAAAATGGAGGAACAGAATATGAAAGATCAAGAAAATGGAGGAATGGAATATGAAAGATCCAGAAAATAGAGGAATGGAATATGAAAGATCAAGAAAATAGAGGAATGGAATATGAAAGATCAAGAAAATGGAGCAACAGAATATGAAGGATCAAATAAATGGAGCAACAGAATATGAAACCTCATGAAAATGGAGGAACAGAATATGAAAGATCAAGAAAATGGAGGAATGGAATATGAAAGATCAAGAAAATGAAGGAATGGAATATGAAAGATCCAGAAAATAGAGGAATGGAATATGAAAGATCAAGAAAATGGAGGAATGGAATATGAAAGATCAAGAAAATGAAGGAATGGAATATGAAAGATCCAGAAAATAGAGGAATGGAATATGAAAGATCAAGAAAATGGAGGAATGGAATATGAAGGATCAAGTAAATGGAGAAACAGAATATGGAGTATCAAGAAAATGGAAGATCAGGAAAATGGAGGAACAACAAAATGGAGGATCAGGAAATGAAGGATCAGGAAATGGAGCAACAGAATATGGAGGATGAAAAAAATGGAAGAATAAAATATTGAGGATGAAGAAAATGGGGGAATAAAATATGGAGGATCAAGAAAATGGAGAAACAGAATATGAAGGATGAGGAAAATGGATAAACAGAATATGGAAAATCAAGAAAATGGAGGAACAGAATATTGAGTATCAAGAAAATATGAAAAAGGAGAATCAAGAATATGGGTGTGACAGAGTATGAAGGAACAGAATATGAAGGAACATAATATGAAGGAACATAATATGAAGGAACAAGAAAATGTTACATTTTTAAGAAAAGAGTAAAAAGAAAAACTTCCCAAATAAGAAATCCCATAATATCAGCTACTGAAGCCGTCTTTCGACATTTCCACTTGCAACAAATGCATTCACTGCTATGGATAATATTTTATGAGTGATCAGTTTTATGAACAGCTTTAAGGAAAAATTATATCTTGAGTTGATCTTTATAGAATTGACAAGAATATTAGTGCATTTCATTTAATAAAGAAAGCAAAACCTACTTTCCTTTGTATTGAGAGAGTAGAAAAGCATTTTATTGATGGATGTGTACAAAAAATATTGAGACTGAAGCTATTTTTAGCGAACGAGAAACAAACAATGAATGAAATATTACTTTTTTTCAAAAGTAATAAATTATGATTATGACAACTGACATTTTTATCATTTGAATTATTCAGACTACTGTTCTTATCGTGGATTTTATTCTCACAACGTTTCGGCCGATGTAACTTCCGACTTTCTTCAGGTGTGTCTTGTTGAACAAAGGAATCTGTATAGAATTTTGAATGGAAACCTTTATTTAACTGGTGATACCAGATCAGGCTGCCCTGTGGCTCCCTGAGACGAAATTCACCTACATTGACGTTTTTTTTTTTGTTTTTTTGTTTTTTGTTTTTTTGTTTTTTTTGTTTGTAAAACTTAATTATGTTCTACAAAACCAAAAACAAAAACAACAGCCCCTCTCCCTTTCTCCCTCCCCTTTTTTATTTTTATTTTTCCTACCCTACTCCCGGTCCTGGATATGACCTTAAACTACATCCGATGGTGAGATCCGGCTTACGGACTTTGGGGAATGTGGAGCCTCCTCTTAATTACCATTGCTCCCAGGTCCACCCTGACCCGGAGTGGTAGTACCTGTTAGGGTCCCAACTATGGGTTAAATAGAAACAGATATTAAAATGGGAAAGAAACAAAAAAGAGAAGAAAACAAGACCAGATTCGGCATTAAATAACCCAAAAAGGGTTGATATGCCGTAAAACAAAACTACCAAACCAAAAACCCTGATTAAACATTTGAAGATATAAAGAACTTGAAGCATAAAAACTTTCACTATAATGACCAGATTCGGCATTAAATAACCCAAAAAGGGTTGATATGCCGTAAAACAAAACTACCAAACCAAAAACCATGATTAAACATTTGAAGATATAAAGAACTTGAAGCATAAAAACTTTCACTATAATGACCAGATTCGGCATTAAATAACCCAAAAAGGGTTGATATGCCGTAAAACAAAACTACCAAACCAAAAACCCTGATTAAACATTTGAAGATATAAAGAACTTGAAGCATAAAAACTTTCACTATAATGACCAGATTCGGCATTAAATAACCCAAAAAGGGTTGATATGCCGTAAAACAAAACTACCAAACCAAAAACCCTGATTAAACATTTGAAGATATAAAGAACTTGAAGCATAAAAACTTTCACTATAATGACCAGATTCGGCATTAAATAACCCAAAAAGGGTTGATATGCCGTAAAACAAAACTACCAAACCAAAAACCCTGATTAAACATTTGAAGATATAAAGAACTTGAAGCATAAAAACTTTCACTATAATGACCAGATTCGGCATTAAATAACCCAAAAAGGGTTGATATGCCGTAAAACAAAACTACCAAACCAAAAACCCTGATTAAACATTTGAAGATATAAAGAACTTGAAGCATAAAAACTTTCACTATAATGACCAGATTCGGCATTAAATAACCCAAAAAGGGTTGATATGCCGTAAAACAAAACTACCAAACCAAAAACCATGATTAAACATTTGAAGATATAAAGAACTTGAAGCATAAAAACTTTCACTATAATGACCAGATTCGGCATTAAATAACCCAAAAAGGGTTGATATGCCGTAAAACAAAACTACCAAACTACCAAACCTTTATTTAATCCACGAGGGTAGCTTGTTCTTGTTCCGTCAGCCATGACCAGGTAAAAGTCTTCCAAAAACAATAAGCAAAAGTCTCATACACCGGACACTTCTCTCATAAACAGACATCTTCTCTTACCTACCCATGCCGATAATACAATAATTAGCAACACTCGAAATAAACTTGGAATTCCGACAATACAAACTACATCACAAACTATAAACCAAACATTAAAAACAACAAAACATTTTTTTTAAAACCCACATCTAATGCAGGTATATATACTATCCCATGCAATTGTCATCAGATATACGTAGGTGAAACTCAATGGGAACTGAAGAAAAGGCTTGCTGAACATAAGAGAGATATAAAAAATAACAATTCTCTGAACGCACTTTTCTCTCATGCATTACAACACAATCATCCTTTTAACTTTGGACAGGCTAGACTCGTTAAATTAATTTAAAATAAATCTCAGCGAAGACTTCTTGAATACGCACCCATTATAAACTCTAACACAATTAAACAACGTAATGGCTTCTACAATTAATCTCCTTTAATCAACAAACTTATTTTATCCGAACACAACTTGAATTTTGATCCAGGCTAGCTATTTTACCCTACACTTCCAACAAAACTTTGCACATAATATCGATAATAAATAAATAAAAAACAAAAAAATAAAATAAATAAATAAATAAATAAAAACATCCATTTCATTTTACAAACATTTTCCACATTTCAAATTCTAACGGCTATGTTTTGTTTGAAAAAAGAACAAAAGCATTCCTTTCACGCCATATGTTGCACCACATTTTTAAAAATTCTAACGACTATGTTTTCGTTTGAAAAAAAAACACGAAAAAACGCTGATTCTATTTCATAGACGCAATACACATATTAAATTCTAACGGCCATGTTTTGTTCCAAAAAAAGAACAAAAACTTTTTTTTCACGTCAGACTAAATTTTTTCAAATATTTGTACTTGTGTTATTTCTTTAAATCAATCATTCCGAGGAAGTCTTAAAATAAAGACGAAACGTTGATGAATACAGAAATAATATTTTTCGTTTTCCTTTTTTAATATTCCATATATATATATATATATATCTTTCCAAATATGATCTACGGTTAAGATCGGATTCTAACTCTGCCTGATGAGATCTCTGTTGATCGATAACATCGACATGCCAGTGTCGCAGATTTTGTACATGTCTGTGTAAATAAAAATAATCATATGTAAAAGCTCTATTTGATATTGAGCACTTTTTATAAACCCGGTTGAAATTCTTTGGATTACTACCCTGTGGATGTTTTACCTGGATATATATATATATATATATATATATATATATATATATATATATATATATATATATATATACAATCACATAAAAATATATATATATTAGATGCCTATATGTTACGACTAGTTCTATTGAAAAAAAAGGACTTGATAATGAATACTGACTGTAATTTATGGACTTTATTTGCTTTTTTTTTTCATCGTTTTTTTTATAGAATTAGTACTGAGAATAGCCACACCAAGAAATGAATGCATAGGAGCATTTACATATATCTAAGTTAGCCGAAACAATTGTATGCTAAATAAGAAAATAATTTCGGTGAAATATGGGAATCTGTCTTTCAAAACATTGCATATGATATAAAATCGAATAAAAAATATATAACATAGCTCTGGCCTTACACTATTGAGCTATAGCAATTCCTTTTTTATAAAATTTATATTTGAACATAAAAAAAAAATTCAAAGATAAATAGAAATACATATACATGTATGTATATATATATATATATATATATATATATATATATATATATATATACATAGAAACATCATCCAACTATATCAACTTCATTTAGCTGTAAATTATTAGTACATATTTATGTACTAATAAAACCAACTTATATATATTACACACACAGTAAATTATTAGTACATATTTATGTAATTTATTAGTACATAAATATGTACTAATAATTTACTATGTGTGTGTAATATATATATATATATATATATATATATATATATATATATATATATTACTATTTCATGTATCTACATAAAATTTTATAAGGAGATATCATTTTTATGTATCAATTTTCAATATTTACTTCATTTTAGCCTGAAGATCCCCCCCGGGGATGAAACGCGGGTGCCTCTGTGTAGCTTAATTGCCATCAATATATTTTCATAGCTTACTACTATATATATATATATATATATATATATATATATTTTTTTTTTTTTTTTTTTTAATTTATCTTTGAATTTTTTTTTTTATGTTAAAATATAAATTTTATAACATATGCTAATTATAAAACCAACTTAGATTGGATTTGAAATTAGCATATGTTATAAAATGTATAATAGCCGATTCCATAGGTCGCTACTAACTATACAGAATAATACAATACGGCATAATCACGTTGACACATCGGTTCTCGTTAGATCACCAAAGTTAAGCGACATTGAGCTTGGTCAGTAACGAATGGGTGACCATTTAGGAATACCAGGTGTTGTACGTAGGAGGACGTCACAAAAAAGATCTCAACCTCAATTTCCATATTTCCATATTCCATATTAATCATTAATTAGTCTTAAATATTTAAGCACCATCAATTAAACAAATTTGGGGCGATTTTAACTGAAGGCTCTGCAATATAATTCTGTTTACGCTATTCCAAATAAGTCCACCCAATGAAAACGTTTATGACTATTAATATTCTAATTATAACCCATGAATAATGTAAGGTTTTTAAAGTTGTTTTTGATCATGGAAATTCATTTTTAAAAAAACCTTACCCTAACTCAAAAATCCTCCTTGGCCTTTTGGCTAAGATCAGAGTGTAGTATCTGTTCCGATGGATGCTAACTCTGTAGATCGGTATTGTCTTGGCCTTCGGGTCTTGATTCCGCCGGTTTGAGGTACTGTCCTGTGCAGTTCTAGGAGGTCTACCCTCCCAGGCTTTGCCTCCCCTCTTTGGGGAGGAGTAAGTTTATTGCTTACTGCCTTAGGCGCCCCTACTGGAGAATGCCGACGGGGCTGCCCAGGCAATTTTTAATGGCCAGAGTGCTCACCTTCTCGGGCTCTGGCTTTTCAAACCCCACTTTCCGACCCGAGCTTGGGTCACATCTTACTTGTGGGAGTAAGATAAACCTGGCCTTGTGCCTAACCTCCTGGGGAGGTAAATAAAAAAAAACCTTACCCTAACTCAGAGGCGGGCAACCTTTTCAGAGTGAGGGCCAGATGAGACTTTTGGAAGGAGATCGCAGGCCGGAATGAAAAACGAAATCTCAGAATTACTATATTTTGTTTACATGAATAAATTGTACAAAAATTGCATTGAACACTCTACAAATCTGATATTTTTTCTCAAGAGACTTCTGTATGTGATGTTATAAAAGGCGCCGATGAAGAGCCATTTTGGAATCATCAAAAATAATGACGGGGAAGTAGCAAGTTGATCCAGCATACGTTTTGACACACCTCACATAAGTTCTGTTTCATGCCATTTCCTCGTCTCCTCTTTGCCTCTCTTTTTCTACTTTTTTATCTCAGGCCAAGGATTTGAAATTAATAGTTAAAGAAAACTGAAATATACATGCATCATCGCTCGCTGATATTCATACATTTTTATCCCACTGTAAATCTTAATTGAAACTTACTTTTACGTCTATGTCACAAAATGATATGAGTTTTACTGGGAAATCCGCAGGTCGGATTGCAATAATAAAGCATAGCAGGGTGGCGGGCCGGACGCTAAGCCTTCGCGGGCCGGATGTGGCCCGCGGGCCGGAGGTTGCCCACCCCTGCCCTAACCCTTCAGCAAGTACTCTAGTATAACCCTCTAATCCACACATAGATTGACAAAACAGAACAACTGCCTTCTGAGCGGAAGTTCTGTTCCCAATCATATGGTGAAGCTCCCCTAAGATAGTATGCAATTGTTGTTTTTTTTTCGTTGTCCTTTCGTAATCATACAAGCATTGTAAGATGATGAAACTTCGACAATCTTTTAGTCATTGTCGTTTTTAGATGCGCCCAAGCATCTCTAGAAGAGGCTCTGTCCGTCTGTCGGTCAGTCACGCTTAAGTTTGAAATGAGATTTTATCAAATGTGTTTTCATCGGTAGCTGCACACATTGAATAGGCACACGTCTTAAGAATCTCCGCTCTAGTTATTGTAATCAGAGCAGAACATTGGCATGAGTTTTGAATAAAGAAAAGAACATAATTGAACAATTGGATGAAAAACAACAAAAATAACGTGCTTTGTTTATCTTGATTCTTAGAAATCTCTATTGAAAGTGATGTTTTTTTTTCTGACTAATGTTGAGTCTTAGATATCTACGAGCCAAAAAAATATCCGGTAGCTGTTAAAGTAGCTTTAAATGTATAACTTACATTATATATGTTTATATAAATCTATTGTAACTCTTCTATCTAACTCACAAATGAGTTCAAGGAAGACAGACCCAATGTTGTTGGTTGGTCTCCTCTGAACGAAACGAGTTTGTAAAATAATTGCACTAAAGACTGTCTGTTTTGAAAATGTTTTTTCGAGATAAAATAACATCTTGCCTTTTGGAATGTAAATGAACTTTGCTTGCTTATATATGCTCTGTTGTTACTAGTTGACAATTATCGAGCTTAAATTGGAAAAGGTTGGTAAACATAAAGTATAGATGTTGGATAATGGCACTGTGGGAACGGACGCATCTTGAGGTGGGCGTATCTGTTGGAAATCGTTTGGTTTGGCTTGCGCGATTTAGTGCGGGTGGACCCGTGCAGTCGAGTGCAGAATGGGGCTGTTCTCACGATTCGAGCTCACAGGTGCTGTTAGAGCGAACGTTGACGAGCACCGGGTCAAGAGGTCAGAAAACACGAATGAAGGAAATGTTTGCGCATGAGTGTCGCACGTGGGATCCGTGACGTCACTCCTTCTTCGTGAGAAGCTGAGAGTTTTGCCAGTTTTGGAGGCGAGCCTATCAGACGTGATTTAGGATGTAGTCCGCAATTTGATTAAGGAAATTAATTCCCTAAGAAAATACAGGCGAAAGATCTCTTTTCCCCCCTCCATGAATGGTTAAGGACTTAATTGATAAGTAATTACGAAAGCAGTAATTTGCTCTCTCTCTCGACGTTAGTGAATATCTCCAAGCCGATGGATAACTAACGCCTGTAATAAAAAGAATTGAAAGTTTAAAAGATTGTTTGTCGATTGAGTCGGTCATGAAGCTTTTGTTGAAGCGGCGTGGTTCACGGCAGAAAGAAAGAAGAAAGAATTCAACCACTAGACGACGCACCCCTCTACGCGACAAGGAAAGATTGAAGGTGCGAGAAATTTAAAAGTATGCAAACTATATGATTTTTGGTGTAAAAAAAATGTCGAGTGTTTAAACGAGAACTGCCACGGCCCGTTCCGGGACGAGTATACAAAGCGAGAACTGCCACGGCCCAAGCGGGGACTATGCAACATAGAAAGTATATGCTAAAACATATATTGTCACACTAGTCTCTCCCTCTTAGACAAGGTTAAAAAAAGAGTCGCTAACTTAATAGGTCCCTCACTATCCACCAAGCTCTAGCCCCTATCCCATCGTCGCAATGTTGCATCCTTGTGCCTGTTTTACAAGTACTTCAATGGATTGTGCTCCGATGAACTTGCTGCTCTAGTGCCCCCTCGATGTATAAACACTCGACCAACCCGACAATCAGCTAAGTCCCATCCATTCACTGTGGAGGTCCCCAGATGCCGGAGAGCCTTCTACTCCAATAGTTTTTTTCCTCGTGTTGCTGGCCTCTTGAACTCCCTCCCTGCTCCCTGTTACCCCAACTGCACCGACACACAGAAATTTAAAACTAATGTGAACAGGCATCTTGCTGCACAGCTCCCAATTTAGGATAAACCCCCTAAACTTTCACCCTAATTCTCAATAGCCCTTACTTCTACAATGGCAACTTGCCTTGTTTAGGGTGAACTATGTTAAACAAAAAAAAGACTGTAATTTAGAACTGCTTATTACTGAGCACTTTTATCCGTTGAACGTACAGGACCATGCTTGTCCCCCCCCCCTCTTTTTTTTCTACCCCTCCCTCTCTCTGCCTATGAGATTTCTTTTTTGACTGGTGAATATTTCTTTTTCCCATCATTTCCAATATGTAGCTGTCCCGTTAGCATTCTGAGGAGACTAGGAAGTCGAAATAAATTATAAATGCTGACAGTTACAATGTGTATGTGAATGTTTTCTTTCTATATTTTATTCTTGCTCTGTTTTCTACATTGAGGTCTCTTACTCGGATTTCTTACCAAAATTATTCACTTTAACATATATATATATATATATATATATATATATATATATATATATATATATATATATATATATATATATATAATAAGGAATAGGTAAAATAAATACCTTTTGAAGCATTAAAGATGCGATATCAATTTTTTTTTTAAAAAAGAAAAATAAATCGAAACCGATTTTTTTTTTTTATTATAAACTAGCATTTTTTGTTAGTTTAAAGTGATACAGATATTTCGCCAAAAACTTGGCATCATCGGTGTGTAATATATCCTGATGTCATCGGATTTGTATTTTTTTTTCTTACCGGCTTTTGTTGTTGCAGCCGGGCCAAAGGGGTTAGCTGTTGTTTCCCACTTTCAAATATGAGAACGTGAATGCGCATGTGATTTGTATAAAGTGTTTTAAGGTTCATATTTTTTTTTTTTTTAAACACTTTAATATATATATATATATATATATATATATATATATATATATTAAAGATTATCACATTGTATTTAGTATTATGTAGTAATTGGAAAAAAAACGTTTAATACTTTTTCATCTTGAACGATAAAAAAAAAACATGGCGACATCCCGTAAAACTTCATTTTGTGAAAATCACGCTTCTTGTAGCATATTTACACATTTCAAACATGTTTTTCTTCCGTTGTACTAAATAGATTTTAAGTCAAAATGGTTACCTCATTAAATATTATTTAAAAAACAAAAAATAACACAAAACCATTTTTATCGCCTATACACAATTTTTTTATCGCATTATGTTGACCCCTTCGAACTCACCATTAACCCACTAAAAATGAATTTAAACTAGTAAGAAGAAAAACTAAACAGAAAACAAAAACATGAAAATATACCGATATATTTTATTGTAATTGTGTATTAACTGAAGAATATGAATAAAAATGTAAGCAAAGTGGTGCAAGGCTTGTTTTCTGTCTATACAATAAAGTAAAGTCAGCCGGATTCTCAATTTTTTGTTATCAACAAGTTCCTTCGTACAAAATCAATATTCAATTCTGAATAGCCAGTTCTTTTTGTGGATCGTGCCACCATGTTCACCAGAACAATAAAATGTACATCGAATTAATTCCTTTCAGCAAATACTTTATCCACCTGACTAGCAAAAATATTCTCTCTCTGGTCACATATTTTTCCTAATATATATGATGAATGAACATATACTACACTGCCTCCCTAAAGAAGAAGGTAATGACTGGGAGCATTGTGTCATGATAACAGAACAGATACTATACTATTACTGCCTAAAAAAAGGAGAAAGTAATCCCTGGAAGCATGGTATCATGACCGCAGAACAGATACTACACTAGCCTTCTAAGTTGAACATTGAAAAATAGTAATAGTATAGTTTCGATTTCAGACAGATAACAAATCTCCATTATTAATAGAAGTAATAGTATAGGTTCAGCTTCAAACAGACAGATACCAAATCTCCATTAGTAACAGACGTGGAAGATTTTTAAAATGGAGATATTTTCAATAATGCTTAGACAGCAGCAGCTTATTATATTAATAAAAACATTTTTATAGTGCTCTATATCAGATAAACAACTATATATTTAAAAGAAATATTAACCTATATATTTTTAATTAGTTGTATATCATAATAGTAGGTAAAATAATTGATTTCTAACGAACTAATTGAAATGTTGTTTTATTGAAATTATACAGGCAGCTGTTGGTAACTTCAGTGCCATTCACTAAATGAATATATTAATCCTGAAGACTATTATCTATTTAACTCATTTATTCCAAAAGTAATTGTAATGTTTGCCATGTTTTAAAGCACAAACAGAAAAAACTGATTTACAACAAAGATATGGTTTCTTAAAACAACAAAAAAATAATATATTACATTAAATCCCACTAGGGCAAGAAACGTATATTTATTTTTCACCGACTTATACAATATTATTATTATTATTTACTCACTAGGAGTTCTCACACAGGTCATCAGTGATTGCTCACCGACAACCGGTGGTATTCCCTGGAGTCTGAGTGACAACAAGTCTTCCTAGATTTCCAGTATTCTCCACCTCTTTTTCGATAGCCACCGCAAATAAAATTGCAGTATCACAACAGCCGTTTACCATTGATTTCTCGCTGGTAAGGACCATTGGTCTTCTCTGGGATTTGGGTCGCAATAAGCCTCCCCAAGGTCCCAACAGTCTCTGCACTTCCAGTGGAGGTCTGGTTTGTGCTGTCCCTCCTCGGTCTTCTCATCCTCCTTGACCCTATACAAATATTTTGTGTGGTGTCAGCCTAGGCTGGTACCATTTTTTTTTTTTTAATTTAAAATTTTTTTTAAATATTTTTTATTTTGGGGGGAGGGGCTGATTATTTTTTTATTTTTTTATTATTTTTTTTTTGGGGGGGGGGGGGGGAGCTGATGGTGTTTCTTGCTATTATTATTATTATTATTATTAATTCATTCATAAAAGTGAAAATAAAATCTTTAAACCCAATGACATTTGTAACGTATGCCACACCTTTTAGAGACAAAAGGAGAATAAACAAGTATTTATTTTTTTGTGACTGAAACAATATTAGAAAATAAACCGGTAAAACAATATTTATACAATTGAAACTAAAATTTTAAAACGCAATTACAGTTTTAACACGTAAAAGTGACGATACAGTTTTATTTTAGACAAAAGGGAAAAACAGTTTCGTTTTTGTCGAGATGAAACTTGATGAGAGCACCACTTGTACCCCGACTTCAACAGGATCGCAAACAGAACCCGCAAAAATCCAAATATCTCTTGAAGTTTAGTTAGAATATTTACAGGAGAAATCTTGACTTAAAGAAAGATACACGTAGCAGAAACAACATTTTACCCGGGACTTGACCACACATACACCGTGTGGTGAACAATCCTAGCCCCTCTGCTTCAGTGTAATAATCGACTAATCTCTGATTATAAACGATCTGGCTTTTCTTTCTTTTTTTTTTTTACTAACTTCACATGAATAAAACCTAAATACGGTTTTTATGCTTCATGTCTTTTTTATAACAATTTATTCAGCAAAAGAAGAAAAAAAATGGACAAAATTCTCTCTTCAAATAATGCTACAAAGGACTAGAAGCATTGTTTTTTTAGCGCACTTTTTGAAAAATTTTGAACATTATATTTTATTTAGACCCTATTTTTGGGGGCAACATTTTAAATAATTTTTTGGGATGGGGGGGGGGCTGTTTACCCCACCCCCCACAAAAAAAAAATACTTAAAAACACAAACAAATGATTCAGGTAGAAAAGTAACTTTTATTGGCTATGGTAACATTTATTTGTTGTATATTTCTTTTGTTTTTTACCCCTTTTTTGTTCTGTTAGCTGTTGTTAAAAATGGCCAAATTTCCTGGAAAGTCTGGAACAAGTCTGATCGACGAATGGTGCTCCTAAACTTTATCAGTCCTTCAGTGACTGTTCTAACTACGAGAGAGCCATTAGTAAACTCCAGCGTTTGTAGGACAAGCTTAAGAACGAAATAAATTTTATAACACACCGTGAAAGCATTTCATCTCTAACTCCGATCTTAACAGCATCAAGTTTAGGAACGTAATGCCGAATGGTAAATTATTCCTCTTTTTATTGACCATAAAACGCAATTCATTAAAAGAACTCGATTTGCTGCCAGGAATGGTTGCATATCACTGATTAAGCAAAACAAATTTATTTGCATAACCCAAAACGTCTCGACTCGTTGTCCCAGATGTTTAGAATAGAGACATCACACAAATCGTCATCATTTCGACCTAGATGGACGTCCGTTATTACTAGAGCAGTGTTCGAATCTTGCGCCAGGCCCCATGAAAATATTTCTCGTCTTCCCCAACAAGTCAAGATGTGATCCTGCGGTCTCTGCCAGCAGCCAGGCAGAGAATACGAACCCCAAGAAATGGTTATTTCGCCTTGTCAATATATATTCAATCCAATGTATAAAAGATGTTCTGTTCTGTTATTCCGGCGAATAAATCTATATATGTATATATATTTGTTTAGTTGATGTGTTTCATATATTCCGTCAACAATTATCTAAAATTGGTGACCCCCGACGTGATTTAAAAGACGCAACCTTCTGCTACAAAAAACAAAACAAAAAAAACACAAAACAAAAAGGCTTTTACCAGGTTAAAATTGTGATTTAAATTACAGGATTAATGTCCACTCCAGATACGTTTAAACACAAATGCAAAACATGTGTTCACGTGATCAAAACAATCATTGAATTTAAAACAATAAAAAAGAAAATGTGGCGTCGCTAAAAGGAGAGAGAAAGAAAGTAAGCAGTCACACTTTTCCCTCCCTATGGACTCTTCTTGCTTATACCTCGTCGGTATACTTTGCTTTTTTAATATATATATATATATATATATATATATATATATATATATATATATAATTATTTATCTTCCTCCCACAGCGGTAAGATGTGACACAAGGTCGGAAAGTGGGATTTTAAAAGCCAGCGCCCGAGAAGGTGAGCACTCTGGCGTACAAAAAATGCCTGTGAAGCCCCGTCGGTATTCCCCGGTAGGAGCGCCTCAGGCGATTAGTAATAAACTAACCCCTTCTTAAAGGGTGAGAAGGCAAAGCCTGGGAGGGTGGACCTCCTAGAACTGCACAGAACAGACCCATAGACCGGCGTAAATTAAGCCCCGAAGGCCAAGACAATACCAGTCTATGGGGTGTAGTATCCATCGGAACAGATACTACACTTTGATCCTGACCAAAAGGCCAAAGGCGACCTTCTTAACACACACACATATATATATATATATATATATATATATATATATATATATATATATATAAGAAAAAGGAGAATAAAGATATGATAAAACCTATCATGAAAAGTTGATGCTTGATAAAATTCTCTTATTTTGAACTGATGACATAATAGATTTTGTATTTTATACAATCTTTATTCTCATCATTTACTTGTTTTATATATATATATATATATATATATATATATATATATATATATAACTTTTGTAAGATGGTAGGAAAAATCCAAGCAGAAAAAATCAAAATTAACAACAAAGTGACAACAAAGCTGAAGATAGTCGGGAAGTTAACACCTTCTGAGCTTGAAACCAATGGTACTGATGTTCTACTGATTTTCTGTACCAAATAATACATAAATAAATATATATATATATATATATATATATTTATATATATATGAGAAAAAAGAAACAATGTTTCAGACAATATGTAAAAAATAAAAATGGAATAAAGGATAAGCAATTCAACAACTAACAAAAATAAACTCAAAAACTCATTTTGTAAAGTTCTGCCAAGATATTTCGGTCGTTAAAATACGGCCATTTTCAGTCGGTTGGTAAACTTTATTTCAAAACGGAAAAGTTTTCAAATTTATACAAAGAATGCGATTGGAAGAAAATGTCACGTGCAGAGAACAACAAGAAGGGAGTAGGGACGCGAGGAATGTTATAAAAAGAGAAAGAAAAAGAAGATGAAGAAGAGGAAGAAGAAGAAAGAGAGACCAATCAACCAGTGTCTTTAGAACGTCAGTTGAAGAAGAAGAAAAAGAAGAAGAAGCGAGAGCAAAAGAAAGAAAGAGTAAAATCGACATTTGACTATCGAAAGCTACTGAAGAAGAAAAAGAGAGAGAGAAAAAAATCATCAGTGCTTGATATCGCCTGCTGATTGAAATCCGACGGCAGATTGAAAACGTCAAAAGTCTAATAGGATTAGTAGTAATTTGAAGCTATTGACGGAGGAATTCAAAACAAGGGAGGAGGAGGAGGAGGAAGAAGAACAAGGGTTAAAAGTTAACCAGCGTCATATTCATTTAAATTCATTTCATATAGAATCGATCTAGCAGAAGGAATGGAAATGTTATAGAAACCTTGTCTCTGGGCAATCGTGTTCTTAAGCTTGCCTGTTTTTAGAATTCCTCGAAATCGGTCCTTTTTCTTACCGTATCCCTAAAAATGCTACCTATTTCAGATATATTGACGATATTTTAATTTTTCTACCTGTTAGTCATAAAATAGAAACATTAGCACAAGCACTCAACAAAGTTTAACCTTCCATTAAGTTCACTTTCGAAAGTGAACAAAACAATTCTTTAGCTTTCCTTGACATTCTCATCCTCAAAAACAATAACAGCCTTTCATTTCAAGTCCATCGCAAACCAACCAACAAAAATGATTACTTACATTATTATTCACATCATAATAACTATATAAAAAATAGTATGATAATCGGTTTTTGCAGCCCTGAACATCTCTCTCAGGAATATAATAAAATAGAATCCTCTCTCACTACTTTAAAATATCCCAAACATGTCATTCTTTCCGCTAAAAAGAAAGCGTTTCAAATACATCTAAAAAAGATAAAAAATACTAATACATCTCCTAATACTACACAACCCATATTAAGGAATGTTTTCCTTCCTACTAACTCTCGTAACACACATCTCTTTTCTTCGCTTTCCCAACATAGTTTTAGAATTATCCAAGCTACCTCACTCACCATCAAAAACATTTTACAAATGCATAAAAACAAAAATAAAGTCCTTTCATCTCCCACTACAGCTGGAATTTATACTATTCCTTGCGCCGACTGTGGAAAAATATATTTCGGCGAGACACAACGTCCGTTAAAGAAACGAATATATGAACACAATCGTGCCATAAAAAACGGTGATACCTCAAATGCGTTATGCACTCACATGATCTCTTCCGGCCATCACTTCAATACACATAAGGCAATTTCTATTAAACATATTCATGATACTAAACTTCGACGTTTCACAGAATCCTGTCTGATCCTATGTCATAAGAACACGATTGCCCAGAGACAAGGTTTCTATAACATTTCCATTCCTTCTGCTAGATCGATTCTATATGAAATGAATTTAAATGAATATGACGCTGGTTAACTTTTAACCCTTGTTCTTCTTCTTCCTCCTCCTCCTCTGCTTCCTCCTCCTCCCTTGTTTTGAATTCCTCCGTCAATAGCTTCAAATTACTACTAATCCTATTAGACTTTTGACGTTTTCAATCTGCCGTCGGATTTCAATCAGCAGGCGACATTCAAGCACTGATGATTTTTTTCTCTCTCTCTTTTTCTTCTTCGGTAGCTTTCGACAGTCAAATGTCGATTTTACTCTTTCTTTCTTTTGCTCTCGCTTCTTCTTCTTCTTCTTTTTCTTCTTCTTCAACTGACGTTCTAAAGACACTGGTTGATTGGTCTCTCTTTCTTCTTCTTCCTCTTCTTCATCTTCTTTTTCTTTCTCTTTTTATAACATTACTCGCGTCCCTACTCCCTTCTTGTTGTTCTCTGCACGTGACATTTTCTTCCAATCGCATTCTTTGTATAAATTTGAAAACTTTTCCGTTTTGAAATGAAGTTTACCAACTGACTGAAAATGGATGTATTTTAACGACCGAAATATCTCGGCAGAACTATACAACATGAGTTTTTGAGTTTATTTTTGTTAGTTGTTGAATTGCTTATCCTTTATTCCATTTTTATTTTTACATATATATATATATGTAGTTTAATCTCCCTTGAAAATTAATGAGCAAATATTTTAAGAACGGTTTGGTTATTCTTTTTTATTTAAATCACTTTAATTAATTACTGTTAATATCGACAAAACTATTGCATATATATAGGAAAATAAGACAATAAAATTACAAATGAATAACACTGAACAGTAATTTATTATAAACTGTTTAAAAAATAGTTATGCATTCAAATTGATGCCTTTGGGTCTTTCTTCTGTACTATATATACAGTATTTCAAAATATTATGTCGTATTATTGAGTTAAATAACAGTGACTCGTTTTGATGGTAATATAGGCGTGATTAATGAAAAAGACTTTATATTTATTTATATAGAAGATAAATAAAATCAAAATTTTGAACACATTGGGAATATTTTAGATAAGATGGCCCCTAGAGTAAATGTGATAGTGTGGTGATTGTAAGGAGCAGCATAGTCAGAGGAGTATTGAATGAAGTTCAGTTTCAGTATAAATCGGATCGTGCTCCTTTCTTTTCTTTTTTTAAATACAATTTTTAAAGGTTTCTAAAACTTAAAAAGCTATTATTCATTATCAACAACTTGACTTATCGACATGTCTCGCTTGCGTCAAAATATATGACGTCATTTTCAATCTCTTTACGAAGGCCACAATGAGGACCCTATGCTAATTCAAAAAAAAAAATGAGATTCTACTTTTTTTAGGCGATTACATGGATGGAAACGTTTGGAAATGTCCTGTCTGTTGAATATGAAACGCCACCTTTTTTCAGAGAGTTTAAATTGGAACAGATAATCACTTTTTTGTATTGTGGTCTCACAAAAATGTTAGTTGCCCCCAACCCTCTGGCCATGTCTTTGCTCTCAACCCTTCAAACACCGACAAAAAGGATGCCCAAATGTACCCTGAACACACTCGTTTGCCTAAGAAATGGAAACCACGAACGAGCAGAGACACTTTTAATGTCTAGCCTCTACGAGCCATACCTTGCAGTTTTCACACTAACCCCCCCCCCAAAAAAAAAAACAAAGTTCCAACCATTACCCTCTTCTTGGCAAAGAAGAAATTATCACAACTTGCAAAGGAAAAACAAACAAGCCACGCGTGCGTGGTCCCTCTCTGTATGTGACTCGATGTGGCGAGTGTAAAATGCAATAAATTTGGGCAATTTGGGGCATTTTTGACCCCTTGGGGGCGCGAAGCAGAATTTTTCTGAGGTCAAGGATGCTCATTTTATATCCAGAACAATTGCCTCTACATTTTGGCCAAGTTTCAGAAAAATTGAATGGATGGATCAAACGTTATGGGAGAAAAGGGTCATTTTTTGCCACTTTGGGGGCTTCTGACCCCCTGGGGATGCGAACCAGATTTTTTCCAAGGTCAGCGATACTTATTTTCTATTAGGAACAATTGCCTCCACATTTTGGCCAAGTTTCAGAGAAATTGAATGGATGGATGAAAAGTTATGGGGCAAAAAATGTCATTTTTTTGCCACTTCGGGGGGCTAACCAGATTTTTTTTCAAAAATCGGAGAATGTCACTTTCTAACCTGACCAACTTCATGCAAAATTTCAGAGAAATTCAAAGGATGGTTGCGGAGAAAAATCCGGACGGACGGACATGCCGCAAAACATAAGTCCCCCGATTTTATAAATCGGGGGACCAACAAGGAAAAATGAAAATTTCGCCTCTTCTGTGCACTCATTCAAAAATAAAGACTAAAATACGTTCATAACAAAGACGGCAAAAATACGTTAAAAAAAATAAAAATAAGTAAAAACAAACGTTTTTTACACACTTCGCGTTAAATAAACTGAGAAAAAAAATTCTTTTTATAACCAAATATAAAGGGGGATGGGGGGGGGTACGAACCGGTGTTAATCACAATTTCTGATTGCCAGTATCGGTGGCTATGAAGGGTGGACATTTTCTATTTAACTTAGAATTTAGAATGGGGGATCAGTTTCGAATATAATAAAATATATAAAATGATCACCTATTTCCAGGCTAGAAGTTTCTAACCAGGTAGCGTTTAAAATACATTTTATAACAAAGGGGACATGTGCAATGAAATCAACATCTCTAACAATAACAATAAATTTTTGTTTTACAATTTATAAAAAATAGACTGAAAAACTTGGTGGTAAAAAAAAAAGAAATACATTGCCCGCCCTCTCTTAACCGTACCACTAACCATAAGTCCGGGTGGCAACAGACACTCCTCCCTAAAAAAAATAAGATTAACTAGAACCAGAACATGGTTACATGTCGTCCAAACGCTATCTGGTCGATACGTTAAATTTATATGCAAAAACTGATCTCCCACTGTAAAGTCTAATCATATATTTTTTGTTTAGCCAAATATTTACGTTTTAGGCCTTACTTCCTCTGACTAAAGATGGCTACTTTGCTCAGAATCGATATTTACGGTAACTTTAAAGGCTTATACATCTATTATATAAAGTAATGTTGATTTTTTCTCCTGTACAAGCAAATATTATAGAACACAAAACATGGCCGCCACATACAATTCCAACATGACCATGCTTCATGCCACTAACTGATGCGTGTTTCCGGAAAATTACTAATCAGTTTCATCCAATTATATAATTTCCTATATTACATCCTATCTAAGTTACTCTCACAAAACAAACATACTTAGAGAATATAGGAGTAATTTTTACTCACACATGTGGTGGTCGTCATGCCTTTTTTTGGTGATAACTTCCTCCACAAATAAAAATAATAAGAAGAAGACTTACATGCAAAACCAACGGAAGTTTATTCACTGAAATAAACAATTAACAAATATAACATATTTCCTTTTGTAATGAGTTCAGAAGTCCTTTCTTTAGTTTCAGGGTAAGTAAAAAGGAGAATGTCTTTTGTTTTGTTGAAATGCTCATGTGTTTTATAAGAGAGGCAATAGGTAATGTTCGCCTGTGAAATTGTATGAAGCGCGCGAAAGGTGAAATGGAAGAGTGATAGTAAGACGCGTGTAACCTCCGAATGAAGAGTCAGTTGAGAGATAGGGTTTGATGTTCGCGTGTGCTTAAATACTATTTGGATAGGCTCCAGCGAGCTTAAGGAGAAAAGTTTAGAAAAATGTCTTTGGAAAAATCCCATTGGACAGAAATATCACGTGGTGTGCTCCCTACTACGTCCGCTCGTTTTGAGTTGATTTAATATATAAGGCCACACCGGAATTTGCGTGGGCGTTATTTTTTATCTTTCACGCGCCAATACAATTATATTCACACTGCGCGCCTAAATTGTATTTATCCCAAACAACAATTTTTATCCGAATCTTAACCGTGTCAACTGGCACACACACCAGAAACTACTAACACTCCCCCATCAAACACTGTGTCATCTTCTTCATTTGGGACACTATACAGCTACAGCCATCCTTGTTTCATTTATTAAATCAGTCTTATTATCTATCAAGCATTACAACTTCCCTAGGTAAATACGAACCCCTCCCCTGAGCTTCGGTTTTTCACTTTATGCCTATTTGATTAGCTGACAACAAACCTATTCCAGGAATATTCGAATATAATTGCCGAACAGTAAACAAACATGACGTCTCCTACTCCTCAATTAAATAAAACGCATTCGATTACAAAAAAAAGAAAAATTAAAATATTTTATTTTGGGGAAAAATTCCTTTTCTGCGGCTATTTTTTATAGTTAAATCATTCTTTTATTTTCCCCCGGGCAACGCCGGGTCACGGATCCTGCTAGTAACTTATATCATTAAAAAAAAGTTAACGCAAATAGATCACAAATGAGTAGGTAAACCAACATAAATTGTTTTTGACTAATTTCTCAACTGTATTTCCATTAAAATAATTTATGTCGCCAATAGTAATGATTACCAAATAAAACAAAATAAAATATAGTGTTATTGGCTGGGAGCAGGAAGACATTCGGCGGGGGGGGGGGGGGGGGGGTCCTCATTCAATCCCGAACAACGTCGAGCTTCCCTGCCAGTAATCGAATCAAACCATTGGGTTTGCAATTTTGAGGGAGGAAGTTTCTTTCTAGATTTTAAGTTTAAAACTTTTTTTTTTTAATCTTTAAAAATCTTTTTCACACATATTTTAGTTTTTCTCCTCAGCAATTTTTTTTAACATGTTTTCTGTCATTTTTTTTTTGGGGGGGGGGGTACGAAGAAAAAAGAAAATGGGGCAAATTGTGAGAATTCTCATTCACAGCGAAAAAAAAAAGTTAACCTAAATATAGGAAGACTAGAAAAAAATGAAAATGAAACTAAAATGTTTCTATCGGAATGTCCTTCTTATTTTAATTTTATACATTTAAATGGAAGAATATATGTTATTTTAAAAAGGCAGTTTTGCATAAAATCGATAGAACATTTTACGAAATGTTGAAATTTAAATTCTATAAATACTTTCGAGTTTGTTTTTGTAACAACGAAATAGATGTGGAACGAAATAATATATATTTTAACATGTTGTGTGCTCGGTACAATTGGTGCCCTTCCACTAACCCTAAGTCCGGGTTGGTGTATTGTACGAATTCCACATTTGGTTTCGTGGCGGCATAATAGACTTTTAATGTTAACGTCGCCATATTGAATTTTTGGTTTTGGGCAATATGGAGTTTAAGGCGCATTTGCAGTATATATCCCAAAGTGTAGGACTAAGTAAATTTATCTAAAACAAAAAAATACTTTTTAAAATGCTTAAAAAATAATAGTGTGAATTGCTATAGGCAGACATCTTGTCCGACAATTTTATCATACAGAGTTTCTCGAAAACCAAGCGAAATCGACGAGATATTTCAATGATCCCTATTCTACAATTGAACCAAATTATTACTTTCCGTTCGTCAGCTTCAAGGCTTCAAAATCATTTTCGATAATTATGTATACTATGGTGAAATTAAAAAAAAAAAACGGTCGCTGGGCACTGGTCACTGGGCAGGATTTGAAAACCAAATTATGGCGTAAAATTCACTATAATTCAAATTTATTTAATTCAATTTGTACTCGGGCGTCGGTCACCATTAGTTGTTTTTTGTTTTTTGTACTTATGCAGTTTACGGACCAGGCCGAAATAATAACGTTATAATTTAGAAAGCCATTCTTAACATGGGGAGGTTGGGGTCGATTAACTATTCTGTACTTTCACCTAACAATGTAATCAACAAAGATACCATAAAAATTAAATTTAACTTGAAAATCCTATCTAAAAGAATTGTTCGGTCCGTAAACTGCATAAGCACCGTTTCTTTTGTCAGCACATAAAGTTATAACGCAAAACTTTATTTAAAGAGAAAAAAACATTTCATCTATATTAATAAAATTGTTCGTGTTTCTGTAGTTTCACAATGACATGTTAGGCCTCTCTTTTAAAAAAGTAGCCAAAGAAATGTATAAACTTTGTTATGTACTTACGTAGTACACCAAAAATTACGCAAATTCATCCAGTATTTATTAAATTAAAAATAAAAAACGATTTTATTTCATGGTCACCATTTTTCTTATATTTTGAGTTTTTCCGGGGAAAAAATCGAGTTATCTCCCTTGCCTAATCAGCAAGCTGAAATGTCTACCGATACGTAAGATCGTTTTTGTTTCTTCTTCTTTTTCTTATAATTCAATAAATACTGGATGAATTTTCGTAATTTTTTCTGTACAATATTATTTTCAGCTAAAACGTAAGTACATAATAAAGTCTATACATTTCTCTAAACATTTTCATGTCGTCGTGAAAGTAAAGAAGCACCCAATTTGGTTCAGGTTCATACATTTTGGTAACCAAACAATATCGTAATATTTTAATGTAACTTTTTTAAAAGTTAAATTCTATTACGCTATTGTTATTGTTAGTTACTGATTTGGTAAAAAAAAAAAAAAAAGTGTGTGTGTGGGGGGGGGGGGGTACAAAAATTAAAGTAAAAAGACTCCCCGGCAACACCGAGTAGGTACGACTAGTTTAACAATGACAATTTCATTTTTGTTAATATCTTTAGTGCGTTTTAAGTACAAAGTCTAATCACGTGAGAGAAAAAAAAAAAAAAACATTTTTGCTAGACTGCTCGATGTTTTTAATTTTTTTTTTTTTTTAATCTATTTCTGCTATTTTTGTTATCTGTCATTTAATATTTCGCTAAGTTTTACCAAAACAAATGAATATTGTCAAAAGTTAGGCATTAGTCATTAAAAGTTAGGCATTTATTGGGAGTCTCGGGGTCCTTTCACTTCTAGAGTCCCTATTTACTTGCCTCCTCGCGAGGGCAAAGTTATGAACAAGGTCGGCTTTTAATGTGGGGAAAATCTTGACTCTCAAAAAGAACCACTCTGCTTTGAGACCAAAGTAAAAATTGCCTCGGTGTAGAAGGATTTCTCGTACTGGCTGAGGACAGCACAGATACTACACTTTGAATTATTTTATTCGCAAATCAAGCACATAATTCATTTACAAATTAGGCACGCTTTATGCTTTCCACAGCACTCCACAAATCACAATCAAGGATTTGTCTGACGTGACTCAAATTAATCGATCAAGGGTGATCATTTGAAAAATCGTCTGCTATTAAAAAAATCATGCCTTTTACGTCTGCTCTGAATATTTAAACCTTTTTTACGATGTAAATATTTGCTGATTTTACAATATTTTTTTAGTATCTGTTTTGATACAATACTTTATCTTTTCTGTCCTCGGTCAGACTGAGGCAATTTTTACACATGTAAAAAAAAAAAATACATATTGTAATTTAAAAAAAAAAAATTGATCTATTAATACACAAGCTAACTTGTTTTTTATTTATATTTTGATTTCTTAAACAATTGCAAAACTTCGTTTCGTTTTTTCTTCTTCTTTCATTAATCACAGCTATTAAAGTCCCTATTTACTTGCCTCCCCCACGAGGTCCTTTTTTAATGTGTGGGGAATCCAGCTGCCCAAAAAGGGCAATCTGGATTGGGACAAAAATAAAAATTGTCTCAGTCTGATTGAGGACAGAAAAGATAAAATATATAATAACAGATACAAAAAAGAATATTGTAAAATCGGCAAATGTTTAAATCGTGGAAATATTCAGAGCAGTCGTTAAAAAAAAAGGGCACCGGTTTCTTTCTTTATTTACTTTGAATAGTAAGAGCAGACGATTTTTCAACTGATTGCACTTGATGGGTTAATTTGAGTTACGTCAGACAAATCCTTGATTGTGATTGGTGGAGAGCATAAAAAGTGCTGCCGGCACAAGGCCATCAAAAGTATGTGAAATGGTGAGTCAGTGGTCAACCCCTGTCTATCTTACTCTTAACTAGACGCATTTTGACCCAGTCATACAAGCAGATACTTCACCTTGATCCTAGTTTGAAGGCCAGATTTATTTATCCGCTCCTTACTACAGCAAGGTTAGACATTAAGTCAGTTTAATTAATTACGGTATTGTTTGGTCATTATTATTAATTGAACAAAATTGTTATAAACTAGAACTAATTTGGTTAAGATAATGTTTCAATGGCAGCTATCTTAAAGTTGAAAAGTTCAAGATAACCAATAAATTAATATTTGCAAAAAATATTTTTTTTTTTTTTAAGAAATCCGCAAAATTCAGACAACTTTATAAGGTGGATTAATTTGCCCTGTCACCGGTTGCAAAATCAAACCAAAATAATTGTTGGAAGATAACTGCTTCAATATAACCCTTTGGCTATGCAAAAATAAAATAGCCATGAACAGGTAGGGGCGCCTCAGGCGATCGGCTATAACCCCACCCTCCACAAGCGAGGTGGAAATGCCTGGGAGGGTGCACCCGCACCTGTTCGGACTGAACCGGACCAGAGTTTACCCAGGTGCTCGAATTTATTAAAATAAATAAATAGATAAGTAAACAAAAAACCGAAACCGATAAGAAAGATAAACATTAAATAACCACAACGGCAAAGCTGTTTTATTGTAGTACGTAATTGACTTTATCAACATAAGTAAATAAAATAATAAACCCCAAACAAATGTGTCTTGTTGACATTTTCATTAATTTCGTTTTTTTTCCTCCCCCCTCCCTTTGTAATCAGACTCTCTCTCCCTCTCACTTCTACTCTTCACTCCAACTCTCTCTCTCTCTCTCTCTCTTCTGTCCTCCTTCCACCTCTTTGCGTAATTAGTTTCTCTCTCTCACACTTTCCCTCCAACTCTCTCTTTTCTATGCCCTCCTTCCACGTCTTTGAGTCAATCGCCCCCCCCCCTCTCTCTCACTTTCCCTTTTCACTCCAACTCTCTCTCTCTTTTTTTCCCGCCTTCCTCCTACCTCTCTTTCTCTCTCGCTCGCTAACCGAATATATACTAACACTTGTTTTCATAATGCGACAATCCTCATGCAAATCAACCGAAAACCATATTTAGGGAAAGACATTTGGGGATTCGCAATAATGCTCCCGTCCTTACCATTCCGTAGCTCGTGGGTGACCGTCTCCTGGTTAATATCTGCCGGGTGTCCAACGCTAACAGGTTCATTTTTATTATCCAGCACAGCTGTGGAAGAACAGGGTGCAGAAGCTGCCATGTCGGAAACACGACAAGCGAAGCGAAAACAAACAAGTGGAGAGAGAGAAAGAGAGGGGAGGGGGAGCAGGAAGGAATAGTTAGGTGGTGGGAGGAAGGTTTGTTTTGATGGCGATTGAGTAGTAGTAGTAGTAGATTCGTAATCGGAGGGGGAATTTAAACTCGGAAGAATGTGAAACAATTTATTGTATGGAAGACGAAAAAGATCCCCCTCCCCCCCGACAAAAAAAAAAAAACAAGTAAAGAAAATGTCGAAGTGGTTGATCGGGGAAATAAATTGAGAACAGAAAAAAAATGTATTGAAACTGGCAAAAGTAATTAAAAAAAAAAAAGAACGTATCCTCATGGCTGTCGATATTGGTTCGGTGAAATCCGGTAACGAGTTACGACAACCGCCGAAAGACAAGCACACAAAATGAAATCCGGGTTTCTGAAACCGAAAAACAAAAAAACACTTACTGATATATTTACTTTGTTGCATTGTATTTTTTTATTTTTTGTAAATTGTTGATTTTTATTTGTAATTATTGTTTCTATAATTTTGTTCCAGTCACGCGGGTGGTATTTTTGTAAATTTTAAAAAATACAATGCAACCATGTAAATAATTAAACACTCTTTTCCGTTTTACGAACCCTGGTTTCATTTTGTATAGTCGCTTTTTGTCTGCCGTCGTTATTGTTCTTGGCCTTTTGGCTAAGATCAAAGTGTACTATCAGTTCCGATGGATACTGCACCCCATAGACTGGTATTGTCTTGGCCTTCGAGTCTTGATTTACGCCGATCTATGGGTCGGTCCTGTGCAGTTCTAGGAGGTCCACACTCCCAGGCTTCGCCTCCCCTCTTTAGGGAGGAGTAAGTTTATTGCTTACTGCCTGAGGCGCCCCTACCGGGGAATGCCGACGGGGCTGCCCAGGCAATTTTTAATGGCCAGAGTGCTCACCTCTCGGGCGCTGGCTTTTCAACCCCCACTTTCCCGACCTTGGGTCACATTTTACTTGTGGGAGGAAGATAAAACTGGCCTTGTGCCTAACTCCCGGAGAGGAGTAAATAAATACTCTTTACCGGGATAGCTATGAGGGCCGGTCTGTATTAGCACCTAAAAGGGATTTCTTGCTGCAGAACCCTCATGACAATTCCCTCTTGCCCTTTATTATTAGTTTATTATTATTATTAATTTATTATTAATTTATTATTATTAGTTTTTTATTATTATTATTATTAGTTTTTTATTATTATTAGTTTTTTATTATTAATTTATTATTATTAGTTTATTATTATTAATTTAGTTTATTATTATTATTAATTTATTATTTCAACGTCAAATTGAGTGGTTTATTTAGCTTTTCTTTCCTGTTTTAAATCCTCAAAATTCTCTTCAATTAAATGGTAAATATCGTATTCCTCGGGGACATTTAGGACCTTTAGAAATTGATGTGTGTGTGTGTTTTAACCCCTAAATGCTTTTTGTTTCAAATATGACACATTCCAACAAAATAAATAGGTAATCAGTATTTCGATGATAAAATTGTTTTCAAACCTATAAAAAAAATTTTTAAAAAGCATTTAAGGGTTAAGTAATTTGAATTAATTATATAAGTCGGAAATTTCTGGATTAGTAAGCGTTCTATCCACATAGATATGTACAATATATTTTTTTTTTTTTAAAGAGAAGAAAGTGCTTCTGTATTATTGGGGACAGATGAAATTTTTATTTTAGAAGAGTCAGTTGAAAGGGGAGATAATTCAAACTGTTTTTGAGAATTAGTAAGAAAATAAATTTAAAAAAAGCTACTTATGCAGTTTATGGACCGGGTTAAAATAATTACATTATAATTTAGAAACGCATTCTTAACATGTGGGGGGGGGGAAGATTAACTATTGTGTACTTTCACTGAACGATTTAATAATCCCCCTCCCCCAAAAAAAACCTTTAAAAAATAAATAAGCTGATCGATCTCTAAGAGGAAGTGAGATTTAAGTGGTAGGAAATAAAATAGGGCTGGAGTCTGGGAGTGGATGGCGTTCTTTCAAGATTAAAAAAAATTGGAGAAGCCAAAGTCCAAATAAAAGTGGGGAGTGGGTATCTTGGAGGATTTTTAATACCAAAACTCCTTCACTCAACTAGCTAAGAGACTATCTTAACGGGGCTAAGGTACAAAAGGACAAAGTACCATAAGCTCACAACTTGTAGCCCCCTTTTGTTAAATTCTATGGAATGTAATCTTTTCTTTTCGCATCTAATTTTAATCTTAAGCTTATGCTTGAAGAATAAGATCAGATCCTGATGAGGAAAATATTCAACTCCATAAAATACTCTCAGATGGATCATCCAGACCACTATTCTAGCTATAGCAACGATTGCGAGAAACACCATTTGTTTCTCCCTAACCCATGACGGTGAACATTTACAAACTCCAGTAGTTTCAGTGGCAACTGCTCTGGACCATTGCGAGCCCTTATACCTGCAGAACAGCCGAATTTTGCTACCGTTAAAGAAGGTGTGGTCAGTCGTTTCTTCCTCAGTAGTGTTACAGCATGGAAAGTCAGACATGTCCGCTATGCTTGAACTGAAAAGTATGCTATTGAGGGGTAATGTGTTCCAGACCAGTCACCAGGTGAGAGTGTAGTCAGGGTTAGGGTTAGAGTGAGATATCACGAACCCAGCACCTTATCCTATTTAGAGCAGATCTCCTCCATCGATCATCCCAACGGATCTGAAGTGGAACCCTCTCTGTAGTGTACCTTTCTAAACGGTGAAAACTCACTAGACCGAAGAAACTTTCTGAGCACAGCTCAGCACTACGATTCACCCCTCAATCTGTGACGGCCCTCGACCGAAGGGTTGAAAATAAGTTTGGGAAAGGCATTCTCAGCCATAGGGTCCCATGCAGACTTCTCTGTCAAGGTTCAACTCAGGAAAGCCAGCTTCTGAGCATAGCGATGACTTGGACGGATGTTGAATAGAGACCTGTTTGTGAACCCACAGCCTTCCTTTCCTCTGAGCAATTGAGGACACAAAGCACTGGAAGACCTTACATAGCTCGCAGACAGAAGTACGGCTAGTCAATAAAGGATAAGAGGAAAGATGTACATGGCTGACGCCTCAGCTCTACCCTTTAAAGAAAGATTCCATTGAAGCCAAGTCTGAATCGATGCTCCGATCTTTGACAGCACTTCTGACTATTTCCTTTCAAACTGAAGATCCGGTCTGAACCACACTCCAAGATTCGAACTTGACTATCTATCTAGAAAAAACAAAGGTGAAGCGTTACGACTCCAGGTATCCAACCGCAGGCCGATCGACTTACTGCGGTTGATTTGGAACTCCGTAATCATTTTGTAATATGTAAGCGCTTCCGTCACTGCCTTGATATCTCCAAAGCCTGACACAAAGACAGTGATATCGGCAAATGCAGAAACTCTGACTCGCACTCTGCCAGATAAGGTGATTTCATGTAGGACCGAACTTGCCGCCTCATCTCTTAGTTTGAAAAGTAGCGGTTCAAACACAAGGACATAAAATAGGAGCGACTGCAGACAACCCTGACTCACCGACCAAAAGACAGCAAACAACTCCGAATGCTTTCCATTTACCTGAACCATTGCCATTGTTGAATGGTACAGAATGGAGATTCATTTGCATGAGTTTAGTTTAAAACTGGCTGTCTCTAAAACAGATGACACGAAGCAATGGTTGACTGTCAAAAGTTTGAACTGATCCAAATTGATCAGCACAGCCTCTGTGTTCTCTTCCTTTATGATTGTACGAACCAGATGCAAATTGTTCTGAATCAATCGCCCTTTCACAGCATAGTTCTTGATCAATTCCCCAATGATAATCTACAACTGGTTTGATAGTGTTAGATATTGAAAGGGTAGATCCTTTAGTATATAATTTAGTTAGTTGAGAATAACAGGAAATGGGAGAGATGAGGGATCAACAACGGTCAATTCGTTGACTCAGTGAAAATTACTTAGGCTGTGGGAATGTATTAAAAACGGATATAACATCACATGGCTCAAAGAGAGAGGGTGATAGCAAACACTCAGTTCGATGGGAAGCACACAAGGGTGTCGGATGTATAATGACATGGGCTGACAAGATATAGCTAATTGGTGATATCAATCTCTTTCTGTCTCCACTGGTCAGTTATGTGTCGGATGTATAATGACATGGGCTGACACAATATAGCTAATTGATGATATCAATCTACCTCTGTCTCCACTGGTCAGTTATGTGTCGGATGTATAATGACATTGGCTGTCAAGATATAGCTAATTGGTGATATCAATCTCTCTCTGTCTCCACTGGTAAGTTATGTGTCGGATGTATAATGACATGGGCTGACAAGATATAGCTAATTGGTGATATCAATCTCTCTCTGTCTCCACTGGTCAGTTATGTGTCGGATGTATAATGACATGGGCTGACAAGATATAGCTAATTGGTGATATCAATCTCTCTGTGTCTCCACTGGTCAGTTATGTGTCGGATGTATAATTACATGGGCTGACAAGATATAGCTAATTGGTGATATCAATCTCTCTGTGTCTCCACTGGTCAGTTATGTGTCGGATGTATAATGACATGGCTGACAAGATATAGCTAATTGGTGATATCAATCTCTCTGTGTCTCCACTGGTCAGTTATGTGTAGGATGTATAATGACATGGGCTGACAAGATATAGCTAATTGGTGATATCAATCTCTCTGTGTCTCCACTGGTCAATTATGTGTCGGATGTATAATGACATGGGCTGACAAGATATAGCTAATTGATGATATCAATCTCTCTGTGTCTCCACTGGTCAGTTATGTGTCGGATGTATAATGACATGGGCTGACAAGATATAGCTAATTGGTGATATCAATCTCTCTGTGTCTCCACTGGTCAGTTATGTGTCGGATGTATAATGACATGGGCTGACAAGATATAGCTAATTGGTGATATCAATCTCTCTGTGTCTCCACTGGTCAGTTATGTGACGGATGTATAATGACATGGGCTGACAAGATATAGCTATTTGATGATATCAATCTCTGTGTGTCTCCACTGGTCTGTTATGTGTCGGATGTATAATGACATGGGCTGACAAGATATAGCTAATTGGTGATATCAATCTCTCTGTGTCTCCACTGGTCTGTTATGTGTCGGATGTATAATGATATGGGCTGTCAAGATATAGCTAATTGGTGATATCAATCTCTCTGTGTCTCCACTGGTCAGTTATGTGTCGGATGTATAATGACATGGGCTGACAAGATATAACTAATTGATGATATCAATCTCTCTGTGTCTCCACTGGTCAGTTATGTGTCGGATGTATAATGACATGGGCTGACAAGATATAGCTAATTGGTGATATCAATCTCTCTCTGTCTCCACTGGTCAGTTATGTGTCGGATGTATAATGGCATGGGCTGACAAGATATAGCTAATTGGTGATATCAATCTCTCTCTATCTCCACTGGTCAGTTATGTGTCGGATGTATAATGACATGGGCTGACAAGATATAGCTAATTGATGATATCAATCTCTGTGTGTCTCCACTGGTCTGTTATGTGTCGGATGTATAATGACATGGGCTGACAAGATATAGCTAATTGGTGATATCAATCTCTGTGTGTCTCCACTGGTCTGTTATGTGTCGGATGTATAATGACATGGGCTGACAAGATATAGCTAATTGGTGATATCAATCTCTCTGTGTCTCCACTGGTCTGTTATGGTTCAGATGTATAATGACATGGGCTGACAAGATATAGCTAATTGGTGATATCAATCTCTCTGTGTCTCCACTGGTCAGTTATGTGTCGGATGTATAATGACATGGGCTGTCAAGATATAGCTAATTGGTGATATCAATCTCTCTCTGTCTCCACTGGTCAGTTATGTGTAGGATGTATAATGACATGGGCTGACAAGATATAGCTAATTGATGATATCAATCTCTGTGTGTCTCCACTGGTAAGTTATGTGTCGGATGTATAATGACATGGGCTGGCAAGATATAGCTAATTGGTTATATCAATCCCTCTCAGTCTCCACTGGTCAGTTATGTGAAACGAAGATCACATTAGATAAATGGCTCACTTTCTTCTATCAGATTTGTGTTGAGTTAGTCTTTTTTTAAGTATAAAAAACCTTAATTACACGACAGGCATTTCCTCAGTCTGTGACGATCCCATGCAAGAAAAATAACCTGTAACCACCACCACCACCGCTATCACCACCACCACTGCTATAACCAAGGTATGAATAACTATTCTCTTAGTCTACAAGAATCCCTGCATACACAAATAACAACTTTTGAACTTAAATGTTTCTGTAATGATGACGGTAACTTTGTTGGTCGATGTGTATGACACAAGGTTGAGTATGCAACAATAGGATCTCGGCTCAAATCTTTAACTCTTGTGTTGGGCCTTTAATTATGCAGTTCTTCACTACTATGTCTGTCCCGTTTCTTCAGCAATGTGGTCACCCCTTGGATAGATTCCTGATCAAAACAATGATTGAACACTATAGACATGGAACAGTTCGTAGGGTAGACCGATCTGCTTTGTTGCAGACAAGACTTCGCATTCCATAACCCGGCCTTCGCAACCACTGCTCCTTCCTTCATTCATTTCGGATGAATCGGATGATTCTATTATTGGCATCGGTTCCCCCCCGATATCTTTCTAGTTAGAATTCTTTCTAGAAAGATATCGGGTACATACGGGAGGGACCTCAGGAAGGTTGCCAACATCCTAAGTGAAAGTGTTTCTGTTAAACGAACTGGATTCGAACTCGGCACAGCCAGGTCGTCAGTCTGTGTCACTAATCACTTAACCACCGTCACCTCCCAGCTTCTGGAATCCGGATTAAATGAGACACATCAACTAAAGGAACACACACACACAAATACATATATATATATATATATATATATATATATATATATATATATATATATATATATATATATACACATATACATATATATATATATATATATACATATATATATATATATACATATATATATACATATATATATATATATACATATATATATATATATATATACATATATATATATATATACATATATATATATATATACATATATATATATATATACATATATATATATATATATATATATATATATATACATATATATATATATACATATATATATATATATACATATATATATATATACATATATATATATACATATATATATATGTATATATACATATATATATATATATATGTATATATACATATATATGTATATATATATATGTATATATACATATATATGTATATATATATATGTATATATACATATATATATATATATACATATATATATATATATATGTATATACATATATATATATATATGTATATATATATATATGTATATATATATATATATATATATATATATATATATATATATATATATATATATATATATATATATATATTAGTAGTAAGTTTTTGAAAGGCTGTGGGCAATGCAAGTTCCGGATAAGATGCAAGTTGTAAGGAACAAAAACAATAACAATAAATCGAATACGAAATATGACTTACTATTTATTTTTCCTTTTTTTTTTTTCTAAAATCTTACATAACAGCAAGAGTGTTTTTAGCTATTCGTGTGATGTCCGGGTGATTAAAAATCACTATTTGATATTTCGAGAAAAGACATCCCTTTGTCAAAAATAATTACACCAGAAGAAAAACTTTTTTCTTCTCCGACTGTGTAGAGAATACAACAAAACAAAATGGCTGCCAGATGTAGACCGCAACGAAAAATATAGCAGTCTCGCAGGGAATGTAAATTAAATTTTATTTTAATTTACATTCCCTGCGAGACTGCTATATTTAGTTTTAATTATTTTGATGGATAAATAAATGTATTTTAATTCTAAGTAATATTTAGTAGTTAATTAATAAAACATAGTGGTAATTACTTTAATTTTTGTAAGAGTCATATATGAAATTAATGGCAGTGGTATTGATAAATTTAATTTTAGATAATATTTGATAATGAGTTAATAAAATATAATGGGGCTTATTTTTAGTAAGAATCGTATATAAATTTATGACATTGGTATTAATGAAATATACTATTATATTTGGTTTTAATTATTTTGGAGTATAAATAAATGTATTTTGATTTTAAATAATAGTTGGTAATTAATTAATAAAACATAGTGCTAATTACTTTTATTTTTAGTGAAAGTCGTATATGAATTGATAGGTTTTATTATTCGTTGTGATTGTATAAAAAATGGTGGGGTTAAAATCTGTCAGAAGATTAAAGATAATATTGGCGGTAGGGTGTTTTAGTTAAAGTTGTTAAAAGAATTTATTGTCCATGAGTGGGGGGACTAGAAATGATGGGGGCCAGTACTTTTGGGTAAAGTAATCAATATATAATTTTTTAAATATATATATATATATATATATATATATATATATATATATATATATATTCGCTGGAACAAAGGAATAGCACAAATTGTTTATCCATGGGGTCGAATATGGCAGACAAGATGTAGTAGACTTTTTCCCGGAGTTTGTCGACTACTCTACCGTAAACCTGATAGAGATTGCAGGAAAGTACATCTTATCTCTTCAGAATCCTGGATCGAACTAGTTAACCACGCTGATCACGTGATTTGGAGTTTTGCACCAAATTACAATTTCTCGTGTGAATCTCGTGCATTAAAGAGTGCACTTCCGGTCAATCATGTGACTGCTACATATTAAACTTCCAGTACCTGGCTAGTTTGGTTCATTGCTTAACTGCAATGAGGCAATAACTAATTCATAGTCTGATTACTCTTACCAGTGGAACATAGGATACAATGCCTCTTCTAATTGGCGAGACCAAATAAGTATTTGCACAGGACAGCACATTATTAGTCCAAGTTCCATATCTCGCACTCCAAGTGATTTACACAAAATCTGTCGACAAGATCGCATTGCACCATCAGGTCAGACAGACTGCTCTCACATGTATTGAACTCTCTAGTCTAGTTTACATGCTGGCATGTGTTGGACAGCTTTTAGAAATTACAATTTCTCGCGTGAATCTCGTGCATTAAACAGTGCACTTCCGGTCAATCATGTGACTGCTACATATTAAACTTCCAGTACCTGGCTAGTTTAGGTTCATTGCTTAACTGCAATGAGGCAATAACTAATTCATAGTCTGATTACTCTTACATTGACTTCCAAACTAACGTATCTCTGGACAGGTTAGGGTTAGGTCATTATTTAAACTACATAACCTGAAATGCAACAGATTTGCTTTGAAAGTCATTTCCTTAGTTGAAGAAGATTTTTGTAGCCCGGGTGTCCTTCCTGACGCCAACCTAGTGAGGTGATGAGGACCAGTGCTTTTATCGAGACACGATCTCTGGGTAATTGCCTGCTAAGACTAAAGAGCGCTTCAAGCTTATCTATCTTGGAATCAAAGATGTCATTCCAATCTACCATTAAAACTATGCGCTTCGGACCCGTGATGAACACCTCCATGCGACAATGCCACGTATTCCATCAGGCAACCATATAAATAACTAGTAATTACTATATCTAAATTTATAGACATCTGTAAATTGCCCCAAACACCTGAAATTTTTATTATTATTATTATATTACTAGCGATACTTTCCCAGCGTTGCCTTGTTTTGTGTTTCTTTTTTTCAAAATATATTTTTGTTCCAACCACATCGCATGGAATATTATGGGTTTCAGGTCCTCTGTGGATCTATGGCTTTCTATCTATCCTCTGTCCCTCTTTATGGTTTTATGTGTATTCTTCACTATGGGGGAGCCATGATCTGGCATGCGGTTCGAAGTATTCTAGTCATCAAAATTTTAGTCGTTTCATTTTCGTCCATATCCAACAAAGATCCTATCAGTGACGCCATTTTGTTATGATGATCAAAGTATGTGCTTCACTTAGCAGACACGCTAATGGGGTACCGGATTACTATATACAGGCTACTTATAGGCAATAAAGCCCAGATATGCTAATTACTGTATTAGCTAAGCCAACCACATTACATTAGGATTACAATTTTCAAAAATCAACAATCACCAAGAAAATACAGTTGAAAACACAAATTGGGCAAAGCAAAATCAGATTTGTTCGTACGTGTAAGGGATGAACAAGCTGAGTAAATAATCCTAAAAGATGTCATTCAAATAACAGGAGATAATCCACGGGAAGTAATAATAATAAATATATGAATAATCATATGTTTATTAGTAAAACAACTTAAAGACAAGCATTAATGGCTGTTGAAAGTCACAAGACAAATGAAAAGGGCCAATGGCTTATATTCTTCTAATATATAAATTAAAGTCAGTCTCTGTATCGTTTCTTTGTCATCGATAGCTTTCTTCCTACAAAATCAATATTTGATTCTGGTTTGTCAGTGTTTCTTGTGGGTCGTTGCAGCCTGTTGTTAAGAAAATAAAATGTAATCTGAATTACTTCCTTCCAAAGTATATTTTGTCCGGGTCGGAATTATTTTCAAATTGCCACCATCTAAAAAAAAAGGGATGTAATTCCTATAGCTCTTTCCTTCAGCAACTACAAAAACCTCTTCAACCACTGATTGCCATGGCTAATAACACCCTACCTGAGAGCCCTCCTTAGCATTCACAGGTAACATAAATTGGAACAAATATATAGAAGACATTGCCAAGGCTGCTGCAAAGAAAGTGGGCTCCCTCTACTGTGCTAGAAAACTTCTCACACCTGACATTATCCTATATCTCTACAAAGCCACCATCCGCCCATGCATGGAGTATTGTTGCCACATCTGGGGTGGTACACCATCCAGTAGTCTCTTCCTCTTAGACAAAAAAGAGTCGCTAATTTAATAGGTCCCTTACTATCCACCAATCTCTAGCCCCTGTTCAATCGCCGCAATGTTGCATCCTTGTGCCTGTTTTACAAGTACTTCAATTGAATGTGCTCTGGTGCCCCCCTCAACGTAAATACACTCGACCAACCCGACAATCAGCTAGATGCCATCCATTCGCTGTGGAGATCCCCAGATGCCGGAGAGCCTTCTACTCCAATAGATTCTTTCCTTGTGCTGCCGGCCTTTGGAACTCACTCCCTGCTCCCTGTTTTCCCGACTGTACCGACATGCAGAAATTTAATACTAATGTGAATAAGCATCTCGCTGCACAGCTCCCAATTTAGGATGACCCCCCCCCCCTCCCCAAAAAACTTTCACCTTAATTCTCAGTAGCCCCTTACGTCTACAATGGCAACTTGCCTTGTTTGGGGGTGAACTATGTTAATAAAAAAAAAAATGATTGTCAGCCGAAGGATAAGGAACAATCAATGGTATGAACTATGTTTGATTAATTATAGGGCGGTTTATCACAACTATTTGTTGTCATTAGATTTGAAGACGGCCATGTTAAAGCAATCTACGGCGAATCAGTGTCACAGTAACTATACCATTCCACGGTATGGTCAACTACGGACTCACTTTCATGCTATGGCCGCAATTTATTCGAGTCTACTTACACTTCTTAAAACATCAGATGCAAATGTGCAAATGATTATTTACTTGCCTCCCCACGAGGGCAAAGTTAGACAAAAGGTCAGTTTTTAATGTGGGGAAAATCCAGCTGCCCCCAAAAAGGAGCACTCTGGATTGGAACAAAAATAAAAATTGTCTCAGTCTAGAAGCGCTTCTCCTTCACTGACTGTGGACAGAATAGACTAAGTGTAACGTCAGAACAGATACTACACTTTGTTCCTAGGCAAATGAGTAATGGTGTTGACTGTAGGTTGGAGGTAAAGGTAAAGGTCGCATAGCCTGGACGCGCACGAGTGTCGTTGCCGACATCGCACACTGCCCATGGCCGTAGCGGCGGTGATTTGTTAAAAATCACCGTGTCTAGGGCACAGCATATGGAAGGCGGAGCCCATCCCTCTCCTTTTGCTGCTGAGTTTTAGTCAGGTACCCATTTACTGCTGGGTGGACAGAGGGAGTTTTCAGACCCGAAAATTCGCATGCCGTGAGTGGGATCGAACCCAGGTCGTCCAGCCCAAAGACAAGTGCTATAACCACTCGTCCACAGGCCCTCTCTGTAGGTTGGAAGACAAGTTCAAATTCCATCAAAATTATGGCATAAGGAAGGAATGGATCCATCTAATTTCAAATCACCCAAAGGCAAGGGTTAAAGGTCGAAGGGGAGACTAAAACCTTGATTTTTTTACTAATGAGTCACCGCTTATGAAGGCTTAAAAGCAACTCGAGAACAAGGGTTAATGGTTTGTGTCGGGTGAAAGGTGAGACTAGCACCTTGAGGAATGCAGACGATGGTTGGATCTGAGCAGAATTTTGATTACTTAAGAGGACGGCGCAACAACAATTTGTTTACATTAGACTTGAAGACGACCATGCTGTAGTCAATTGGGAAGCAACACCGTGGTATTGCGTTCCGGAGACGGACAGTTCTTGGAAAGAAACTCTGCTCATGAAAGTTCTGTTTAGCTCCAGACACACAGAGGAAGAAAAGAAGACTCTTTTCAGTGGTTGTAGGTAAACGAGTTTTTGCTGTGGATGTTTTACAGGAGAGAACCAGAGATTGGAGCTCACTCGAGCACCTATCATTAAAATAACGATAGAGCAGAGAAAGACTAGCAACCTATCTTCTGTGAGAAAGAAGCTGTAGGGACGAGAAGAGGGCATCCTCTGAACCCCCCACCCCCCGCCCGTTAGATTTTAAAGTCGATTTTGTACTCTGTCAAGAGAGGATAGAGTGCTTGGAGCGGCACCTCCCCAGATGTGCGTGCTCCACACAAAACACACTTTACACGGTATGTAAGATTTCTCCTCTCTACTTACACACACATCATTCTACTCAGACTTTGTTTAACACATTCTCGTGGACACAATTTCATAGCAAACAGCTTGTGTGTGCTGCATGCAAACACACTCTATTCAGTACATAAACCTTTCCTCTCTACGTACACACCATTTACAGACTCTCTTTGTACACATTCTTAGAGACACAACTTCATAGCGGACCCCAGTCGGGTTCGCGAACAATAAATGTTTTTGCATACTTCTTTGTCTCCAAGTTGTTACTTTGTTTCCATTAGCATGCTTGTATTTGAACACAAATATATCTAAAAAAATCTTCCCCCCCCCTCCCGCAAAAAAAAACTCGAAATATCTGTTACCAGAGAGCTTAATTACCTCTTTGTTTTGTTTAATATTTATCAGTTTCCACAGCAAAAATACGTATTTTCATTCATCTTTCAATATATCTTAACCTGAGGTGTTGGTCAGAATGCTATTTTATGTATTTTTCGGTTCAGTTGATCATAGGGACTTGCTACTTGGCCTATACTTTAGCCAATTACGTAATGCATCGTATATAACTTTGACCTTGAAAAGTTCTGTCATATTCGGAATTTTGACGCAATTTCAACTTCAGATTTTTCAAAATTCGAATGCTCTTTAGTAAAAATAAAAAAAAATCAAATAAATAGTTTCTGAGTTATCAACGTTTCCATGGCATAACCTTGGGAATGCTTCATAAAATATGGAGAAGTAATGCACAGATACGACTTTGGCTCATCCTTACGTTGTCAGGCAAAGGTATGAAATCTCACGACTGACTTATGTTCTTGTTAACCTATTAGATACATTTTTTTTTAAATCACATTCATTTGTTATTTCAGTGGTGGACATTGAATTCAGTTAACATCAAATTCTGTACCAGTTGAAGTGTAGCATTCCATTCATCCGTTTCAATCCTCTCATAACTTTCTTCATCATTTTCAATCTTCTCTTAATATTCTTCATCATTTTCAATCTTCTCATAATATTCTTCATCATTTTCAATCTTCTCATAATATTCTTCATCATTTTCAATTCTCTCATAATATTCTTCATCATTTTCAATCCTCTCATAATATTCTTCATCATTTTCAATCTTCTCATAATATTCTTCATCATTTTCAATCTTATCATAATATTCTTCATCATTTTCAATTCTCTCATAATATTCTTCATCATTTTCAATCTTATAATATTCTTCATCATTTTCAATCTTCTCATAATATTCTTCATCATTTTCAATCTTCTCATAATATTCTTCATCATTTTCAATTCTCTCATAATATTCTTCATCATTTTCAATCTTCTCATAATATTCTTCATCATTCATCTCATTAACTCTTATCCTCGAGTGACTTTTTTCCTTGATTAGTGGTGACTCATTAGTAAAAAAAAATGTAGTAAAAATTGCATCCATCAAATTAGTCAGGACTGAAAATGGCTTTGCAGCCCCAATGACCGTCAAGCTGACGTTTCTTTGCAAGTTTCCGTCAATTTCTTTATCTTTCTCTCTCTCTCTTTCTCTCTCTCTCCCTCTCTCTTTCTTTCTCTCTCTCTCTCTCTTTCTCTCTCTCTCCCTCTCTCTTTCTTTCTCTCTCTTTCTTTCTCTCTCTTTCTCTTTCTTTTTCTTTCTTTGTTTTTCTTCATTTGTCTGCTCTTACGTCTTTATTTTATTTAATTTAATCTTCTCTCTTTCTCCCCTCTGTTTCTCTCTCTCTGTTTCTCTCTCTCTCTCTCTCTTTCCCCCCTCTGTCTCTCTTCTTTCTCTCTCTCCTCTCTTTTTTAATCTCGTTTTCTTCAATCTCTCTCTTTCTTTTTCTCTTTTTCTTCTCTTTGTTTCTTACATTTTTGTTTTATTCAGTTTAATCTTCTTTCTTTCATTTTCTCGTTCCCCCTCTGTCTCTCTCTTTTTCTCTCACACATCCCTCCCCTCTCTCTCACACACACACACACACACACACACACACACTATTGCTATTTCACTTTCCAGCATATTGGCGTGTTCCGCTTCCTTTTCCCCTGAAATTTCTCCCTCTTCTTAGAAATATATTTTCTCCCTTTTCTCTCTCCCCCTGTCTCTCCCTCCTTCCATCTTGCACTGCCTAGCCTCCTCCCCCTCTATACATCCAGCACTGACTCATAAAAGCGCGCCAACATACTTCCTAGATGGATTCACCCAACCAATAGAAAACAGGATTTCTTCAGTGACCCAGACCGACAACAGTAAATTGTATGACTGGCCTTTCTGCTTTCTTCTCTGCTGCCATTGGCCAAGAATTTTATTTATTTGCTGTCATCTTAACCAATCAGAATGAAGCAGCAATCAAACAAATAGATTTCTACTGCGTATCTTCTAGATTGTTCTCGCGTTTTTTCTTCTTCTTTCATTCCAAACGATCAAAACATAAACAGTCATCGTAGAATTTTAGTTTTATTTCTCGTTACGCAAATCTCTTCACAAATGTACAAATGTCTTTATAAATATACTAATGTACGGGTATCTTTTAGAATGATCAGTACGCTGAAAACGCTCAAAAAACAAATATACAACAAATAAAAGTAACTGTAGTCGATAAAAGTTAATTTAAAACTGACCTGTGATATTTGTTTGTATTTTTAAACCGTTCCAACTGCTATTTATTAAAAATCAATAGTTTTGTCACACGAACATTGCAACAAAAAAATGGCGCTTGCTCGTAAGGAAGTGAGAAAGAATACGAGTAGAAAATGAACAAGAAATTTTTTTTTACATCTAATAAAAACCCATTTATAGTACGTAAAAATACAAACAAATATCATAGGTAAGTAGACAAATATTACTTCTCGACGTAAGTTAAACTCACTTGTTGCATATTTATTTTTATAACCCCGTTCTTGTTCGTTTTTTGGACCCCGTCCGCGACTGTACTGATCATTCTAAAAGATACCCCTAATGTACTTACTCGGCGCTGCCCGGGATACAGGGAACTCATTTTACGTTTTATTTTTATATTTGCTTGCATTTTTTTTTTTTTAAATATATACAGAAAAATAAATAAAATTTTAGTTGTAAGGAAGGCAACTCATTTTATAGTCTTCAAAAAAAAAAAAAATGATTTATTCCCTTTGATGATTTTGATTTTTCGGTCATAATTGAAAAATGTTTCCATTTTACCAGTCATCCGGGCAGGAACACATCATTTTTTTAAAAATAAGCTGTAGTGAAGTACGTTATTATCGTGCCAATAACATGGGACAACAAGTAGAAAAAAAAAATGAAAAGTTTTATATGTCTGCTTAAATGCTATTTAGGTCTAACTTTTTTAAATCTCATAAGATAACTTTATGTTAGAAAAAAAATATATATGTTAACTCTTACTTAAAAGAATAAGAGTTATACCCCTTAGCTGATTTTTCTTTTTAGGTGTTTCCATAAGAATGTCTCCATATTAACAAACTGCCGAACCAGGTAAAGTATTTTTTTAAAATAAATCTTTTGTTTCTTTATGGAAATTGCTCCAGACAAGGCATGATGCCACTTTATGTAAAGAGCTAAAAAAAATATTACTTCAAGGTCAGAAACATCCAACGATAAGTGCTAAGTGGATAGATTCCGACCCAGAAAACAGCAATTTTTACCCCTTTGTCAGAAACATCTCATCAAATGTGTGGATTAAAGGAAAAATAAGGAAATCGAGAGTTACGAGGCTGCCGAAAATAAACCCACGGTTCACTTTCTACTCTCCTTGTAGTGAAGTATGTTAGAGTAAAACAATATTAAAACAAAATAAAGATTGGCTAGTCAGAATCAAAGTTTGATATGCCAGCTTAAATGCTATTTAGGTCCAACTTTTAAAAACTGACAAGATAACTTTATATATTAGATAACTCTACATTTATATAACAGCACATACCTTTAAAATATCTATGTTGTATATTTGATGGATGTAGTTCTTCGAAGCATGTCTAGATAATCAATATTAAGTTAATAAGTGTGGTAGATGTCCTCCCCCCGTAGGCTGTAACTAGCGGAAGATGGCGATGATGGCGATGATGGGCGACTTGGTCCAAATCCAGGTGGGCTTTTGTACTATCATATGCCACTGAACAATATACTGTAATCAATATTACTTATAACTCAGTAATCATTTATAATCTTGATCTTTTTAAGTTGTGTTTAACTGAAGCTATTTCCATGATTCGACCATATCCTCGGCCCAACATTCACAGGCATTATAAATTGGAATAAACACATAGAAGATACTGACAAGTCTGCTGCAAAGAAGGTGGGCTCCCTCTACCGGGCTAGAAAACTTCTCTCGCCTGTCAGTATCCTATATCTCTATAAGGCCACTATTCTCCCATGCCTTGAGTAGTGTTGCCACATTTAGGCTGGTGCACCAACAACTAGTCTCTCGCTTTTGGACGGGGGTGCTAAAAAGAGCCTCTAACCTAATAGGTCTCGTACTGTCTACCAAGCTCCAGCCCCTGTCCCATCACCGCAATATTGCATCCCTGTTCTTCTTTTACAAGTACTTCAACGAAATGTGCTCCAACGGACTTACTGCACTTGTACACTCCCCCTCCTCAACATAAATACCCGACTAGCAGCAAAATCTCACCCCTTCACTGAACAGGTCCTCAGATGCCAGAAAACTTTCTACTCTAATAGCTTCTTTCCTCTGACCACTTGCCTTTAGAATTTCCTCCCTGTTTCTCTAACAGTACCAACATACAGAAATTTAAATGTAATATGAACAAACATCTTGTTGACTAAGTCCCACTTAGGATGCCCCGTATAAATTCTGCCCCCAATCACAGTGGCAATCTGCCTTGTTTGGGATGAATAAAAATAAAAAATTAAAATTTTGAAAATTAATGTAGTCTTCAATTTTGTAACTATGTTAGTGATTTTATGTATTCTTTCTTTATTACATCTTTCTCTCTATTTGTTTACCCTGACAATACATGTTCTTTATCAATTGTATTGGAACAATTAACTTAGTCTTTCATTTTTTAACTCTGTTATTTTATGTATTTTTTCTTCATTGCATCTTTCTCTCCTTATTTGTTTACCCCAACAATACAGGTTCTTTATTGATTGTGTTGGGCAATTAACGTAGTCTTTCATTTTGTAACTACGTCTGTGATTTTCACTCCTTTTATTTGTTCTTTCTTCGGTCTGTTCTCCCTTTATATATCATGTCACATTAAGTAATATCTATCAGGTTTCTTGTGGCCCTCTTACGTTTGTCTGTGATAAACTATCTCTGTGAAAATAAATGAATATATATATATACATATATATATATATATATATATATATATATATATATATGAAAAATATTTGTTATTGTTTATTATCTACGGACGTATACGTTTCGTCTCTTTTTCAATCGGGACTCATCAGCGTAGAAGTATGACTATTCACTACCGGTCACACGATTCGAAACCCTGGATTATACGTATTTTTCAACTTAAATCCAACATCTTAAACCTTGCGGCCAATATTTGAACAGCTCATAAACTATGGTAGTTTAAACACATTTAAAGCAGCGATGACAGCACAGGCATTCTACTTATATTAAGGAATGATGCATTATAAAGCAAATATATATATATATATATATATATATATATATATATATATATATATATATATTTATATTGAGAAAGGGATCATACATCCTTAAGAAAACGTTTTTTGAATTGTATTACAGAATTTTGAAAAAACCAAGAAACATTTTTTAATATATATTTATTAAATGAATAAAATCATTTTTTTTCATAAATATATGTCTGAGACTTTCACTGATAATCAGCCTTGTCAAAGTATAATTTCCTTTCTTTGTTTTTTTTTCCCCCTCTTCATCTTGTCGGTGTTAAAATCGCAAGAAAATCTCCTCGTGGTCCCGAAAGATTATGTCAGAAATTTATTTTCTTCTTCTTCTTCTTCTTCTTTTCTTTTCTTCTTCTTCTAAAACCCCCTTTTATAAGAACTTGTAATGAATGACTGCTGCTGATGGCACGCGTCGGGTGTCTGAAGCGTGGGCGTTTGACGCCGGAAGCTGTTGAAATAACCGCGAAATTCAATCAGTTGCTGAAACAATCTCGAGGTGAAGAGGTCGGTCGACACAACTCGGACATGAGAAAGTCCTAAAAACAAGAATGTTAAAACAGGAACATGTAGAGAGCATGCCTGTAAAAATCTTCAAAGAAGTTGGAGTTTCAACTAGTGTTCGAGGTTGAATATTTACGTTGGACGGAGAAGTCCACTGAATTCTAAAAACAGAAACAAGGAAGATATTAATTTGAAAGGCAAATGTGCCTTTAGAAAAGACAAAACGAAGTGTGTTTCGAAAGATGTCTCCAAATGAAGAGTTGACGTGAAAGAGTGCCACTATTCTCAAAAGGAGTCGATCGAAGAAACGATGCGATGTTAATGAAAAAAAATGAACAATCAAAGGGAAACAAATCAGCACGAACTAAAAGGACTTTTCTATATTCTTCTGGTATTTTTTTATTTTACTAACAAAATTCTTACAAGTAAGTCTTTCTCTTTTTCTGACATGTCTTTCCTAGCAAAGTTAATAAGCCTTCGGGCAGCATAATTAGGACTTTATTTATGCAGCCTTTCCGTGTGTCCATCGGAACTTAAATTCAGTCTATGAAGTGAACTTTGAGCCATGAACTTTCTGCCGAACTCATTTTGCCTTTTTTTTTCTTTCTTCAATAAATTATTTGTTGTTTAAAATAGCTTGTTCTTTTCTCTTACTGTTTGCTTTATTGTCTAGTTATTGCCCGAGGTCTTTTACGTGTATCGGTTTTGGCCTGTACGTGGTTAAAATTGCGATAATTATTTATCGTCTGGTCTTGTTGACGGACTCGAAGAAAATGAGATGATGTGTAAGGCACAGTTACGCAGGTTAAGCAATCATGAATAAGCTTTCAATAAACCGGAAGCGAAATATCGATTCTTCTTACATTGCATTGTGATCCTTTGTCTGACATTTGTTTATTTCTTGTTCCATTTTCTTATAAATTTTGTCAGATTTGCATTCTTACACTCTATTTTATATTTACACACACGCACACACATATCCACTATGACTGTACAATCCCTACAGCTACATATCTAGAAAACGGAGCTGTTATACCTGACATCATAATATGGGACAAAAGGGAAAAAGTAGCAACCCCAGTTGAAGTCAGTGTCCCTAATGATGCAGGATTGAACAGTGCAGAAAGGAAAAAGATTACGAAATACCAAGGTCTTATGTACGACATGAAAAGAAACTGGAATCTTAGGAAAATCTCCATAATACCAGTAATTATAGGAGCAACAGGACTAATGAAGAAGGATTTCAAAAGCTATCTGGCGAGTATACCCGGTGAAGGGAGTGCAAGAGAAATACAAACTACTATACTTAAAGGGACGGTTAGAATCTTAAAACGATCTCTAGGCTGGAGTGTCTGAAATAGCCGGTGAATGTTTGGCATCCGATAGGATACCCCATCTCCAGCAAAAACAGAAAGATAAGAAAAATAAAAAATAGAAGTTTGAATTACCTGCTAGACACCGTCCTCGACTGTCTTCGGTCTCTCTGTACAAGGGTTTGTCAGGACAACCTGACATGAGGATACTTCACCCTACAAGTAAACCCTGACCAAATATTCAAAATAACATAGTATTCAAAGCCCAAATAAGATCTCCTCTGTATTGTTACCCCACACTGACTCACACGCGGAATGGTTCACTTTCTCCTAGTGATGTTACTTCAAGTAACGGCACTTAGCTGGATACTCCACCAGACCAGATGAATTCTTGTCTTGGAATCCAGTAAGACCAATAGACTACAAGAAAGATATACTATAACATAGTTAACTGGTCGAAGAAGAACACTCGAATAGATATATGTATCTCATATCGAGATCAAGTATTATTAGCCCAGGAAGGGACCCAGTGATTTCTGAGAACTTCCACTGAAATAAAATGTAAAAAAAAAACAAACACGCATTCTCTTTTATATATACACAGACGCACGCACACACAAATATATTTACAAAAACGCATTCTTTTATATATACACACACACATAAATATATTTACAAATACATTCTCTTTTATGTATACACACACGCATGCTCACATAAATATATTTACAAACACACATTGTCTTTTATATACACACACACGCACACTGAAGTCAGTGTCCCTAATGATGCAGGATTGAACAGAGCTGAAAGGGAAAAGATTACGAAATACCAAGGTCTTATGTACGACATGAAAAGAAAATGGAATCTTAGGAAAATCTCCATCATACCAGTAATTATAGGAGCAACAGGGCTAATGAAAAAGAATTTCAAAAGCTATCTGGCGAGTATACCCGGTGAACTGAGTGCAAGAGAAATACAAACAACTGCACTTAAGGGGACGGTTAGAATCTTAAAACGATCTCTAGGCTGGAGTGTCTGAAATAGCCGGTGAATGTCAGACATCCGGTAGGATGCCCCATCTCCAGCAAAAACAGAAAGATAAGAAAAATAATAATAAAAAATATATTTACAAACACACATTCTCTTTTATAAAATAGGAAAGGGGGGGGGGGGGAGAAAAAGAAGAAAAGGAACCTATATGGAATTCTTCCCTTTCCCATGGCTTGACGCTATTCAACAAATCCGAAATCCTCATCCCCTTCGAAGACGCCTGCTGATACGAACCAAACCATGTCCAATTTGTCCTTCCCCCTGACTTTTTCATACATCTTTTCTCCACAGCATTTCATTTTATGATATATCGTGCATTTTATCCTCATATATATATATATAAGAAAATATAACATAACACAGGTAAGCAGGACATTTTTTAATAACAAAATAAGTTAGCAAAAAATTAATCTGGAACAAAAAACTAGATCTAATATACGGAACGTTTTAGTTCTTTTTTTTTAAGGAAGTGGTATCTGATCAACTCTGCTGGGAAGCCATGAGATCAAATACTGTTTTGTTTTTAAATTCTCAAAACAGTTTTTCATGGTAAACAACTGATGATCTCTTAAATAATGTTAAGACTAGCGTAAATTCTTGGAAGCAAACTAATATAATGACTGTAAAAAGTAAATTGACGTATAAAGTAGTTTTCCAACTGAGGACTAAAAGTGTTTTGTTTTTTTATATATAGTTTTAATGGTTGAAAAACTTCTAAGACTATATATATATATATATATATATATATATGATTATTTTTATTTACACAGACATGTACAAAATCTGCGACACTAGCATGTCGATGTTATCGATCAACAACTGTTATAAGGTTCTTTCCAAATATGATCTAAGGTTAAGATCGGATTTTAACTCTGCCTGATGAGATATCAGTTTATAACAGCTGTTGATCGATAACATCGACATGCTAGTGTTGCAGATTTTGTACATGTCTGTGTAAATAAAAATAATCATATATAAAAGATCTATTTGATATTGAGCACTTTTTATAAGCCCGGTTGAAATTCTTTGGATTACTATCCCATGGATATTTACCTTGCCTGGATTATTATTATTATTAATATATATATATATATATATATATATATATATATATATAAGAATCATTTATTTTTCTTAACCTTTTTTTTTCAGATTAGATTTTGTTTTATTTGTCCCATGTTTAAAATGTTTTTTTTCTTTTCTTTTCGTAAAGATGTTTTCGGCTTTTTTATCAACCAGCGTCCACAAAATAAATGAATAGCAAATATTAATAAAAACAGTGGTACATTGTTAGATTAGGACCCACGCTAACCCCCACCCTGACCCTAACGGCGGGGTTAAAGTTAGTGTGGGTCCTAATGTAAATAAGCGCCAAAATAGTTATTAACATTATCTATATAATAATACACTACGGCAAGTTCATGTTTGTACGTACATTATCACCCTTCCCCCTATTTTTAAAAGATGGATTCGCCCGATCGTCGAAGATGCAATGCAAAAGAAAGTATTTTCAAAAAGTCCGTCTGATACCGCTGTTGTATCGAACAAAAAAAATCGAATTAAAATAAACTTTTTTGGCTTTCGGACGAAGATCAACGTGTAGTATCTGTTCTCTCCAAAGATGGTACAACAATAATGCTGTGGGGTCTGCGTTTGTGCCAGACGTCCATCAAATGGAAATATGCCACAAACTGCTACAAGGGTTTTAGAGATAGACCCCCATAACAGATATATTCTAAAAACTATATCACAGAGATATGCAACTGTGAAATTTCCACGGGTCCTGCTGTAAAAATGCAGTAGGTTGCAATTTTTTAGCGATTCATATGAATGGCAGACGTTGCAAGTGTTAGGGTTAGGGTTAGGGTTGGGTTAGGGTTAGGGCAGACGTTGCAAGTGTTAGATGCTCAGCCAAAGGAAAGAAGGGGGGGAGCATTAAGAAAGGTTTTGATTGGGCCACTCAAGAGTTTATTTCTCTTTGAAATAAAGTAAGTACCTCATAAAAGGCAGGGACTCATGCTGGGATGCCCACAGACCGCCCCCCCCCCTGATAATCCTCTGTCTGACAGTTATCTCAAGTTAAAATCTCAAGTGGCAAGAGTTTAGGTGGTCCAGTACTGACCTGTGAGAAAGACCCGGTCAAGAGGAAGGGAGATGGGAGGAGGAGGAGGAGGCCTGGCCCTTTAGGCATGACAGGAAGTTGGGTTTTCTGGGAGAGCTGGCAATGAGTTTAAGCTGGGTGTCCTTCGAGACAAGGTGGGCCCATTGGAGCTCTGAGCCAAAGGACTGTGTGGGACTTATACTTTATTTTGCTGGGGTAAAAGAAATCTCATTTTGCAAGTCTGCCATTCAACTTGGGAACACGAGTATCATTTATAACATTCAACAAATAAATTTGTTACTTGTTGATAGACTGGACTCATGAAAATTCTTTGTTGAGACGAGATCGAACAGCAACCTTGAACCGGCACATGTGGAATGATGCGGCGAGTGCAGCCAACGCAAGTATACATACATACATACATACAACACATGCATAAGTGCATACATACATGCATACATACATGCATGTTCACACTGCTAGATATAATATTAAATCTTAAAATAAAAAGTATTTCTCCCCCCTCGACGTAAATTCACTAGACAAACCCGACAATCAACTAAATCATTCATTCACTGTGGAGGTCCCCAGATGCCGGAAAGCCTTCTACTCAAATAGCTTCTTTCCTCGTGCTGCTGGCCTCTCAAACTCCCTCCCTGCCCCCTGTTTTCCCTGACAGTAATGACATGCAGAAATTTAAAACTAATGTAAACAGACATCTCGCTGCGCAGATCCCAATTTAGGTTGACCCCCCCACCTCCTCCTCTTTTCTTTTTTCTCAGTAGCCCCTTACGTCTACAGTGGCGGCCTGCCTTGTCTGGGGTAAACTATGTCAAAAAAAAATTTTTTTAAGTTATTAAAATTACGAAAATAAACATATGAATGTACATAGAATCTAAAAGAAAATGTAAAGTTCCGAAGGGTTAGAGTTAGGGTTAGGGTTAGGGTTAGGGTTAGAGTTAGAGTTAAGGTGCATTTATTTAAATCGTGTACCATTATGGGAGACATAGAATAATAATGAAGAAATAAAGAAAAACGAAAAAAGAGGGAAAGATGGTCTCTGCTTATAGAAATAATATACTCGTCACTGGAACATTGTTATGTGGTATACTTGTCTCATGACACTGTATTCAATGCAGCCTATTTGCCACTAGATCTGTATCATGTAGTAGACTTTTCTTCAACAACACCTTTTTCAAAACTGAACTCAGGAACAATGTGCTTGTCAATGGAACTTAATTATGTGGTATACTTTTTTCCAACAACACTGTTTTCAATACCGATCACTCTCGCTTAGCCCTTTTGAGTGCTAAAACATGACAACTTCTATTAGGATCATCTTTTATTGATGGCAAAGTACACTGATCACACATGCTCAATATGTTTAAATACTCTTGTTCCAGCATGCACTTGTTCTTTTTCGTATCCAGGTTCTGCATGCCAGGCAGAGATGAGCCCTTTTATGGTGGCGATAATGTAAGTAAAGAGTATTTCCACCACTCTATTCAGGTTCAGGCTCATCACGTCCGCCACACGTGGACAATTATGAAAAACGAACACTAATTTTGCCTCTAATTCTCAAAGATTCATCAACGGTAAATTAAAATTCTTGATGAATGACTTTTCGGTTTATGTTGCGCGATCACGAAAGAAATGGCTGCTACTTTGCTGGCCTTTTGATAAATGGAAGATGTACGACTGAGCTCCAATCTCTGGTTCCTCCTTGGAAGACATTCACAGCGAGAACTCGTCTTCTTACCACAGTTTCCATGAACATTTTTCACCCCAAACAGGACATAATTGCTACTGAACATGACATCAAAATCTGACCCTCAAGATCGTCACGGACATGTGCCCACATTAAGGACGGCTTTCCATGTGGCAGGGACATCTCCAAAAAACAGTTTAAAATAATTTTGCACAAAAACGACTTCGCAATCCAGTGGAAGATCATCTCTTCTATTCTCTACAGCCTCTTTCTCACAAAAGAGACGTTGCTAGTCTCTCTCTACTCTATCGTTAGGTTCATAGAAGTTGCTCGACTGAGCTCCAATCTCTGGTTCCTTCTTGTAAGACATTCACAGCAAGAACTCATTCAGCTACCACAACTGAAAAGAACTTTCTTTTCTTCCTCTGTGTGCTTAACATCAAACAGAATTTCCATGAACAGAGTTTCTTTCCAAAATCTTCCCATCCATGGGGAACATTACTATGAGACTGCTTCCCTGCAGCGTACAACATGGTCTTCTTCAAATCCAATGTCAACTTTTCATAAACCGTCCTCAAAAGTAATCAAACTTTGTTCATTTCATTAATCATTTTCAATCCTCTCATAATATTCTTCATCATTGAACTGACAAGCTATTCATGGAACTTGCTCGACTGAGCTCCAATCTCTGGTTCGTCCTTGTAAGACATTCACAGCGAAAACTCGTCTTTCTACCACAGCTGAAAATAACTTTCCTTTCTTCCTATGTGTGACTAACATAAAACAGAATTTCCATGAACATTTAAAAAAAAACCTTTTGTTCACCCCAAACAGGACCTATTTCTACTGAAACATCAGGGGCTACTATGATAGAGGCCATACTTTTCGGGGGCAACGTGGGTGGGGAGTTGGGCAGAAAATTGTTTAAATTTCTGCATGTTCGTACAGTTAGGGAAACAGGGAGCAGGGAGAAAATTCCAACGGAACGCGGTCCGAGGAAAGAAGCTATTAAGAGTAGGAAATCTTCCGGCATCTAGAGCCTTCTATAGTGAAGGGGTGCGATTTTGTTGCTAGTCGGGTGGGTCAGGAGTAATTACTTTTTTTTTTCTAAGAACTTTCCATCTGTGGAAGACATTAACATGGGACTGCTTCCTTGCAGTTTACAACATGAAATCTTGATGTCAACCAAAACTTGTCATAAACCGTCTCACATAAGTAATCAAATTTGTTCATTAGATTCATCATTTTCAATCCTCTCATAATATTCTTCATCATTCATCATATTAACCCTTATCCTCTAGTAGCTTTTGGCTTTGATAAGTGTTAACTCATTAAAAAAAAAAAAATGATGAGTATGTAGTTACTCTGACCCAGAGTGCTAGTACCTGTTGGGGTTGCATCCATCGAATTTGCTCCGGACATGACACTAAACTGCCTTGGGCAAGGTGTTCGTCCCTGCTTCGCCCCAACCACCCTGAAATCTATCTTTCCCAGCCCTTTTTAACTTTTTTTTTTTTTTTGCCTACCCTATTTCCCAACCCTATCAACTACTCAAGATCTCCTCCTCCCAACCATTCTGGGTATGACATAAAATTGCATCCAGCGATAAGGCCAGAATTTGCTAGTATTGAAGAGAGTGGAGTCAACTACACTTAGGTCTACTACTATCAGGGTGCTTATCTATGGGGTAAATAGAAACTACCGATGATTCTTTTTTCTTCTTTCCAAAATTAAAATTCATGAGAAAAAAAAAATCGTTAAAGGGAAGTAACTCAGTAGCATCAATGAATTCACACACGCTTTAAATGGAAGTTAAAATCGTATCACAATCATCGTCTCACGTGACAATCTCCTTCCACATGCATTGGCGCTTTGCAATAATCCAAGTCATGTAGGTCATCAACTTGTCTAAAATGACATCTAAGGATCCAATGGCAATGGTGACCTCGGGTCCTTTGCCACATCTGCATCCTGAGCTTTAACATAGATCTGAATGATAGTGAGGAAAAGTGTGTGAAAGACTAAAGAATCAGTGTTGGCTACACAAACGGCAGTTTATTTATTTATTTGTTTGTCATGCCTCCTTGGGCATCTCCCCTTTAACTATCTTCTCAATTCAACTGTTAAAAAAAAAAAAAAAATAATAATTAAACTCTTAGTACAGTATCGATATCCAGATCAAATTCTGTTAAATATTTCATTTGACAACTCCCAAAAGTGCCCCCTCAACTTCTCCCTCCTACCACTTTCTCTGAATTCATCCAACCTCATCTTAAACTGATCCACGCTATTGCTGTTCTTAATCTGATCTGGCAACTTATTCCAAAACCATTACTCTGTGAGACAAAAAAAAACTTAACTGGTTTTTGAAAACTGCCTTGAGAATAACCTTCCAGTTGAAGTAGATCTATATTTCCTGGCACTATACCGTCACATTAACAGCAGGAAAAATGATTCTTCAGTTTTTATTTCATTTGTTTTTAAATTTTATTGTGGAAAACTTTTTTTCTTTTCAATAAACTTTCTATATATTAAATATATTTTGTCATTTTAAAAATTTTATTGTGGAAAACTTTTTTGTAAAAATAAATTTCTATACATATATTAAATATATTTTGTACTTTTAAAAAAAATTTATTGTGGAAAACTATTTAAAAAAAAAAACTTTCTATATATTAAATATATTTTGTCATTTTTTAAATTTTATTGTCGAAAACTTTTTTTTTTAAAATAAACTTTCTATATATTAAATATATATTAAATATATTTTATCATTTTTTAAAAATTTTATTGTGGAAAACTTTTTTTGAAAAATAAACTTTCTATATATTAAATATATTGTCATTTTTTTTAAATTTTTATTGTGGAAAACTTTTTTTTTTTAAATAAACTTTCTATGTATTAAATATATTTTGTCATTTTTTTAAAAATTTTATTGTGGAAAACTTTTTTTTCTTTTCAATAAACTTTCTATATATTAAATATATTTTGTCATTTTTTAAATTTTATTGTGGGAAACTTTTTTATAAACTTTCTATATATTAAATATATTTTGTAATTTTTTAAATTTTATCGTGGAAAACTTTTTTTTATAAACTTTCTATATATTAAATATATTTTGTCATTTTTTAAATTTTATTGTGGAAAACTTTTTTTTATAAACTTTCTATTTATAAAATATATTTTGTAATTTTTTAAATTTTATTGTGGAAAACTTTTTTCTTTTCAATAAACTTTCTATATATTAAATATATTTTGTCATTTTTTTAAATTTTATTGTGGAAAACCTTTTTTTAATAAACTTTCTATATATTAAATATAATTTGTAATTTTTTAAATTTTATTGTGGAAAACTTTTTTTCTTTTCAATAAACTTTCTATATATTAAATATATTTTGTCATTTTTTAAATTTTATTGTGGAAAACTTTTTTAAAAAATAAACTTTCTATATATTAAATATATTTTGTCATTTTTTTAAATTTTAGTGGAAAACTTTTTTAAAAAAATAAACTTTCTATATATTAAATATATTTTGTCATTTTTTAAATTTTAGTGGAAAACTTTTTAAAAAAAATAAACTTTCTATATATTAAATATATTTTGTCATTTTTTAAATTTTAGTGGAAAACTTTTTTAAAAAAATAAACTTTCTATATATTAAATATATTTTGTCATTTTTTAAATTTTATTGTGGAAAACTTTTTAAAAAAAATAAACTTTCTATATATTAAATATATTTTGTCATTTTTTAAATTTTAGTGGAAAACTTTTTTAAAAAAATAAACTTTCTATATATTAAATATATTTTGTCATTTTTTAAATTTTAGTGGAAAACTTTTTAAAAAAAATAAACTTTCTATATATTGAATATATTTTGTCATTTTTTCGTACTTTGCTATAACTCGCCCTAAACCCAAGTATTTATAAACACATCTACAATATAGAAGCGCCTGTTTACTTCGGATATATTGTCATCGATAGCATACGGCCTACAAACTCAATATTTTATTCTGATTTTTCAGTTTCCTTTGTGGAAACTTGACCTATGTTCTTAACAACAATTACTGTCAAATAATATTGTATCCCACTCGGAATTATTTTACAATGGTGACATATTTCATTACTGACCGACAAACCAATAGAAGCAGCAGCAGCAGCATATTACATTTATTGAGGCTTAGCTTCATCATATTGTTGTATAGAGCTCATGTGGTAGCAGATCGAACTGAACATCTTAGGGTCCCATTTTCAGTCTTGCTATCATCTTTTTTTTTTAAATAAATTATTTAATATTAATGCATTGTTTAATCCAGGGCAACGCCGGGTAGTTTAAAATAATATGAACGTAATTTTATTTAAAAATAATATGAACGTAATCTTATTTAAAAATAATATGAACGTAATCTTATTTAAATATAATATGAACGTAATTTTATTTAAAAATAATATGAACGTAATTTTATTTAAAAATAATATGAACGTAATTTTATTTTAAAATAATATGAACATAATTTTATTTAAATATAATATGAACATAATTTTATTTAAAAATAATATGAACGTAATTTTATTTAAATATAATATGAACATAATTTTATTTAAAAATAATATGAACGTAATCTTATTTTAAAATAATATGAACGTAATCTTATTTAAAAATAATATGAATGTAATTTTATTTAAATATAATATGAACGTAATTTTATTTAAATATAATATGAACGTAATTTTATTTAAAATAAACTTGTTAAAAATTAAAGTCTTTCACAAAAACAAAACTTATGAAATTTTTCTTTATTGTAATAGCAATAAAGAAATTAGTTTGGTTTTCAATTAAAGACTTTTCATCATTTAATTTAATATTTTTGAAATTATATATATATATATTTTAACATAGTTCACCCTAAACAAGGCAGGCCGCCACTGTAGACGTAAGGGGCTACTGAGAAAAAGGGTGAAAGTTTGTTTTTGTTTTTTTGGGGGAGGGGGGGGGGTCAACCTAAGTTGGGAGCCGTGCAGCAAGATGTTCTGTTTACATTAGTTTTAAATTTCTGCATGTCATTACCTTCGGGAAAATAGGGAGCAGGGAGGGAATTCCAGAGTCCAGCAGCACGAGGAAAGAAGCTTTTGGAGTAGAAAGCTCTTCGGCATCTGGGGACCTCCACAGTGAATGGATGGGATTTATCAGATTGTCGGGTTGGTCTAGTGAATTTACGTCGAGAGGGCACCAGAGCAGCAAGTTTATCAGAGCACATATATATATATATACCAACCTTTTTAAATAAATATTTATTATTATTACCTACAGGCATCGATGTTTCATGCTTATGCAATCTTCAGTGTAGGAGACTTAATTCTTGCCGGTCAGAAAGCACAAATCCGGTTTCAAAGTCATCACTAACTCGTAGTCCAGTATTCTACCCCTCGGCCACTATATATATATATATATATATAGATATGTACATAGTTATCCACAGACAGTTTCACTGTATCATCACAGCTCTTCCACGTGGCAAGGCAAATAGGTTCTTCAAGCCGAGATCAAAACCAAACTGTTTTGACAACAGGCGATCATCTTACCCTTACACTATCAGCACAACAAGCTAACTGCAGCATTTTCCAAAGTTGAGAGTGCTCGCTTTTTCTTTTTAAACAGACAGCTATGCATCATCAGTATTGGCCACCGGTAACCAGAGTGCTCAACACACAAGATGGAATATTGTTCATAGAGGTTGGATATGAATCTGTTTATATAATTGTGCTCAATAACAAGTAGAGCCATATATTTATTTATGTAAAACATATCTTGCTACACATATGCACACATTTTGACAAGAGACAAAAGACGATAAGTCTCATCAGGCAATGAATTAAGATAGAACGGTACAAAATGAAGGACATCACATGACCAAATTTTGTAGACCACCCAACTTTATCCCCCGCCCCCTAGCCCTTTCTCTTTCTCCCCCATCTTACGAACGCGTTAAACTTTCCCTATCCAAAATTTTATTACTATAAATTTCGAAAGGGTAAAAGCAAATCGCGTCCTATTCGTTAATTCGACTTTCACACGTAATGCGGAACAGAAGAAACGAACGAGACGAGAGGATTGGTGTCCCTATTTACTTGCCCCTCCCCACGAGGGCAGAGTTAGATACAAGGTCGGTTCTTAATGTGGGGAAAATCCAGCTGCCCCCAAAAATTGGAATAAAAAATTAAAATTGCCTCAGTCTAGAAGCGCTTCTCCTTCCCTGACCGAGGACAAAAAAGATGAAGTGCTGTATTAGAACAGACACAACATAACTGATAACTCGCATAACTGATTTTTATTTTTAGGTGATTATATAAAAATGTTCCCTTCCCTGTAAACCCTACACAGCAAGAACTCGTCTTTCTACCAACACTGCAAATCGCTCTCCTTTCTTCCTCTGTGAACTTAAAATCAAACGGAACTTCCATGAACAGAGTTTCTTTCCAAGAACTTCCCATCTGTGGAACACGTTACCGCGGGCATGTTTTCCCAAAGACTACAACAGGGTCGTTTTCAAGTCCAATGTCAACAAATATCTATCGAGTCGTTCATCCTGTGATCCTGTGAATTAATCATAGTTCGCAATCCTTTCATAGTACCGTTCCAATAATCCAACTGAAAATCTCACTGACCCTTATCCTCGAGTGGCTTTTTGGCCTTTGTAAGTGGTGTACCATTGGTAGAAAAAAAAAGAGTAAAGATATGTAAACTTTTAATTTAATTTTAATAATAGTTTAACGAATGCCATGTTTATATGTTGTCACTTATTTGTTTAAATAAAATCAAAACAGGTTAAATGTTTTGTTTACAAAACAACTGGTTGGCTTGTTTATGATCCGACCAGAAGTTTAAGAAAATAAAAATGGTTTGAAGCAAAAGTGACCTTAGTCGATCATTTTGTCTTTCATATCAAAAAGATCCGATGACCACAATGCAATGCTCTTATTTTAGAGATTGAACTGTTGGATTTAATGGCATTAAATCATTTTATGCCAAATATTTCTCATATTATAGATATTTAGGAAAGATGTGGGACACATCACCACAGGACTACTTCCCTGCAGGCTACAACATGGTCACCGTCAAATCCAGTGTTAACAAATACTTGTCATAAATAATCAAATTTTGTCCATTCCATTCATCATCTTCAATCCTCTCATAATATTCTTCATCATTAAACTGACAATCTATCCGTCATTTTTTTTTTTTTAGCTTAAAACTTAGTTCACCCCAAAAAAGGCAAGTTGCCACTGCAGACGTAAGGGGCTACTGAGAAAAAGGGTGAAAGTTTAGGCGGTCATCCTAAATTGGGAGCTGTGCAGTGAGATGCTTGTTCATATTAGTTTTAAATTTCTGCATGTTGGTACAGTCGGGGAAACAGGGAGCAGGGAGGGAGTTCCAAAGGCTGGCAGCTCGAGGAAAGAATTTATTGGAGTAAAAGGTTCTCTGGCATCTGAGGACCTTCAGTGAATGGATGGGATTTAGCTGATTGTCGGGTTTGTAGAGTGAATTTACGTCGAGGGGGGCACCAGAGCAGCAAGTTCATCGGAGCACATTCCATTGAAGTACTTGTAAAACAACCACAAGGTTGCAACATTGCGACGATGGGAGAGGGACTAGAGCTTGGTGGATAGTGAGGGACTTATTAGATTAAAGATTCTTTTTTGGGACACTGTCTGAGAGGGAGAGACTAGTGGGTGATGCACCAGCCCAGATGTGATAACAATACTCCATGCATGGGCAGATGATGGCTTTGTAGAGATATAGGATACTGTCAGGTGTGAGAATTTTTCTAGCACGGTAGAGGGAGCTCACTTTCTTTGCAGCAGCCTTGGCAATGTCTTCTATGTATTTGTTCCAATTCATGTTACCTGCGAATTTTTGAACATTGGACTCTCAGGTAGGGTGTTATTTGCCATGGCAATCAGTGGTTGAAAAGGCTTTTGTAGTTGTTGAAGGAAAGGAGCTTTGTCTTAGCAGCATTAACCCTTATCCTCAAGTAACCTTTAGCCTTAATAAATGGTGAAAAAAAAAAAAAAAAAAACATAAATTAGAACATTTCTTTCATATATATATATATTTTTATTTATATATTTTATGTCACTCCCCCCTTGATGTGAAAGCGTTGACCTTTTGTCTTCATTTTTATATCTACTATTATACTAAAACACAGTTAATCAACGTTTGTTTCCCTAAAGCTTTTTTTCCTATATATTTTAATCACACAAAATACATGCTAAAATATTCCTGGTTTGAGATTGAGTTATGTTTTAAAAAGAAAAGTTCATTTTAATTAGTTGTAATTTGCAATTAAGTCACCAATTGACCTATATCTTACTAAGTTTCTGTCTGTCACCCTCTTCTTTTCTCACTGCATCTTATTTGAGCCTCCCCCCCCCCTCACTCTTATTTTATAAAAGAATAAAAGGATTCGAATAAGTCATCATTCACCATGTTGTAATATGATTTAACCCATAGCTGAGAGAGAAAGAAAGAAAAAAGGAGGGGGTATATAGCGAGCAGAAAGAGACTAATTTTAGGTTTTTACATTATTTTTTAAATATTTAACTGGCATCTTAAACTGATTCAAACAATCTAACATACTCAATGGGTGACCTAAGTGGTCACATATTTTTCTAGTTTGAGGATGAAATCTCGTTTCCTTTAGGAATTGTATTGATTTGTTTCATTTGGTTGAATGGCTTGGTTCAATCTCGCTGAATGGCTTGGTTCAATCTCGCTGAATGGCTTGGTTCAATCTCGCTGAATGGCTTGGCTCAATCTCGCTGAATGGCTTGGCTCAATCTCGCTGAATGGCTTGGCTCAATCTCGCTGAATGGCTTGGTTCAATCTCGCTGAATGGCTTGGTTCAATCTTGCTGAATGGCTTGGTTCAATCTTGCTGAATGGCTTGGTTCAATCTTGCTGAATGGCTTGGTTCAATTTTGCTGAATGGCTGGCATTGGACTCCATTCCGAGTGTTTCAGTAACATGCATATCGCTTACATCAGAGTGATCATTCACCTTTCAATAAATAGCTGTGAACAATATATGTGTGGCCCGTACATTAGAGATTAAAAATAATCATATAAATATAAACAGCTCTTAATAAAAAAGGGACTTATAGGATTTATTTATAATAATAAATAAATGTCATAACTGAGAAAATAAATAGTTAAATTTGATCATTTGTATTATTTGTCATCTTGGTTGGTATTTTCACGTTTTGATGTGGAGTCATGACGCAACAAATAAAAGTGTTGAGTAACAATCAGTTCTAAGTGACAGTTTTTCTGGGGGTTGAGGGTTCAATCCTCACAGGAGATACTAAGAATAAAATAAAAATTACTTAACACTTCTGCTTGGTCATGGCTGACGGAATGAGAACAATCTACCCCCTTGGATTAAATGAAGGGTTCAGTTTGAAATTCTATGTAGGTTCCTGAGTTTGATATAAAGATTCTGATGTGCAAAACGGTGCACCTGAAGAAGGTCGGAGTTACATCGGCTGAAACGTTGTGAAAATAACAACCAAGACGAGAAAAGTATTCCGAATAATCCCAAAAGAATAATTAATAATATTTTGATGAATTTCAATAAAATAATAATAATAATAATAATAATAATAATAATAATAATAACAGCAAATTCAATTGTAGAATTAAATCATAAATATTGATATAAAAGAAAAACATTTTGTAGATTTGATTTTCAAGATTTTTTCTCGAATAATTTTATAAGTTTTTTTTGTTTTAATATTTTTACCAGTTTATTTTTCGGCCAATATTATGGATTTGAGTTTTTATATTTTTTTGCCTAGATTTTCACAAAAGTTAATCAGGATTTTATGCTGGAGAAATGAAATCTCTGAAAATGTAAATACATAGTTACCGTGACCAAATTGGAGAGTTTAAAGCATCATCTATTCGTATCCCTCGAGGAATATAAACGATGAAACCTAAATACCATAACAACCGACACTAAAAGAGAGCGTTTCATTTGAGCTCAGGTCGAGAACATTTAGGGACATCAGTTTGGAAATCCAACAAAACTAGTGCTGACAATTTGATGATTCAAAACAAAAGTTTCATTTCTTGAAACATCAGGATTTGGTTCATTATTTACAATTAAAAACAAGTAAAGCGTCGTGTCGGGTCGATCCTGCGTTAACCGTTACTTGAATAATATAACAAAGATTGATCACACCTTTAGGTTGATTTGAAAAAAATAAAAAATAAAATAAAATAATGGATTTTTTTTCCCCCAGATAATTGCAAAAGATTTTTTCTGTGATCACCAGTACTTGAATCATGCGAGAAACAGTCGATTATAACTTCTGTTGGATTTGGGGAAAAAGAATAATGCATGCAGATATTTGCAAAAACGTGCAATTTTTTTGCGCCTCTTGGGGGGGGGGGGGGGGGGGAGAGGGGTCCTGGGTTACCTATACTCGATTCATGTAAATAACCATTGATCACAACTGTTGGTGGATTCTGAGTAAAGTCTACTGATGTAATTTAAAAAAAAAAAAATTTTTTTTTATAGACATTTGTAATTGCATAAGTTTTCGCCATTTTGGATATATTTTCAACCCCTCGTGAAGGGATTGCAAATCAGAATGTTCCTATGGCAAGCAGTACAAGATTCAAATAAACAATATTAATCGCAAATTTTAGTAGATTTTGTGAAAAATAATAGAAATTTGATATAATTGCAATTTAGAGAAACTTGGAGGGGAGGGGGGGGCAACATACTGGGAAGGAGGGGAGCAATGTTTTGAATCATGTAAACAACCATTAAAATCCGAACTTTTGATGGATTTACGAGAAAACTAACTAGTGTAGTTTTTTTATATTTGCGAAAATTTGTCATTTTGAGGCATTTTAACTCTCGGGGGGGAGAAACCAGTTTTCTGCTCTCATGGTCATATGACTTTATGAAAAATTCTGTGAAAACTAATTAAGTAATTTTCAGAAAACACACAGTGAGAAAAACATCCTTTGCGATTAATGTAGGGGGAGGAAAAAAAGGGTCTGCTGCCTGAAATGGTAACTTCATTTTTTTTTTTTTTTTTTTCGTCCCAAACAAGGCATATTACCACTGAAGCATAAGGGGCTACTGTGATAGGGGGGGGGGGGGCAACCTGGCTGGGGGATTGGGCAGCAAGAACTAACCAATTTCTTCATTAGCAGTTTTGTTTCAAAAGTCAGTGAGCAGATGGTTCAGACCAATAGAGATGCTACTCTTACCAGAAGATTCAAACGGTAATTCCGGTCCGAGTACATCGACGGTTGATAATTTCATCGATGTCTCTGGTTCGCCATTCTCCAAGAAAACCTCTGGGAAAGCATATTTGGAGTCCGTCACATCAAACATGCTGCTGACCATAGAGCGATGATCGAGTGATGGCAAAGAGTCGGCAGTCACTTGTCCAGACGAAGTTGTGCCACCAGCTACGATACTGGTAAGGGGCGAGCTATCGCAGCCTCCCAAGTGAGAGTTACTGCAATCTATGATGCTACTCGTCGGGTTCGTGCAACTACTAGTGGACGGTACAGATGGTCTTGTCGGTCGGTTCAGAAACATATAAGGGTCAAAAGCCTCAGTGGATTTGGAAGGCGATTCAATTTCTAAAGAACGAGAATTGTATCCCGATTTTTTAAGCACATCTGACTTGGTATCGTTGTCAGATTCATTTTCGGACTCAAAGATTGGAATGTTCTCAATTGAGGCTGGAATGGCTGTCATCTGCGACAGATCCCGACCCATTGTATATTTGATGTCGTGAAGGACCACAGTCGGCATAAACATTTTCGGTAAGGTTTCAGCCTTTTTGGCCGCAGCCTCTACCAGGGAAGTATCCCCAGTTTCTGTCTCTGTATATGTTGTAGATGATGATGATGCTGCTGATGATGATGGCGTCGTAGCAATTGGAAAGGTCGACGGCTCGCAGCCGCTCGCCACATTGGGAGAAGCAGCAGTGAGGCTTATCACAGGAACACCTTCGGAGGTGTGAGAGGTCACCTTCACAATTATTTTCTCTTGTTCAATCTTGTTTGCCGTTATCAGATTTAGTTCGGGTTGGTTAGCTTTTCGGGATGGAGCATCCGCCTTGGCTTCTAGCAGCGTTTTCTTTCTCATCGTTGCTGCTTTTTTACTCCCTCGACCGCTAGATTTATTGCCAGCAACTTGCTTTTTAGCAGGTTGCCCGCGAGTCGTGCTTTTTGCTGCACGATGCCTGACCACGGAGTCAAAGTTCAAGATAGACAGGCTGTTTTCCAAGATGGGACTGGAAGAATCGATGCATAACGGTTCGGGCGTTGGGAAGAGTGCACTGCTATTGCATTTCGAGGAACAGATCAAGGTCACTGGCAACACGGCAGACGGACAGGAAAGTGCGACATTCCTGGTAAGACATGGCGACTCAGCCGACAGCGAAGGAGGGGAATCGTGTTTCGCAATCAGGTTGTTTCGCTCCTGCTCATGAGTAAGGAGAGGGGGAGATGTGGAGTCATCGCTGTCTAGACACCGAGCCGGATGGTGCGATGTCGAATCACTGTCAGAATCGCCGTCCGAAGAAGAATTTGGCCCACTCTTCTCCTCTTCATCCTCGGACTTTCTGTTTAATGCAGTTCGTTTTACTTTTAGAGTTCGAGCCTTCCAATCGGGCGGATCATTATCATCATCGTCGTCGTCGTCCTCCTCCTCATTGTTATCGTGCAGATGGATGTGACTTCTGCGTGGTCTTACATGTTCAGAATTCTCCATCAACCGAAGTGCATAATTGTGTTCAGATTCCCGGATCAAAACATCTGGCCTGCTTGGCAATGGAACTTCGCGATCACCGGAGCGAACCATGTCCAGTGAGGCAGGAAGTGGAACCAAGGAAATTGTTGGTTGGAGTTTTAAACTCGAGACATCGGGTATTCCAGAAAAGGAGGCACAGGCGGAAACACTTTTGGCAATTGAAATTGGGATTCCTTTCTTTTCTTTTACTTCGGTTACTTTTACTTCAGATTGTAAAATATCGCGGTCCTTAATTTGGATTGATTCCGACTCTTTTTCAACATGAGGAGCTTTTGACACCATTTCTGTACTGATCTTGTTTGTTGAGTCAGCCTTGACTGAATCATTCACCCTCTGCTCGAGACTTGACGTTTTCTCCTCTTCCATTTTGAGTAAAGAAACATCAGCTTTAACACTTTCCCGAGTTTCTTTGATCTCGGCATGAGAGCGACCACTTTCTTTATTTTTCTTGGGCGAAGTTTTAGGCTGCGATAGAAGAGTCGAAGTCTTTTCTGATGAAAGATCCTGATTCTTGATTTTATTAGGAGCCGAAACAACGGTTAGACAACTCTTTCCATCTCTACCAGACTTTGCGTCCACTTTTTTCAAACCCATTTTGCTTTTTTGCTGCTGAAGCAAAAATGGTAGCGGAGGTGGTCGGATCTCTGCAAGAGGTATCTGGGAGGCGGGGTCAATCCCTAGGAGTTTCATATCATTCAGATCCTCCTGCGCCCAAGTGTAGTGACGAGGAGGAGGAGGAGGAGGAGGAGGAGGGGGAGGAGGGGGAGGAGGAGGAGGAGGAGGAGGGAGGACAGGGATCAAAATGGGTTCCCCCTTCAGTTCTTCGGGTGCTTGCAGCAGTGTTGGATTGGAAAGAACCGAGGGTGGCAATGCAGGCAACGGCGGTCGATCAACTTCAAAAGATGTTTTTTCTTTTCCATCTTTGGTCGCTATGTGCGGACCATACTCAAGGACTGGAACATCAGCAGCATCGTCTTTGCTAACACTTTCGTTTTGGTGGGGTTCTTTCATTTTCACATTGTTAGCGACTGCTCCTGGTCGTACTTCCGAGATAACTGGGATGTTTCCCTCGTTGCTGGATGTTAAGAAGGCATCAAGTGATAACGGCCTTTCAATTCGTTTCGAAGCAAACCTTTTTCTTATTCCAGATTTGAAAGCGCTGCCTTTTCCTCGGCCAGGCATCTTGCCTACAGGGATCCAAGGTGGCACGACTGGATACTGCACGGGTTTGATGCCACTCTTTCCTGTTAACTTGATAGCAATTTTACTCTTCTGAAAACCTTGCATTGACTGGCCAACAGGTTTCTCTTTTAGGAGTAAGGCATCAGCATGAGATATCGTAGAATCCTCATGGAGATTCGGAGAGGCAACAATTTCAAGATCCTTATTCTGACATTCTTCAGCCGATTCCGGATATTTCGATGCATTCTCCTCTTTCTCTACCTTTACCATTACGTTGGATTCTTTTCTGCTGGACACGTCAGAACTGGAATTCCCATTGACGGTTTTAGTTTTAATCGTCCGTTGACCGCCTTTTGGGGAGGTATGGTTCTCCTCATTGTCATGGTCACTGTCATCAGTATTCCTCGTCTCGTCATTTCTTTCGAAGGTGAACGACTGAAGGCCAGCAGCTTTATCAAGATTGAGCCGCTTCTCGTAGTTTGGATTGTCTTCAATATGTTTCTGAAATATATAATTGTTTTTGAAAACTTAATGCTTGATTGCAAAAGCAAAAACTACAAAATTAATTTTGAACATTTTAAATTAGAAAAGATATATCGTAACAATTTTGAACATTTTAAATTAGAAAAGATATATCGTAACAATTTTGAACATTATAAATTAGAAAAGATATATCGTAACAATTTTGAACATTTTAAATTAGAAAAGATATATCGTAACAATTTTGAACATTTTAAATTAGAAAAGATATATCGTAACAATTTTGAACATTTTAAATTAGAAAAGATATATCGTAACAATTTTGAACATTTTAAATTAGAAAAGATATATCGTAACAATTTTGAACATTTTAAATTAGAAAAGATATATCGTAACAATTTTGAACATTATAAATTAGAAAAGATATATCGTAACAATTTTGAACATTTCAAATTAGAAAAGATATATTGTAACAATTTTGAACATTTTAAATTAGAAAAGATATATCGTAACAATTTTGAACATTTTAAATTAGAAAAGATATATCGTAACAATTTTGAACATTTTAAATTAGAAAAGATATATCGTAACAATTTTGAACATTTCAAATTAGAAAAGATATATTGTAACAATTTTGAACATTTTAAATTAGAAAAGAGGTATCGTAACAATTTTGAACATTTTAAATTAGAAAAGATATATCGTAACAATTTTGAACATTTCAAATTAGAAAAGATATATCGTAACAATTTTGAACATTTCAAATTAGAAAAGATATATTGTAACAATTTTGAACATTTCAAATTAGAAAAGATATATCGTAACAATTTTGAACATTTCAAATTAGAAAAGATATATCGTAACAATTTTGAACATTTCAAATTAGAAAAGATATATTGTAACAATTTTGAACATTTCAAATTAGAAAAGATATATCGTAACAATTTTGAACATTTCAAATTAGAAAAGATATAGCGTAACAATTTTGAACATTTTAAATTAGAAAAGATATATTGTAACAATTTTGAACATTTTAAATTAGAAAAGATATATCGTAACAATTTTGAACATTTCAAATTAGAAAAGATATATTGTAACAATTTTGAACATTTCAAATTAGAAAAGATATATCGTAACAATTTTGAACATTGTAAATTAGAAAAGATATATCGTAACAATTTTTTACAGTCTTTTCAAGTTGCAAAAACTATATGACAAACTAATATAATAAACTAAACAACAGTCAACAAGTTTTTTTTTAATTTTGAGATGAGGATTGATAATTTGTATTATTTGAAGTATTCGGACTACTGTTCTCATCTTAGATGTTATTCTCACAACGTTTCGACCGATGTAACCTCCGACCTTTTCCCGGTGCGTCTTGTCGAACTCGGGAATCATTATGGAATTTCAAACTGAACCCTTTATTTAACCCATGGAGGTAGATCCACATGAATTCGTTGTGCAACGGATAAAGTGCTGAGTAATAATCAGTTCTAAGTGACAGTCTTCTGGAGGTTGAGGGTTCAATCCCCACTACAGGCGATACTAAAAATATATTTACTAATTTCTTAAGACTTCTACTTAGTCATGGCTGACAGAATGAGACCAATCTACCCCCCCCCCCCCCTCATCCATCGGATTAAATAAGGGTTCAGTTCGAAGTTCTGTCCAGGTTCCAGAGTTCGGTTGCATCGGCTGAATCGTTGTGAGAATAACATTCCAGAGTTCGGAACGGTAATCCGAGTAATCCAAACATTCAACAAGTCACACATTTGATTAACTATAACCAGGATTAAAAATCAGTTTAGATATATGTTTAGATATAGATATGTATGTTTAGATATAGATATGTATGTTTAGATATAGATATGTATGTTTAGATATAGATATGTTTAGATTTAGATATATGTTTAGATATAGATATATGTTTAGATATATGTTTAGATATAGATATATGTTTAGATATAGATGTATGTTTAGATATAGATGTATGTTTAGATATAGATGTATGTTTAGATATAGATGTATGTTTAGATATAGATGTATGTTTAGATATAGATATATGTTTAGATATAGATATGTATGTTTAGATATAGATATATGTTTAGATATAGATATATGTTTAGATATAGATATATGTTTAGATATAGATATATGTTTAGATATAGATATATGTTTAGATATAGATATATGTTTAGATATATGTTTAGATATAGATATATGTTTAGATATATGTTTAGATATAGATATGATGCAGGAGAGTTTGCTATGTATGATTTGTTTCTTCATATTTGAGACTATCGTCTTATAAAAAATATCCCTCAAAAGAAAAAAAGAAATAATCAAGTATGGTTCGATACTACAGGCCACTTCATGGCACAGCTGAGAAGCACAACTGGAAGCGTATTGAAAATTTTTTATTCTTAGACATTTTTTTTAAGGAAATTAAGTCAACTATATTTGCAAATACATAGTATAACATTCTGACCCATCCATGAGCATGAGAAAATGTGTTGAAAAATAAATAAATTAAAATAGGTATTTTTTGTGTAAACTGATAAATATTAAACAAAACAAAAACGTAATTAAGCTCTCTGGTAAAAGATATGATCCACATACGTATTTTCATTCATTTATCTTTCAACATCTTATCCTCACTGAGTAAAGAATGTTATTCTCTGCAATTTCAAATATAGTTGATTCAATTTCCTTGAAAAATGTCTGAAACTGGAAATCAAACATTTGTCAATAGGCCTCCAGTCTTAGAGTCAAGGATTGTGAATTTTATTAATATCATCCACATACCTATTTTCATTTATTTATCTTTTAACGCATCTACTTATCTTCAGGTATGGGTCAGAATGTTATTCTATGTATTTTCAAATATAGTTGACTTAATTTCCTTGAAAAATGTCTGAAAATCAAACATTTGTTAATAGGCCTCCAATCATGCTTCTCTATATATTATTGTGCACATGAAGTGGCTTGTTGTATACAGAGGGGTTCGGGATAAATTTGACACTTTTTGGAAAGAAAAGAAAAAAACGTCATATCTTGGCCCAATAATCGAGGTCTTCTCAAAATTCAAAGTGCATCTCTTAGAGGATCTTTTGCCGAATGCAGCTATTCACTCAAAGGAGTCGCAGCCGTCAGATGTCCTTTGAGATATTCACTCGGAGAAGCCGCCCTGAGCATCCACCACAATCTACAGGCGGGACTTGAACCTAAAACACTCAGCCTTCATCGTGTCCTTCGAGAGATGCTTAGAACATCCGTTTGATCATGGCAATCAGCTCGTCTTTGGTGTTGCAGGCGGTCCGGTTGGTGTTTTTTTCAACTGCACCCCACATATAGTAATCAATGCTTATGTGTGGGGTGGGAGGTGACGGTGGTTAAGTGGATATCGACACGGACTGAAGACCTGGGTTTTCCAAGTTCGAATCCAGTCGGTTCCACAGTACCACTTTCACTTAGGGATATTGGCAACCTTCACGTGGTCCTTCCCGTAAAGTACCCGATGTCTTTCCAGAAAAGATTTCTAACTAGAAAAACATCGGGGGAAACTAATGCCAACACCAGAATCATCTGATTCACACGAAAGAAGAAGAAGTGTGGGGTGCAATCAGGTGAATTAGAGAGGAGGGGGGGGGGCAGATGTGTTGGGACTGGTGAAGCCGTAGAAGTAGTTCTCAGACACCCGACTTCTAGGTTTTCCCAGCGGTGTGACACGAGCAGAGTTGTTCTGCTCGTGTCACATGTATGGCATTCCAGCAGTCACCCTCTCCACCCAGCGCTTGACAACACTCAACAATAACTCAATACAGCCATCTGAATTGGATTGAGTCCCTTTTCTAAAGATATGGGGTGACACGATGTGGGCGTATAAATGTCTGAATGTGTAGACTGGGAGGTGACGGTGGTTAAGTGGATAATGACACGGACTGAAGACCTGGGTGTTCCAAGTTCGAATCCAGTCGGTTCCACAGTACCACTTTCACTTAGGGATATTGGCAACCTTCTTGTGGTCCTTCCCGTAAGTACCCGATGTCTTTCCAGAAAAGATTTCTAACTAGAAAAACATTGGGGGAAACTAATGTCAACACCAGAATCATCTGATTCACACGAAAGAAGAAGAAGTGTGTAAACTGTAGGCTTGCCACCTGTGCAATGTGTCACTTGTTTGACAGAAGTTCTTCTCGTCCGAGAAGAACCAGTGTTTGGCCTTGTTGAGGAGTTTTTTTGGCTTTCCTAAGGCGATTCGCTTAGGCCTCGGCGATAAGTAGTCCGCCGTTGCGACCCTTGTATAAGGAGCAACAAAAATCCTCTTTCAGTTCTTTCTTCATTAGTTGTCACTGATATCGTCACATTTAGCTCGTCACGATCCGCATTTACTCGCCTGGATCTTGCTGCACCTTTTTTATTTTGCAGCTTCGACAAATTTCCAGCTCACATCTCACGACATTCATAGAGCACCGAGCAGCAGCTAAGATTCCGGAATATTTTAATCCATCGTGAATCATCATATTGCAGGTCATTTCCAGTCGTCCATCGTCTCCAAAACCCACCAATAGTACAGCTATCCGTTGCACTTTACTGCTATAAATATACTTCAAATGAACGAATATAAAAATATTATCAAATTTATCCCAAACCCTAACCTGCAAAGCAGCACGGTGGTGGCCCATATCTTTCACTACTGTTATTAAAATTCTTTTTGAATATTTGATGATATTTTGTTCACAAACATAAGTTCTCACAAACTACAACAGATGTGTTAATTTTGAGTGTAAAACCTAAATAAATCCACTACAAAGTGTAAAATAGCAACACAAAAATTAAAATATCTGACGATGAACAAACAAACTTGAAAATATAATTTCTTTTGAAGAAAATAAGTAACATTAATTAAAAGTGTTAAAAAACATTGTACAGTTCATTGAAAAATGTCGAAAGCAACTTAGACTGAAAACCCTACAACGAACACTTATTTTCTCATCAAAATTCGAAGATGTATTATGATACACAATCAAAAAATTCTAAGATGTATTATGATACACAATCAAATATAAAATAATGACAATAAAGAAAATCTCATGAAACAATTCATTCAAAAAGTGTTTTATAGTCAAGAGATGAATATATATTTTAATAAAAAAAAAAAATTAACAAAAAAAAAAATAAAAAAATCGTAACAATAATCAAATAACTTTAAACCAAAAAAATAAAAACAAAAAATATAGCAAAATTATATTTCATCGGGAGAGGGGGGACAATATTTAGATTAATAAAAAAAAAACAAACAAACGTAAACTTTATTTTCAAATCAATAAATGTAGATATCTTCAAGTACATGAACTGGTAGACTAAACAATTCATTGAGAATTGGTTTTGTTTTCTTTCCACTGTAGGTGGTTTCCACTGATACGAAGCAGAAAGGTTAGATAACCCATGAGATCAGACTAATACTGCAAGCGGCGGCCATCATATACCAACCTGATATGCAATATTATGGCCATCATTTTTCAAATGTGCTTCTGCATTGAGAATATCTCCAGAAAATTCTTTGCATAAAGTGCAATAGAATGCAGTTGTCGACATAAGAAATTCCATGCCTAAAAAAAAAAAGAAAAAAAGAAACAAGTCATCTCAATAAAAATAAAAACAAGACAATAAAATTCAGTAAAAGGATTAAATTATCTCACAAATCGATTTTAGAAATAAACTTCAAATTTCCATCGTTTTAATTTAAAAAAAAAAAAAGATTTCAAAATTATACAAAGGCAACAAGCCGCGCATGCGTGGTCCCCCTCTGTATGTGACTCGATGTGGCGAGTGTAAAATGCAATAAATTTGGGCAATTTGGGGCCTGAAGAAGGTCGGAGGTTACATCGGCCGAAACGTTGTGATAAAAACACCCAAGATGAGAACAGTAGTCCGAATATACCAAATTCTACAAATTATCAACCCTCATCTCAAAAATTCCAAAATATGACATATCTGTTCTGGCAGTCTTCTTGCATGATTAAAAATAATACGTCTCTTGTACTTCTATCCCCCACTTCATAATAAAAACCAATGTTTATTTATTTGTATGTCACACAAAAGTTAGCAAGGAAAACACATGCCTTTTTCTAGCTGGGAAGCAAAAAAGTAAATAGCAAGTCAGACAACCACCTCAGCCGAAACGTTGTGATAAAAAACACCCAAGATGAGAACAGTATCCAAATATGCCAAATTCTACAAATGTTAGTATGTTTGTCATCAATTAATAAGCTATTTATTTTTTATCATAAAACACACACACGCATATATATATGTGTGTGTGTGTGTGTGTGTGTGTGTGTGTATTTTTTATTTTGTAACATAAAGTACTTATAATAGCTCAATAGTTTAAAGCTAGAGCTATGCTATATTCAGTATTTTTATGTAGTTCAATACCACATCAATACCACAGAGGACGAATTCACATTATTTTTTCCAACTTTTTTATTTTATTTTGCAGACAAAAAAAATAAGTTGGAAAAAATGACGTGAATCTGTCCTCTGATAATGATGTGGTATTGAAAGTACATATAAATACATATATATATATATATATTTCAAATAAAATTTTCGAATGAGAAATATTAAAAAAACATTAATTTACATATGTTTCAAGGGGACTTAATCGCAAACATGGGTGAGTCAGCAAATTAATTTAAATCCACCATCATCGAAATTCCTGGTTAAAATCTTCACAATTTGGATTCCTTATGCATTCGGACCTTTAATTATCGTCATTATATTTTATTGTTGTAGTTATGTATAATTATAATGTTGATTTGTTTCCATGTGAGATTTTTCACTGTGTTCCTCTGATGAACTCACAGAAATATTTTATTGATTTATTCACATATGTATGTGTTTCATCTTAATAAGACTCATCAGTGTGGCTATATAAGACTATACCACCAGTCGCCTGGTTCAAATGCCGAACTAAAGTCATGTTTGACTTCCATCCAACATCTTTGCCCCTTCGGTCACCGAGATAACCTTACAAAATGGAAAGGAAACGTACCTATTTAAGATTCTATACGGTGTTCATACTTCCTGCTAAAGAGAGCGGACGACGCAATATTGCTTTCATTCAGAAGATTTTCATATTTCCCTACAAAGTGCTTTACCTTTGAAAGAAGCAATTAAATGTTTTTATAATAAATATTTTATTTATTGATCCACGTACACATAAAATCACATACATACATACATACATACAATCACATACATACAATCACATACATACAATCACATACAATCACATACATACAATCACATACAATCACATACATACAATCACATACATATTGATACATGATGTTTGGCTGCATCTTCACAGATGTTTGCGGTCTCATCACGGTTCTCTACTGTCATTCCTTCCTCGTATGTAATTTTGTAGGTGGCTTTTAAGACCAGCTGCATGGCCTGTAGCACATGTGGTAGACAAACATTATACATTCCACACCATTCAGGGGATCATCTTTCGGGTCCTGTTTTCATTGTACGGTCATGTGTCTTAAGTCCAGAGCTGAATCTACAGAGCTTATTACACGTTGTCTCACGTTGGGAAAATAGTTGGTGCTTTTACAGTTTAGCGGATACTTTAAATAAAACATCTGTTAGATGTATGTACCTGTCACGGGTTGAATAAATCCTACACCAAAAAGCACGTAAATTAATCAAGTAGTTTTTATTTTATACAAGAAAATTTAATTTTACCAATTAACGAATAACGTGGAAATACGGCCTCCATTAAGGCTTATTATGAATTTCGGTTATCTCCCTTGAATATCACTTGAATAACTCGTAATGGACGACGTATTTCCATGCTATTCGTTATTCGATGAAATTTAATTTTCTTTTATAAAAAAAAAACTACTTGATTAATTTACGTGCTTTTTGGTATATGATTTATTCCACCCGTGACAGGTGCATACATCAAACAGATATTCCTCAGTTTGTTTTATTTAAAGTATCCGCTAAACTGTAAAAGCACTAAATATTTGGTGGTTGTTATTTCGTCCTTTTTTTTTCAGATGATCACATAACTAGAATTTCTGTTGACAGAATCCACACTTCAAGCTTTTGATGTTTAAATTGAGCTCATAAACATCACACTTCCGGAGCGGCTCACGGTCCAGATGATATTCTCTGAACCCCTAACCGCAACTGTACTTTATATGCCCTTTTCCACTAAACCCTAATCCTATCTTTCTTCTAGTTGTCCACATCAAGTCTTGTGCGTTTGAGGTCATCCCTAATGTTGTTCTTGTACCTTTTCTTTTGGCTTGCGTTGCTTCGAGAGTATCATCCCTCACGCGAACCACGTAACCTGCCCAACGCATTTGATAGCTTGTTACTAGAAACTCAATACTCATGCATTTTGCTTCGACAAGGAGGTCTCTGCTCTACCGCTTGATATTGCGTATATGTCTTAGAGATTTCTACTGAAAACGTCCAAGCAGTTTAACATGTTTGCGGAAAATCATTCAGGTTTCAGAGAAGTATAGAAGAGCTGTCAAAACGCTCACCCTATACACGCAACCTTGGTATCGTTGGTAATGCTACGAGCTACCCATACTTTCTTTTCCAGTTTCCAAAAGCCGCGCTTGCTGTACGGATGCATAGATGTACCTCAGCATCCAAACGAACCATTTCTTACTAGTATACTGCCCAGGTAAACAAACTCGTCAACTACTGTCAATCATATTTCAGGAACCAAGATAACAGTTCCCCAGGTGCAGGGGTAAATATTGCTTTGTTTTTTGTGTGAGGTTGAAGCTGAGATGCGGTGCTGCATGTCAACCTCCGTGTGTGTCAAGAAGTCGCATTCTTTGAATAGAGAACCTCTCTCTGATCATGTTGTGGGCCTGTAAAGGGTCCGGAAGGAAAACATTAACTTAGAGGAAAAACAATTGCATTAAAAAGAAGTATAATACAACAGAGTATAGACTGGTGGGTGTCCAACACGGAGAAGCAGGTGTTCCCAGTATTCATGGTGAGTGGAAGAGTTCAATTAGTCCGTATAGGTAAGGTGCCATAACGGATCAAAATCTGAGCAGTTCTTGATTTGGCATTAAACATTCTCTAGCAGTTCTAAACCACAAAAAGATAACCCTTGTTATAGTTGTGGAAAGCATGTGCAAGCAAGGCAGAAAAGAGCATACATATATGTATATAACATACATACATACATACATACATACACACACACATATATATATATAGTCTAAAGAAGCTTTGAGTCATTTTAAACAAAAGAAAAAAAAAAAAAAAAAAAGAAAGTAAAATGCAGTTTAAACTCCCAGAGAAACTAACTAAATCCAAGATATTTCAGACTTAACATTCGTTGGAAAATTCATAAATAAATAAGTAAATAAAATAAAAAGGGGGTTAAGTATCTAACAGTGAAACAAAAACAGGAGACCTTAAGCGGCTAATATTAACATAGATATATATATATATATATATATAACATACATTACATATACACATACATTTTTAAAGGCCTATTTTCAGTTGAGAGGAATGGATACTCTCTGTGGACTGGTGTTATTTTGGAGTTTTCCTTCTCCTAGATTAGTTGCACAACCAAGGCTTAAGAGTCTAGTATTTAATCCATAGTTGGAGGGAGAATATATAGATTCATACCTTTCCCAAGGTTATTAGTGAAAGTGATGCAGTAACCTCGACAGAACTCAAACCCAGCATGTCAAGTCCACACATAATACAGACATAAAAAAGCGAGTTGGAGCAAATATCAAATTGGGCTTCGCATGAAAATTCTAAAATTAAGATAACGTCTGTTTTCATAGAAACAATTTGCGAGCAAAACAAAGTGTTTTGTCTAAGTTGATTACAGGGTGAGCTGCTGGCTTGACCCTGGCGAATGGAAATATACAAGAAATGAATTAGAATTTGTTTTGTTCGGAAGTTAGTGTTCATCTCTGCTGTCAATCCAAAAATACTGTTGGAAAGAAGATCTCCATAGATAGTACTGCCGAATCAGACAGGAAAGAGTCTGAGTGTCGGAAGGATACAGACATCTTCTATATATTAATATGATAGCGTGTGTGTTCGTGTGTCACGCTTACATCAAAAGCTCTACGCACGCTTGCCGCACCTAGATTTGGAAAAGCATCTAAGTCACCTAATTTTCGTAATATTTTCAAGTATTTCCCTTTGGCGCAACAGTTAGCTACGTAGGATTTTGACGTCGGCCCGACTGGTTTATAGTTCGATCCCAACCAACCGTTAAGATTTTTTTTTTCTACATCAAAGGGAGGTGGGGGGAGGTAGGGAGGGGACAACCGGGAAGACACATTAATACGATAGCGTGTGTGTTATTTTATGTGTCACGCTTACATCAAAAGCAACGACCTTCCGAATCTTTGTATGCTACTCATGAATTGGAGCCAAATTTAATTTAAATCTAAAGCATTTACAAAGTAAGGTTTAGTCGTCGAAATATTACCTTCACTAGAAATATTGTATATAAAGAAGTTTTGTAAATTGTTTCATGTATTGTTTATTTTTTTAAATAAACATACAAGTCAAATCTTATATTTTATTCAAACATGCATAGGTTAGGAACAAGATAATTAGTATTGAAAACATATTTTGTGTAATTCACACGGGTCCCGCTAGTATTTAGAATTGTCTGATCAGTACACACACACACGTAATTCACACCAGACCCCAAGATTATTTAATTCTCTGTTTTAGTCCAAGTCGCTGGTACCTCTCGACCTCCACGGTAAATATTAAGCCTTATTGAACTTGTGTAATTCCTCTATTGTTATTTGCCGTTAATAAACCGTGCATTCTTATTTTTTTTTTTTTTAATTTTTTTTTTTAAACATGGTTCACCCCAAACAAGGAAGTCTTTCTTCTTCTTTTGATCAGCTTGCTTTTCTTCAGCCAGTCGACATTTACCACAATTTACTGATTTCGAGGAAAGGGTCCCTTTCTTTGTCAGTAAGAAACACCTTAATGCTGCTAAGACAAACCTCCTTTCCTTCAACAACTACAAGAACCCTCTTCAACCACCGATTGTCATGGCAAATAACACCCTACCTGAGAGTTCATCATTCAAACTCCCCAGCCTAACCTTCACAGGTAACATGAATTGGAACAAATACATTGAAGACATTGCCAGGACTGCTACAAAGAAGGTGGGCTCCCTCTACCGTGCTAGTAAACTTCTCACACCTGACATTATCCTATATCTCTACAAAGCCGCCATCCGCCCATGCATGGAGTATTGTTGCCACATCTGGGCTGGGGCATCATCCACTACTAATCTCTCCCTCTTAGACAAGGTCCAAAAAAGAGTCACCAACTTAATAGGTATCTCAGTATCCACCAAGCTCCAGCCGCTGTCCCATCGCTGCAATGTTGCTTCCTTGTGCCTGTTTTACAAGTACTTCAATGGATTGTACTCTGATGAACTTGCTGCTCTGGTGCCCCCACAACGCAAATTCACTAACCCAACCCGACAATCTGCCAAATCCCATCCATTCACTGTGGAGGTCCCCAGATGCCGAAGAGCTTTCTACTCCAAAAACTTCTTTCCTTGTGCTGCTGGGCTCTGGAACTACCTCTCTGCTCCTCATTTTCCTGACGGTACTGACATGCAGAAATTTAAAACTAATGTAAACAGACATCTTGCTGCACAGCTCCCAACTTAGGTTGACAACCCCTCACCCCCCAAAGTTTCACCCTTTTTCTCAGTAGCCCTTTATGTCTAGTGGCGTCCTGCCTTGTTTGGGGTGAACTATGTTAAAAAAATGTCAAAAAATACTAGACAATCGACGACTTAAACTGGCACTAACCGCTCAACAAGTTGATCCTGCAGTCATATCGAGATCAAAATGAGAGATAGAAAAGGGATAATATATGTTGACACACTGGTTTTCGTTAGATCACTAAAATCAAGCAACCTTGAGCCTGGTCAGTATCAGATGGGTAACAATTTGGGAATAACAGCCGTTGTATGTGGGAGGACGGTGACACCTCTCACAAAAAAAAAAAAAATACAAAACCTAACGCGCTTAAAATCATCTCATCTGAGCAGAATAGACATGCGACTTGCGAATTTGATATTCACTAAAAACTTCTTTCTTTGAAGAAAGTCGATTGAACCCGCCCAGGGTGCGTGCCACACCAGGGAGGAAGAGGAGGAAGATGGGGGTGCAATTAATCTTGCTGAATGTTAAAGGTAACAAGGGGTTATGTTTCTTAAATAATCCATTTGTTGCTTGATAATATTAGGGGTGGGACGTAATGGGTGAAAATTTCAGATTCATGCGAGTAGTATTTTTTTGTGTTCATTTATACATAAATAACACTAAACAATCAAACATTTTGAAAATTTTGCAAAATTTAGAAGGTGCAGGCCAAAAAATAGCTGTTAGGGCTCCACGTGACTCAAATTCCATCATTTTTCGGTGAAAAAGTGGTTTCATGCGACATTGCAGGTCCTAAAACATCCTCAAAAGCTATGAATGGATATAGATGGTTAAATCTGATATAGTACTTTAATTTAGGACCATTTTCAGGCTGTGAAAGGGTTTTCATGAATGTAAAATAGCCAAAAACTAGTGGCCTGCACCTTCTGAATTTTGCAAAACTTTCAAAATGTTTGATTGTTTAGTGTTATTTATGTATAAATGAACACAAAAAAATACTACTCGCATGAATCTAAAATTTTCACCCATTATGTCCCACCCCTAATATTATGTTTAGATTGGGAGATAATAGTGAACTAAAAGAAAACATTTACCTTTGATGGGAGCCATTTGTACTTGTCCATATTTTGGTTTGTTACTTGGATTCCTAATCGAGTCTGGCAACCAAGGACGGTCGTCAGGATCCATTTTCTAAGAAAGAATGCAATAACAGTTAATTACTCATTCTTTTTTTTTTAATCACAGAAAAGGAAAATGCACAAAAGAATTATCATATTTATTTTAACAAGAGAAAGTTAAGCTTTTTTTTTATAACATGAAAAACAAAAGCAAAAAGAACTTCTGTGAAAGCATATCTTGAAAGCCCAAGTTTAAATCAAAATATCAAATGGAATGAATAGTTTTAAATATAAAGTGAGACAAAATATAAAGTGAGACACTAGATGCACCCATGACCCGTTGGGTCACAACCAATACCACTCTGTATTCTATTTTGATTTCATTTGAAAATTCATAAACTGTGACATCATATCTTTTAAGACATGATTCTTGCATCACTAAAGTCTATTTACTTCTTTATTATTATTAACTATATATTAATACGATAGCGTGTGTGTTCGTGTGTCATGCTTACATCAAAAGCTCTGCGCATGCGTGCCGCACCTAAATTTGGAAAAGCATTCAAGTCACCTAATTTTTGTGATATTTCAAGTATTTCCCTTTGGTGCAACAGTTAGCAACGTAGGATTTTGACGTCAGCCCGACTGGTTTATAGTTCGATCCCAACGAAACCTCTAAGATTTTTTTTCTACATTGAAGGGGGGGGGGGTATGGATGCCGCCGACCGGGAAGATACATATTAATACGATAGCATGTGTGTTATTTTGTGTGTCCCGCTTACATCAAAAGCAACGACCTTCCGAATCTTTGTATGCTACTCATGAATTGGAGCCAAATGTAATTTAATCTAAAGCATTTACAAAGTAAGGTTTAGTCGTCGAAATATTACCTTCACTAGAAATATTGTATATAAAAAAGTTTTGTAAATTGTTTCATGTATTGTTCATTTTTAAAAATAAATATACAAGTCCAATCTTATCATATTTCATTCAAACACGTATAGGTTAGGAACTAGATAATTAGTATTGAAAACATCATTTCGTGTAATTTACACGGGTCCGGCTAGTTAATATTATTAATAATATTATTATTAATATTATATAGACGTATTCTTATTCTTTATTATTATTATACTAGTTCACCCTCGCCGTCAAAAATGACAAAAAATGCTTCGCCAGTGTTCACATTCACTATTTATCTAGATATATCAATAAAATATTCATATAAAATCATAGAATAGTAATTTGATTTTTCATATATAAAGAATCATTATCATTTCTGATGACCTAAAGAAAAAAAAAACACCTACTGTTGACTTAAAAAAAAATTTTTTTTTTAATTATAGATTGAAGGAATTCTTTTCCGAATTCATTTCAAGCAGCGGGGAAGTCTGAGGTGGTTGTCTGACTTGCTATTTACTTTTTTGCTTCCCAGCTAGAAAAAGGCATGTGTTTTCCTTGCTAACTTTTGTGTGACATACAAATAAATAAACATTGGTCTTTATTATGAAGTGGGGGATAGAAGTACAAGAGACGTGTTATTTTTAGTCATGCAAAAAGACTGCCAGAACAGATATGTCATATTTTGGAATTTTTGAGATGAGGGTTGATAATTTGTAGAATTTGGTATATTCGGACTACTGTTCTCATCTTGGACGTTTTTATCACAACGTTTCGGCCGATGTAACCTCCGACCTTCTTCAGGTGTACTTTGTGGAACTCGGGAATCTTTCTGTCGAACTCTGGAAACTGGACTGAACTTCTAACGGAACCCTTTATTAAATCCACGGGGGTAGCAAGGAACCGTAGCGCAGTGGATATAGTACTAAGTAAAATTCAGTTCTAAATAACAGTCATCTGAAGGTTGAAGGTTCAATCCTCAGTGCGGGCGATACAAAGAATTTCGAATTACTGAAGACTTCTTCCCAGTCATTGCAGATGGAATGAGAGCATGTTACCCGCGTGGATTTAATAAAGGGTTCTGTTCGAAATTCCGCCCAGATTCCCGAGGTCGACAGAAAGATTCCCGAGTTCAACAAAGTACACCTGAAGAAGGTCGGAGGTTACATCAGCCGAAACGTGATAAAAACACCCAAGATGAGAACAGTAGTCTGAATATAACAAATTCTACAAGATATGTCATAGTTTATGAATTTTTGAATGAAATCAGAATAAATAGTGGTTGTGTTTGTGACCCAACGGTTCACGGGTACGTCTAGTATTTTTACTATTTTTGGTCATCTCTTTCTCAAGAATTTTGCAACAAAAGAACAAATCAGAAATAAAGAAATTCCTCGTAATACTTACTACTTTATGTTTTGTGGATTGAAGATGTTGGAAAAGTTCATAAATATTTCCGATTGCAAGATTGCAAAGGCGGCACCAATGATTTCCCGGGTCGAAATATTCAAAATTCACTTTTTGTGCGCCATTCTGATCTTCACAATTTTTGGTATCATCATCCTGAGGAAGGATGAGACAAGAAACACAATTATGAAACATTTAAAAGAAAAAAGAAAAAAAGGATACGGATGAAATCGGAAAGCGGAATTTGAAAATCTCAGAAAATTTCCAAACTTAAATTGACAAGAAAAAATTGAAAAAAAAACAAAAAAAACTATAAAAGATTAAAATAAATAATATACTCTTATCAAGTCTTTAAAAAAAAAACTTATCTAAAAACATAATTAACAAGCAGACCTCATGCACTTAGCATCATCTTATTTCGTTTAATGTCTTTTTTTTGTTTTCGATGCTGGCACGCGTTGAACAGCTTTTAGAAATTGACTTCCAAACTAACCTATCTCTGATTGGTCTTTCGTTATCCCTCTTTCTCTCAAGTCCATCCTTATCACTTCCTCTCATGCTTTCCGTGGCCTTTCCCTGCCAACTGACCTCGCTATCTCAACTGTTCTACATCTAACTACAGCACTCTCATCCATTCTTTCAATGTGACCAAACCAACAAAGTCTCCTGTTCTGCACACAACTCCCTATACTGTCCAGATTTAACTTTCCTCTGAGGTCATCAGATCAAAGCCTGTCTTTGTTAATAAATATTAGCCTTTGTTAATAAATATTAGTCTTCGTTAATAAATATTAGCCTTTGTTAATAAATATTAGCCTTTGTTAATAAATATTAGTCTTTGTTAATAACTATTAGCCTTTGTTAATAAATATTAGTCTTTGTTAATAAATATTAGCCTTTGTTAATAAATATTAGCCTTTGTTAATAAATATTAGTCTTTGTTAATAAATATTAGCCTTTGTTAATAAATATTAGCCTTTGTTAATAAATATAAGCCTTTGTTAATAAATATTAGCCTTTGTTAATAAATATTAGCCTTTGTTAATAAATATTAGTCTTTGTTAATAAATATTAGTTTTTAGATACTAAATCTAAAACTAGCAGTAACTCAAAACTGTATTCGGTGTGAGTATATTGGTTGTCTATCCCCCGTCTCAATCAAGGTGATTTGAATCGCCCCATGGTATATTCCAAACAGAGGTTGGACTCTGCGGTGGAGAGTAGAGCACAGATCCAGTGAATAATTCTACTTTTTTTTTATGTAGAACACGACACCCCAAAAAACGAATTCAGGGACATATTAGTCAAAAACACTGCCATCCCCGCTGTCTCACATTGCAACCTGCGCCTCCCCATAATTGAAGCCTTACTCATTCACGCAAACAAACCCACCATCAATCAAGCTCAATATGAGGGGGAGGGAGAAGGCATACTGAAATGCCTTTCATATATTTAAAAAAAAAAAAAAAAAGTTTTAATCGAGCTTCTCAATAAATTCACCAGTTTTAGTTTGCATAACTCCTCACTTGCCTGAAGAAGACTCATAGGAGTCGAAAACGTTAGCAGTTTTGGCGAGTTCCTGTTCACACTCGAACAGAACATTAGATCAGTAGTCCATCAACATGAAAAGATGGATAAAAACAAACAAACAGGAATTGTCCCTGGTGTTTAATCAAACATGCATATATATATATATATATATATATATATATATATATATATATATTTCATGTATCCATATAGAATGTTAGTGGGAGGACAACAATGATGTTCTGAAAAGAGCAGGCGTTCCATCCATCTACTCCCTACTGCGTGAGTGACGTTTTCGCTGGCTGGGCCATGTGCGCAGGATGGATGATGGGCACATCCCTAAAGACCTTCTTTATGGCCAGCTTGCCTCAGGCTCAAGAAAAAGGGGTCGTCCCCATCTCCGCTTCAAGGATGTCTGCAAGCAAGATATGAAGGCTTGCTCAATTGACATTAATACATGGGAAGCCTCTGCAGCTGACAGACCTGTCTGGAGGAAATAGATACGCCAGAGAATGATCATCAGTGGGAAGACCCTCCACGATGAAAACGCTGCGAAGAGAACTAAGAGAAGAGCGAGCCTACATGCAGACCAACAAGCCGAGGTGACACATTACACAACAGCCTTCGTATGTTGACGCTGTAGTAGACCATGCCAATCAAGAATTGGTTTCCACAGTCATACAAAGAGATGCACACAAACAACATCCCAATATGGCGCTGATCCATAGTTGTTGCAACTGATGGACGTCAACAACAACACAACATAGAATATTATAAGGAGATATAATATTTTATGTATCGATTTTCAGTATTTATTTCAACAGTGCTCAATACGTGAGAAGAGCTAAGTAGTAAGTTATGAAAATATATTTATGGCAATTAAGCTACACAGAGGCACTTTAGCCTGACAATTCCCTATGGGGATGAAACGCAGAAGTCTCTGTGTAGCTTAATTGCTATAAATATATTTTCATAACTTACTATATACATATATATATATATGTGTGTGTGTGTGATAATATAAAAAAACAGTTTAGATCGATCGTCTCTGAAGTGTGGCAATTTGAATTTGTTTAAGTATGCTCTGAATTTTTCCAGAAACGCGTGTAAGTTTTCTTTGCTTCAGAATTTGACATTAAATTACAGTATTATATAACTTTGATCTGTCAGTTCACACACACACATCTAAAAGACCGCAATAATATCTTATCCATGCGTCAATTTTTTCATAAAAACGATACATTCCAATACACACAGCAAACCTTTCAGGAATGTGGCTTCTCTGTTCATCAACAAAAGTAGCTTTGTTTTCGTTTTTGTTTTTTCTTTAGGAAATTTCTTCCCCTTTTTATCTCCCCCCCCCTCTCCTCTCTCCCACACCATTTCAAGTGAACTGTAAAAACCGTGACCCGACTAACTGAACACTTTAATTTGGTGACAGGGATCGGATATATACATTTTAATATTTTCTCAAAAGCGAATTACATGGATGGAGTGTGAGATTGTTTAGTGAAACAAGTTAAAAACAAAGCTTTCTCGTCGTATCCATTTAGATTTCTTCATCTGGAACCTATATGTAAATTTGTACCGTATTGTTTTCGATTATTAAGATTTTCGGTACAGCTATTGATCCTGACCCAATCTCCTTGAACTTCACGACGCCAGCGTTTGGGCAGGCTACGTAAACACGCGAGAGATGACGAGCCGAATGGTGGCAAGCCGATAACTTTGATGCGTTGCTGTGTCGTATTTTTTTTCAAGAAAGATTGCAAAAAAAAAAAAAAAAAATTGAAATCACTGTTAATAAATAATATTTTGGTTTTTATTTTTATAACAAAACAATGCTAAACAACTGTTAATAAATAATAAATAATAATAATAATAATAATAATAATAATACCACCGTTTCATTCTATCAAGCAGCACATGTAATAGCATTTCGGGCATTTCTTTTTTTTTTTGCTTACACCTTTTATTTCCGGACAGAAAAGAATGACTCCTTCGCGAGATTCAACACAGTTTTTTGTAATTCAGTTGTTGTTTTATTTTGTTTTTTTAATTTAACAGGAAATAAACATGCACTGGCTTTGATCAATTGCTTCTGGCTATAATAAATTTTAATACTGATTAGAAAAATTGTTATCTGGTTACTGACAACTGATTTGCTAATCGCTTGACATCTCTCTGCCACCATTCGGTTTGTTATCTCTCGGGTGTTTATGTAGCATGCCGGAACGCTGCCGACGTGAGGTTCACAGAGATTCGGTCAGGATCGATAGCAGTACCAGATTTTCAATCTAATTTTACCACAGCCACCCCCATCATGTTTATATACTGTTTTTAACAAAAAATAAACCACAAACATAGAATCATAAACTAAAAGCATAATAGTTAAGTAGTCAACATAATTTAAATAACAATGATCAGTTCACTTAGTAGATGATGCTTCCCATAAAAAAGTCAATTAAAATTTGACAAAAATTCATAAGTAATTTATAGATTTTTCTAAAATGAGTGGTTATCAAAGATTTGTCTAACACTCATATTATATAAATACACCAAACTTGTTCAAACTTCTTTACCTCATATAGTTTCCATATCAAACAACTCTAACTTAAGCCCTACTTGGAATCTAAGCATACAGGTCCAGGACACATCTACTACTACAAGTAACACACCATAATAACCATTCCATATAAAATACACCCTACATAGGAGCCAGTGCTTACCCCATTAAAAACTGCATATCCAGCCACATATCCTCTTTTAGAAATAATAACGACCATATCGCAGGGACTTCCCGAACTAATTTACTGAAAGATTTTAAGAGTAAAAACATCCCTTACTCTCTACATTGGTCGATCTTGAACAAATCTAGGTCCTATACATCAGGTTCTAGGTTTTTCCAACTATGTACTTTAGAAACCGTCATGATAATCACTGCTGCCAAGAGTAACATCATTATAAATTCTAAAAGCAAATTTCTGTCGGCACGCAGGCATAGAAGAAAATTTAAACATATCAACTTTATAGCCCCAACTGATAACCCTCCTCCATCCAACAACCAAGACCTTCCAAGCTAACAACGGGCCAGTATTACAACAACTTGCCTCAATTACCTGAAATATTTTTTACCTGATATTTTTCAAACATTAACTTTTATAACCTATTGAAGATGACTAGTATTTTTCAAACATTTAATTTTACAACCTATTGAAGATAACTAGTATTTTTCAAACATTTAATTTTACAACCTATTGAAGACGACTAGTATTTTTCAAACATTTAATTTTACAACATATTGAAGATAACTAGTATTTTTCAAACATTTAATTTTACAACCTATTGAAGACAACTAGTAGTTTTCAAACATTTAATTTTACAACCTATTGAAGACAACTAGTACTTTTCAAACATTTAATTTTACAACCTATTGAAGACAACTAGTATTTTTCAAACATTTAATTTTACAACCTATTGAAGACAACTAGTATTTTTCAAACATTTAATTTTACAACATATTGAAGATAACTAGTATTTTTCAAACATTTACTTTTACAACCTATTGAAGACAACTAGTATTTTTCAAACATTTAATTTTACAACCTATTGAAGACGACTAGTATTTTTCAAACATTTAATTTTACAACCTATTGAAGACGACTAGTATTTTTCAAACATTTAATTTTACAACCTATTGAAGACGACTAGTATTTTTCAAACATTTAATTTTACAACCTATTGAAGACGACTAGTATTTTTCAAACATTTAATTTTACAACCTATTGAAGACGACTAGTATTTTTCAAACATTTAATTTTACAACCTATTGAAGACGACTAGTATTTTTCAAACATTTAATTTTACAACCTATTGAAGACAACTAGTATTTTTCAAACATTTAATTTTACAACCTATTGAAGACGACTAGTATTTTTCAAACATTTAATTTTACAACCTATTGAAGACGACTAGTACTTTTCAAACATTTAATTTTACAACCATCATGTTCGATACCAATCTTGAAGTATAAGTCTATTTCTCCCGCTATTTTACCACCCATTTCAATCTTGGTAGTTTTAAATTCAACCTTTGATTCTTTAATTTTAACTTATGACCGTCATGTACCTCCCTGTTTAATGCCATAGATTTTAGGCACCCCCTATTCTTGACTTTTTACATGCATCTATCCTCTAAGTATAATACCTTTATTAGCCTTAATCTTACCACTTTCTTATGGCCTTTATATCCCTATTTCATTTATTTTGACTTATCCCTTTCCTTATCTCATTTTTAAATCTATGTATTTCACTCTTTCCAATAACGGTTAATCGTATCTTATTTTGTTTCTAAATGCATACTCGACAAAATTTTGCGTTTTTTAATATCTGTAACCATTTTATTCATCACTTACTCAGTTTAGTTTATTTAATTACATGCTAAACTCTTTCCTTTTTACACTTACTTCTAATTAACCTAGCCCCAACCCTAACCCCTGTATATCGATATCCCTACCATCATGAGACTAGAAACATCCCACTATACATTAGCAAAATTTTAAATAACTTTTCCAGGCCTTTTTTCTTACAGCTCTTTTACTATACTGAGATAACGTTTTCGTTTCGTATTCTTCCCTTTTTTTTTAGACAATAATTTAATTTCTTATTTTAATTTTAACTTTAATTTCCTTTTTCTTTTATATTATTAACATAAATCCTTTGCATCTTAACTTTATTCACAATTTTATTTTTATTTGATTTTTACTTTTAACTTTTGAGTTTTTTTTAGCTTTTTAGTTTTCTTTTCCCTAACCCTGTGCCCAGCATGAACCTTTTGCCTATCCCAACATCATTTCTTAATAGTAATCCTTTACTTTCCCCTCCCTAACCCCTTTTGACACAACCTTCATTCACTTACTTTAAATCTGTCACTTTTTTTGTTCACCCCTTATTTTTTATAAATCTATTTTAACATCTGAAGCTTGTCTGTATCTAGGCGCCTCCGCGCCTAACCAAACCTTATGTGCCTTACCCGCCTAACCCCTCACACCATCCTCTCGCTGATACCTCCTCTTTCTTTATTCTACTTGCTGGGTTTTGAATTTCAATCTGTATAACGGACTTCCGACTTTTGCCTCGTCCTTTTACCAGCTCACTGTTTTTGTTTCTCAAAACAACTTTGTTTTATATCAATTTGTATTCAAATCCATAAAATTATATCAATTTGTATTCAAATCCATAAAAGCTGTATATAAAGTCAATGGAAGTTTTAAAAATGGCTTTTAATGCACACATTATCATCTGAACTTTTGCACTGTAACCTCCCTTCAACCGTTTTTGGGGGGTGCCTGTGGCAGTCTCTAAAATTCCATGGATTTTACCATCTTTCCTGGATTTACTACTATTGAACCTGCTGCTACAATTTCCGCAATGTCTTCAACAGTGAACTTTTTCATTATCTTTGCATTGGACCTCTTCGGCATTTTCTTTTTCTCTTTGAATTTATCGAAAATAATACTTTATCTTTTCAAACTTTGACAACTCTCTTACCAACTTATCTCTCTGTATTCATCTGATGATAAGAATTCCATTCTTTGAAAAGCCATGGTTTTAGGAAGGAAAAATAAATCTCTTGTTTTGAACAACTGAAGACGTAATAGATTTTGTATTTTTGCAATTTTCATTGTCATCTTTTAATTGTCATTCATATATATATATATATATATACACACACACATTTAAATTAGATCAAATAGAAAACTCTCTTTGAATTAACTATAAACATCACTCATGCAAACACCGGAAACTCAATATTCAGTGAGATAGTATTATCGTTATTTCCAGCTGTTTCAAGGCAATGTTTATTTTAAGTCATACAATAAAAAATAAAAATTTTTAAACATCGACACATCTTCAGAACAGAATTTACTTGAGTACATTCGTAAGTATATATATATATATATATAAACTGTGTCCATCGCTTTATTGCAGATTACAAAATAATCAATATTTCAGTAAATATAAGTTATAAAAAGCTGAAAATTACACCATCCAAGGACTGTATTAAGGTGAGATAAATCCTAAAATTTCATCAAAATTCATGTTATATTTAAAAAGTTATGTTATTTTTTTAATATTCAAGGAATTTTCACCGTCCATTGCTTTATTGCAGGTCTCATAAAATGCCAAAAAAAGGACGTTTAACAGCTACCGAGAAGCAGAGGATTATTGCAGGACTAGCAGAAGGACTCTCGATCATAAATTTAGCCACAGAACTAAAAAGGGATCCCCGAACTTTAGCTACATTCGTCAAGAACCCCAACATCAAGTCCAGGAAAGATAAGGGCACAAGGAGGAACCTTTCTGATCGGGATCTTCGAAAAATTCGTAGAGAGATTGTGCGCAACCCAAACAGCACCAGTGCAACAATTTTTGCGAGGGCTGGAGTCATACCAAGGTCCAGACAAGCCCGATGCAATGTACTGAATGAAATGGCAAGGAACATCAAACCTATTCCAAGGCCTCCATTGAGCCAAACCCACAAAGAAAAACGATTGGCTTGGGCACAAAAATATATGAAAATGGATTGCCAAAATGTTCTGTTTACAGATGAGGCTCGTGCTACCCTTGATGGACCGGACGGATGGGCCAAAGTTTGGAATCCAAATGGAACTCCAACGCCTTATAGATTTCGTCGCCAACAGGGAGGTGGAGGCATAATGTTTTGGGCGGGAATTATTGGGGATAAGCTATGTGGACCATTCCGAGTGCCAGGTGTCAAGCTCACCAGCAATGCCTACACTGCCTTTCTAAATGAGAATTTGTTACCATGGCTAGATGATCTTCCCTTGTCACGTCGTTTTAAGATTATTTTTATGCATGACAATGCCCCATCTCATGCTGCTAGGGCAACTACATCCTTCCTTGGATCTCAGGGCTTTGTTGGAGAAACCCTCATGTCCTGGCCACCGTGTTCTCCGGACCTTAACCCCATCGAACACCTATGGTCAATATTGAAACGAGGAGTTTATGAGGGAGGAGAGCAGTTTTCTTCGAAGGATGCCCTTTGGAACAAAATAGTCGACGTTGCCAGAACCATTACTCCATCTCAGATCAAACAATTGACCTCCTCGGTGGACAAAAGGTTGTTTAATGTAATTTCAAAACATGGGGGATATGTGGACAAATAATTCGTTTGTTTGACACTTAGCCCTCGGGATGTGCCTTTGTTTTTGTTAATTTTCCCCAGAAAATGTGTTCAATATAAATTTATGATGCTTTGGTATTGTTTTATTGAGCTAAAACATTATCTTAGAAGACTTGCAATAAAGCGATGGACGGTGAAAATTCCTTGAATATTAAAAAAATAACATAACTTTTTAAATATAACATGAATTTTGATGAAATTTTAGGATTTATCTCACCTTAATACAGTCCTTGGATGGTGTAATTTTCAGCTTTTTATAACTTATATTTACTGAAATATTGATTATTTTGTAATCTGCAATAAAGCGATGGACACAGTTTATATATATATTAAAATAAAGACGTACCGTAAACAAACAAGAATAAAGATGCATCGTATATATATATAATATATATATATATATATATACATATTTACCTATACAATAAGAGTCATTTGTCAATTACTTAAACAAAATATTATAACTATTTTTATCAAAGAATACAGACTTTAAATGAAAAACAAATCTTACCTTGCCTGCTGGCATCTTGCTCCCATCTGAGAGGCTTTCTTGTAGAAACGATGACTTTCGTAAAGGAAAAGGGGGCATTTTCTTATCAGACGAGCTTTTGCCATCAGGTAGCATTAAATCATTGTCCAGTTTTTGATTCTTGTCGAGGCAAATTTTTTTTTTCAATGGAAAAGGTGGATCACCCTTTGATAAAAGATGATTGTCAGAGGACAGCTCACACCTAAGTGAATATGGAGATTTGTCTAAGGAATCCACCGGAAGGTTATTGCTCGTTTTCTTCTCAACATAGTCACCATTTTGAGTCATGCTTGTTGGCTGTTCAGTGAACGATGTCTTTGAGTGTTTAGATTCATTATTGCCAGAAAACAGTTCCGGTTTAAAACCAGATGATTCAATGGTCTTAGAGAATTCTTTGACGATTTTCATCAGAAGAGAGATTTGACTGCTAACCCCATCTTGTAGAGCAGCGTTCTCTAACAAAACCGGATCCTTGTGTCCATCCTTCACACGTTGTTTCTTACGCATCAATTCATTCTGCTGCTTTTGAAGAGCGCGTAGTTCTTTTTGAAGTGTTTCAACTTTGCCAAGATGTTCCATGCACAACTTCTTCATCTGCTGAATCTCTGGTGCGCTTAGAGAATCAGCATTTTTAACAAAGTCACCGGAACCAGGACATGATTTATCAAGACTAGAACCAGTACAACTTTTTGTGTCTGGCAATTTAAGAATCCATGATTGATCCCTACTTGGTAAATCAAGTCTCGTGGGAGAGCAACTGTGCCGATGCAAAGTAGGAGGGGAACGATCATAGTTTGGCGGTGTTTTCTCTCTGTCTAAATAGGGTGGTGACCTCAGCCTTTGTGATAATGACGTATGACTATGCTGTAAAGATGAACTATTAGATTTCAATCGTTCTTTTACGGAGTCTGGTGATCTGTCCCGACTTCTCTTTGAACGAGAGGATGGTACATAGTTTCGTTTCAGAGATAAAGGCGACCGATCTCTACTCGAACGCAGAGCAGGCGACCGATCTCTACTCGAACGCAGAGCAGGCGACCGATCTCTACTCGAACGCAGAGCAGGCGACCGATCTCTACTTGAACGCAGAGCAGGCGACCGATCTCTACTCGAACGCAGAGCAGGCGACCGATCTCTACAAGGGTGCAGAATAGGTGACCGATCTCTACAAGGGTGCAGAGCAGGCGACCGATCTTTACTTGGGTGCAGAGCAGGCGACCGATCTCTACTCGAACGCAGAGAAGGCGACCGATCTCTACAAGGGTGCAGAATAGGCGACCGATCTCTACAAGGGTGCAGAATAGGCGACCGATCTTTACTCGGGTGCAGAGCAGGCGACCGATCTCTACTCAGATGCAACATAGGTGACTGTCTTCTTTTTGGAGAAAGTGAAGGTCTCCGATGTCTTCTTGGAGAAAGTGAAGGTCTCCGATGTCTCCTCGGAGAAAGCGAAGGTGATCGATGTCTCCTCGGAGAAAGCGAAGGTGATCGATGTCTCCTCGGAGAAAGCGACGGTGACCGATGTCTCCTCGGAGAAAGCGACGGTGACTGATGTCTTCTTGAAGAAGAGAGTGAAGGTGACCGATGTCTTCTTGAAGAAGAAAGCGAAGGTGACCGATGTCTTCTTGAAGAAGAGAGCGAAGGCGACCGATGTCTTCTTGAAGAAGAGAGCGAAGGCGACCGATGTCTTCTTGGAGAAAGTGAAGGTGACCGATGTCTTCTTGGAGAAAGTGAAGGTGACCGATGTCTTCTTAGTGACCATTCTTGTTCAGGAGACCATTTAGCAACTTTTGGTGAGCCATGTCTCTTGAAAGAGTGAGGAGAGCGATCGTCTCTCTGTGAAAAACCTGGTAGGGAGGCTAATGTAGTGGTACATGGTTCAGGGGGATTGAACTTTGGAGTGAACAAAGGAGTAGCATTTAGATTGGGTGGGACACCTGGTGGCTGGACAGAGGGGGAGGCAAGAGATGCAGCATTATCATAATAAAGGCTTTGACGATAACCATCAAACTCAAACTGCTGTGGCTGAACATTTGCATAAAGATTGGAGGCTCCAAAAGGAGGCTGTTGCCGAGGAAGATATGTAACACAGGGAGATATCCCTGCATGAAGGGCGGGGGTAATTTGGCCATATCTTGCTGATAGACCGGGTGCTAATAGGGGTGGTGGTGGTAGTGGTGGTTGTGTTGGCAGAACCGTATTTGGAGGCTGTCTATTAAAGAGAGGAGGTGGTGGAAGCAGGAAGCCAGGAAAGTTCGTGGATGGGGGTGGGGGTGGTACCGATGTATCAATGTTTGGAACGCCAGTAAGTTGATCTTTGCAAGGGAGAGACTTTTCAATCGTAAAAATTTGCATTTGGGTCCTTTCCAGCAGACCCTGATCTATTTCCGCGGACATGTTTGGCATTCCCTGGAGGCCGTACTGGCTGACGATGCTGCTTTTATCTGGTTTCAGAGATTCTGACCTTTTGGAAACTTGCTCGGCCCGTTCGTGCATGCGGTTCGACATCTCAACATCAAATCCAATGGATTTCAATATGTTTTTTATAGCCGAGTCTTGATTTTGACCGGATTTATCACAGGTGATGGGGTCTTGAACTTTTCGACAATCGCTACTCGGCCAGAATCTCTTTTCTTTCTGCTCATTGAGCATCGCATGAAATGTATCCCACATATCAGGCGTAGCATTTGTTGAATCCGTAATATTAGTTTCACTATCGGAATCATTCAGTAACGGAGATCTTTTAGATTTATGAGAGCTACTAAATTCTTTCTGCAACCTTTCATGTGATTTAACGCTGGAAATTTCATTCTTGCCGTATAGCAACGTATCCTCATCATCTATTTCACCCCGCAAAATTAAAGGCAAACTTTTGTTTTTCAGGCAGGATTTCAAACCTTTTATGCTCGACGTACTACCGCTATTTCTGTACCAGTCCGAATCACTTTTACTATACACCGAAGGTGAAGAAGATCTTTGAGACTTCCACATTGGAACCCTTTCCTCACTCTCATGATTAAATGAAGGTTCCCGTTGCTCATAATCAGAGGACGAAAACCGGCTTTCTTTGTGCCATTTGCCCTTCCCAAGCTTCTCTTCAGCCAAATTCTTCAGCTCCCTCTCCAAGTCGGGATCTTTAACTCTGAGCAACTTTTCAAGTAGCTGCAAATCCTTCTTCCTGGTCCGGCTGTTGCTCTTCCTACTGTTATCTCTCCTCTGCTTTGAGGATTTGGGGCTAGAATGATTTGCAGGAATAAACTCTTCCACTCGAGACTGGTAAAAATTGGAGGACTTGTTCTCGTTTCCAGAATCGTAGTAAGATGATCTAGAAGAACATTCCTGAGACCTTGATTTGAACTGTTTATAAGAGAGAGAATTCTGGGAGGAAAAACTCTTGGAGGAACTGAATGAACCTTTTTTATTACCTATGTTTATGTGTAAGGAATCCCAATGATGCTCCTACAAGAAAAAAAGAGAAAGAGAAATTTGGAGTTTAGAAATGAAGATAAACAAAGAAAATCAGCTTTCTTAGTTAACAGATATGTATATATATATTTTATATATATATATATATATATTTTATATATATATATATATATATATTTCAGCTTTCTTAGTTAACAGATATGTATATGTATATATATTTTATATATATATATATATATATATTTCAGCTTTCTTATTTAACAGATATATATAGTCTCGGAAGTTTCCTACACATTACAACTATATAAAGAAAAAAAAAATTTTTTAGTCATTCGGTGGAAAATCACTTTTATAAGTCAATTTACTTTTAGCAGTTACTATATTAGTTTGCTTCCAAGAATTTACTCTAGTCTTAACATTATTTAAGGGATCATCAGTTGTTTACCATGAAAAACTGTTTCGGGAATTTAAAAACAAAACAGTATTTTATTTCATGGCTTCCCAGCAGAGTTGATCAGACCCCACTTCCCTTAAAAGGCAAAAACATAAACGTTCCGCATATTAGATCTAAGTTTTGTTCCAGATAGACGTTTTGCTAACTTATATTAGTTGTTAAAAAAATTTTTTTTTTTAAATGTCCTCCTCACCTGCGCTGATATATATATATATATATTTCGGCAGCAATTCATTTCTTATACAAGCGTCGTTAAAGACCACAACGTTTTCTCTTCACTATCTTTGTTGTCAATTTCTCGACGTGGTGAGCGATTTGTCGGTTTTCTGATGTTAATTAGTGGAGTGGTGGAGTATGGCACCTAACGTTGTGTCGTGGGCTATTTCTCTAGCGCTTTCGGTCTCGTCTTCAGGAGGCTGTGTCTTATTGTTACTAAGAGCCGTATTTATAGTTTTATTATTAGAGGAATGGCTCACGACACAATGTTAGGTGCCATACTCCACCAATTAACACCAGAAAACCGACGAATCGCTCGCCGCGTCGAGAAATTGACAACAAAGATAGTGAAGAGAGAAAACTCTGGAGTCTTTAACAGCTCTTGTATGTATGTATATATATATATATATATAGATAGATAGATAGATAGATATATGTATACATTAAATGTAAATGCGATGAACATTTTTATGATTTTTAGAAACACACAGTAAATAAATAAATTATACAATTCTAATTGGCTACGGCCATAATCCGACAACAGAGGATTTTTTCACATACACCAAATAATTTGAGAGTATATATTCCTACATGCCTTTATTCAACAAACATTTTACACCTTAAAAAAAAAAAAATTCAATACAACTACATTCCTTAACAGTAAGCAGCTTTTAAAACCATCCGGAAAGATTTTTAAAAGGGAATCTCAACGAAAATGACTGTTAGCCATTTGACTTCCAGTTTTAGGCATTTCCGCCAACATTTTGCATCATACGAGACTGATGAGTCTTTCTGGAGAAAGAAGAAGCTGGAGTTTTTCTTAATTCCAAGATGAGCAAATAGAAGAAACCCGGGTATCCCCAGCAGATACAGTAATGTATAGTATTTAAATAAAGTAATTAATATTACCTTTTGTATGATCTACACTCGAGCACTCGGATAATTTTTTTCTACTAATTTGTGAGATATATATATATATATATATATATATATATATATATATATATATACAGTACGTTTCTTTTGAATCCCTGCTCTCACAGGTCGACTTGAAAAGCCTTGCGGACATCATGCGAAAGAACAGACTGCGTTGGTTGGGTCACATTGAGCGTAGCGATGGCTGGATTGCTAAAATCCGACAGTTAAATGTGGCAGCAGAGAACATCACCATTGGCAGACCCAAGTTGACTTGGGAGGACGTAGTCAAACGTGATAGGAAGGCCATGGGTATGGATTCCATCAAGCCTTGCCAAAGACAGGAGTGGAGAGGAAGACTTAGATTTCGAGACTAGACAATCAGGCCCCACCCTCATCAGAGGATTAATTGTGGCCTGATTCAACAAATAAACCGGTTGATGATGATGATGATGATGATGATATATAGTAATCCAGGTAAAGTTTACTTCCACAGGGTAAAGATCCAAAGAATCCTTAATTCTTATATAAGAGTGCTCAATAATAAATAGAGCTGTTTAATAGGTATAAATATTTTTATTTATTAAAACATTATTTTGGCTACACATTTGCAAAACACGTTTCAGTCACAGCTATAGGGCAGCCAGACCTCATCAAGGCCAACATCTTTTTTTTACAGTTTCATTTAATGGAATGAGACAAGATTTCTTTCTAAAATGAACACGTGATCAACTCATAAAAAAAAACAATTTATATCAACCTAAAAATATTATTAACTGTTAAGTTTTTTTTTATTTGTTCATTAATATATTTGTTTTTCTATCTCGCAAAGTGATGCCGAGTATAATGCGTTCCATTTTGCATGTGCTACTCTTAGACTTTCTTTTGCTGGATTATTAAGCGCTCATGTTTTGCAAAAAAGAAACACTTGGATCAGACAGCAAACTGGGGAGGATTTTTTTTTTTTAAACTTATCGGATATTTATTAATTTTTTTGATTTTTATAGAAAATCTTGTAGTAAAAAACAACTCCTCCCCAATCCCAAAACCACTAGAAAGAACCAATGTTATTCATAAGTTTAAATGCCCTTTTGGAGAATGCAACTCCCATAATAATAATAAAGCTAATAGCTACATTGGTTTTACAACCACTATCATATCCTGCCGCTTCACCATGCATCTTATAAAAACTTTAGCTCAATTTACCAACATCTACAAAACATAACTGCCCTCCCTCTGATTTAAGACAAATTCTAGTTAATAACACTAAAAAAACATTCCAAAACCAATTTTAAAAAATTAAAATACTGGAAGCTATCTACATAAAAACACAACAACCTACAATTAATAACATCACGTATGAAACCAGTGGCAACATTTTAAAATGCTTAACGTAATGCGATTTTGTTCTGTGATGCCATCCAGCGTTACTGAATTTAAATCGTCAACGTCTTTCCTGGAAAAAACATTCCCTGCGCGTTTCTCCACCGTCTTTTTAAAAATGCTCTTTTTTCTTCTCCAGCTTTTTTGTTCATTTGCTTTTGACACCGGAGGATGATTCAACGAAGAATCGTAAACGTTCGTGAAACCTATGGAATATTTATTAATTTTTTTGATTTTAATACAAAAAAGACCATCAGAAAACTTGAAAAAATAAAAAAGGTATAATTAAACAGACGCATTCTGTTATTTTTAACGTTTGCATAAATGAGAAAATGTGTGTAAATACACACAATAGATTAATATATATATATATATATATATATATATATATATATATTAGTGTTGGGACGATTAATTGGAAAAAATCAGAATTTTGGGGGGTATCGGAATTGGAAAAATTTGTTCCTATTTTTCGATGCTTAAAACTATTCTCTTGTTTTTTTGTTTCTTTTATTTAAGACTTAATTTTCCATTTCTGGTACTAATGATAAAATGATAAGTAGAACTAAATTCTCTTTTTAATAACTAATATAAGTTAGCAAAACATTTATACGGAACAAAACTTGGATTTAGTATACTGAACGTTTATGTTTTTGTCTTTTAAGGGAAGTGGGGTCTGATCAACTCTGCTGGGAAGCCATGAAATTAAATACTGTCTTGTTTTTAAATTCCCGAAACAGTTTTTCATGGTAAACAACTGATGATCCCTTAAATAATGTTAGAAGCAAACTAATATAATAACTGAAAAAGTTAAATTGACTTACATGAGTGATTTTCCACTGAACGACTTGGGACTTAAGGTTTTTTGGGGTTTTTTTTTTAATATAGTTTTAATGGTTGAGAAACTTCCAAGACTATATATATTAGTGATGAGCTGATTCTTTTTAAATTTCTAAATATTTAAAAAAGCCCACCATATAATTAAAAAAAACAAAAAACAATACACGCCAGCAATTAAAATAGCGATTTGCATTATCAAATAAATTTTAACTTTATTTCATGACAATATAAACAATATAAGTATGTGAAATGTCACTATTGTAGAATTGAACAAATTTTTTATTGCACGGAAACTTTAACATTTGCTTTCCTTAATGACATTTTCAAATTCGAGTGAAAGCTTGTTTTGTTTTTGTTAAGCGAACATACTCCCCCCCCCCCCCGCTTTTTCGAGGGGTGCAGGGATTTCTGTGTAGCTGACTTGCCATATTTTTATAATCGTCTATATACTACGATTGTCACATTCTCCCTCTTTGTTTGCCCCCTCCTCCCTCCCTTACAATCTTTCCTCTTCCTATCCGGTTTTAAACTTCCGGTTTTAACTTCCGGTTTAAACTTACTGCAAAACACCTGATGTTGCTATTATGTAGAACACAGATACTACACTTGAAAATATTAATTTGCAGAAAATATTAAAAAATTAACATTTAAAACCAATTAGGCGCAAGACCATAAAAAATGTGGGGAAAAGGGGGGGTCGTAAAAATTCATTGGAGGAAGTGGCGAAAAACAAAAAAACAAAATTTGGTTAGTAAGACCCTTCAAAACCCTTCAAAATAATAGACCGTCCACTGTGTTTCAGTTTGTTTAGAACCGAAAACAAGCAGATCAATCTCTAAATGTGAGTGGGATCTAAGTAGGAGTAAAAAGAAAATGGGGGATGAAGTTTGGAAAATGAGTGATGTCCTTCCAAGATAAATGCAATTTGCGAGAGGCCGAGGACAAAAAAATTAAATTGGGTAGTGGGCATCTTGGAGAATTTCTAATACCAGGCAGGGAAAGGGTATAACTTATTCACTCGACAAGAGGCTAAACTTACCTGAAAGGCTGAGGTCTGACAGGACCAGGGGCCGAGAGAGAGAGAGAGAGAGAGAGAGATTATAAAATGGTACTTCCTGTTAAATGCAAGTATCTACTTTTAAAGCATTTGTGCGGCAAAATTGTGCTGCAAACCCTAAACTTTGTATTACCATCACAATTTTTTTTATTTTTAGAATTGTAAAGTTATACATCAAATAAAATCAAGTAAAAAGTCGTCTTTCCTTTTTGTGGGCGTCAAGTGCCAAATACAGAACCCCACAATATTATTGTACCCCCCCCCCTCTTGATCAAAATGAAATATACTTATCTAAGTTATTTAAGTAATTTAAGAATACATATGGTGGGGGGGGGGTCTATCTTCAAAATTCTAGGAGGAGTTTGTGATAATTTTGGGGATGTTTGGGACGGACACAGAACCCCACAATATTATTGTGCCCCATCAGGCATTATCTCTTTCTTAGGTGTGTGTGTGTAGCCGGGGGGGGGGGGGGTTACTGCCTTTGCCATGAGGCTCTCATTCGTGAAGGTGTGCTGACAGGATTATACAGAAATTGTGGCCCGTATCCAGGTGGCTATAACTGATTTGATTATTTCTAAAGTGTTACATTAACAAGGTTTGTACCCGTATCACCTAAGTCTACAGGCATTGTTACAACCAGATTAACCTGCATTATGTTCTGTGCGCAGCAATGCGATGGAAATCCTGACTTTACGGGATTAAGTTTCTACCCGGATGAAGGACAGTTTACATGAGATGGACTAATAAACTTCTGCAATCAGCATCCGTATGAGAAGATGATAACCCGAATGCAGTCGTTCCATCAGATAATCAACAACGACAGATATTCTTGATGACACGTTAGTTGGCCCCACTTATTTCCAGACAGATTGACGGATGAGGCATACCATCGCTTCTTTGAAACTATCAGACCTAATGGCATGAACGCTATTTAACATGCGACTCATCAACGACTGTATTTCGCGCATAATGGTACTCTCTCTATTTTAGTCGCATAGCCCCGCACGTACCTTGACGAGGATAGGAAGAAGAGGTAGACCAGTTGCATGGCCTCCAAGCTCATCTGATCGTAATCCATTCGATTACGACTTTTGAGGCCATTTGAAAACAATTGCTTATTTTACTCTAGTACATGGTGAAGAGGACCTCCACAGTCAAATTGTCGCAGGGTGTGAGACCATACAAAAACAAGCACGGAATTTTGAAGCATATTCGTGTTTCCATGAGGCGCCATTTTCAGGCCTGCATCATCGTAAAAGATGCACATCTTGCACAGTTGCTCTAATGCATGCGGAAACATTGTACGTATGTTTATAAAAAAATTTGTTGATCAATATTTGTTTTAATGGCCTATAACTTGGAAACCAAGCGTTTCTGGACCTATGTTTATGGGAACTTTTGGTGCTTCTGCTGTTTAGCAACGACATTAAAATATTTAAAGAAATGTATAAACTTTGTTATGTACTTACGCGTTAGCTGAAAATAAGATTGTACAGAAAAAATTACGCAAATTCATCCGGCATTTATTAAATTATAAAAAAAACAAAAAAAAAAAACGATCTTGCGTATCATTAGACATTTTCACTTATGAAATAGCCAAGGGAGATAAACCAGTAAACAAAATTTGAGTTAACAAAAATGTCGACCGAAAGATAAAATCGTTTTTTATTTTTAATTTAATAAATACTGGATGAATTTGCGTCAGTTTTGGTGTACAGTTTTCTTTTAAGCTACCATGTAAGTACATAACAAAATTTATACATTTCTTTTGCTATTTTTTTTTTAAAAGAGAGCCCTAACATGTTGGGGCTAAACAGCAGAAGCACCAAACTTCTTTTTTTTTTAACTATTTACACATATAGAACATAATCCTGCAATTATGGTATCGATTTTCCAAACACCCTGTACATACAAACACACTGATTTTAGTTGGATCGTGAGCTATGTGCGTCTAGTTTCAATTTTTGTCTGGTATAATTCTACAAATAACGGAAATTATGGCATCAAAATGCTCTTGTGTCGTAGTTTTTAATCGCCTGCAAATTTTTGGAACATCAAATAAATGATCGGCTTCCAGTCGAACATCCAACATTAGTGACGATACACACTTCTTTTCAAAGCAATCAACCTACTAATAGGCGGAAGGTGCATCGTCTTGATCAGCAGGTGATGGAATTGTGATCAGTCTCGGGTTTACGTAAGTTACTTTAGAGAATTCTAAAAAAAAAAAATGGCTGAGAAGTGAATGGCTCGCAGGAAGGTTACCATTTTGTGGTCGAAATGCAAAACAAAATTTCCATTTCTTTCTAGTGTCTGGCTTTGAACACAGGAATATTTTTTGGCCCTGTCCACCCAACGTGTAAAGGACACCCCACCGGGGACATGTACGTCTTTACACTGTACAACGCACATTGCCTTCTTTTACTTTTTGTTTATAACGCATTTATTTAAAAATTGACCAATGATTTCTTTGATATCGCGAATTTAATAATGTCGATGTTGTCAGTCCTTTTTTTTTTTTTTGCACGTCAAAAGTTGAATAACTCCGCAAAATCTTCCGATATAAAACACACGTATGTTTTGACATTAGAAAGAAAACTTTTTTTTTCAATGTCTCATCCGAAAATTAGTAAAGTTTCACAGTTTCAAACTTGTATCTCTAATGGATAAGTTTTTACAGCAAGTTCACTAAGGTTTCTACTTTTAACACAGTTTTTGGCCCAAATTAGGCCTCTAGCTACTTTTTTTTCATTTTTTTTTAATATATTTTTTTTTATGAATGAGTCCCCATTTATCAAGGCTAAAAGTCACTTGAGGATAAAGGTCAATGAGATGGATGGATTGTCAGTTGAATGATGAAGAATATCACGAAAGGATTGAAAATTGTTAATGGAATGAAGAAAATTTGATTACTTATAAGGACGGTTTATGGCCGGTATAACAAATACCATTTCACTTGATATAATTTGGGTGACCGAAATAGGATTAATAATTTTGTTGGATAAAGTTTTCTGTTATTATTCATTACAATTAGGGGTGGGATGTAATGGGCGAAAATTTCAGATTCATGCGACTAGTATTTTTTTGTGTTCATTTATACATAAATAACACTAAACAATCAAACATTTTGAAAGTTTTGCAAAATTCAGAAGGTGCAGGCCACTAGTTTTTGGCTATTTTACATTCATGAAAACCCTTTCACAGCCTGAAAATGGTCCTAAATTAAAGTACTATATCAGATTTAACCATCTATATCCATTCATAGCTTTTGAGGATGTTTTAAGACCTGCAATGTCGCATGAAACCACTTTTTCATCGAAAAATGATGGATTTTGAGTCCCGTGGAGCTCTAACGGCTATTTTTGGCCTGCACCTTCTGAATTTTGCAAAATTTTCAAAATGTTTGATTGTTTAGTGTTAGTTATGTATAAATGAACACAAAAAAATACTACTCACATGAATCTGAAATTTTCACCCATTACGTCCCACCCCTATTATAATTTATTTTTAGGACATTTCTGAACGTAGAAATAGTGTTTTGGTTAAAAGCTCAATGGTTGAAAATTGAAAAAGATTTTTTTTTTAATTGAAAAATAAAAACCTATAAAAACTCTTCAAACTGGAAAATCTGGATTTTTTTCTTCTTTTAACTGATTAATTTGATACTTTTATCGGTGAACCCAAATGTAGAATAGTCAGTGCAAACCGAAAACACACTTCACTAACCCAACTGCTAACTCGAAGTCTACCCCAGATTTAGGGTTAGTGGTTGGGTTAATGAAGGAGACCAATTGTACCAATTCCAGATTCGCAGTGGTAATAACATAGACTATTATCATTTTACTAATGATGCAAGATAGATTCTTTCAGAAATAAAACCTATTTTATTATTTTAAAACTCGTTTTAAATGTTACGATTTGTGAACGTGCATATTTGTGATTGTTCATCACTAACAATCGCAAATACGCACGTTCACAAATCTTAACATTTAAATAGGGGAATCATTATGAAGAAATGGCGCTGGATAGTATTTCAAAACAACTTAGTGAATTAAACGATATTTTTTATCTTTTTGTTGATAAAAAAAAAAAAATGTACGTAATTGAATAAAATGAATGTTAAATAAAATTTCATTTCAATTTGTTATTTTTTGGGTTAAAAATAAGTTTTTTTTTCTTTTAGAATTCCTCAGGATGACCTGATCCTGGCGGGCGGCACAAGCGAAATGGCAACAGACAGGAAAAGTTGGAAGTCATTCACGTAACGTCTAACCTCAAGCTTGAGACAAGGCGACGGAAAATATATATATATATATATATGTGTGTGCATGATATACGGCACAATCACGTTGACACACCGGTTCCCGTTAGATCACCGAAGTTAAGCGGCGTTGAGCCTAGCCAGTACTAAATGGGTGACCATTTGGGAATACCAGGTGCTGTATGTGCTCTCTGCTTATCTCGGCATTGTTTCCAGTCGTCTTGTATTACTACTTGCCATTGGAATCAAGCAATGCCGACTCAGGAGAGCGGTTGTTGGGGATTGTGCAACCCTTGCAATTACAAATTCACGCGCGGGCAGCCCCAGGCGAGGCACTCATACGTCGAAATCGACGGGAGAGTCCATCATATGTGTGCATAGTTTGGCATCAAGTCGTTGTTTATGCAAGCTTCATTGAAGACCACGGATCTCTCTCTCTTCACGATCTTTCGTGTCAATCTCTCGACTCGGCGAGCAATTCTGCGGTTCTTAGGTGTTAACTGGTGGAGTATGGCACCTAGCGTTGTGTCGTGGCCATTCCTCGAGCGCTTTCGGTCTTTCGACCGTCTTCAGGAGGCTGTGTCTTATCGTTATTAAGAGCCATTTTTTTTATAGTTTTATTATTTCGATTAAGTCGGACCAAAGTGAAACTCAAACTATAAATGTATTCATTTGTAGTTAAAAGTTCAAAATATATGATGACAAGCGAATCCTTTTCACTTTTTCCTTTTAAAATTGTAACCTGACTTATATTTGCTCTGTTGTCACTAATTGACAATCATCGAGCTGAATCTTTTAAGGAGACTGCAAAGTAAAAGGGCACTGATAGTATATGCTAATGCATATATTGCCATTAATAATTATTTACATATATATATATATATATATATATATATAATAATAATAATCATCCAGGTAAAACATCCACAGGGTAGTAATCCAAAGAATTTCAACTGGGTTTATAAAAAGTGCTCAATATCAAATAGAGCTTTTATATATGATTATTTTTATTTACACAGACATGTACAAAATCTGCGACACTGGCATGTCGATGTTATCGATCAACAGCTATTATAAACTGAGATCTCATCAGGCAGAGTTAGAATCCGATCTTAACCTTAGATCATATTTGGAAAGTTTATAATAGCTGTTGATCGATAACATCGACATGCCAGTGTCACAGATTTTGTACATGTCTGTGTAAATAAAAATAATCATATGTATATATATATATATATTTATTTATGATTTTTTAATCATTATTATGTATTAATTGTTAAAGACTGATAGGGCGTTAGTACCGGTGGTGAATGCTATTTTATTAATTGTGGGTTGTAATTGTTTTATGTGTAGGGCTTCGAAGATTTTTAGTTTGTTGGTGCAGTTGTTTCTATGTATGATCTTAGAATTAGTTGTTAATATTTGTCTTAGTTCGGTTGATCTTATGTTTTTATTTGTGTGCAGTAATGTGTCGCTGGATGGCACTAGTATCATTTAAGTGATGTGTAAGGCGTCGGGAGAGGGTTAAAGAGAAATAAATATATATATATATATATATATATAATTTCTAGACTGCTAAATGTGACTTCTGGTTCAATACGTGACAAATCTAATTCAACAACAAAAGATAAATTTGCTATCGTTTTTTTATATATTACTACAATCTATTATGGTTTGCTTAAAAAGGTTTTAGTACATTGAAAAGAAAAGGAATCCGGTAACGAGTTACTACAACAACCGAAAGATGACCACACAAAATGAAATCCGGGATCTTAAAAAAGCATCTTTTTAAAAAAAAAATTTTTTATTGGTAATAGTATATTTACATTGTACTTTTTTGGGGTAAAATGTTGGTTTTTTATTTGGCAAAATTAAGTTCTAACAGGACAGAACAAATCGTTGTAATTTTTTGTATTGCCACTCAGACTTAGGGTTAGTTGTAGAGTTAAGGAAAGCAATGTGTTTTTTTATAACTTTTAGCATTGTCATTTTTTATACTAAAGTATGATCAGGAACATTAACTATAATTATAGATTGTTTATCAACATGGCGGCATGAAGATGCGACTGTAAACAGTCAGTGATCGTCTACTTGTTGTCTTTGTCTGGGTTCAGAGCTTGATTTCAATACTGGCCTTAGTGACAATCGTGTGGTCTTGGTCAGTGCTGCAACGGACAGAAGGGTTCTCCCAACAAACAAAACCAGAATTCCAGTTCAAAACAAGTAAAAGCGTTTCATCTTGTGAAGCTACAATTATATTTGCTTTCTCTACCAAATCACAGTCACTTCTAGCTGACCAACGGGACTGCAAATCAAGACGAACATATCTTCCCACTGAACATAAACAGTCCATCAGCTTAGGACCCAAAGGCCAATCTGTCTCTGAGAACCACAGAAACCTAACTGAACCCCCTGCAAGACCATTTGAGATTATCAGCTGTTTATCTATGGACATAAAAATGGACTGCCCATTAAACCCATCATCTGGTAGGAACATTACTTTTGGAAAATCTCAAGTGGGTCATAATCACAACATGGAACCTTGTATCAAAGAGGACATTACTATTTCAAAGATGTCAGCTACTTCTTGGGTGTTCTCTCTTCCCTTAGCTAAATATTTCTCACATTGCAGGCCTGTCGTCCACATGCATTGTAACTATGCACCTCACTGAACATGCAGCAGTGCACATGTTTATAGCGGGTTAAAATCTGATTTTTAAATCGATTCAAATAAGAATAGCATTTAATTTTAACTTAAAAGTCATAAAAAAAGCACACTTCCTTCCTTACACATCAGTGTTGGAACAATTAATCGGAATCAGAAATCGAAACTTTTTGGAATATCGGCAAATTTTGAGCCAAATTTACGATTCCTAAAACGATTCTTTAAATTTTTTTTTATTGTTTAAAACTTAATTTTCTATTGCTAACACCAATGATAAAATAATAATTATTTATTGTTTTTAAACTACCAGTAAAGCTAAAATCTATATATTATAACGAATTTAGGTAAAAATGGCACCGGTAAAATGTCACGGGTGAATAAATAGGAAAAAAAAAAAATGCCACAAGTGAAAACTATAGATGAAAATCTCACAATCAGTTTATCACATCACTATTTTTAATCAATTATGAGGGAAAGTTTTTAAAAAATAGAAAGATCTAATGGTGTAATGTACGCCCTCCTCCCACAAGTGTAATTATACTTTTACAAAAATATATCCACACATTGCAAGGGATTTTACAATAATCTGAAAATTAAAAAAAAAAAACCCCAAAAAACCCTATAAACTGAATATTTAGAAATGTTTTAAAAATCTGAATCGGTAATTGTATCGGAATCGGGGAAAACATTGGAATCGTCCCATCACTACCTACCTACCACTTACCCTAAGTCCGGGTGGCAATAAAAAAATGAATTAAAGAAAGACGGGAAAGGTGCACGTGTATAGCGAGACAGTTAAAAGCCAATTTCGCCTTTTCATTTATTATTTTTATTTTTTTTGTGTAATTATTTTTTAGTGTTATTGTTTTTCTTAATATTTGTCTTTTACGAACGTAAAGTTTATTTGTTTTTGCAAATTGATGCATTTTACGTAGACAAAAATTTGGGATTGATCTCCGCATCTCTTTGTTATCCGCAAAATTATTATTTTTTTAATTGAAAAAGTTGTTGAATGTTGGAAGGTGTGAACCATTTCTTGAATTTGGGATACTAAGACACACGAAAAAAACTCAGCGTGACTGAAATATTTGTAGGTAAATATTGTTTTACAAATACTTCAATGGAGTGTGTTCCGATGAACTAGCTGCTCTAGTGCCCCCTTGCCGCAAATACACTAGAACAACCCGACAATCAGCTAGGTCCCATCAATTCACTGTGGAGGTCCCCAGATGCCGGAGAACCTTCTACTCCAGCAGCTTCTTCCCTCGTGCTGCCGGCCTCTGGAACTCCCTCCCTGCTCCCTGTTTCCCCGACTGTACTGACATGCAGAGGTTTAAAACTAATGTAAACAGACATCTCGCTCCACAGCTCCCAACTTAGGATGACATCCTAAACCTACTCCCTAATTCTCAGTAGCCCCTTACGTCGACAGTGGCGACCTGCCTTGTTTGGAGTGAAATATCTTTTTTAAAAAAAATTTAAAAAAAAAAAAAAATCTGGAGGCCTGCACCCTATGTGAATTTCCCCACTCCAAATGATGTTCTACATTTTTGACGGAGATTACATGTAAACAGCCTGAAAATGTTGGTAAAAATAAATAAAACAATATTTTAGACTGAGGAATCAGTATCGCACATAAATTTGACGTAAAATGATCACCCACTTCCGGATCAGATAGCGTTTTTAAGGATATATAAGCAAATATTTTTAAAGAGAGATAAATACATAAAATATTAACCTTATGGAAAAAAGGGCATGGCCCGTAGAGGCTAGTACAGAAAGGTGGGAGCCTGCAAATAAATAGATGGGTCAACCAATAGGATTTGGGTTGGATGGGCAGTAATTCTGGTGGAGCGTTGTGGATAGAGGCATAGCAACTATTCATTAATTATGTGTCCCTAAGAAAAACACAAAAGTAATATTGGTCATTTATAACGACAGCTAACCGAACGAAAAAGGGGTAAAAAAAACAAAACGGCAACAAACAAATGTTACAAAAGGCAAGATAAGTTACTCTGGATCCGTTTATTTGTGTTTTAACGTATTTTAAAGAGTTTCTTTTTTGTTCAAAACAAACCTGGTGTCCACATGTTCAGTTAGAGGTTACAATGGCTGAAATTACAGTTTCGATAATCGCTCAAAAAACGAAAATTAAGCAAAATACTCGTGGAACATTACATTTTCCCACGATTGGTGACATTTATTGGATGTGTTCCTAACACTATTTTGTTTATTTTTCGATTTTTCACAAATTATCAAAGGTCCCCGTGCTGGACTCATAAACAGCCATTCCCCCCCCCCCCGTTCTAACTGAACAGGTGGACACCAGGTTTGTTTTGAACAAAAAACGCTTTAAAATAAGTTAAAACACAAACTTATCCAGGTTAGTAGAAGAATGCCTTATCTTGCCTTGCGTAACATTTATTTGTTGTCTATTTGTTTGTTTGACCCCTTTTTCGTTCTGTTAATTGTCGTTATGAATGCCCTAAATTTGTTATATGTCGTTTTCTGGTTCGGAAGTGGGTGATCATTTTACGTTAAATCTATATTCGAAATTGATCACCCACTTCAAACTCTAAACTATCGTTTGTTTTTGTTTTATTGCCAACCTTTTCATGCTGTTTACATGTAATCGCTCAAAGAAAAGTATCTTAATTTGTTAGAGGGTGCACGACTCCAATAATACTAAAAATACAATGTAAATAGGCCTAAAATCAGTGGTGGTGGGGGGGGGGGATCTTCTTGTTTTCCATTTTCTGAACACAGGTTTCATTTTGTGTGGTCAGTCACATTTCGGTTGTTGTCGTAACTCGTTACGAAATTTTACCGAACCAATATGGCCAGCGATGGAGTGGAGGGGGTGACCTATATATAAATACCCCGAAAAGAAATAAGAATTTTTTTTTTTTTTTAAATAAATACTTACTTGCGTAAAATTATCCCCTGGTTTCTGAATATCCATGTTCGGTGATAAAAACACAGTCCGATTATTTGAGGCGGAGGAGGGAAAAGAAGGCGACTGGGATCGTCTTCTTCGCCGTCTTCTCGACTCCTCTTCGGGTTTATCTTGTCGGTCCCTTGAGATGGACCTGTCTTTTCTTCTCTCATGGTTACTTTCTGTTGACGACGATTCCCGAGAGGAAGAGAAAGCCCATCTATTATCACAGTTTGTCGGGGTGGAATTTCTCAAAACCGAAGAAGACTCGCCAAAAGCACGCCAACACGATTGACGCGTACTCTTCTCCGCAAGTTCCCCTGTAAAATCGTTCCGAGACGACATTGCTCTCTCGTTCCTTCTAATACTTACCAAAAGATTATAACGGTTTCGTGGTGTTTAGTGCATATATGCTTATTACTTAGTTTATGGTACTAAAAAAGAACAGGTTTTTAACTGTTTTCTCACAAACATCTTAGTTGCGATAATAAGTCATTATCAGTGCGCGCTGCCGACTGTCGTAAAATACTCGTAGCGTTTCTTTCTGTTGTTACACACGCACATCAGCGCACACATAAAACCATACACAAATTTACACGGCGATACGCAACGAAACGGTTTACGACTGTCGTAAAAGTTCTAGTTTTAAATGAAAACAGTGTCTCGTATTTATTTCGTTTTAATGGTTAATTATTTTTGATGATGTATTTTTTTTTTTTAAATAAAGTCTGATACATTTTAAATAAAATGATAACAAACGAAATAGTTATCGTTTTGCGGTTTTTTTAAATTCTGGAATTAGAAGTAAGTTTATTTATATTATAAATCTGAATAATTATTCAGATTTATAATATAAATAAACTTCGCTTTGATAACCATTCATTTTTTCTTACTTAAAAAATAGAACAATATTCATGCGAATATTGTTTGTTTAACAAATAGTTTGTTGTTTTGTTTGTGGCTTGAAATATATATATATATTTTTTTATCAAATTCTCATTAAAATATTTTTTTTTTTTATCAAATTCTCATTAAAATATTTTTTTTTTTATCAAATTCCCATTAAAATAATTTTTTTCACACTAAACCAGGATTGTTGCTATTGTCAAATTATTTTTGATTTCCAAAACATATTTTTAGGTGCTTATTTATTTACATTAGGACCCGCGCTAACTTTGACCCCCGTTGTTAGGGTCAGGGTGGGGGTTTAGTGTTTGGGTCATGGTCAAAGTTAGCGTGGGTCCTAATCTAACAAATTACCCAATTAGACTTTATTTAACGAAAACAAACATAATCAAATAAAATTTATCGGCAAAAAATAGCAAAGTGCAACAAGCCCTGTAAAAAAAACAGCTATTTACATCTATTAGATTTATTACGCTAACTGATTTGTCAATGGTTGTCTCCCTTGGCCAAAAGGTACCCCAATCACTGCTCCTTAGGGGTCACGTGAGCCAGCCTGTAATGGAAGGGGGGGTGTTGGTCCCTTCCTTACATTTATCGCACACAATGAATTGAGCGAACAACAACCGAGTAACAGGCAACAAAAAAGGATTTATTTAACAGAGGGTTGGAACTGTGTCCCAGTGAAGAAAAGAGGCTGTCGGGTCGTCAGTAAATATATTCCCAGTGGAGATGGCTGCTGCTGGAACGATGCAGGGGAAAGGCAGGAGAGAGATGTTTCTTCGTTGCTGGCCAATTTCTCTCTCTGAATTCTTCAACTGATCAGGTGGTAGAAAATAGTCCATGAGGGGACAGTTGATATCAATATGCCCTGCAAGCCGATTGGTCAGCGTATGACCAATTTGCTCACAGGGGACGAGAAGAAATAGATCCTATTTCAGTCTGCTACATCCCTATATAAACTGAAACACGCTGCTCCAACCTATTTTTAGAGTTTCAACTGCATTGTTGCAGAAACCCATAGAATGCAGTTAGAGCGCGAAAGCCATTCGTTCCATCACAAAACAAAAAAAATACAGAATTGACCGATGAATGCAGTCACCCGAACAATATTTCTCAGATAAGTTCTTGCGAAGACGTAGCAGTCATAAATTAGATTTACTTTGTAATACGTATCAGTGTCTCTGTGAGCTGGTTTGGCCAATCAGTTCGCAGGGCGCATTGATATCATTAGTTCCCCAAGGGACTACTTGAGCTCCCTTAAGATGTTGCAGACAATGATCAGACGGTACCCTAGCACCAGCCAGGAAAGATCGCCTCAGCCTCTCTCCTGCCTCCCTGTCCACTGGACGCTCACGGCGCCTGCTATCTTCGCCTGAAGATATTTGAACTAAGAGCTTATTTTCTTCTTCTTCTTTCGGACACTGTCCTAAGTTTCTTCCACCTATACCAAATGGTATAGGTAACCTTAAATACGAATAAACCCCTTTCGTTTGTTGTAAAAAGGTTTCGTTGTTTCGTTAATTCATTTCGTGTGTTGAATAAAAGAAAAAGGATAACAAATCCTCTACAAAGACACGTATACGCAAAAAACCCTCATTCTGTACATTCACCATTTTCTGTTGTACATCATTCTTTATTACTTTCTCAAATTAAATTGTTAAATTAATATACACTGTTTATTTTCCTTCTCTCCAAAAGCTGTCGCTCCCAATTCAAATTTCAGCACTTATCTACGAGGATTATTCCTACTTTCTCACGTGTGAGAATTGGATTTTCTTTCGGGAATTAAAATCGCCACACTATATACCGTCTAAATGTTTGTTCATAGCAACTTTGAACTTGGATATGGTAGGAATCGTCATGACCTTTTTTGGTAGGCTGTTCTACGGAGCGGAAACACGAATGTTGCCTTTCTTATGTGGACACAAAAGCGATGATGGTACATCTTCTGAGTGTGTTCACGTAGGCCATGACTTTAGCGCTGGAGTGAAAAACTCCTCAAACGGTAGATTTAAATTCCGTTGATAATGGTGTACATCCGAGTCCCATCGCATCTTCTGCTGATCAAGTGAGAACCGATTTACTCTTCGAAGTCGCTCTCTGTGTTGGATAATGGCCCTATGGGAATGGACGTATCTGTTGGAAATCGTTGGTTTAGCTTGTGTGATTTAGTGCAGGGGACCCGTGCAGTCGAGTGCAGAATAGGGCCTGTTCTCACAGTCGGAAATAACAGACGTGACAGGGTCACTGCGTGACGAGACCTCAGAACAAGGGTCAATCTGCACCTGCGAGAGGCTCTGTGATGTCACGGGCCGTTGCGTGGGAAACAGAGGAATCCGTGACGTCACTCATTCTCCGAGTTTTAACAGTCTGGGTTTTGGAGGCGGACCTATCAGACATGATTTTCGCCATGTAAACTACAACAGATTAAGGGAAATATTTCCCTAAGAAAATACAGGCGAAAGATCTCTTTTCCCCCCCTCCACGAATGGTTAAGGAAATAATTGTTAAGTAACTACGAAAGCAGTAATTGGCTCTCTCTCTCTCTCTCTCTCTCTTTCTTTCTCTCTCTCTCTCTCTCTCTTTCTCTCTCTCTCTTTCTCTCTCTCTCTCTCTCTCTTTCTCTCTCTCTCTCTCTCTCTCTCTCTTTCTCTCTCTCCCTCTCTCTCTCTCTCTCTCTCTCTTTCTCTCGACGTTAGTGAATATCTCCCAGCTGATTTGATAACTAACGCTTGAAATAAAAACTGAAGTTAAATTTAAAAAGATTGTTTGTCTTCCGACCCGATCATGGAACTTTTGTTGCAGCGGCGTGGTTCACGGCAGAAGGAGGAGGAAGGAGTTCAACCACTAGACGTCATCGAGACGGCGACCCTCTACGCAGCGAGGGAGAAATTTAAAGGTATGCAAACTATGTGATTTGTTTTAAAAATGACGAGTGTACAAAACGCATACTGCCGCGGTCCAAGCAGGAGAGGGGCTATGCAACATGTGTAGGTAAATGTGGAGGGTAAATAAACATTATAACAATTATTTTTTGTACTGCCGACTGCTGTATGATTTGATCTAATATTGATCGGATCATGTCACCATGTCGATAGCAACAACCTACATACAACACAGGAATATCGACACTCGCAAAGGTCATCAACTACGCCATGAGATGCAACTGGCTAGAATGTGACGAACCGCCAAAATCATATCTGGTCATTATCCTCCTTTTCTTGCAGCAGAGTACGATCGCAGTATGAACGTGCGTCTATGTGTGCTCACTTCACAGGCCATGATCATCCGCTCATTGTGATGGTCCAAAGTCGTGAATCGATTCCGACAATGGTCGCAGTGTCAATTTGGTCACAATCAGTGCTGCAGCTGAAGAATTCTACCTCCAATTAAAATTGCGACTCCCATTTAAAACAATTAAAAAAGTTTTATTCTTTTGGAAGTTATAATGATGCCTGTTCTCTTCACTTGAATAACAGACTTGCAAATAAGAATCTTAGTCCGGCCAAATCAAAACACAAGTCCGAAGAACACAATCCATTAGCTAAGCCTAAAAGCCCATCTTCCTTGGAAAGGCACACAAACCTCAACTGGCTGTCAGACCCCAGACAACCAGACTGTGTGATGCAGTATTATTAGTCCCCCTGTAAGCCTCTCCCAACTAAGTAAACCAAAGAGAGGGTAGCAAATTATATTCCCGATAACAATCAAGTCCTCCCACAAAACTCAAAACACCGCCATAGGAAGGGTTTGTGAACAAACAAACAGACAGGAACTACAACTTTGTTATATGAACGTGCGTCTGCGAGCGTTCACTGCACAGACCGTGATCGTCCGCTCGTTGTACTGGTCTGAAGTCGTGACCCGATTCCGACAATGGTCGCAGTGTCAATTGTGTGGTCTCAGTCAGTGCTGTAACAGAAGTTGCCTCCCTCCAAATAAAATCGCGATTCCAGTTTAAAGCAAATAGCAATGGTCTATTTTCTTTGAAGCTTACAACGATATTCGTTTTCTTCTACTGAACAACAGACTTGCAGATGAGAATTCTTAGTTTGACCAAATCAAAACACAAATCCAATAGTTTAGAGCCCAAGGGTCCAATGGCCCAACGGTCCATCTCTTTCTGAGAGCCACACAATCCTAACATACTGTGAGACGCCCAGAAGGCTAATTGACCCCCTCTGCCCATCTGCTGGAATATATATAGATATCACCGGGACCACCCTAGAAAAACCACTTGAGATAATAGCCAGCCTTATCTATGGACATCAAAAACCTCATTTCTAGGAGGTCATGGATCTTGCCGGACATTATTTTTTGGCAAACCTCAAGTGGAGCATAACCACAGCAGGGAACTTCGTATCTGAAAGAAACATTATTTTCTCAAGTGGACAAATTGCATTCTGGGTGGCCAAAACTAAAATCAGAGATATTTCCCATATTTTGGATGATTTCTCTTTTCTTAGTTAAAATTTCTTACTCAAAGCAAGTCTGTTATGCACATGCATTGCAACTGTGCAACCCATTTAACATGTCGCCTAGTGCATCTTTTCAGCAGTACCTTCTGTACTTGGATGAGCTACCAATGTGACCCAGCAGCCGAACTGGTCGCACTTCACAGCCGAGTCCAAGTAATGATTCGTTGAAGTAACATCCATTAAAAAAGCAAACATAGACGCCAGTGACTGTATATACCATCTAACCCTAACCCTAACCCTAACCATCTAACCCTAACCCTAACCATCTAACCCGAACCCTAACCATTTAACCCGAACCCTAACTATCTAAACTCGGAGGTCTAGTATACTACTAAAACTCTGTGGATCTTGCATACTAGCTTGTGAAATGAGCAGAGATGAGACAAGAGTTACCTTAGGACGAAGGCTTTAATTACCAACAAACATGGCCGGTTATCTTCTTCTGAAGAGTTCCCGGACGAGGGCAGGTAATAAATAAAGAAAAGAGAACAGTTCATTCAGAGACTTTCAAGGGGAGGGGGAGGGGGGGGGGGTAATAATATTATCAAATAAGAATATGACAGCTTTTTTGTTTGTTTATTATCTTATTTCTCCCTGTGGACACCATCTTTTTCATTCATTAAAACAGAAGCGGGAATAACTGTGCACAGTAGATGACGTCACTAAAAGACGACACCGTACATTAAAATAAAGTGAGTGGAAGAGATTTTTTTATGATGTCAAAAAAAATTATGCCATCCATTAGTACAAATAGCGATCTGGCAAAAGACCTTTTATGACGTCATGACTTAATTAAAAGATGATTGATGAGAGAAGTAGTTGGAGGAAGGGGAAAACAGAGAGAGGGGGAAAACGGGAGAAGGGAAGTACAGCACATAAAAAAAAAACGAATGCTGCTCAGGTGTTGTTTGGGAAAAAATTGAGGAACCCAAGCAACTCCTGCTCTCAACCTTAAGTTCAGTTTGAATCTTACGTTTTTCTATAATGCACATAATATTCGGATATTAAGACCCCGGTTAACACCAGTTGGGTCCTCGTTCGCACCAGACATCAGTAAACAGAAAATACAACGTTTTACTTGATTTTATTTATAACTTGAAAATTATTATTTACAGAAATTATAAAATAAAAATGTATTCATAACTTGAAAATTATTATTTACAGAAATTATAAAATAAAAAGGTTTCTATAACTTGAAAATTATTATTTACAAAAATTATTAAAAAAAGGTATTTATAACTTTAAAATTATTATTTACAAAAATTATAAAATAAAAAGATATTTATAATTTAAAAATTATTATTTACAGAAATTATAAAATAAAAAGGTATCTATAACTTGAAAATTATTATTTACAGAAATTATAAAATAAAAATGTATTTATAACTTGAAAATTATTATTTACAGAAATTATAAAATAAAAATGTATTTATAACTTGAAAATTATTATTTACAGAAATTATAAAATAAAAATGTATTCATAACTTGAAAATTATTATTTACAGAAATTATAAAATAAAAATGTATTTATAACTTTAAAATTATTATTTACAGAAATTATAAAATAAAAAAGTATTTATAACTTTAAAATTATTATTTACAGAAATTATAAAATAAAAATGTATTTATAACTTGAAAATTATTATTTACAGAAATTATAAAATAAAAAGGTATTCATAACTTGAAAATTATTATTTACAGAAATTATAAAATAAAAAGGTATTTATAACTTTAAAATTATTATTTACAGAAATTATAAAATAAAAATGTATTTATAACTTGAAAATTATTATTTACAGAAATTATAAAATAAAAAGGTATTTATAACTTTAAAATTATTATTTACAGAAATTATAAAATAAAAAGGTATTTATAACTTTAAAATTATTATTTACAGAAATTATAAAATAAAAAGGTTTCTATAACTTGAAAATTATTATTTACAGAAATTATAAAATAAAAAAGTATTTATAACTTTAAAATTATTATTTACAGAAATTATAAAATAAAAATGTATTTATAACTTGAAAATTATTATTTACAGAAATTATAAAATAAAAAGGTATTTATAACTTTAAAATTATTATTTACAGAAATTATAAAATAAAAAGGTTTCTATAACTTGAAAATTATTATTTACAGAAATTATAAAATAAAAATGTATTTATAACTTGAAAATTATTATTTACAGAAATTATAAAATAAAAAAGTATTTATAACTTTAAAATTATTATTTACAGAAATTATAAAATAAAAATGTATTTATAACTTGAAAATTATTATTTACAAAAATTATTAAAAAAAGGTATTTATAACGTTAAAATTATTATTTACAAAAATTATAAAATAAAAAGATATTTATAATTTAAAAATTATTATTTACAGAAATTATAAAATAAAAAGGTATCTATAACTTGAAAATTATTATTTACAGAAATTATAAAATAAAAATGTATTTATAACTTGAAAATTATTATTTACAGAAATTATAAAATAAAAATGTATTTATAACTTGAAAATTATTATTTACAGAAATTATAAAATAAAAATGTATTCATAACTTGAAAATTATTATTTACAGAAATTATAAAATAAAAATTTATTTATAACTTGAAAATTATTATTTACAGAAATTATAAAATAAAAAAGTATTTATAACTTGAAAATTATTATTTACAGAAATTATAAAATAAAAAGGTATTCATAACTTGAAAATTATTATTTACAGAAATTATAAAATAAAAAGGTATTTATAACTTTAAAATTATTATTTACAGAAATTATAAAATAAAAATGTATTTATAACTTGAAAATTATTATTTACAGAAATTATAAAATAAAAAGGTATTTATAACTTTAAAATTATTCTTTACAGAAATTATAAAATAAAAAAGTATTTATAACTTGAAAATTATTATTTACAGAAATTATAAAATAAAAAGGTATTTATAACTTTAAAATTATTATTTACAGAAATTATAAAATAAAAAGGTTTCTATAACTTGAAAATTATTATTTACAGAAATTATAAAATAAAAAAGTATTTATAACTTTAAAATTATTATTTACAGAAATTATAAAATAAAAATGTATTTATAACTTGAAAATTATTATTTACAGAAATTATAAAATAAAAAAGTATTTATAACTTTAAAATTATTATTTACAGAAATTATAAAATAAAAAGGTTTCTATAACTTGAAAATTATTATTTACAGAAATTATAAAATAAAAATGTATTTATAACTTGAAAATTATTATTTACAGAAATTATAAAATAAAAAAGTATTTATAACTTTAAAATTATTATTTACAGAAATTATAAAATAAAAATGTATTTATAACTTGAAAATTATTATTTACAGAAATTATAAAATAAAAAGGTATCTATAACTTGAAAATTATTATTTACAGAAATTATAAAATAAAAAGGAATCTATAACTTGAAAATTATTATTTACAGAAATTATAAAATAAAAATGTATTTATAACTTGAAAATTATTATTTACAGAAATTATAAAATAAAAAGGTATCTATAACTTGAAAATTATTATTTACAGAAATTATAAAATAAAAATGTATTTATAACTTGAAAATTATTATTTACAGAAATTTTAAAATAAAAAGGTTTCTATAACTTGAAAATTATTATTTACAGAAATTATAAAATAAAAATGTATTTATAACTTGAAAATTATTATTTACAGAAATTATAAAATAAAAAAGTATTCATAACTTGAAAATTATTATTTACAGAAATTATAAAATAAAAATGTATTTATAATTTGAAAATTATTATTTACAGAAATTATAAAACGGATGACTGATGTATAAGATCAGATAGTTGCTGAAGGTTTGTTGACGTCCATGTTGACAAAACGGCTGTCAAAAGATCTGAAGACAGGGATTCGAGATATGAGGAGAGAATCTCGTCAACGAGACCTGCCAAAGCGTGAGTCGAGAAAGCATAAGCTGGCAGCGCAGTATCGGTTGCAGAGCGCAAACCAAGGCCACCGAACCTGGCGCCAACTGGTGTCGTCAAAATTTACATTACAAATTTCACTGGCCGAG
>OY744518.1:213127064-213262064 GCA_963556195.1 Sepiola atlantica
GGATAGGAAGTGACTCATCGACAGAGACAAAAGAAAATGCGGGAGTGGTCAGTTTCCATTGTTCAGGACAGGTGACTCAGAAAAAATACCGGACACGACATTTGGGGTTGACAGCGTTTTGCGACAGTGGGGTAGGTTAGTTTTAAGACAGTTTGATGACAGTAAGGTTTATGGCAAACAGTTAACGAGTTTGAGTTTCGGCAGTTAGGATCGAACCTCCCGAGAGAGCGGATCGGACCGGAAAAACGATGAGATGAGCCCGACGACCTGAGTAACGGCAATAGGGGTCTCGACAGTCCGCGACGGTGTCACACACACTCATAGTTCCAACTAAATTATACACAACGTATATGTGTTTGTGTTCTTTCTCGAGAGTTATTTAACTTGTGGACCAGTGCTGTGCCCTCGACGATTCGTCAGTGGATAGACGACTCGGCTAGACGATGAAGACAAAGAAGGCCACGGACACACAATGTTGGGGTTGACGGTCGTCGAGTGGGGCAGCACATGGTTCTACATGCCTGTATTCTCTTAGGGAATTTAATTCCCCTAATCATGTTGAAGACTACATAGAGAAATCGTCCGTTCGGCCCGCTTCCAAAACCCAGACTGGCAAAACTCTGTTTCCCACACAAAAGGCCGTGACGTCACAGACCCCCCATATGCAGGTGCACCTTGACCCTTGACCTGAGGTCTCATCAACGTGGTGGCCCCGCCAACGTCTGTGAGGTCCGACTGTGAGAACCAGTTTATTTTGCACTCGACTGCACGGGTCCACCCGCACTAAATCACGCAAGCCAAACCAAACGATTTCCAACAGATACGTCCACCTCAAGATGCGTCCGGTCCCACAGGGCCATTATCCAACACATCTAGCACTTGAGATCCCCACAGAATTGTTAGTGTTGGCATGACCTAATAGAGAGAAGTAGGCTCAACCACATTTAGGGATTAATACTTGACTTGACTTACTTGACTTTGTTTTATTATGGAAATCGCTCCAAACATGGCATGAAGCCACTTGATGTAAAGAGCTAATAAGAATGAAATATGATTATTGCAAAGACAGGAGATGCCTATTGGCCTTAGTCTTGAAAAGATCATTAGGTTTGAAATAGTATTTTCTTTGGTCTGTCACGCTAAGGTTTAAAATGATATTTTTATTGATCTGTCACGCTTAAGTTTTAAATTGACTTTTCATTGGTCTGACACGCTTAGGTTTAAAATAATATTTTCATTTGTCTGTCATGCTTAGGTTTGAAATAGCATTTTTAGATGCGCCCATACATCCATATAAGAGGCTCTGTCTGTCTGTTCGTATGTCCGTTGATCTCAATTAAGTTTAAAATATCATTTTCATCGCTAAACGCACAGATTGAATTGCTGCATCTATTACTTTTAATGGAGATTTGTTATCTGTCTGTCTGGAGCCGAAACTATGCTATTACTATATTGTAATACGTAATTCATTTTACTATACTATTTCGTACTAATGTACTATCTTTCCATGCTCACTTCAGGAGGAGTGTAGTGTAGTATCTGTTTTGTGATCATGATACTATCCTACCAGGTTTGGCTCCTCTTTTTTGAGGGAGTAGTGTAGTATATGTTCGGTCATCATATATGCTACTTAAAATATCCAACCAAAGTGAGCATATTATTTCTAGTCTTAAAAATATCTGTTCTTGTTTATTTAATTAATTTAGTTAATTTAATAAATTATATATAGAAAATTTTAAAAAGTTATTTTATTTCATTTATACTTAAATTGCTCTGTTTTTTTTTACACAATGCGTTGAAATACTTTGCATCCTGGCACAAAGTTAACCCATTCAGTGAGATGGACCTGTAGATCTTGTTAGATCATCCAGGTAGAAGTCTTAAGTAATTCGTAATTATATTCTTAGTATCGCCCGCACTGAGGATTGAACCTTAAACATCCAGAAGATTATTATTACTTAACACTTATATTCATTTTGTCACGGGTCCTTGTGGATTAAATAAAGGATCCGTTCAAAATTCTGTACTGATTCTTGAGTTCCACATAAAGATTCCTAAGTTCCACATAAAGATTCTTGAGTTCCACATAAAGATTCCTAAGTTCCACATAAAGATTCCTAAGTTCCACATAAAGATTCTTGAGTTCCACATAAAGATTCCTAAGTTCCACATAAAGATTCCTAAGTTCCACATAAAGATTCCTGAGTTCCACATAAAGATTCCTAAGTTCCACATAAAGATTCCTAAGTTCCACATAAAGATTCCTGAGTTCCACATAAAGATTCCTAAGTTCCACATAAAGATTCTTGAGTTCCACATAAAGATTCCTAAGTTCCACATAAAGATTCCTAAGTTCCACATAAAGATTCTTGAGTTCCACATAAAGATTCCTAAGTTCCACATAAAGATTCCTAAGTTCCACATAAAGATTCTTGAGTTCCACATAAAGATTCCTAAGTTCCACATAAAGATTCCTAAGTTCCACATAAAGATTCCTAAGTTCCACATAAAGATTCCTGAGTTCCACATAAAGATTCTTGAGTTCCACATAAAGATTCCTGAGTTCCACATAAAGATTCCTGAGTTCCACATAAAGATTCCTAAGTTCCACATAAAGATTCTTGAGTTCCACATAAAGATTCCTGAGTTCCACATAAAGATTCCTGAGTTCCACATAAAGATTCCTAAGTTCCACATGAAGATTCTTGAGTTCCACATAAAGATTCCTAAGTTCTACATAAAGATTCCTGAGTTCCACATAAAGATTCCTAAGTTCCACATAAAGATTCTTCAGTTCCACATAAAGATTCCTAAGTTCCACATAAAGATTCCTGAGTTCCACATAAAGATTCTTGAATTCCACATAAAGATTCCTGAGTTCCACATAAAGATTCTTGAGTTCAATGAGATGCACCTGAAGAAAGTCAGAGGTTACACTGATCTATCTCTTCCACAAACTTTACAACATGAAAAGTTCTAAAGCAAAAAATAAGTTCTCCAAATTCTAATGTGGATCCCTACTATCAGGTCTACTTCTCCAACATTAGGGGTCTGCGTTCCAACCTTCCAGGGGTAGAAATCCACTTACACGGGACCAATCCGGACCTATTGTTTCTGTGTGAAACTGGCATTAGCCAGTCAGCTTCTACCAATGATTTCATAATTAAAGGCTACTCGAATATAGCATTAAAACTTGACATTTATGGTCGCCATGGACATGGCATTTGTACCTACATTAGGGATGGCTTTCCATGTGGTAAGGACATCTCCAAAGAAGACCCTAAATTGTCCTATATGTGTTTTCGTGTTGCATTTACAGCACTGTGTTCATCTTTGCCATCTATCGTCCCCTACAATGATGAAGTTAATATCTTTGAGAGTATTTCCGAGAAAATTGACCATATCCTGTCTGTTTACCATTCTGCTAGAATTCATATCTCTGGTGACTTTAATGTTCACAATGTCGAATGGCTAGTCTACTCAAACTGACTGATGATGAAGGGAAGTTTTGTCACAATTTTTCCCTTGCCTATGATCCTAACCCTAACTCTATGATCTAACACAGATTGTTGACAAACCTACTCGCGTACCCGATGCCGACAGACATTTTGCAAGTCTTCTTGATCTTTTCCTGACAACTAGTCCTGACCTGTGCTCATCCATTGTTCTGTCTCTGCTGGGATCTTCTGATCACTCAGTTGTCTCAATTAAGATAAAAACAAAGTGCAACAAGACCTCTGTGTATCGATACTCGAGGGCTGACTGGGACATATCAGAAATTCCTCTGATTTTCATTTTTTGAAAAGAACGTGTCCTGTATCGTATCCAATTTAACTGATTGGTTAATCGTTGGCATTAAGAGTCTTACACCTTCCAAGAAATTCCAACAGAAACCAAACAGCCAGAATGTGCTGCCACCATTGCCCACAGAAATCACTATTTCAATTGCTTTCAACAAAATAGATGTTCTGAAACCACTGCAAAAAGGGCTATAGAAAACATGAGAAAGTCCTATGTCTAATCCGTTAAATCCAAAGTGATTGAATAGAGGTTTGGTTCCTATGAGTTTTGGCAAATAACAAACAGGGTCCTGAACAGATGCATGACCTCTATCACAACCATCATCAATGGACCAAAGATGGTTTCCTCAGCATCTGATGAAGCCAAACTTTTTGCAAAGAACTTTGCATCAAATTCCATCTTTTGTGATCAAGGCCGTCTACTTCTTGAATTCACCCCCTATAACTGTAAACACTCTGACCGACATCCATATATCTGTTCGAGATGTTGCCATCCTTATCAAGAACCTTGATGCCAGCAAGGCAATTGGTCCTGAAAAACTTTTAATCATAGCCCTTGAAAAGCTGCAACCGGAACTAGCTCCTATCCTTACAAAACTATTCAATCGTAACTTAAAGGAGAAATGCTTTCCATCATCTTGAAAAACTTTGTCAGTCTTCCCAGTATTTAAAAATACTGGAGATCGGTTTTCTGCATCTCAGTACAGACCCATTAGTTCTTCTCTGCGCCATGAGTATGTTGTTTGAGTCTGTGATAAATGAAAAAGGTGTACAACCACCGTGACAAGCAATATGAATTTCGTCCTGCAAGATCAACAGCTGATGTGCTGACTGTAATATCACACAGGATCAGTGAATCTATTGGCAGATGCTTTGTTTCTAGAGCAATAGCTTTTGACAAATCAAAAGGTTTTGGTATGGAATAAAGGTCTACTTCATAAGCTTGCTAGCTAAGGGATATCTGGAAATGTCCTCTTAACCATTAAATACTTTCTCTCTGATAGGTTTTTAAAGTAATTGTTGATGAGCAGAACTCTGAAGCACATAGTATCAATGCCGGTGTGCCTCAAGGATCCATTCTCGGCCAAAACCTCTTCTTCCTGATCTTCATCAATGATCTCCTAAATCACATTCTACGATCATTCATCAACATTTATGCAGATGACACAACCATCTATGGCAACACTTCGAAGAGCATTGATGATCAAGATCTTTTTGATTCACTTTCTTGAAGCATGTCATGCAATGGGGAAAAAGATGGCTGGTTACTTTTAATACGTCTAAAACTAAGCTTCTCTCCTTTCACCACCAACGCTCTGATCCTCACTTTGCCTCACTTGAAATGAATGGCTCTCTCCTTGAGGAAGCCCTCTGCTTTGATAAGCTTCTGGGAAACTGACCTTCACTCCAGACTTGATATGGAAGACTTACATCAAATCTGTTGCCAAGGTCGCTGGAAAAATGGTTGGATCATTCTACCACTCCAGAAAGTATCTCATGCCTGATGCAATTCTCTACCTGTATAAGAGTCAAATACGTCCTAAGATGGGGAGCTACCGTTGCCACATCTGGGGAGGTGCTGCTCAGATAATCCTTTCCTGCATTGACAGAGTACAAAACCGACTTCGAAATCTAGTGGGAGATGTCCTCTTCCCTTCTCTGCAGCCTCTTTCTCACAGAAGAGAGGTTGCTAGTCTTTCTCTACTCTATCATTGTTTTCATGGCAAGTGCTCGACTGAGCCCCAATCTATGGTTCTCACCCTGTAAAACATTCACAACAAAAACTCGTCTAGCTACAACCACTGTAAATAATTTTCCTTTCTTCCTCTGTATACCTAAAACTAAACTTCCATGAGCAAAGTTTATTTCCAAGAACTACCCGTCTGTGGAACACAATACCACGGGCCTGCTAACCCAGTTGACTACAACATCGTCGTTTTCAAGTCTAATGCTAACAAATTCTTGTTGAGTCGTTCTCTTAAATAATCAAATTCTGGCCCAGTTTCAACAATCGTTACCAATCCATACAGTGTTGTCTGACCAACTTTTATAACCTTGTAATTTAGGTTATAATAAATAATAACTTGTAAAAAAAAATGGATGAACTATCAAGATAAACGTTTAACAGATTTATTAAAACTGAACACAGAATGAATTAATTTGCCGCTGTACGCGATTGACATATTAACAGTCCCAAGCCGTGATCTGTGTTTACTTTCTCTCCGGGCATACTACCATTTCCAAGGGCGATAACTCTTAACTCCCGAAATGGTTCAAGGGAGATAACTCGTTTTCGTTAGTTGTCCTAACACAAACTCATTGAACCAGATATGAGTGTACGCCCTCCATTAAAATTTGACAAGAAAAATTTATGCTTCCCCGTATACCACAGGCAGGACTACAAAAAGATTAATAAAAGCCAGTAATGTAAGGGACATAGCTCTTAATTTTTCCCTTTTTTAGTGTTCGCACTAATAAGTATGTAAGGGACATAACTCTTAAATTTTCCCTTGCATGTTAAAAAAGGAATTAGCTTCCTTACAGGATAACCCTTTTCACATTTTTATATTAGTACAATTATGTGAGCACTTCGTGTGTTTCTGTGTATGTGTATTTCTCGCCTATATATTACTTACACTGGCAATACCAACCGACCATAAAGCGGTTTGGATAATCACAGATTTCAAGGTAATTCTACTAAAATAGTCATATTTTAAAAACCAAAGCACTTTAAGTCCTCAAAATACCACCATTTTGTTCGGAAATGAATATCCTTTCACGTGCATCAATAAATAATAATCTAAATCATATATTTGAAGAGTTTTCAGCAAATAAAGTCATAAACATGCTGTACCATTCGTGTATGAGGAATTTTGTCATGAAATTTGGAAAACAATCAGAAAAAATATGAATTTCAATTATTGTCGGGTACAAAATTAATTGATCCATTATTTTTTTTGTAATCTTAAAAATAAACCTTCAACATGACATGTATCGAACATTTTAAAAAAACTTTTTTTTCGTACCCTAACTAGTAAATAAATCAATCTTTTAACTTTTTTTATGCATTAAAATTATAATTGTATGTTGTTTTGCCTTTCTGGTAGTAGTAATTTTTAATTACCCTATCCGAAAAAATATTGTCCCCTTTAAGTTAAGAAATAAAAATAAGAAAGAAACGAAGAAAACGTCTCAAACAGGAAAGTTTTCAAAAAAAGAAAAAAAAGTATCAATCGATATAAAAAGAATAAAAAAAAAATGTATCAATCGATATAGAAAGAATAAAAAAAAAGAAAAAAAAGAAAAAAGAAAACGTTTCATTATGGAAATAGGGTGAAGAATTTCTTTCCCAATTTATTTTAGATGGCGAGAGGCTTGCTATTTACTTTCTCCCTTCCTCTAAACAATTGAAATGGTTTCGTCCAGGAGTTTTTTACTCACTAACTTTTGGTCTGACGGGACCGATTTATATTTATTTACATATACAAAAAAAAAAATAATACACATTTGACTTTATTATAGAGTGGAGAATTTACATATAAAATAAAGTCTATATTTAAGGGTCACGCTGTATTTTTATTTACCTCCTCTCCAGAAGGTTAGACACTAGGTCAAAGTATTTTTATTTACCTCCTCTCCTGGTTAGGGTTAGGGTTAGGGTTTAGGGTTAGGGTAAGCGTTAAAGGTATGGTTAGGGTTAGGGTTAGATGTGCAAAGTCAGTACACTAAAATTAGTGTGCTCTATCCGACAAAAAATGCCTGATCAGCCCCGTCAGTATTCCCCGGTAGGGGCGCCTCAGGCAATTAGCAATAAACTAATTCCTTCTTAAAGAGAGAAGGTAAAGCCTGGGAGGGTGGACCTCCTGAGACTGAACAGAACCATACCTCAGTCCGAGAGCAACAAAGTCACTGCCAAACTGATTGTCGAGGACGTATCTCCGACTGGTAAGAACCCACCTACTCAGCCTTGTGCCAGGTAAGTCACACTGTATAAGTGTGTTAATGAGGGGGGGGGGGAGAATTAACAATTAACTCAGAAATATATTACAAATCATTTTATTTACGATTGTCGTGAATCAAATATAGTAGGGTCATTTCTGTTCGGTGACAACGACTTGAGGTAGAGCCTGCCTCTGGCGTGACCCAGTCATATAGTTGTCCGAGTATCGGGAATTGTTTCGTATTATCATGCTGTTTTTAAAAGTTGAGTTCTTTTCAATGCGTGACAGGCAGACTCCATTTTTGACCGGGGTCCTGCGTCGCACGAGTAAACGTTCTTTGCTACCCATTTTGTTGCGACCAACTTTTTCTTCGCTGCACCTTAAATACAAATATAAAAAAACGATTAGCTTTCGAGTGAACATTTAACGAAAATAAAAGAAAGCGTCATTTAGAACCTTACATGCATCTATTATTATACTAAATGTGAGCTAATCAACGTTTGTGATTTTTTTTAGATTAAAAATTTTTTTTTTTTTTAACGTAGTTCACCCCAAACAAGGCAGGCCGTCACTGTAGACGTAAGGGACTACTGAGAAAAAGTAAAGGGGAGAAAGTTGGGGGGGGCTCAACCTAAACTGGGATCTGCGCAGCAAGATATCTGTTTACATTAATTTTAAATTTCTGCATGTCAGTAATGTCGGGGAAACAGGGGGCAGGGAGGGATTTCCAGTGACCAGCAGCACGAGGAAAGAAGCTATTTGAGTAGAAAGCTCTCCGGCATCTGGGGATCTCCACAGTGAATGAATGGGATTTAGTTGATTGTCGAGTATACTTTAATAGCACAAAATGCGTGCTAAATTAGTTCTAGGATTGAGTTATCTTTGCAAACAATCCGTTTTAATTGTTTTAATTAGCCGTAATTTATAATTAACTGAACAATTCACTCATCTTTCTCTTAGCTATCTATGTATTTCTCTTGCTCTCTCTCTCTCTCTCTCTCACTCTATGTCGATTCAACCATTCTCTAATATTTCTTAATCTTTCTGTGAGCATTTAGAGAAAGAGTGACGCTCTTTTTTGAGTTACTATCTTTCTCTATATATATATACTCCCTGTCTCGCTCTCTTTCCACCTCCCTCTCTTTTTCCCTCTTCGTCTCTCTTCTCGTCCCCCTGCCCATTCTCTTTTCTTGTTTTAATCTATTAAAAATAATAATAAAAAGATGTAAGAAATTCATCCAAGCTTTCAGTTTTATTCTTATTGCTCTCGGGCAATGCCGAGTTTCTTGTCCCCCCCCCCCTCTCTCAACACTTTAATGAAATACATATTTGTTTAATGAAACACATATTTGTTTTAATGTATTCCTGGCAACACTAAGACATTTTGACTTACTGAACGTCCTAATAAATCAAAATCGTTCTTTTTAACTTGTCATGTTTGCTCAGTCAGTAGAGCGTTGGACAAATTCGTCCAAATTACCTTGTGACGTTAAGGTTGCGAGTTCAAATCGCGTCGAAATTATTTATTGTTTATTTAGTTGTTAAGATGTGCCCTAATGTATTTCTTATGTCTTGGAAATTAATCAAATAGTAATTACCCCCCCCCCTCCCTTACGTTTACAAAAATTCTTGCCGACGGACAGACAGACAGACAGATAACCTGCTCGTTATATTATAAGTGGATAATAATAAAGAATAATAACACGTAGAAGATATTTTCACTGCTGGTTTTGTATTATTAGACTGGCCTAGTCTTCAGGAGAGCTGGACTATTGCAGATTATTAGGACCTTCAGTAAGTCAAAATGTCTTATTGTAGGAATGAGACTGATCCAACGAGTATATTAAAAATTACTTACCTTTCATTTCGACTAGTATCGCCAGGGCTCGTCTTTCTCTCTGTGCTTATAATTTTTGGGGTTAATGTGGAAGCCCTTGTATCAATCCGAGCTGTTGACGAAACATCTAGCCCAGGGTGGCCATGAAAATCTACTCCAGCACCACCGATCTCGCCACCCCATGGAGTTCGGATTCCTTGTATACCACAGGCAGGACTAAAAAAAAAAAGATTAATAAAAGCAAGTAACTATTTTGTTTTGTTTAATTATTACATTTGGATTCGAGAAAAATAAAAGGAATTCTATTGGGAAGTATTTCAAAGTGTAGTATCTGTTCTTGGTCAGTGAAGAAGAGACCCTTCTAGACTGAGGCGATTTCAATTTTTGTCCCAATCCAGAGTGCCCCTTTTTTAAGTAGTTGAATTTTCTCCACATTAAAAACCGACTTTGTGTCTAACTCCTTCCTCGTGGGGAGACAATTAAATAGGGACACCTTGTGTTTTCTTCTTGTCGTGACATTACTAGATTACGCCACAGTTTGTCATGGGTGAATTATTAAATAAATAAATAAAAAAAAGATGGCAGACATTTTTCATTGCAGGGTTTTACTCACCTAAAGCGGAAGTCTCTCGGTAGAGAGAAGGATTTCAGCGCGCGTGTATGGCATTGCCGCAGCTGATGATGAAAGTCATCCTCTGCGCAGCCGTATCCATTAAATATGTGATCACAGAAAAGCAAATCGCCATTACAATATATCTGAAGTGAAAACAAAACAAAAAACAATAATGGCGTTTGTTGTAAAGATTTGATAATTGCTACCACAACTGCAAAGAACTTTTCTTTTTTTTCCTCCATGAGAGAACTTTGGATTTGCTTTATTACGCCCCCACCCCCATTTGATTATTTCAATGGAAGGTGCTCGACTGAGCTCCAATCTCTGGTTGATCTTTGTAAGACATTCACAGCAAGAACTCGTCTTCCCCTTCCCCCATTTGATTATTTTCATGGAAGGTGCTCGACTGAGCTCCAATCTCTGGTTCGTTCTTGTAGAACATTCACAGCAAGAACTGTCTTTTTTTTTTTTTAATGGAAATCGCCCCAGACAAGGCATGAAACCACTTGATGTAAGGAGCTAACAAGAACGAAGTATGACTATCGCAAAGACTAAGGCTATAAGATAGGAGGAAAACCGTCAGCAGGAAGAGAGTTCCACTAGCCAGCAGTTCTTGGAAATAAGCTACTGGAATAGGAAGTTGTATTACAATGAGGCATCAAAACAGCGAATTAATGGAGACCACCAGACCAATGAGTCAAACGAGCTGGAACAAAAGAAGCAGGGAATAGATCACATAATTCTGAAGAACACATGTCATAATAGTATTTATAGAAAAGACTGAGACTAGCAACATCACGTTTGTTAGAGAGAGGGTGCAGAGAAGAAATTACCCCCATGGCAAAGAACTTTTCTTTTTTTTCCCCCATGTGCCTAACATCTAACCCTAACCCTAACATCTAATGGAATTTCCATGAACAGAGTTTCTTTCCAAGAACTTTCCATTTGTGGAACATAATAACATGGGACGGCTTCCCTGCAGGCTACAACATGGTCGTCTTCAAATGCCATGTCAACAAGTACTTGTCATAAATCGTCCAAACTTTGTTCATTCCATTTATCATTTTCATCATCTAACTGATAATCCATCCATATAATTAACCCTTATCCTCAAGTGGCTTTTGACCTTCATAAGTGGTCACTCATTAGTAAAAAAAGAAAAAAAAAAGGACGACAAACTTTTGGTGAGACGTTTGTAGACTTGCAACGACATGCTGATTTGCATTATGGGAGAGTTTGAATTACCTACTGAGGAGTTTGAATTACCTACTGAGGAGTTTGAATTACCTACTGAGGAGTTTGAATTACCTACAAGACACCATCTTCGAGTGTCTTCGCTCTCTCTGTACAAGGGTTTGTCAGGACAAGCTAACATGAGGATACTTCACGCTACAAGTAAACCCTGACTAAATAATCAAAATAACATAGTATTCTAAACCCAAATAAGATCCCTTCGACACGGCTATACACTGATTCATACGAGGAATGGTGCACCTTCTCCTAGTAATGTTACCTCAAGTAACAGCACTCAGCATGATACTCCACCAGACTAGATGAATTCTTGTCCTGGAATCTGGTAAGACCAAAAGAAAGATATACTACAACATAATTAATTGGTCAAATTAATGTTCTTAACTTCTTAACGTTTGAGAAATAAAGGAGAACTTTAGTTGAACACTCGGATATCTGAGTATCTCATATAGAGATTAAGTGTTAGGCCCAGGAAGGGACCCTTTGATTTCTGAGAACTTCAACTGAAGTAAAATGAAACAAATATATATATAGTTACTTATGGCGGACCCTGTATACCTTGTAAACCTTTCTTAACAATGTTATTACATTGTAAATACAGCTCTATCTCTAATATATTGAGCACACTTCACCTCATATTTTCTACCTGTACAATGGAAGTGTTGAGGAGTTCCTTTTGATTTATTCTTTACTAATGGAGATTATGTATCTGTCTGTCTGTCTGAAGCCGAAACTATACTATTAGTTTTGATCGCTCTCTTTTTATATTTACTTATCAGCTTATATATACCCATTCCAAAAGAAAGATATATTTTAACATAATCAACTGGTCAATTGGGGAGAGGAAAATTAATGTTGTTTGTTTCTTTACTAACGATAAAGTAGAGAGAGGCTAGCAACATCTCTTTGGTGTAAAAGAGGACGAGAAGAGATCACCCCCACTAGATGGCGAAGTCGATTTTGTACCCTTTGAAGACAAGAAAGAGTGCTTTAAGCGGCACCTCCCCAGATGTGACAGCAGTATCTAGAACCTGTGTTTTAGGATCTTTTGCACTTCCGTGATGTTATTGTTATTTCACTTTTTTTTCCTTATCTTTCTGTTTTTACTGGAGATGGGGCATCCTACCGGATGCCAGACATTCACCGGCTATTTCAGACACTCCAGCCTAGAGATCGTTTTAAGATTCTAACCGTCCCTTTAAGTGCAATTGTTTGTATTTCTCTTGCACTCGGTTCACCGGGTATACTCGCCAGATAGCTTTTGAAATTCTTCTTCATTAGTCCTGTTGCTCCTATAATTACTGGTATGGAGATTTTCCTAAGATTCCAGGTTATCAGAGATGTGTGCGTGTGTGTACCTTAAATCATATGTGTGTGTGTGTGTGTGTGTGTGCACCTTAAATCATATGTGTGTGTGTGTGTGTGCCTTAAATCGCATGTGTGTGTGTGTGTGTGCCTTAAATCGCATGTGTGTGTGTGTGTACCTTTGTGTTTTACTTACGAGTACCATGCCAGGAACAACATTGTGCCGACGGAGAAGCAATGGACGCCGGGTGTCAACGTACCCTGCAGCCTTATTGACATCATACTGAATCACCCGAAACATATCGTTTTTGCATTCAATACACGGGTGTCGCCTCTTTCGATTTTCCCTCTGGTAGACCCGTTCCAGCATATGCAAGCCCGGATTGCTTTCTGGGAAGCTAAAATAAACAAAACGAAATAAAAACGATTATTTCTACTAGTTGAGATACCCGTTTATTTGTGAAGGGAAGAAAAAATAGATGTGTGTTTCTGTTATTGTGTTTAATTATAACTTATTTAATTCGACGTTACTTTCTTGGATTATAATTCTTGCAAAACTGGGTGTGATGTGATAAAATAGCATGTGTTACTTGATAATATTGTTTGATTTGAACAGCTGATTCTGTGAGATGATAAAGGATTTTCCATCAAAATAAATGTCAATAAAAATGCCCTTATCACCCATAGGGTGGAATTTGACCACAATTTTAACTTCTAAACAAAAAAACAAGAATTTATAAACAAATGTAGACACATAGATAAATATCTACTTTTTATTTAAGTCCTGATTAGATAAAAATAAATAATTAAGAAATATATATATATATATTAGAGTTGGGCAGTTTTGAAATTTTGGTTTCGGTATCGGTTTTGGTTTTTTCCCTTAAAACCTCGGTTTACGGTTCGGTTTTTCGTTTTTTTTGAAAAATTTTTTTTACTATGGAACTTATTCATTCTCTTGTGTGATGATTAGTTATTATTCAACGTTTAGTTGAATTATGCCACTGTTTCGATAATTTTGTGACTAAATCATTCTCCATGATATGAATCATATAAGTTTTAAGGTGTTGACTGTTGTAATCAAAGTTCTGATACCTTTTCAACAGTTAACTCGTTAAAACAGTGACCAAAGATTCATGAAAGATTTCTGAAGAATAAAACTGAGTTTGAATATACATTCTATCTAATTCTTTAACCCATCAGAAGCTAATATATAACTCAGAAATGCAAGAAATTAAAAAACGAAAATTTATTTAAACAAACAAAATAATTTTACAAATAAAATTAAGCAAAAATGATGATGAAAATGAAATATTGTCAAAATTATTTGACAGATAAAAATTTTAATTTTTTAATAGGTGAAAATGTTTGCAAGACGTTGTGTCTTGTCACGTAAAATAAACACACCATATACTTCTCGAATTGCCGGTGTTGACTGTTGGGATGTCTGTCATTTTGTGTGCTCGAAGTTCTGTCAACTGGTGCGTGTTGGGGTTAATATTTCTTTTTAAGACAGGGTAATAAAACTTTATAGACATGCGTAAAAGACTAGTAGTACACCCAAAAACCGCGCCAAAGGAAAAGGAAGGATGGTTAAAAAAAGTAGAGATTATTAATTCACCTAAAGTCATTTTTTAAGCTTTAAGGTAATTTTAGTCATAGAATTCATGACTTGGATTCAAGTTTAATAATTAAACTTTCGAATAAATTGTCAACTCTAAATAAATACCATATTAACAATTTAGTAAAATATAAATCGTTGCATAGTCTACTTTTTGAATAACCCATTTTTGGGAGAGAAAACGGTATAGTTGAGAGATAGTTCTCTAGAAATGACAATTTATGTATGAAGTGGCTTTTCAAAAGTAAACAATGAAATGCCTAATGTTTAAAATAATTTTAAAAATCCGAATAAAGTGATACTAGCATTGGCAACTACTTTTTTTCTTTTTAAATGTTTATACTCGCTCACTACTTTTCGTTTATTTACTTTTACAAGTATTTTTTTTAAATTTCATTTTAATAACTTATTTTTTTAGATAACTCTGAAACAAACAAATAATTATTTTACAATTTTGAGTTGAATCAAATAGATTTTTGACATCATACGGAACGCGTTTGATTTTTTCTTTTTCATTTGAAAATAGTTTATGCTAAAAATACGATGTCATGTTGTCTGTCGTATTTCTTTTTTTTTCATTTGAAAATTCAAAATGTTAATGATAAACAAACTGTAAACAGATTTCTTCCTACAAGTAGCAATACACATGAAAAAATTTAAATTGCTTAAAATATCTCAATAATGGCATATATAGAAAGAGCTTGATGATCTAAGAAAGAATCTTTTTAATTTTTTAAAATCTGACTAAAAATAAGGAAGTTATGACTATTTTTGTGCCTCACACAATTGGATATTTTCCCCTCTTTTAAGACCATATGCGTTTCGTCACATTTTTTACACAAATTTTTCAGTAAAAATGTTATATCTTTGTTAAAACACAAGATTAAGCAATGAAATTTACCATATAAGTGTATTTTTGTACAAGGAATCAGAATATGCCACTGAAAATCTCCAGAAATTAATGGTTTCCAAGTAATCTGCACTAAGTGCACATAAATATGCTGCAATACCTTAAAAATACCATGAATTCATTAAAAGAAAGAAGTTAGAAAACTCAAAGTTGAATTGTAATACATTTTATGTACAAGAAACTAAAATCTAATACTAGGACTGTTTAAAAATGAATATATTGCAAGATTTCTTTAGCATTATTGTAGATTTACACCTTCTGCTTACCTCCCCAAAATATGAGATTCTACTTTTTTTATTTAGGCAATTACATGTTAACAGCCTGAAAAACTTGGCAGAAAGAAAGAAACAAAAACAATTATTTTAGAATTTAAAGTGGGGATCAGTTTCACATAAAATAATCCCCCATTTCAAGGCCATTCTAGCGTTTTAGGACAGTTAATTATTTTTTTTATGGGAGATAAATCTTGTGCGTTTTTCTTGTTTTTTTTTTTTCTTTTTTTTTAGACGATTATGAGGGTCTTTGTGGGAGGAGGGGGCTTACCACTTTAACTTCAGGTTAGTGGTAGGGCTAGGGGCAATTAAGTGTGAACACCCTGAAAACTTAGCAGAAAGAAAAAAAAACAATTCATTTAGAATTTCGAGTGGGGGATTAGTTTCACATATATTTAATGTAGAATAATTAACAATTTCCGGGCCATTCTAGCATTTTAGGGCATTGATCAATTTTTTTCTATGGCAAATAAATCCTGTGCGTTTTTTTTATGGGCGTCTGCTTTTAAAAAATTTTTTTTTTTAGATGATTATGTGTGGTTTTAATGGGCTTTTTTGTAGGATTAGGGCTTCCTACTCGGACTTAGCGTTAGTGATAAGGTTAAGGAAGGGGTTTTGTTTTGGATGGAGGTTGCCATTCGGACTTAGTGTTAGGGTTAAGGGAGTTTTTTAGGGGTGGCTTGCCACTCATATTTAAGGTTAATGGTACGATACGTTCAAGAAGGCATTTTTAGGAGGTGGGCTTGTTAGTCGTACCTAGAGTTAATGGTAGAGTAATTATTTATTTTATAAATTTCACTAAAAGGCAAGAATGGCCGGGAAATCGGAGATCATTTTACATTAAATTTATATGCGAAACTGATCCCCCACTCTAAATTCTAAACTATTTTTTGTTTTGTTTTTTCTTTTTTTCGCCAAGACTTTAAGACGTAATCGCCTAAAAAAGTAGAATCTTAATTTTTTTTTTGAATTGGCGACTAGAAAGTCATTACTACTAGAAGTTCGAAAGTTGAGTGAAAACAAGTATTTTTTAAAGTATTTTTTATAAAAGAACCAAATAGGATTAACTTTTTTAAGCACAAAAAGTATTTTATCTTACTTTTAAAGAAGTTTATAAACAAATTTTACAAAGCTTTACAAGACGCTGCTGCTGATTGATTGTTATATCAGCAATACTAGCAGCCATTGTTGACTTTCGCTCAAAAAAAGGACAATATTTTTTAGGATAAGATAATTTAAAATTACTATTACCGAAAGACAAAACAACGTACAATTATAATTTTAATGCATAAAAAAAGATGAAAGATTAATTTATTTACTAGTTGGGTACGAAAAATGTAAGGATATTCATTTCCTAACAAAATGATGGTATTTTGAGCTCTTAAAGTGCTTTAGTTTTTAAGATATGACTATTTTAATAGAACTACCCTCAAATATGTGATTATCCAAACAGTTTTCTGGTCGATGTGTATTGCTAAGTACATTAAATGTTTTTATCATATATTTGTTCAATCTGTCCTCTTACTAATATAACATTTTTTGGTAATATTCAATTTTATTCAAATCGGAAAATCTTTTCAACCGTATTTCCTTGTATATGGTGGCTTACTGTAGTAAAAACACAATACCGAACGGTTACGGTTTAAAAAAAAAAAACGATTCGGTATTCGGTATGGAGACGAAACCGAAAAACCGCGTTTTTTCGGTAAAACCGCCCATCTCTAATATATATATATATATATATATATATATATATATATATATATATATATATATATTAGGAAAAGTTTAAGTTACTGAACTAAAACAATTCAAGAGTTATCCTGATTGAAATTAAATTAAAAATAAATCAGCAAGGGGCATAAGGTATTTATTGCGTGTGTGTTTTCTCATTTAAGTTAAAAAAAAAAACGATTCGGTATTCGGTATAGAGACAAAACCGAAAAACCGCGGTTTTTCGGTAAAACCGCGGTTTTTCGGTAAAACCGCGGTTTTTCGGTAAAACCGCCCATCTCTAATATATATATATATATATATATATATATATATATATATATATATATATATATATCCCTTCGACATTACCATTGGAGAGCCATGCATATAACTGTCTTGTTTTTAAATCTCCAAAACAGTTACATGGTAAACAGCTGATGATCCCCGTGTTAATATTAGATGCTTACGTTAAGGTCTCCTGTTTTTGTTTCACTGTTAGATACTTAATCCCCCCTTTTTTTTATTTACTTACTATTATATATTTTATTTATTTATGAATTTTCCAACGAATGTTAAGTCTGCACTATTTTGGATTTAGTTAGTTTCTGTGGGAATTTAAACTGCATTTTCCTTTCTTTTTTGTCTTTTTGTTAAAAATAACCTAAAGCTTCTTTAGAGTATATATATATATATATATATATATATATATATATATATATATATATATATAAATATTTTCTTTGTCATACAAAACTTTAAAATAGCATTAAAGAGACAATATTTATTACTCATAATGAATTAAGAAATTTAAAAGATGAAAGGGCAGCTGACCGGTTTCGTACCTTGCTCAACAGAGCCAAATATCGAGGTAATATATAAAAAATATAAAAAGATGCTATGAGAATTATAGCGAGGGAAAGGGGTAAAAAAAAAATAAAAAAATAAAAAAAAGTTCAATCAAATAGAAACAACATTAAGCCCGAGGAGATTTTCTCTTTGCTTGCAAAGAGAAGGTCTCAAGGACTTAATATAAATTGTTTCTAGGATCTTGAGATGATTAGGGGAGTGCGACTTACTAAGAATGGAGAATAAGTCGACACTGAATTTAGAGGCACAGGTGCGGTTATTTATGAGATGTTGACCTATTGACGAACCATAAGTATTATTCAAAACGTCAGTTGGTAAATAATTTGCATTGCGAATTTTTGTGGGCACGTGTTGTTTGACCCGGATGTCCAATCTTTGTGACGTCATCCCAACGTAGTGCATACTGCAACTACATTTAAATAAATAAATAATGGAATTATTATGATGTGGGGGAAGGATATCTTTTTGAATAGAAGTCAAGATTGGTCGAGAGGAAAAAACAACTCGTGTATTCGCAGCAAAATAACATTGTTGTACAGACAAAGAGATTTGTTTGGCGAATCTATCACTAATGTTACCAAGCCAAGGTAGGCGAAGGTAAATAGGGCATCTGTCTACAGAAGCTGGTTTGCTTTTGTAAAAATGTAATATTTTTGTTTTAATCGTAGATTGTACAATGTCTAAAGGATAGCCATTGTTACAGAGGGTCTTAGTGATAAATTTAATTTCTTCATCCAGCTTGGTCTTCGAACAAATCTTTAAGGCCCTATGGGCTTAATGTTGTTTCTATTTGATTGAACTTTTTTTTTTTCTTTTTTTTTTAACCCCTTTCTCTCGCTATAATTCTCATAGCATCTTTTATATTTTTTTTATACATTACCTCGATATTTGGCTCTGTTGAGCGAGGTACGAAACCGGTCAGCTGCCCTTTCATCTTTTTAATTTCTTTAATTCATTATGAGTAATAAATATTGTCTCTTCAATGCTATATATATATATATATATATATATATATATATATATATATATATAATACTTAAGTATACACGATAATCTTAATTAAAACATATTTTTAAAAATAAATACAGATAAATGTGTATCTGTAATATTTCACATTTAATACAAAAACGAATGACGATATATCTTTGTCCAATTGAACAATTAAAAAATAATTTGAATTAAATAGAAAAAGAAATCACATATTTAACAACATTTTCAGGTGATAGCGCATGGTGACTTCATGTCACACACTTTTGAAAAATACCATTATAATTTGCTTTTTAGCTCAGTTTGAAATTTTATTTGAATGTTAAGGACGATTTTGATACACTTCTGACGATCGGATCAACCGTGAAACTGCAGCAAAGTTAAATAAATACCTTTTAATTATTTATTATTGTTATAAAACTCTATCTGTAAAGATATCAAGCACTTTGTGTGTGCAAGATTCAACTTGATTCAATTTTGACTAGTTGATTTGTTGAGTTTATATATATATATATATATATATATATATATATAATTATTAATGACAATATATGTATTAGCATATACTATTAGTGCACTTTCAACTTGATTAAACTGTTCTGACTTTGATTAGTTGAGTTTATATATATATATATATATATATATATATATATATATATATATATATATATATATATATATATATATATATAATAATAATAATAATAATAATAATCCAGGTAAAACATCCACAGGGTAGTAATCCAAAGAATTTCAACCGGGTTTATAAAAAGTGCTCAATATCAAATAGAGCTTTTATATATATTTCATTCTTTCCAAATATGATCTAAGGTTAAGATCGGATTCTAACTCTGCCTGATGAGATCTCAGTTTAATAGCTGTTGATTGATAACATCGACATGCCAGTGTCGCAGATTTTGTACATGTCTGTGTAAATAAAAATAATCATATATATATATATATATATATATATATATAATTATTAATGACAACATATGTATTAGCATATACTATCAGTGCACTTTTTTGGCCTTTGGCCAAGATCAAAGTGTAGTATCTGTTCCGATGGATACTACACCCTATAGACCGGGGCTTGATTTACGCCGGTCTATGGGTCTGTCCTGTGCAGTTCTAGGAGGTCCACCCTCCCAGGCTTTGCCTACTCACCCTTTGAGAAGGATTAGTTTATTGCTAATCGCCTGAGGCGCCCCTACCGGGGAATGCTGACGGGGCTGCCTAGGCAATTTTTAAAGGTCACAAGTGCTCTTCCTCTAGGGTGCTGACTTATCTAATCCCACTTTCCGACCTTGTGTCACATCTTACCGCGGTGGGAGGTAGATAAATACCTACTATCAGTGCCCTTTTACTTTGCAGTCTCCTTAAAAGATTCAGCTCAATGATTGTCAAATTAGTGACAACAGAGCAAATATAAGTCATATATATATATATATATATATATATATGAAGAGACAAAATGGTGCCACACCACAAAATAAATAATGAATTGTATGGGGAACATACTATATAAAATGAAATAGAAAAGAAAAAAAATATATATAAAAAAAACCGTTATGTATGATGTCGGAATTCACGAATAAAAACTAAAGTTCACACATTCACATATATATATGGAAAATGAAAAAAGAAAAGCCACAAAATATTATTTATGTATTCATCAGCGTTTCGTCTTTATTGTAAGACTTCCTCAGGATGAAGAAAACAATCATACAAGCATTAATTTGATTTGCCTGCAGGCTAGAGCTGCAAATCAAATTTATGTTTGTATGATTTTTCTTCATTTATCTTCATACTGAGGAAGTCTTACAATAAAGACGAAACGTTGATGAATACATAAATAATATTTTTTGGCTTTCCTTTTTCATTTTCCATTGCGTCAGATCATTTAATCCCTATCTTTATTCATATATATATATATATATATATATATATATATATTGGTGTGACTCTACCGTGGATTGAACCCTGGACTCTCGGCCCATTAGCGAATACTCTTATCATTATGCCAAATGGGCCGGTTGATAAAAATAAATGAATGAAATAAAATACATAAAGCAGGTGTTAGGGTTAGGGATAGGGTTAGGGTTAGGGATAGGTTTAGGGTTAGGTTTAGGGTTAGGTTTAGGGTTAGGGTTAGGTTTAGGGTTAGGTTTAGGGTTAGGTTTAGGGTTAGGATTAGGGTTAGGTTTAGGGTTTGGGTTAGGTTTAGGGTTAGGTTTAGGGTTAGGTTTAGGTTTAGGGTTAGAGTTAGGTTTAGGGTTTGGGTTAGGTTTAGGGTTAGGTTTAGGGTTAGGTTTAGGGTTAGGTTTAGGGTTTGGGTTAGGTTTAGGGTTAGGTTTAGGTTTAGGGTTAGAGTTAGGTTTAGGGTTTGGGTTAGGTTTAGGGTTAGGTTTAGGTTTATGTTTAGGGTTAGGTTTAGGGTTAGGTTTAGGTTTAGGGTTAGGTTTAGGGTTAGGTTTAGGGTTAGGTTTAGGGTTTGGGTTAGGTTTAGGGTTAGGTTTAGGGTTAGGCTTAGGGTTTGGGTTTGGGTTAGGTTTAGGTTTAGGGTTAGGTTTAGGGTTAGGTTTAGGTTTAGGGTTAGGTTTAGGGTTTGGGTTAGGTTTAGGGTTAGGTTTAGGTTTAGGGTTAGGTTTAGGGTTAGGTTTAGGGTTTGGGTTAGGTTTAGGTTTAGGTTTAGGTTTAGGGTTAGGGTTAGGTTTAGGGTTAGGTTTAGGGTTTGGGTTAGGTTTAGGGTTAGGTTTAGGGTTAGGTTTAGGGTGCAAACTCATCCATATTATCATAAAACTAATGCAAAATTCATACCATTTATTAATACCATTTATTAATACCATTTATACACTATTAGTTATAAAATTTTACCTGAGAAATTTTTTTTTAAATTCTGGTATAGGCCTTTGTTTTAAATTGCATGCCCAAACAGAGTAAGACAGACATATAGACATAAAAGAGAGCATAAGGGGTTCTTTGGGTTTACTTTCGGCAGCCTCGTAACTCTTGCTTCCCTTCTTTTGTCCTTTAGTCCTCACATTCCATAAGCGATGTTTCTGACAAAGGGGGGAGAATTGCTGTTTTTTGGGGGTCGGAATTTATCCATATAACACTTATCGTTGGCTAGTTTTTAACCTCGGAGCAATATTTTTTTTAGTTCCTTACATCAAGTGGCTTCATACCTTGTCTGGAGCGATTTCCATAAAAAAACAAAAACAAAAAAAAACAGACAAAAAGACAGACAGACAAACATAGGCACCACAAATATATAATACAGACTATACACTCCGGGCCTAGAGAGTTTATCTAGTATATATATATATATATATATATATATATATATATATATATATATATATATATATATACATATATATATATATATATATATATATATATATATATAGTCTTGGAAGTTTCCTAACTATTAAAACTATATAAAGAAAAAAAAACAAAACATTTTAGTCCCAAGTCATTCGGTGGAAAATCACTTTTGTAAGTCAATTTACTTTTTACAGTCACTATATTAGTTTGCTTCCAAGAATTTACTCTAGTCTTAACATTATTTAAGGGATCATCAGTTGTTTACCATGAAAAACTGTTTCGGGAATTTAAAAACAAAACAGTATTTGATCTCATGGCTTCCCAGCAGTGTTGATCAGACCCCACTTCCCTTAAAAGGCAAGAACATAAACGTTCCATATATTAGATCTAAGTTTTGTTCCAGATAGACGTTTTGCTAACTTATATTAGTTAATAAAAAAAAATAAATAAAAAAAAAAAATGTCCTTCTCACCTGCGCTGTTCGTCTGTGTCAATAAATTGTATCCGTTAATTTACAAATTTGTTTTGTATTTTAAAGTGTTCGGACAAATCCATTACACTACTTTTTAGGTGATTTATAGTTTTATGTTAAAGATATTTAAAAGTTAAAATATATATATATATATATATATATATATATATATATATATATATATATATATATACATGTATTTTTTATTTTTTATTTTCGTTAATACAATTAGTATCTGTGTTATGTATATACGTTTATACATATTCTACATTATTTTTATTTAGATAGTTATGGATTTGCTCTATCAATCTATTTTGATTAATTTGATATGGCGAGTAATTGCCTTATTTAATTGTCTAAATATATTATTATGATCGCCACCTTGTTTAATCATTCTTATTATTACGTCAGAAATTGGGGACATGAAATCTACTAATTTTAATTTTAATTCGGACATAATGCTCCCGTAAAAAATATAAACAGGGCAGGTACTTTTTATGTGGCACCCGCACGATACGAAAAGGGAATGAATTTCTTTCATCAAACAGTTTATAGATAAATATTTTATCTTCAATTTTTATATCCAAATCCAGAAAAGTAGCTTGTGTTCTGTATGTTCACAGTTTAATTTTAACTCCTTATGATATATCAAATGTTTAGTATTTGCAAACTCTTCGTTATCATTAATGCATACAAGGTCGTCAATAAATCGCCTACATCCATGATAACTATACGCTCTAGATATATCATTTTTAATTAATGATGACATATATATATATATATATATATATACATATATATATATATATATATATGGGCCCAAATTCTAGTAGATATTATATATCAAATAGTTTTAATGCCAATACATAGTTAAACCAAAATAAATTGTTTTGGACTATTAAAATAATTTCCAACGATGATGTTTAATCATTCATTCATTTATTTATTTTTATTATCGCTTACGTTTGAATACATGTTTTGAAACATGACGTAAATCATAAATCTATTCATAGGAAAATGTAAATAGCTCAGTTCGTAAAACATCAGACTGAAGATCTCAAAGTTTCGGTTTCGATTTCCGGTCATGGCATCCGCTTCATTTGTTGGTAATTTATTATTTAGTATTTATGCAATTTTTTCCATTTCTGAAAGAAGTTAAGATATTTCTTTAAAAAAAAATGTGACTAACGGACAGACAGACACACAGACAGAAAATGACCCTTATGTTATTTGTGTCATTGACCTCATGTACTTGCTCGGGTGTCTGTTAGGAAGGCTGGAGATTAAAAGACAGAAACATGAAGGTATTTTCCCACCTGGGACACTAACCGTGATGAAACAACAGCCACTACGATCAGCTGTTTATTATTGGTCTCTCTGTAGATGAATTGGTCATACTCGAGATCTGTTACCTGTGGTATCAGGCTAACGCTACACCGACAGAAGACATGGTTGGAGGTGGCCAGTGTCGTCATATACCTCCGGAGAGCTGGAGTACAGGGAATACCTAATACTGTATTGACACGACGTCTTGGTCGTTTTGTAGTAGTCCCAGTCACTTGCGGAGTTGTCTTCCCTTGGTCTTGGCTCTGTTCACTTGAGTGACTTCTGTTTGACGACCCGCAGCACACACGCAATTTGTCAGCTGTTCTGCAAATACATATAGTTTTGAAATAGAGATAAAAATATTCATTTTTAAAGGCAATGAGAAGCTTGTATAGATAAAATCAAGACCAGGTGTATTTTCAGCAACCAATTATAGCTTCTTTCCTCTGGAACTCCCTCTCTGCCCCCTGTTTCCCTGACTATATTGACATGCAGAGGTTTAAAACTAATGTAAACAGACATCTCGCTGCACAGCTCCCAACTTAGGATGACACCTAAAACCTACTCCCTAATTATCAGTAGCCCCTTACGTCTACAGTGGTGGCCTGCCTTGTTTGGGGTGAAATATGTACAAAAAAAAAAAATAAATAAATAATAGTGACAGTTGAAAGGAATGGGGTTGAGATGGATACTATATATGACGTCACCGAAACCTGCCACCTTCACGAATGTAAAGAAAGCACGTATATCCAATTTGACTTGACTTGATTTCAGGGTAGGATTATTTCCATTAAAAAAATCCAAAACAATATATATTTCATGGTGGCGACAAAAGTTGATTGCGCGTTTGATTTCAATATAGTGATTGTGTTTTCCCATACAGTTAGAAGTCTGTATTTGGTTTCTTATTCATCTCGCATCTGTTTTTGGTGTCTCATCCCATACAAAGAGGGAGTCAGCTATACAGATAACTAACTGTACTTACCCAGCGTTGCCCAGGATGCAGTGAAGAGATTTTTAATTTTTATTTGATTGTACATTTTTAAACTTAAGGTAGACAACTCCTATTATATTCTTCAATTTAAAATGAGTCATCTCCCTTGTTGATTTTCCTTTTTAGGTAGTAATTAAAAATTGTTTCATATTAGCAGTTGTCAGGGCCAGACTAAGTCATTTTAAAAATAAATTGTAGCAAAATTCCATATTATATTGCCAATAACATGGTACAACAATAACAAATGACAATTGGCTAGTCAGAACCAAAGTTTGATTCAAATACTATTTTGGTCTGACTTTGAAAATCCGACAAGATGACTTTATATGTTAGATTTATATATATATATATATATATATATATATATATATATATATATATATATATATATATAGTCTTGGAAGTTTCTCAACCATTAAAACTATATTAAACAAAAAACAAAAAAAAACAAAAAAAACTTAAGTCCCAAGTCGTTCAGTGGAAAATCACTCATGTAAATCAATTTAACTTTTTCATTTATTATATTAGTTTACTTCTAACATTATTTAAGGGATCATCAGTTGTTTACCATGAAAAACTATATATATATATATATATATATATATATATATATATATATATATATTTGTGTTATAATGGAATCATTCCAGGAAGAAATCCGGGTATGAGAGCTCAATGTGGTAAACAGAGCAAGAATAACATAAAATATAATAACACGAAATTACATAATCGTCGATGCAATAATTTATTTCAACCTTGTGGTTTCCTCAAGCATCAAACTAGACAATTACATTTCTGAGACTGACAGAAAACTGAATTCACCCTCAACAATTCAAATACAACGAGAGAGAGTGGTGGTTGCAACCAATCTGATCGAGGAAGAATTAAAATCTTATATTTAACTAAGGCGATCGAAATGAATCTTATTGTTTTTTTTAAATAATAACGTCTAAGTTAACAACACATATCCTTTTGACACTTACGACTTTGTTATATAAACACGTATATACGTCTCTACACACACACACATATATACACATCCTACGATCATGCAGCAAGCAACAATATTTTTTTTGTGTCATATAAATTCGGCTAGACTTGGAAAAAGAAAGGAAGAATATATATATATATATATATATATATATATATATATATATATATATATATATATATATATATATATGAGAAGAAAGAAACAATGTTTCAGACAATATGTAAAAATAAAAATGGAATAAAGGATAAGCAATTCAACAACTAACAAAAATAAACTCAAAAACTCATGTTGTAAAGTTCTGCCAAAATATTTCGGTCGTTAAAATACGGCCATTTTCAATCGGTTGGTAAACTTTATTTCAAAACGGAAAAGTTTTCAAATTTATACAAAGAATGTGATTGGAAGAAAATGTCACGTGCAGAGAACAACAAGAAGGGAGTAGGGACGCGAGGAATGTTATAAAAAGAGAAAGAAAAAGAAGATGAAGAAGAGGAAGAAGAAGAAAGAGAGACCAATCAACCAGTGTCTTTAGAACGTCAGTTGAAGAAGAAGAAAAAGAAGAAGAAAAAGTAGAAGAAGAAGCGAGACAAAAGAAAGAAAGAGTAAAATCGACATTTGACTGTCGAACGCTACTGAATAAGAAAAAGAGAGTTGTTGAATTGCTTATCCTTTATTCCATTTTTATTTTTACATATATATATATAAATATTATATATATATATATATATATATATATATATATATATATATATATATATATATATATATATATATATGTTTGTAGGGTTTGCATCGTTTATCGTTAAACAATGGTTACATTCGTCTTAAACGAATGGATTTATAACCGGTCTGCATCCACATTAATTATCTCCTGAGAATTAACTATCTGGCTGGGACCATTAGCTGTAATTGAACCATTAGCTTTAATTGAACCATTAGCTGTAATTGAAGAACAGACAAGCATACTTTATATATAAAAATATATTTATTACATTTCAGCTTCAGAAGAAAAATATAAAAATCTATGTAAGGAAATTAACATCTTTGAAGCACGGATTAGAATGTATTAAAGTGAAATATTTGAAAATCAACAATCGTGCAATTTTAAATGAATAATTCATTTATTTAATTTTTTTTTTTTTGCAAGCTTTCGTTGTAGAACAACTTTGTCAGGCGAGACTGTCATATAGTTTTTTTTTTTCTTCTTTTCTTTCTCCTCATTTTGATGGTATTAACCCCGAGAGGTCGAATCACGACACGAGCAGAAAGAGACGTGAAGTTCTTAAGACGTTAGGATAAGTGTAGTCCTGGCGATGTTATGTGCAGATTGGCGCTTTTTTTAAGTAAGGAAATTAACATCTTTGAAGCACGGATTAGTATGTAATATAAAAATCTATATATAAAAACTCGAAGCTCGAGTTGAGCTGGCATGCGACATGTCTGTCATTTACAGAAGCAAAACTCAAATTGTTCATATCTTCTCTTGTTGCAATAAAATCAGGAGAGAGGGAGAGGGAGAGGGAGAGAGAGAGAAAGAGAAGGAAAGAAACACAGTATGCATAAAAAAAAGAAGTAAAGAGAAAGTCACTGATGCGCTCAATTCAACAGTCGCAGGTGACAGGTTCATCGAGTCAGCTCTTTGACCTTTAATATGTACTGTGAATCCTCGACTTCATAAACATCTTGCCAATTTAGAGTCGGCTCAAGTCTGATTGATGCAAACTTTTTTCTGCAGTGACATTTGAAGTGTGGTGTTTTCGATGTTACTTGCCTCCCTACGAGGGCAATAAAATTCTGACACAAGACTTATAAATGTGGGGAACACAAGCTCCCACAAAAGGGTAACTATCCTTGTCACAGGTTGTTAGTTCATAGGTGTTAGCTACAGTGTTCATTAATAATTAGAGTTGTATTTTAGTATACATTTTTATTTATGCAAATATATTTGGCTACATATGTGCATACAGCTTTCAGCTATGACCTTATTTAAAGTCTATCTTCTTCAGGCCACTGAAAGAGAATATTTTGAAAAGATGAATGAATTTTATGCTGGCGGAAAGTTTTGGTAGGAAAGGAGAGAGGGTTGGGATAATTTATAAGGGGAGGAAGGATATGAGAAGGAACTCAATTTCAGCCTATACATATATATATATACGTATACACAATATATATTTATATACACACATATATATATATATATATATATATATATATATATATATATATATATATATATATATATAATGACTCACTATATGACTTTGGTTATAAATCGTACAATCTTCCCCTCTCTCACAAGGGGCCTACTTTGAAGGAGGATTAGGGTCCCAACGCCATCACGTATTTTAAATATTTTTTCTGGCCTAAGGTCGAATACTTTTTAGACAGGCCTCGTAAGTCTTTCCAATGTATTGTGTCAACTAATTTGTTCATAATACTGATAAAAGGGTTTCAACTTACTTTGAAACATGCTCAAGGGCCCTGATTGCGTGCGTCTGAAGGCTTACGTCACTCTCGGGTGCGGAAGATTCTATTTTCTCCATTTCTTCCGGGCTGTCCTCATTTCGTTTGTTTTCTTCAGTCGACCCGCCATCAACATCAACACTCTCGCACTTGAATCCTGAAAATCCGACAGAAGGTTCATAAAGTCCAAGTTTTTCAATATAGTTTTCTTATATATTAGGCTAAAGCAACGTTTAGTTTGGTCATTATCAGACGGGTGACCATTTGGAAATACAAAACGCTGTGTGTTGGAGGAGGAGGAACTATAAAATAAAAAACTTGCAAAAGCTGACTTCGTCTAAAATCACATACGTTGACCTGGTTCATGGGGATCGATCGTGAATTCAATATCCCCCTAGAAACTTCTTCAAATCACGTGCAGGCGAAGGACGAAGGCAGCCCCCCCCCCCCTAAAAAAAAACCCGGCTGTATGCTGTTCCGATATAATACAATAATATATTAGGTTATTTGAAAAATATTGGCCGATTTTCGGACTCGATTTATAAAAGTTGATTTTTTTTGTTGCTATTTTTGCAGTGTTTTATACAAAATTTTACAAATAATTAATAATTGATACGTTGTCATATTTGGGCTGGTGAATCTCTGTCCCATTTGAGGGTTCTTGGTAAGGTGCAGAAACGTATCTGCAATTTGATTGGCCACACCCTTTCTGTGAGATAGAGAAGAAAGGGTAATGAGACTAGACAATCAGGCCCACCTTCATCAGAGGATTAATTGTTTCTTTGTTTTTTTTAATGGAAATCGCTCCAGACAAGGCATGAAGCCACTTGATGTAAGGAGCTAACAAGAACGAAATATGATTATTGCAAAGACAGAAGATGCCTATTGGCTTTAGTCTTGAAAAGACCAAGGTTATGGGTAGGAGGAAAACAGCCAGCAAGAAGAGAGTTCCACAAGCCTGTAGTTCTTGGAAAGAAGCTACTGGAATAGGAAGCTGTATTACGATGAGGTATCAAAACAGCGAATTGATGGAGACCATTAGACCAATGAGTCAAACGAGCTGGAACAAAAGAAGCAGGGAATAGATCACATAATTCTGAAGAACACATGTCATAATAGTATTCATAGAAAAGACTGAGACTAGCAACATCACGTCTGTGAGAGAGGAGGTGTAGAGAAGTAGAAAGGATAGGGCCAATCAAATTACAGATACGTTTCTGCACCTTATTAAGAACCCTCAAATGGGACAGAGATTCACCAGCCCAAATATGACAACCTTACTGGTCTGATAGTAGATTTGTAGAGATAGAGAATAACCTCAGGTGTGAGAAAGTGTTTGGAGCGATAGAGACAACCGACTTTACGAGAAGCAGAAAGAGCAATGGATCTAATGTATAAACTCGAAGAAAGATTTGATGAGAGAGAAAGACCAAGAAGTTTCAGAGTCGATTTCTCCTCAAGAGCAGAACCATTCATGAGAATCACAGGAAGAAAAGGGACACACCTATGATTGAAAGACACTAGCTGAGTCTTAACAGGGTTATTGTTAGCTAGTTTTTGACCTTGAAACAGTATTATTTTTTTTTTTAGCTCCTTACATCAAGCATCTTTGTGCCTTGTCTGGAGCGATTTCAATAAAAAAAATACAGAGAGGCATTTTCCACTAGCATCACTTTATTTTTTATCCTAGCATAGCCATGATGCCATTCAACAACATACCCAGCAGGCGAAATGGCAGATATAAATTCATAGATAATAAAAATAAAATAAAATACCGGATGTATATGGATGACCTGTTACTATTCGCAAAAAAACAAACAAAAAGGAACTAGAAAATCTAATAAATATAACCATAATCTTTCTGCCAGGACATTAAAATTGAATTCAGAATGAAAAAGTGTCCACTATTGGAGATAAAAAAGGGAAAACTTGCAATGGATCTAATGTATGAACTCCAAGAAAGATTTGATGAGAGAGAAAGACCAAGAAGTTTCAGAGTCGATTTCTCCTCAAGAGCAGAGCCATCCATGAGAATCTTGATTTATTAATTACTACAATGAACAGACCTTTTTTAAAAAGAAAGATATGATTAGTCTAGTCGAATTTAAATGTCATTTTAATTAATTTAATGATCGCAAATCAACGGTCAACCTTTTCCTTCATTGTAATAATATAACCGCCTTTAACTTAAGTCTAATGTTAAGGAGTTAAACAGGTGATTCTGTATTACAGGGCCGAAAAAATATTTTTCTATCTTTAATTTTGAAGAGTCAAATGACAAGGGGAGATAATTCAAAGTGTTCCACCAGGATTTATCTTCAAAGGGATTTTACCGTTATGCATTTTAATTAACTTAAAAAATATATACATAAAAGGATTATTTAGGAATCAAACAATCACAACGCTTTATCGTATTCCGTACCAATAAATATTAAAAAGATTTATTGAAATAAATTAAGCATTACAGAGAGTAAAAAATAGAAAAATACGTAAATGAAAGGAAAAATACATGAAACATAGGAAAATAAAGTTTTTGAAATAAATGAAATCTCCGCACCTGAAATTAATCTGTGCGCTTGCAAGAAGTCTATTATTTTGGCATTATCTCTGGTTAAATATACAATATCTTCAAGTTCAGAGCGTTAAAATCCATTTTTAGATAAATCCTGGGGAAACACTTTGAATTATCTCCCCTTGTCATTTGACTCTTCAAAAGTAAAGATAACAGTTTTTTTTCGGCCCTGTAATACGGAAAACAATAAACAATAACTAAAAAAATTGTTTTCCACTCTTGTTGATTTTAAATAAACGAAAATTAAAAAATAAAAATTGTCGGCAATGGTGCAGAATAGTCAACAGAAAAAAAAGGTAAAAAACAACAAATAGTCAAATGTTACCAAAGGCAATAACAGTTACTTTTCGACCTACCTGCCGACATTTTTTAGTGTTTTAAATTCTTTGCAAGCCTTTTTTTTCTTTTTAATTAAAAATTTCGGTCAAATATATTACGCTTAACACAAAATCAAAGATGGTGGACAGACGCATCAACGAACATTTTCGGAGTCTGCTTACGGTGCTATTTTACTTATAGGCCGATCAAGTTAATTGTGTTCATGTAAAAGCATTATTTTGTACTTACTCAGTCATATTTTATCTCTCACGCCCCGAAAAAGAATTTTAAAATATCAAGCAGAACTTTAATTAGAACGATTTTTCCATTTCCATAAGGGTTATATGAAATGGCGAGTCTGCGATTTTCGGAGTGGCCGGTTAGTGGCCGGTTAGCTAACTAAGGGCAGATAAGTGTCCCCTTGTCTATTCTACCGACCGCTCACAGCCCAAAATGTCGGCTCGGGCACAAATACAGGTTGAACATCGAAATGGAAAAATCGTTCTAATTAAAGTTCTGCTTGATATTTTAAAATTCTTTTTCGGGGCGTGAGAGATAAAATGTGACTGAGTAAGTACAAAATAATGCTTTTACATGAACACAATTAACTTGATCGGCCTATAAGTAAAATAGCACCCTGCTTACTTTTTCTGGGCATTTATACCAACAGCTAACAGAACAAAAAAAGGGTAAAAAAAACCCGGTGCTTCTGCAGAGACGGGGTGGGGTGGGGTGGGGGGGCACTGTTGCGATCGATGGCGGCGGAAACTGCCGACTCCTCTTCGGGAGAAATCGTGCGAAAACGTGAGCGACGGAAAGAAATTTGATTTTGGGGAAGATAACTGTTCAATTGATAAGTTAAAATTATGAACATTTATTTATTGAAACAAATTAAACATTATGTACTGCAAATAAATAAATAAAACTTTGATAAACATTTGAAATTTAACAAAAAACGAATTAAATAAAACTTTGATAAACATTATGTACATCAAATAAATAGCAAACTTTTTATTGAAATAAAAAAAAACGTAATAAGTAAAACTAAGTAAAACTTTGGGGTATCTTTCAGAATGATCAGTACGCTGAAAACGCTCAAAAAAACAAATATACAACAAATAAAAGTAACTGTCGTCGATAAAAGTTAATTTAAAACTGACCTGTGATATTTGTTTGTATTTTTAAACCGTTCCAACTGCTATTTAGTAGAAATCAATAGTTTTGTAACACAAACTTGCACATACAAAATGGCGCTTGCTCGTAAGAGAGTGAGTAGAAGACGCCATCTTGTATAGAAAAAAGTACTAGTTGAAAATGAACAAGAATTTTTTTTTACATCTAATAAAAACCCATTTATAGTACGTAAAAATACAAACAAATATCATAGGTAAGTAGACAAATATCTCTTCTCGACGTAGGTTAAACTCACTTGTTGCATATTTATTTTTATAACCCCGTTCTCGTTAGTTTTTTGGACCCCGTCCGCGACTGTACTGATCATTCTGAAAGATACCCAAACTTTGATTTGAAAAAAAAAGTAAACAATTGACTGAACGATAAATGTGGAAAAAAACAAGTTTTTTACAGGGTGCAAAAAAATCAACAATTTTGCAATTATCCCCGAGTAAATGCAAGAACTCTTCAAAGTTTAATCGGTTTACGTCCATTTCGTGAAAAAGTAATTAACCCAATATTAGTTATCTCCCCCAAAATCAAATTTCTTTCCGTCGATCACGATTTCTCCCGAAGAGGAGTCGGCAGTTTCCGCCGCCATCGATCCAAACAGTGGCCCCCGTCTCTGCAGAAGCACCAAAAACCCAAATAGGCAAAAGATAAATGTTACCAAAGGCAAGATAAGTTACTCTTCTACTAACATAACTTTATTTGTTTGTTTTGAACAAAAAAACTCTTTAAAATACCTTAAAACACAAATAAACTGATCCAGAGTAATTTACCTTGACAGCGTGGGAGCAAATGTTATCAATTTAAAAAGAGAAATGAAAAATACGTTTCTAAACTTCATGTAAAGTTTAGTCTCATCTCTCCCCTTCGATTTTCTTCCTTCTCTCAACCCACCCTCTCTCCGTCTTATCTTTTCTTTTTACCTCTCCCTTTCCTCCCTTTTTCCATCTCCCCTCCCTCTTTCTCCGTCACTGTCTCCCTCCTCCACTTAATCTCTCCCCTCTATCTCTCTTCTTTTCTCTTCATGTCTTCGTTCTCCACCATTTCTCCCCCCCCTCCTTCGGTATTAGCTTTCTTCTCTACTCTCTCTCTTCTCTCTCAACCCCCTCTCTCTGCTCTCTCAACCCCCCTCTCTGCTCTCTCAACCCCCTCTCTCTGCTCTCTCAACCCCCTCTTTCTTCTTTTCCCTTTACCTCTTCCCCTCCCGCTTCCGTCTCTTAACAAAATATAATCCCATTTTATGAATGATTCAAACAACCACGGTTGAGGAAGAATCAACCAGTCTTCATGAAGTTTCAGGTATTAATTCATTATTTTTTTGATAAATACTTCAATGAAAGTTTTATTTATATTCTGCATCTGATACCTATCTATACTTACATGCCCTTAAAAGATTTTAATTATTTGTTTTTGATAAATTAAAAACGAGAGAAATTCCCGAGTCTAATTTGAATTTTCTTGGTGCTTGTGTATCTCGCTCACCCGCCCCTATTCCGAATTCGTGGCCATCGCTCATTTATTCGAATTATTTCATGGTTTTTAGTAATCAATTAAAAAATTCCATTTTTCATTGATATTTAATTTTCATTTAAAAAATGATTCCAGCAAATTGTAATAAATTTTAATTATAATTTTTTTTTCAATTAAACCTTTCTACATGTAATGTCAAAGTTCAAATTTGATAATAAATAAAAAGGAAAGTAAATGTGTCCATAATATTCGATAATAACATTTCTCGGGCATTTATAACGACAATGCCCTAAAAAGGGCGTTTATAACGACAGCTAAGAGAACGAAAAAAGTGTAAAAAAAACAAAAACAAAACAAATAGGCAACAAATAAATGTTACCAAAGGCAAGATAAGTTACTCTTCTACTAACCTGGATCAGTTTATTTGTGTTTTAACGTATCTAAAAGAGTTTTTTTTGTTCAAAACAAACCTGGTGTCCACATGTTCAGTTAAAACGAAAAAAAAAAGGCTAAATTACAGAGTTTCGATAATCGCTCAAATAACGAAGATTAAAAAAAATACTGGTAGAACATTACATTTTCCCACGATTGGTGACATTTATTGGATGTGTTTCTAACACTATTTTATTTATTTTTCGATTTTTCATCAATTATCACGGATCCCCGTGCTGGGCTCATGAACAGCCATTTCCCCCCGTTCTAACTGAATAGGTGGACACCAGGTTTGTTTTGACCAAAAAAAAAAAAACGCTTTAAAATAAGTTAAAACACAAATAAACTTATCCAGGTTAGTAGAAGAGCAAGTTATCTTGCCTTTGGTAACATTTATTTTTTGTCTATTTGTTTGTTTAACCTCTTTTTCCGTCTGTTAGCTGTCCGTTATGAATGTTCGAAAAATGGGGTATATGTTACGACGCTCAGCAGAGGCGCGAACGGGGTCCCAAAACGAGAAAGAGTTTAAAAAACATAAATTTGCAACAAGTAAAGTTGACTTATGTCTAGAATAGACATTTTTCTACTTACCTATGTAATTTGTTTGTATTTTTACGTAGTATAAATGGCTTTTTATTAGATGTTAAAAAAAAATTTCTTGTTTTTTAAAACATCTAGTTTCTCAAAGAAAATGCGGTAAATTTATAGAAGTGTACCTTTCGTATTTCGACCCCTAAAAAAAAAGTTTCTACTGTTTTGGGCAAATTACATATAAACAGCCTCAACAAATATCCGCTATGAAAAAAAAATTATGGAAATTTTTATTATTTTAGATTTTAGGAGGGGGGGGGTCACTTTCCTATATAAGTTATACGTAAAGTGAGCACGCATTTCTTGGCCACCGAATCTCACCTCTCGTATTTCGACCCCTAAAAAAAAAAAGAAAAGTTTCTACTTTTTTGGGCAAATTACATGTAAACAGCCTCAACCAATATCCGCGCGAAAGTGATCCCCCACCCGCACGCGCGGATATTGGTTGAGGCTGTTTACATGTAATTTGCCCCAAAAAGTAGAAACTTTTTTTTTTAGGGGTCGAAATACGAAAGGTGCACTTCTATAAATTTACCGAAAATGCCGGCCAGTCCCTCTATATTATTACGTAGAGCGGCCATTTTGAATTCTTCGAAAACCGTCTGGCGAACATAAATTTCTAATAAATAGCACTTCAAACGGGTTTAAAATACAAACAAATAGCACATGCAAGTTTGAAACTAACTTTTACAGCTTACAGTTACTTTTATTTGTTGTGTATTTGTTTTTTTTTAGCGTTTTTACTCTGCTGAGTCTCGTAAAAGATGCCCAGAAAGTGTCTACCTATGCTTGAAAGTGATACAACATTCTTTTTAATTTTTTATTCATATTAATTTCAGACTTTTCTTTCATCATATTCTAATAATTAACATAATACAGACTATTTGAAAAATAATTTATTTGATTGTTTTCAAAACTTTAAAAAAATTTTCATTGAAGAAAATAAACAAAATAGAATAATCTTCTTTTTTTTTCAAGAAATAATGTTTTTGAGCAACGGAATGTGTTTTTTTTTATTTAATGTTTTTTGGGAAATATTTAGTGAAAATAATGTTTTGGGGGATGGTTAGAGTTAGGACATTTCCATTTCTAAGAAAAAAGTTTGTATTCCGGAAGTTACTCCATTTCCAAGAAAAAAGGTTTTCACTATTATTACAAAAATGTTTTGAAAACAATCAAATAAAAACAAATAAATTATTTTTCAAATAGTTTGTATTATGTTAATTATTAGATTATGATGAAAGAAAAGTCTGAAATTAATATGACAAAAAGGAAAGTTTGAAATTAATATGAATAAAAAAAATTGTATCACTTTCAGGCATCCGTACACACTTTCTCCAAGCTTTTTCCACCGGAAGCCAGCGCTCCTCCATGTTCTTCCCGTCTGCCTAAAATGTATTACAATTTCAAAGAATAATTTTTAAAAAATGAAAATTGGTTATTTCCAAGATTTTTATGGCTTCCTGTTTGATCTTGCAACAAATACTGCGTCACGTGACGTCTTAAAATCTAATTTTTTCCCCAAAAAACCCCGGAATTGATAGGTCATTGTACACCGAAAAAGATTTTTTTTTAAATTGAGATGGTCAAAAAGAGGGGGATCAGTCTACGTTGAATTAACATTGGAAACTGATCCCCCCTCCTAAAATGTAAAATATTTGAATTTTTTTTCCAAAAACCCCAGAATTCTCTAGCAGCCTGATAGATAAGTGTACAATGAAAAAAGAAAAAAAAATGGTCAGTAAAAAGTTGTGAAAAACGGACAGTGGTTAAAGACGAACATGTGCCAACACGTCAGCCATTTTAATTGACAAACCATCAATTACTTCATGTGTGTACAAAATTTGAAAGGAATTTATAAACTATCGTGTAAAAAGTAATTTAAACTGGCTTTAAATTCTTAGAAAATTTCCATGTATTTAAAAAAGCAAAATTGTTTTCTAACTGTAATTCGGTGTTTTTTTGTTTTTTTTATCTTGCCTAAAACTTGTTTTAACTAACAACTTTATTTAATACTTAAAAAAAGAAATTCTGCCCAATTCGACTCAACGAGCGGCCGATTTTCTTGTTTTAATTCGATTAAAAGTTTCTTTTTTTCACATGCACCCACTCATAATTACGAACCGGGTTGAAATAACATTATTTAGAAAGCCATTCTTAACATGGAGTGAGTGGGGGGGGGGGTTGTTAACTATTCTGTACTTTCACCTAACAATTTAATAAACAAAAGATATCGTAAAAATTTAAGGCACATGTTCGTCTTTTCTCACAGTCCGTTTTTCACAACTTTTTACTGACCATTTTTTTTTCTTTTTTCGGTGTACACTTATCTATTAGGCTGCTAGAGAATTCCGGCGTTTTTGGAAAAATAAAATTCAAATATTTTACATTTTAGGAGGGGGGATCAGTTTCCAATGTTAATTCAACGTAGACAAAAGGGTCATTTTTTGCAATTTTGGGGGCTTTTGACCCCCTGGGGGCGCGAACCAGATTTTTTCCAAGGTCAGCGATACTTATTTTCTATTAGGAACAATTGCCTCCACATTTTGACCAAGTTTCAGAGAAATTGAATGGATGGATGAAAAGTTATGGGGCAAAAAATGTCATTTTATGCGATTTTGTCGCCTTTTGGGGGGCTAACCAGATTTCTTTTCAAAAATCGGAGAATGTCACTTTCTAACCTGACCAAAGTTACAACTTCATGCAAAATTTGAGAGAAATTCAATGGATGGTTGCGGAGAAAAATCCGGACAGAAATACCTCAAAACAACTTTATTGGTCACCCGATTTTATAAATCGGGGGACCAATAAAGATTATTGTTAAGTGCTGCGTATTAAGAGAAGAAACTGAGATTTTAAGACGTAAAAAGTTGTGAAAAACGGACTATGGCAAAAGACGAACAAGACTGATCCCCCGTCTTAAAATCTCAATTTTTAAAATTTTCTTTCCAAAAACCCCGGAATTCTCTCTCGACATGATAGGTAATTGTAAGCAGAAGAATAATTTAAAAAATTTGAGATGGTCAAAAAGAGGGGGACCAGTCTACGTTGAATTTACATTGAAAACTGATCCCCCGTCTTAAAATATCAATTTTTTGAAATTTCTTTCCAAAAACCCCGAAATTCTCTACTGACATGATAGGTAATTGTACACCGAAAAAGATTTTTAACAAAAATGAGATGGTCAAAAAGAGGGGGATCAGTCTACGTTGAATTAACATTGGAAACTGATCCCCCCTCCTAAAATGTAAAATATTTGAATTTTTTTTCCAAAAACCCCAGAATTCTCTAGCAGCCTGATAGATAAGTGTACAATGAAAAAAGAAAAAAAAATGGTCAGTAAAAAGTTGTGAAAAACGGACAGTGGTTAAAGACGAACATGTGCCAACACGTCAGCCATTTTAATTGACAAACCATCAATTACTTCATGTGTGTACAAAATTTGAAAGGAATTTATAAACTATCGTGTAAAAAGTAATTTAAACTGGCTTTAAATTCTTAGAAAATTTCCATGTATTTAAAAAAGCAAAATTGTTTTCTAACTGTAATTCGGTGTTTTTTTGTTTTTTTTATCTTGCCTAAAACTTGTTTTAACTAACAACTTTATTTAATACTTAAAAAAAGAAATTCTGCCCAATTCGACTCAACGAGCGGCCGATTTTCTTGTTTTAATTCGATTAAAAGTTTCTTTTTTTCACATGCACCCACTCATAATTACGAACCGGGTTGAAATAACATTATTTAGAAAGCCATTCTTAACATGGAGTGAGTGGGGGGGGGGTTGTTAACTATTCTGTACTTTCACCTAACAATTTAATAAACAAAAGATATCGTAAAAATTTAAGGCACATGTTCGTCTTTTCTCACAGTCCGTTTTTCACAACTTTTTACTGACCATTTTTTTTTCTTTTTTCGGTGTACACTTATCTATTAGGCTGCTAGAGAATTCCGGCGTTTTTGGAAAAATAAAATTCAAATATTTTACATTTTAGGAGGGGGGATCAGTTTCCAATGTTAATTCAACGTAGACAAAAGGGTCATTTTTTGCAATTTTGGGGGCTTTTGACCCCCTGGGGGCGCGAACCAGATTTTTTCCAAGGTCAGCGATACTTATTTTCTATTAGGAACAATTGCCTCCACATTTTGACCAAGTTTCAGAGAAATTGAATGGATGGATGAAAAGTTATGGGGCAAAAAATGTCATTTTATGCGATTTTGTCGCCTTTTGGGGGGCTAACCAGATTTCTTTTCAAAAATCGGAGAATGTCACTTTCTAACCTGACCAAAGTTACAACTTCATGCAAAATTTGAGAGAAATTCAATGGATGGTTGCGGAGAAAAATCCGGACAGAAATACCTCAAAACAACTTTATTGGTCACCCGATTTTATAAATCGGGGGACCAATAAAGATTATTGTTAAGTGCTGCGTATTAAGAGAAGAAACTGAGATTTTAAGACGTAAAAAGTTGTGAAAAACGGACTATGGCAAAAGACGAACAAGACTGATCCCCCGTCTTAAAATCTCAATTTTTAAAATTTTCTTTCCAAAAACCCCGGAATTCTCTCTCGACATGATAGGTAATTGTAAGCAGAAGAATAATTTAAAAAATTTGAGATGGTCAAAAAGAGGGGGACCAGTCTACGTTGAATTTACATTGAAAACTGATCCCCCGTCTTAAAATATCAATTTTTTGAAATTTCTTTCCAAAAACCCCGAAATTCTCTACTGACATGATAGGTAATTGTACACCGAAAAAGATTTTTAACAAAAATGAGATGGTCAAAAAGAGGGGGATCAGTCTACGTTGAATTAACATTGGAAACTGATCCCCCCTCCTAAAATGTAAAATATTTGAAAAAAAATTCCAAAAACGCCGGAATTCTCTAGCAGTCTGATAGATAAGTGTACACCGAAAAAAGAAAAGAAAAATGGTCAGTAAAAAGTTGTGAAAAACGGACAGTGGTTAAAGACGAACATGTGCCTCAGTATTTTGTACTTACTCAGTCATAGCTTCTCACTCACGGTACGAAAAAGAATTTAAAAATATCAAGTAGAACGATTTTTCCATTTCCATTGCCGACATTTTGGGTGTGGCCGATTGATGGAATAGCTAACTAAGGGCAGGTAAGTGTCGCTAAATTGCAGAACCGTACCCAGTTACCACGTAAATAAAAAAAAAAAAAAAAAAAAAACAAGAAAGCAATAAATGTACATTTTATTAATCTATAAAATTATATCGTGGAAAGTACCCCGGTGAAGAAATCAAAAATAATTATTTAATTTTCATTTTTTTTATTTTAAAAATTTTGGCTATTCCATCGATCGCTCACACCCAAAATGTCGGCTCACACCCAAAATGTCAGCGAATAGATGTTGTACATCGAAATGGAAAAATCGTTCTAATTAAAGTTCTACTTGATATTTTTAAATTCTTTTCGTACCGTGAGTGAGAAACTATGACTGAGTAAGTACAAAATACTGATTTTACATGAAAATAATTTTCTACAGGGACCCTGTTCTAAACAAGCACCATTTTTTTTTTTTTCATTTTTCAAGTAATTTTTTCTTCTTTTTATATTTTATAACCCTAACCTGTGTCTGATTGGTATTCATTGGTTGGTTTAGGAGTCAGGGATTTTCTTTTGGCTATTTTCATCAGTCATTTTTGGTGTCCCTTTTTGCGTCTGTTTTTCATAATCGAAATTTCTTCTCTTAACAGAATTTAAAATTGTTATTTTTCTTTGTATTTTCCCTTTTTTTTAATAATAATTAAAAAATTAATAATAATGCTAAACCTAAGAAATCATTAGCAATAAATAATCATTGATTAAAAGTGAATAAAACTTTCTCAACTTGAAAAAAAAACGAATATTAGGAGTAATAAAGTTGAGAGATGTTCTGATTTTTGTTTGATTATAGGGGTGAGCGCGAACGCAGACCCCACACTTAGAAATAGCGCACCCGAGTCGTCCACATTTGGGACGATCGCAAAGGTCAACCCAACCGTAGTGCAATGGAAGGGCCTCGCTCTGGGAGAACGGCCTGGATGATCACCGTTTACCCCTGTGCCAGGTAAGTATGAAATTTTTCCAACCCCAAACACGCATTCTTACACAACACAACTAAACAAACCACCGACATACATTTACAACTAACAAAATACCCACAAAACAACATTTCAACAACATTAACACATTACAACTTTTACATTCATCAACAACATTTTATAACAAACAATTTATCACAATTAAAACTTATCAATATTTACATATAATGCCACATTTATAAATAAATACACATTTTATACTAATATTTAATGTCAAGGTCGTTTACACACACGCAAACAATTCATTCGTCATTCAACAACAAATAAAAACCAACACAAACTTCTTCCACTTGAAGCAAACAAACAAAAAATAAACACTTTTCCCTTTAATCAAAATCAAACCATTTCTTTACGCATCATTTTCATTGTTTTCGGTAATTCAAAAATTACTTCAAATCACAAAAACAAAATACGATCGAAACAGTTGTCTCCCCTTACGTCAGACAGAAAGTTTTGATTGTTGTTAAATGGGAAAGATGATTTCATGCCACAGCAAAATAAATAAAACGGCGAAATTGAATTTTAATATTGCACAAATTTTTGATAATTGAGATTATTCAGACTACTGTTCATCCAAGATGAGAACGGTAATTCGAATACAAATAATACTGACTTTTAATAGTAGGTACGTGCAAAATCAATGGCCGATTCCCAAAATGTAAAAACATTTTGACCCCCCCCCCCTTCATTTAAAAATTCACTAAAATTCAGGAAATCAACCAATTTTAATGAAATTTTCAATATTTATTAATCAACAATCACGGAATATAATGAAACCATTATTTTTTTTTAAATCTTAGTGAAAATGTATTATTTTTTTAAAACAAAATACACCTTTACTAAAGTTATATTTTTATATATTAATAAAAAAAAAATGGATAATTTTTTTTTTTTTCAATGAAAATAAAGCATTGTAGATGTTAACAATTAAAAAAAAATTTTTTAAATATTTTTTATATATTACGAAAAAGGCCCGTAAATACTGTGTGAACAAAATCACTATAACTCGAAGAAAAATTAATTTTTGGAATTAGGGATATTATTATTGAATAAAGCATTGTTTAACAATATTTTCACCAAAAAAATAATATAATTGCAAAAAATATTACATGTGATTTTAATGATTAGAGTTTCTGGAAAAATAAAAAATGCGACATAATTATATTTCCCTTTCATACATGAACGTGACATCATCAGCGCAAGAAATCTTTTTATAATCTTGAAAATAAACCAAAAATTGACAAATTTGTAGACCCAGGAACTTAACTAAAAAAAAGAATTTAAAAAATTGGATAATTTCTACTAATGATTCATTTTGATTGGTATGGTAGCCCATTCTGTAATAACCAGCTGGGATTAGCCTTCCAACAACCACTCACTTTTACACCGTCTTCAAAATTTTATTTTTAGAGATTAGCAATTTTGTTAATTTCACAATTCATCGTCAATTGTTTTTTCATTAAAAAATATTTAAGAAGTTAAAAACAATTATTTATTAATAAATAAAGAGAATTCAAACATGACATTTTCTTTCAAAATTGAATTCTGTTTATCAATAAATAACTGTTTTAACTTTTTTTTTCAATGAATAAATTGTCAGTGTAGTCATTGAGTTTAATTTACTTTTTCACACTTAAAATTAAAAAGAAACACTTTATTTTAAAAAGAATCAATGTAATTTATTGTTACGACACATTAAGAATAAATCGAGTAACTAAAGTTTAAAATAATGTAAAAAAATTCATAAAATTGACGCAGTTCGTAACGTAAAAATAATTTTTAACATTTAAAAAAAACTTTTATTTCAAATTCTAAGGAAAGACATTCGTAAACAGACATCATCAATAATTTCAAAGTATTACTAAATTAAGAACTAATACCAAGTTAAATATGAATCTTTTTAGTTAAAAATAAAATAATATCTTAATTGCGCACACTCACAAATATTTTAATTAAATAAGCATTTCCTTTTTTATTATAACAAAATAAGAGTACTTAAATTTGTTTATAACCTTAAAAAGAATAAAGAAATTAATGGATAATAAATTTTCAACTTCTATAAACTAATACAAAACCATTTTTATATATAAAGTTAAAAATGATAAATTATGACATTTTTGTCTTCCATATATTTTGCATAGCGATAGTCAATTGGTAAACAAAGTCCTTTACCTGTTAAGTGATGCCGGATTTTATGAATTTATGCCTTTTGGGGGGATAATTTTGCTAATTTTTAGTAAAACGTGGGAATGTTGTTTTAATCTCTATTCATAAAATTATTGGATTGACAGTTAAATCGACAAGATTTGTTAATCGACAGTTTAAATACTTTCAAATTCCTTTCAAATTTCGAACACTAGTGACGAAGAAATTGATTGTTTTTTTTTTCAATTATTAACAAAATATTAAAATGGCTGACTTGTTTACGAAGAAACCGAAATATGAGAACTATATTTAAAAAGATGTTGTTAACATCTACGATTCATGCTTTTTTTTAGTACTCTGTGATATAACTTTAATAAAGGTGTTTTTTGTTTACACGAAATAATCCATTTGTACTAAGCTTTCTAATAAAGAAACGAGTTAATTATATTCCGTGATTGTTAATTAATAAATACTGAAAATTTCATAAAAATTCGTGGATTTCCTGAATTTTTATGGATTTTTAAGTGAAGGGAAAAGTCAAAATGTTTTAATATTTTGGAGATTCAGATCTCGTTTGCCACTTTATAGCATGACGTCATTTTCCAGTTAACAGGCCTTCATTAATTATGGCGGCTGTGTAACACCTTCTTAGAATATAAATTGACTTTTAGTATATTCACTTTTTCTTTTTTTTGTATCATCACTCCGAAGTTAGGGTTAGTTACTGTTATGGTGACTTACCTATGTACAACATGGACTCTTCTTCTTTGCTCAATAAATGCAAACGGCAATTAACTCCTGCCAGTGAAAATCCAGTAAGATAGTCGAACTCTACTTACCAGGCGCATATTTCTTCCCTCTGTATTCTATTTTCTTAATACACTTGTTTCTACTTTATACGTGTTCGTGTCTTCATTTCGGTCCCTTTAAACAGGGCCACAACAATTTGGCGACGAAGGATTCGAAGATCTACTCTCTCCATTTTCTAACCACCAGACAACAATTGGCAATCTGGAATTACGTCAAATTTTTCCTACGTACTCATCTTTGGAACAAACGAAAGTTTTTTCGAATGAAAAAAAAAAATCCAGCGTAAGACAAACATTGGCAAATGCACGAGGAATTTAAAGACGTTATGTGGAGAAAGCTACACAATTACTAAAGTTTTAAAACAAGTTTATCCGGCGGACAAAGAAAAAGAAATCTCGAAAATCAGATTTTTTAGGGCAAGTAAATTCACGTGATTTTTTTTGTTCTTCGTCTCTTACGAAAAAATATCAATTAAGTTATCTTTTCTAGAAGGACACTCATGAGTCATTATTTTATTCCGGTACTGAGTTAAGATTTTTATTTAAGAATATAATACAATTCTTTTTCTCTCTCCAGAGAGAAAAAAGAAAAATACTACCGCTGAAATTTAAAACCTATTTTTTTTGTCAAGCAAAAAAAAAAAAAAAAAGGTTGACTTTTATTTATTTTTTTTCTGGTTGAAGAACTAATTACGTTAGCAGCGTAATATAAAAGAAAAAAAGCTGTATTGTATAAAGACACAACAGTAATCATGGAAGACTATGATGTTAGAACTTGTGAAATTCCAAACCGAACAACAAGCTCAAATGGAAGCTAGATTTCAAGAAAAACTGCTTGTCCAACAACAAAAAGCTGATGAAAAACAGCAAAAGTTTGAACAACTATTGCTACATACAATATTGAATAGGGGTCAAAATACCGAAAACGAATACGCATTTTCCCAAAATACTGTTTGGAGTACAATTGAAAGTTTTTCTTATTCTCCAGACAACGATAGAACATTTGTTTCATATTTTAGAAGGTATGAAGATCTTTACAACATAGATTGCGAAAATTGGGCAGACGCTAAAAAAGTTTGATTACTCCTTAGTAAATTAGGGACCATCGAACATACAAAGTTCGTTGACTACATATTACCCCATAAGACCAGCGATTTAACCTTCTCGGAAGTGGTTAAGTTATTGCGGGAGTTGTTTAGCCCCAAAATTTCCCTTTTTCACAAGATGGAAGTGCATAAATTTAACGAGAAAAGATTGCGAGGATTACACGACTTTCGCATCAGTAGTGAATAAACACTGTGACAATTTCAAGCTTGCCAAACTTATCGCAGTTGATTTCAAATGTTTAATTTTTGTGCAGGGACTGATATCAGCTAAAGACGCCGAAGTAAGACGCAGAGTTCTGAATAAGCTAGAAAATGAGCCGAATATAACCTTACAAAAAGTCGCAGAGGACTGCGAAAGATTTATAAGCATGAAGCAAGACTCGAAAGACATAGAAGAATCGGGCATAGCACACATAAGAAAGGTACGACAAAAATCATATCCTAACTTTCCTTCAAAATCAAGTCAATCCAAAAAGAGTGACTTTTCTCACTTTTCGCCCAAAACAAATTTTCCCAAGAAAAAACAAAACAAATTACCCCCTAGCCCCTGTTTGCGCTGTGGTGCTCTTCATTGGAATATGGATTGCCCCTACCGGTTTAAAGCTTGTTTAATTTGTAACAAAATCGGACACAAGAGCTCACATTGTAGAGCAAATAAAGGATTCAGAAGCCGAATAAAAATCGCAAGATCAGACGAACAGGATAGCATAAACATAAGGAAGTACGTTCAAGTACAAATCCTTAACGAAAAAATTAAGTTACAATTAGACTCCGGGTCTGATTTAACTATCATCAACCTGCAGACATGGAAAAGATTGGGTAAACCAACCATGTTAAAATCAAACAAAATAGCCAGGTCGGTGACTGGCGAAAAAATAAAATTTGAAGGCGAGATTATAACTAACGTTAAGTTTAACGGAAAAACCAAAAAATTAGAAATGTTCGTGTTAAGAAACACTTGTAATTTATTTAGGACAGTTGATGAGCGAATTTAATTCATGGGATTTACCCATTAACGCTTTTTGCCAGAAAATAGAAAGTTTGACAACCGAAGCAGATAAATTAAAAGAGGATTTGAAAAAAACCTTCCCAGAAGTTTTTCCAAATGGTCTGGGTCGATGCAAAAAGATGGCGGCAAAATTTGAATTAAAGGAAAACATCCAACCCGTATTTAAAAAGAAAAGAAATGTACCTTTCGCCTCACTCGAGAAAATAAATGAAGAACTAGACAGACTAGTTAAGACCGGCATTTATTCTAAAATTGAATACAGCCAATGGGCTGCTCCGACTGTCTATGTTAAAAAGAAAACTAAAGAGATCCGTGTCTGTGCCGATTTTTCGACTGGATTGAACGCGTCATTAAAGGATTACCATTATCCTCTCCCGTGCCCAGATGAAATATTTACTAAATTAAATGGAGGAAGATTTTTCTCCAAAATAGATTTAAGTGACGCATATTTACAGATTCCTGTGGAAGAGGAAAGCTCGAAACTATTATGTATTAACACCCATCGCGGGTTATACAAATTCGAGAGACCCGCTTTCGGTGTCAAGGTCGCACCAGCCATATTCCAGCAGGTTATGGATACTATGCTGAACGGACTGGAATTCGCAATAGCATACCTAGACATTCTAATGACTAGTCATACCAAAGAACAACACCGGGAACACGTCCACAAAGTTGTCTCGCGAATCCAAGAGTACGGTTTCAAACTCAAAGAAGCCAAATGTGATTTTTTCATGGAGAAAATCAAATATCTGGGCCACATTATTGACAAAGATGGCAGAAGACCAGACCCAGAACGGGCTACTGCAATTCAGGACATGCCGGCTCCTGAAAATATCGCATCTTTACAAAGTTTTCTCGGACTGGCTAACTACTACCAAGTTTTCATACCTAATATGCATAACCTCCGTGCTCCAATGAATGAACTTCTGAAAAAAGACAAAGAGTGGGAATGGACAGCTGAATGCCAGGAGGCATTTGAGAAAACGAAAAAAGTCCTAACATCCGATCTTTTTCTAACTCACTATAATCCAGACTTAGAGATTATTGTCGCTAGCGACGCAAGCTCATATGGCATCGGGGCATGCATTTTACACAAAATGCCAGGCGGGACTCTCAAACCAATAGCTCACGCATCGAGGACACTGCTACCAGCAGAAAAGAACTACTCTCAAATAGAAAAGGAGTCTTTAGGGATCAGATTTGCAGTCTCGAAATTCCACCGTTACATACACGGTAGATTTTTTACCTTACAAACGGATCATAAACCTTTACTCACATTTTTTGGGTCAAAGAAAGGTCTGGCCGTACACACAGCTAACAGACTGCAGAGGTGGGGAACAATCCTTTTAAATTATAATTTTAAGATGGAATACCTCCCCGCGAAAAAAATCTGTCACGCTGACGGATTATCAAGACTCATTCCAAAACGTAGTGAACCCCTTGAAGACACTGTGATTGCCTCCCTTCTAACGGAAGGAGAAATTAACTTGACATTACGGAACACAGTAAGGGAACTCCCCATGTCACTGCACGAAATAAAAATCGAAGCCCTTGGTGACGAGTTTATTAAGATGTCCAAGACTAAATTAATTGTAAAGGACCAAAAACTTCAGACATTTTCTCCCTATGCGATGAGGTACTCTTGTATAGTGAGAGAGTAGTCATTCCCAAAACTCTTCAAAGGAGAATTCTGAAGGATTTCCAAGTGGGACACCCAGGGACTTCAAGAATGAAGAGCTTGATGAGGAGATACATGTACTGGCCTAACATGGACCAGGATATCGAGAAAATCGTGAAGACGTGCAAAGGCTGTGCATTGGCAGCAAAGGCACCTCCCATCAAATACAGTCCTTGGCCAAAAACGGACCGACCATGGTCCAGGATCCATATAGACTTCGCAGGCCCATTAGACGGTTTCAACTATTTAATTGTAGTAGATAGTTTCGCAAAATGGCCCGAAGTGCGCCGATGCAAAAGTCCAACGACGGAAGTAACCATAAACTTCCTCCACGAATTGTTCGCCCGTTTCAGGGTGGTGGATTGTTTAGTCAGCGACAACGGAACACAGTTCACGTCCGCTGAATTCAAGGAATTCTGTGATACGTTCCAAATAGAACATGTTACGACCTCAGCATACCACCCGAGATCAAATGGCCAAGCAGAACGTTTTGTCGATACACTGAAAAGAGCCCTGAAGAAGGCTAGAGGCACTCCTACAGAAAAAGCCCTACAACATTTCTTTCAGGTGTACAGGATAACGCCAAACACGAATACACCATCTTCATTATCCCCTGCTGAGGTAATGTTTGCGCGAAAGATACAATCCGTTTTTGACAAACTGCTGCCAAAACAGACAAAACCGGGACAAACAAATGCAGTACCAAGTAAACGTTACGTCCCAGGCGAAAAAATTTTTTTTTAAATGTTTAAAAATAATAAATCGTTCTGGGATACCGACATCAACACCGACAGCGCTCCATATATGACACCTTTGAGATTGAGATCCCCCAGGCAGCTCCGGAACCAAGACAATCAAAAAGGAAGCGAAGACTAACGGATCTGATAGTAATAGACCGGAAAAGGAAACGCTATTAATTCTCCTGCAGAGGTAATACTTGGGAGGGGGGTGTTATGGTGACTTACCTATGTACAACATGAACTCTTCTTCTTTGCTCAATAAATGCAAACGGCAATTAACTCTCGCCAGTGAAAATCCAGTAAGATAGTCGAACTCTACTTACCAGGCGCATATTTCTTCCCTTTGTACTCTCTTTTCTTAATACACTTGTTTCTACTTTATACCGTGTTCGTGTCTTCATTTCGATCCCTTTAAACAGGGCCACAACAGTTACTAGGCTAATGAAAGACTTTTTTATTTTTTTTATTTTTGCTAAAAAAAAAAATGGTCTTTCATTAACCCCCAAACTAACTCCGAGGTTGTAATACAGAAAAAATCTATAATTTTAAAGGAAGAGGCTACTTTGCCGGTCCCAGCAGAATAACAAGGGCTCGTTATTCTGCCTGCTTATGTTTTTTTAACCTAACTGTGAAAGAAACGGTATTGAAATAAATAAGGACAAATATTCAATAACAATTTATTTTCATCGTCATCATCAGTTGTTATTCTGTCGGTTATTTTCATCTTTTGAATAGAAAAGAAATATCTGCTTTTAATACAAAAAACATTAAAAGTAAAAATTAATTAAATGAATGAAAATATTACAGACAATTAGATTTTTACTCGGATTTAGAAGTAATTTGCGTCAGATAAAAAATGTTTTAGTTATTTAAGGAAAAAAATAGTTTTCATTTATTGATATAAAAAATAAGTCTTGTTAAGAAATCTGATTATTAAAATAATTAAAGATAAGTCGCTAAAGAAATTAAATCAGATATACTTTTTTTTCAACAGTATGTGTACGTTTATATAATTTCAGTTTTATAAACAGTCTAAACAACGATTTTAAAACTGATTTTTCACTATCTTTTAAGATAAATTTTATGACTATTTCTTATCATTTCACTAAATTAACCATTAAATTGAATGTTTTTCTTGCGATAAAATAACAACAGTAGTAATTGTCAATAATTTCAACTGCTACATGTAATGATGAATTTTAATGCAAAGTTGAATTGTTTTATAAACTCTTCGTTTTTATAAAGTTTTAAATTATAAAAAAAAAATCACTGTTGACTATTCATCTTATAAAATGTTACATTATTAAATAATTATTTATTCAATTTAAAAAAATATTTATTTTTTATTGGAAAAATGATCTTTTTTACGTCGATTAGATAGAAACAAAAACATAGGTATTAAAGATTTGTTTATTTTTTCAGTTTCATTATCTTCGTTTAATTATTTCTCTTTTATCGGAAAAATGGTGAAATAAAACTTATCTTTTTCTGTAAGTCGAGGCGAAAATCGCCGTATGAATTATTTATTTAATTAAAAAAAATAGTCAGAAGTTTTAATTATTTCTTTTTTTTTATTGGAAAAATGTTGAAATAAAAATAAACCGGCAGTTAAGTTGACTCGTGAAATCTTCAATGTAAGTGTAAGTGTAACAGGCAAAATAAAAGGCCATCGTTATTCTGCCGGGACCGGCAAAATAGCATATTCGAATTTTAAAATCAGTTATGTTTTTTGATTCGTGAGAATAGATGTTGCCAAACATTTTTAGTGACTATTAAATAGGTACGTGCAAAAATGGCCGCCTCTTGTATGGACTATGCTTATTAAAAAGGGCTTATCATTAATTATTTAATTAGTTTCCGTATAAACTTTGATTATTAGGGAGGGCCTGTGTTCGATCCCACTCACGGCATGCGAATTTTCAGGTCTGAAAACTCCCTCTGTCCACCCAGCAGTAAATGGGTACCTGACTAAAACTCAGGGAAGGTTCAAGGCAGCGGAAGGAGAGGGATGGGTTCCGCCTTCCATATGCTGCACCCTAGACACGGTGATTCTTAACAAATCACCGCCGCTACAGCCATGGGCAGTGTGCGATGTCAGCAATGACACTCGTGCGCGTCCAGGCTATGCGACTTTTACCTTTTTAAACTTTGATTGTGTTTGAAAGATAAAAGCCTAAACTTCATCTCTAAACGAAAAAAACTGCATATTTACCTGTGAAAAATAAATTATAATGAAATATGTAATCACGGCGGCTAAAAAACTAAAAAATTCAGCGAATTTTGAACTTTGAAAAAATTACTTGTAAAAATCCCTTGAAAGATAAATATAAGTTTTGGGAACTATTTCAAAGATAATTATTAAATTAAAGTCATAAGATACTGAATTAAAAAAAAAAAATTCCCACGTTTTACTAAAAATTAGCAAAATTATCCCCCCAAAAGGCATAAATTCATAAAATCCGGCATCACTTAACCGGTAAAGGACTTTGTTTATCAATTGACTATCGCTATGCAAAATATATGGAAGACAAAAATGTCATAATTTATCAGTTTTAACTTTATATATAAAAATGGTTTTGTAATAGTTTACAGAAGTTGAAAAATTATTATCCATTAATTTCTTTATTCTTTTTAAGGTTATAAAAAAATTTAAGTATCCTTATTTTATTATAATAAAAAGGAAATGCTTACTTAATTAAAATATTTGTGAGTGTACGCAATTAAGATCTTATTTTATTTTTAACTAAAAAAGGTTCATATTTAACTTGGTATTAGTTCTTAATTTAGTAATACTCTGAAATTATTGATAACGTCTGTTTACGAATGTCTTTCCTTAGAATTTGAAATAAAAGTTTTTTTAAATGTTAAAAATTTTTACGTTACGAACTGCGTCAATTTTATGAATTTTTTTTACATTATTTAAAACTTTAGTTACTCGATTTATTCTTAACGTGTCGTAACGATAAATTACATTGATTCTTTTTAAAATAAAGTGTTTCTTTTTAATTTTAAGTGTGAAAAAGTAAATTAAAGTCAATGACTACACTGACAATTTATTCACTGAAAAAAAAAGTTAAAACAGTTATTTATTGATAAACAGAATTCAATTTTGAAAGAAAATGTCAGGTTTGAATTCTCTTTATTTATTAATAAATAATTGTTTTTAACTTCTTAAATATTTATTAATGAAAAAACAATTGACGATGAATTGTGAAATTAACAGAAATGGCTAATCTCTAAAAATAAAATTTTGAAGGCGGTGTAAAAGTGAGTGGTTGTTGGAGGGCTAATCCCAGCTGGTTATTACAGAAAGGGGCTACCATACCAATCAAAGTGAATCGTTAGTAGAAATTATCCAATTTTTAAAATTCTTTTTTTTAGTTAAGTTCCTGGGTCTCAAATTAGTCAATTTTTTGTTTATTTTCAAGATTATAAAAAAATTTCTTGCGCTGATGATGTCACGTTCATGTATGAAAGGGAAATATTATGTCACATTTTTTATTTTTCCAGAAACTCTAATCATTAAAATCACATGAAATATTTTTTGCAATTATATTATTTTTTTTGGTGAAAATATTGATTAAACAATGCTTTATTCAATAATAATATCACTAATACCAAAAATTAATTTTTCTTCGAGTTATAGTGATTTTGTTTGCACAGTATTTAGGGGTCTTTTTCGTAATAAATAAAAAATATTAAAATTAACATCTACAATGCTTTATTTTCATAAAAAAAAAAAAAATAATGCATTTTTTTATTAATATATTAAAATATAACTTTAGTAAAGGTGTATTTTGTTTTAAAAAAATAATACATTTTCACTAAGATTTAAAAAAAAATAATGGTTTCATTACATTCCGTGATTGTTGATTAATAAATATTGAAAATTTCATTAAAATTGGTTGATTTCCTGAATTTTAGTGAATTTTTAAATGAAGGGGGGGGTGGTCAAAATGTTTTTACATTTTGGGAATCGGCCATTGATTTTGCACGTACCTTACTATTAAAGGTCAGTATTATTTGTATTCGAATTACCGTTCTCATCTTGGATGAACAGTAGTCTGAATAATCTCAATTATCAATCGTCATCTAAAAATTTGTGCAATATTAAAATTCAATTTATTTATTTTGCTGTGGCATGAAATCATCCGGCCCGTTTAACAACAATCAAAAACTTTCTGTTGACGTAAGGGGAGACAACTGTTTCGATCGTATTTTGTTTTTGTTTAATTTGTGATTTGAAGTAATTTTTGAATTAACGAAAAAAATTTAAAATGATGCTTAAAGAAATGGTTTGATTTGATTAAATGTAAAAGTGTTTATTTTTTGTTTGGTTGCTTCAAGTGGAAGAAGTTTGTGTCGGTTTTTATTTGTTGTTGAATGACGAATGAATTGTTGCGTGTGTGTAAACGACCTTGACATTAAATATTAGTATAAAATGTGTATTTATTTAAGAAATGTGGCATTATATGTAAATATTGATAAGTTTAAATGGTCATAAATTGTTTGTTATAAAATGTTGTTGTTGATGAATGTAAAAGTTGTGATGTGTTAATGTTGTTGAAATGTTGTTTTGTGGGTATTTTGTTAGTTGTAAATGTATGTCGGTGGTTTGTTTAGTTGTTTTGTGTAAGAATGCGTGTTTGGTTTTCAAGCATTTCATACTTACCTGGCACAGGGGTAAACGGTGATCATCCAGGCCGTTCTCCCAGAGCGAGGCCCTTCCATTGCACTACGGTTGGGTTGACCTTTGCGATCGTCCCAAATGTGGACGACTCGGGTGCGCTATTTCTAAGTGTGGGGTCTGCGTTCGCGCTCACCCCGATAAATCAAACAAAAATCAGAACCTCTCAAACTTATCTTCGTTACTCCTAATATTCGTTGTTGTGTTTTTTTTTTCAAGTAATTTTTATCATTTTTATGTTAAAATTAATCTAATAATCTCTCGTCTTCTCGTTTTCTACCGTACGAAATGTATTTGAGGCTGTCGCCCATGTTTGTCCCAATTCTGAAGGATGTGTTTAACCACAGGTTTGTTCAGGATACTTACCTGGCACAGGGGTTTGCGACATATTCGTCTACCCTAACACCAGTGAGGTATCCGCTACCGGGCCTTGTGCAAGGTTAAAGCGTTTTTCTTGGACCAAGCCCCCTTTGGGGCTTTTGTCAGCTCCCCCGTTGGGGAGTTTTTCACTTTTTTCTCTTTTTCTATGTTTCTTCTATCTAACTCCTCCCCCGTTGGGGAGGCAGCTCCCCGTTGGTAGAGCTAGGTCTTTCCTTGTAGCCACTTTTTTGGCAATTTAATTTTTCATTAAATTCTTTTTTCAGAGTCTGACTGCTTGTCCCAACTTAAGCAGCCGGCAGGGTCGGGGAAGACTCACGTGCCTTTTGGCGACGGTCCCCCTGATTCCGAATCGGCGGGTTGTGGGCAGCAGACAGACCCAGTTGCGATGGAGGCCACCTGGGTCTCGAAAGCCAGAGCTGTCTTGGCGAAGGACAGCAAGAGGGGTGTGGCCGCGAAGGGCACCCCTGTCGCCCCAGTTGCGAGTTCGGGGACTGTCGCGCCCAGCGACACTCCAGTCCGGTCGGTGGGGGGAGACACGCTCGAGTGCTCACCAGGAGGTGTTGCCACGAAGGACACCTCAGTTTCTGTTCTTCCGTCCGGGGGTTGCACGTCCGAGTGCACCCCAACAGGTGTTGCCACGAAGGACACCTCACCTCCGGTTGCTCCGTCGGGAGGTTACACATCCGAGTGTGCCTCAGACATAGACTTTAGTTTCGGCGACTTCCCCGCGGATATCACCTCAGTACGTGCACCTGTCATGGTATCCAGAGAGGAGTGTTTTGCCGAAGTCACAGACACCCAGTTCGGCAACTCCCACAGGTCCCAAATAGATAAACGACCTCTAAGGAAGAGCCGTTCTCTAGATTTAGAGCTAGCTCAAAAACGTTATAATCCAAAAATTTTTCTCGGGTGCTCCTCGGGGGGATCATCGTCGGACCTATCGGAGGGGGAAAGCCATGTTCCAGCAAAATCCAAAACGAGAAGGGGTCCAAAAGAGCAGTTTTTCCTCACTCTGGATCCTCAATCCCGCTTCGACAGAGGCCCCAAACAGGGAACACTGCAGAAGCCTCCAAAAATTCACACGGAAATGTCACAGCGTGGGGACCCCAGGCCCAGAAAACTCCAGAGGAGTACCGACAACTTTTCAAAGAAAAGTATGCCGCCTATACAGAGGGCTGCAAAATTACACCAACCCCGGGCACTCTGGAAGATGTTAAAAAGAGGACGGTATCCTTGGTCACCACAGATACCAAGACCAAGGGGCTTACTGGGGTCCTCAAGGAGAGAATTATAGACATGTTGGGGGATCTAAAGATCCCGGCCACTTACGTGGTGCGCAGATCATACGCCATGTATGATATCCTGCTCCCCAACATACAAGCAGCCGAGAAAGTTGCCAACACTGAGAGAACGTGGAGGGGCATTAAAATAACGCCCGAATACATGCAAATGAGAAGGACAACCGTCACCATTCTCGGCGTCCCATGCTGCGTCTCCTCTGACCACTTGGGGGCTGTCATGTCACAGTATGGCGACGTCGAGGCCGTTCTTCCAATTAAGGGTGCCAGGAACATCCAAACTGGCGAATATACAATTAAGATGCGGCTCAAGCGAGAAGGGTTCTTGGACATCCCGGCTCAACTCCAATGCGAACAATGGGCCATGTCCATAATAGTTGAGGGGAGGAGGCCGGTTTGTTGGCATTGCAAGAAATCCGGACACATGGCAAAGGTGTGCCCCACAAGAATCCCTGCAAAGACCCCGCCAACAGCCCCAAGCGCAGCAACAACGGGGGCCACGGGGCAAAAACAAGCAGCTACAACAGAAACCGCCAAGGGATGGAATACTGTGGTGGCCAAAAGGGGGAAGAAACCAGGCCCTATCCCCAGCTCGGAACCGGCTGAAACGGAACCGGCTGAAACGGAACCGGCTGAAACGGAACCGGCTGAAATGGAAAGTGAGGAGGGGAAACAGCCAACAGCTGCCTTGAAAAGAAAATTCCCGGTTCCCTCTTCAGAGTCTGAAGTAGAGGAGGGGAAGGAAGGAGAGATGGCCGGGGAAAGAGAAGCCCCAAAGAACCCTAGGCCAAAGAAAAGCAGGGAGGCTAAGGAAAGCCAAAAACAAGCAAAAGCCCCTGAAAATGGCACTACAATTGCTCCCACTTCCAAACCCAAATCTCCAGCCCCAGCAGATTTGAATACAAAAGAGCAAAATACCCCTCCCCCAGTAAATACTGCCATGGAGACTCCCAACACAAAAACAGAGGAGACCGGGAAGGCCAGGACAGAAAACCCGGAGAAAGCTGTTGAGGAGGAGATGAGTATTGAGAAACCGGGAAAAGTCCCTCCAAAAACATCACATCCCCCTCCACCGATCAGAAGGGATAGATCCAAGAAGTTCCCGTTTTTACCAGGGGGAAGGATCTGTGAGGCAGATGCCTCACTGGTCCAGTCGGATCTAAATGTACGGCAGAGGCAGCACCTCAAACAACTAGAGGCATTCACTCATGTGAAAGGTAAAAGAGTGGACAATCCGGCCAACTTCACCGATGCCCTGATGTTGACATCCTTCATCAGACAGGACAAGGGAAGCCGGGCAAGGGCCCTATGGAGGATGCTGGAGGCTGGCAAGGGGCTATACCCGGTATGAAGTTGATCGACGAGGAGCACCCGTCTCTAAAAACACTTGCCCCAAAATGCCCCGGGAGGGTCCCAGTTTATGTTCACCCCTCTTTTTTTCGGGCCTTAAAACTAACCTTCCCCCTGGACGTGGGAGGTTTGGCAAGAGACGGACGGATTTCGTCCGATCTGCTGACCGGCAGTCTCGGTCAGGCCTTCGGCGTCCTCACTCCCGAGGACTTTAGCCCCGTCTGTGACACTAGCTAATGGGGACCACAAATTTAAACTTGGCTTGTTGGAATGTGAGGGGCATGAGATCCCGAGGCAAAGCTGCTCGCGTGCTAAGGGATCTCGTGGCCCGTGAGGTAGATGTAGCTGCGATTGAAGAGACCCACTTCCGTTCGTACGAGGATTGTGATGTGCTGACTGACGACTATGACGTCTACTCAGCATATGGCGATGTTCGTAGATGTGGCACCTCTTTGTTAGTGAGACGCACCCTGGCGGCGACGGTAAGCGTTGTTCATACGGATGCGGCGGGACGGCTGGTCGTGGTCGATGTTGCCGTTGGAAACAGCAAGTTTCGGATCGTTGCGGTTTACGCGCCCAACATTGCTGGTGAGAGGGTCTCCTTTTTTCGACAGTTGGAGGCGTTCCTCAAGGGTCCGGAGAGAGTAGTTTTAATGGGGGACTGGAATGCCATCCTAGACCCCAAGATAGATAAGGTCGGTGGGGATAGAGGGTCGGCGTGGTGTGAGAGCAGTCTGTCTGACCTGATGGCCTCATGCGATCTTGTCGACAGATTTCGCGTTGATCACCCGGGGAGGGAGATGTGGACGTGGTATACTAGCGCGGCCTTCTGTCCGAGCACCTACTTGGACAGAATGTTAGTTAGAAGAGGCGACGTAGATTTCATATCTTGTCCCACGTTCACTTGGTTAGGACATTCGGACCATAAATTGGTTATGGCCCGGTTGAGCTTAAGTGATAGGCCTAGGTTGGCTGGGTACTGGAAGTTTAATATCTCCTTACTGGAGATACGCGACTTCCGGGAACAGCTAACGTTACTACTCCAGCGGGGATTAGTGGGGGTGGTTATCGGGAGTAGGTACTGGGTTAAAACTAAGGCTCAGGTTAGAAACTTTTGTGTCCGCTACAGCCAGCGCCTCGCTCAAGATAGGGCTAGGACGCAAAAGCAAGTAGAGGATAAGATGACCCGGGCGGTGGCTGGGGGGGATCCCCTAGAGATAGCATTAATTACGGGGGACCTCAATCGCTTGGCTAGCGAGCGATATGAAGGTCAAGTAGTTAGAGCTAGGTTAAAGAAAGTCTCTAACGAAGCCGTGAACGTTGACGCTGTTGAGCGTAAGGCTGCTTTACGTCGTGGTTCGAATGGGTACATTCGGAAGGTGAAAACCCTGGAAGGACATACCCTGGTATCGACTCGTGAGATTTGTGAGGGGTTCCGTGAGCATTTGGAGGAACGCTTCACCCAACTGCCCAGACTCCGCGGCCAGGAGTTTGACAGCTATTTGGCTGACTCGCCCCGCCTCGAGGCGGCTCGAGCAGCTGGCTGTGATGGCAGGATTACGGAAGGCGAGATCGTTACTGCGTTGAAGCAGGTCGGCTTGAACAAATCTCCAGGACTCGATGGTCTGCCGTACGAAATGTATTTGAGGCTGTCGCCCATGTTTGTCCCAATTCTGAAGGATGTGTTTAACCACTGGTTTGTTCAGGAGTCAATCCCTGGACAGGTAACCAAAGGAGTGGTCACATTACTGAAGAAGGGGGACCAACCTGGGGGGGGAAATTTAGACGACTACAGGCCCATAACTCTGCTAAACACAGAGTTAAAGATTTTGGCCCGCGTTCTTGCGAACCGCCTGCAGGTTGTTATCGGTGATTTGATCAAGCCTGAGCAAAACTTTGCTGTGAAGGGGAGGTCGATTCAGAACAACTTGCATTTGATTCGCATGATCATAGAGGGGACAGAAGACGACGTTGAAGCCGCGCTGATCAATTTAGATCAGTCCAAGGCTTTCGATAGGGTCGACCATGGTTTCCTGAAAGCTGTTTTAGCGGCTGCCGGTTTTGGTCCGGACTTCCGCAGGTGGATCTCTATTCTGTATGACTCGCCGACGGCAGTGGTGCAAGTCAATGGAAAGAGGTCGGAATCGTTCGTTGTTTCTCGGTCGGTACGTCAGGGTTGTCCGCTGTCGCCCCTGCTCTACATCCTGGCGTTGGAACCCTTCCTTCGCAAATTAAGGGATCGGGCGGCAACACCAGTCCTGCGCGGGATCGCTATCCCTCCTCGCAAAGCGCGAGTCAGGGTTTCCGCGTTCGCCGATGATGTCACCGTTTGCGTGTCGAGCCGTACTGACATTCAAACGGTGATTAAGGCGCTCGCTCGGTACGAAGAAGTGACAGGGGCCATAGTCAACCGCAGCAAGTCGAACGGCCTGCGGTTGGGTGCCTGGAGCGGAGAGACCGCTCTTCCAGGTGACTTCAGCTGGTCGGATGGCCCGGTTCGAATCCTCGGCGTATGGTTCGGACCGGGCCTCCAGCTGGAGAAAAACTGGTCGGAAGTACAGACAAAGGTCGAATCGTCGGTCCGGGCTTGGATTCGAAGGAAGCTTTCCTTAAAGGGCAGAGCGGAGGCGTGCGCCACTTACGTCTTCCCTCTCATCCTTTACCGGCTGTCTGTACTACCACTGCCTGCGGCCCGCCTTCACGCTTTCACGCGCTTACTCTTCTCGCTTCTTTGGAAGGGCCGGAAAGCGTACGTCCGCAGACAGGTCTGTACTCAAGTTCCAAGTGTGGGAGGCTTGGGGATGCCTGACTTGGCAAGTCATCGACATGCCGAGAGACTGGCTTTCCTGAGTCGGACTTTGATGGAAGACACTCCGTGGGTCCCTGCGGTCGGGAGCGCCTTTCCCAACCTCATACCCGACCTCTCGGTCGAACGTCGACGTAGGCCGAGAGGGGAGCCCTTGTTCTTCACCGAATGCCGGGCCGCGCTTAGAGCGTTGCCGGGGTCCAGTAACCTTGCCCGGTCTAGGAAGAGACTATATCGGGATCTAGTGGAGGGTACCGCTTCGGACCCACTTGAGGAGCGGCTTGGATTGTCGAGGGAGGAGGCCCGCTCCCAGTGGAGTTGGGCGCCGGGCCAGAGTTATCTCAACAATGCTGAGTATTCTCTGACCTGGCGACTGGTTCGGCACGCGCTGCCCCTCTATGGCAGATTACGCAGAGACGGTTTAAGGGACGTGTCCTTATGCCCGCGCTGTGAAGACGACGAAGAAGAAACGGCCGAGCACGCCTTTTTCACCTGCAGCAAAGTTCGACGTCTCTGGGAATACGTCAGAGAGGTGACGGCTCGCATCGACGCCGAGCAGCCGATGGTCCTGGATGTCGCATCTGTCATCAACAACGCAGCACCGCCGTGGTCTGGGGAGAAACGAATGGTGTTTCTAGCCATCCTAGCCGTAGCAAGACTAGTGACGTGGGTTACACGTCTTGATGAGGTTCATGGGGTTGGATCTGTTTCGGATTGGGATCTGGTAGTTTACTTTAAACACCAACTTAAAGTAAAGATCAGATGCGATTGGAAACGATTACATCGCATGGATTTCAATAGGAGATGGGTGCATGACACTAGTTTATGCATCCGACGAGGCGCCAAGTTTGAGTTCGTGTTCCCTCCATAGTTATGGCACACGCGGTACTGGGTTCTACGGAACCCACCCCTTGTAGACTTTTTTAACAAAAAAGGAGAAACTCTAAACTAATAGGAATGAGAGATATCCTGTCCCTATTTTATTTTTGCCGGCACTAGAGAGCTTCCAAAGATTCCCACTTTCACTGTTTTTATTTTGTCCCCGGTCTTTTGAAACCCTTGGCATTACTATCTTGGAAGCCGCCATCCACCCCTTGATCCCATTCCCGATGAATTTATTTTTTGAACACTCCTCTCTTAAATTCCCACTCCCACTTAGTGACCGACCCGCTTGTTTTCGGTCTCGTGCCGGAAAACAGTGGGCGATCTAACATTTAGCCATGAGGGAAAGCCGGGCCATACTAACCCCCCTTTTTTATCATTTTATTTTGTTCTTTATTTTTCTTTCTTTTTGGGTATTTTTAATATTTTATCCCACTCCCACGATAATTCATGTTTTACAGCGATGTTTTTTGGGGATATTTTAAGTAGGAATCCACCCACAGAGTGAATGCGGTATTTTGGTGCAAGAATCTAGTTTAGAGCCAGCAAATGTTGTTTTCTTGTTTTGTAAAAATTTTTTGTGAAATAAAAAACATTGAACAGCTTGTCTTACTTATCCCCGACCCCCCCTCCCCTACATAACGGGCACTATGCCTAAGGTCTGGTGAGTTCCCAAGGTTTGTAAAATCTTCATCTGTAGATAAAGATGGAGATTGTCCGAGGGAATTCACCGGCCTAAATAAAACCTGGCACAGGGGTAAACGGTGATCATCCAGGCCGTTCTCCCAGAGCGAGGCCCTTCCATTGCACTACGGTTGGGTTGACCTTTGCGATCGTCCCAAATGTGGACGACTCGGGTGCGCTATTTCTAAGTGTGGGGTCTGCGTTCGCGCTCACCCCTATAATCAAACAAAAATCAGAACATCTCTCAAACTTTTCTTCCTATGCAGGAGTTTTCTGTCACTTGATCCTAACCCTATTCCCGATTTTATTTTAAAAAAAAAGAACGGTTACAGCAAAAATATTTTTTATTGAACACTTCTCTCTTAAGTTCCCACACCCATTTAGGGACCGACCAGCTTGTTTTCGGTTGGGCCGGAAAACAGTGGGCGGTCCAACACTTAGCAAAGAGGGAAAGACGGGTCATACTTTGTTATCATTTTATTTGGTTCTTTATTTTTCTATCTTCTTGGGTGTTTTTAATATTTTATCCCACGTTACAACAATGTTTCTTTTGGATATTTTAAGTAGGGATCCATCCACAGTGTGAATGCGGTATTTTGATGCAAGGATCTGGTTAAGAGTAAGCAAATGTTTTCTTTTCTGTTTGTTGTATTTTTATTGAAAATAAAAAATGTTTTACAGCTTGTCTTAGTTATCCCCTTCCCCAACGGGCGCTATGCCAAAGGTCTGGTGAATTCCCAAGGTTTATAAAATCTTCATCTGTAGATAAAGATGAATTTTGTTCGAGGGAATACACCTGCCTAAATAACTTCTTGGCCTTTTGGCCAAGATCAAAGTGTAGTATCTGTTCCGATGGATACTGCACCCCATAGGGGCGCCTCAGGCAGTAAGCAATAAACTTACTCCTCCCCAAAGAGGAGAGGCGAAGCCTGGGAGGGTGGACCTCCTAGAACTGCACAGGACAAACCCACAGACCGGCGTAAACCAAGCACCGAAGGACAATACAAGTCTATAGGGTGTAGTATTCATCGGAACAGATACTACACTTTGATTTTAGCCAAAAGGCCAAGAAATGAAGAGTAGCAAATAAATGAATCAAACAAAAATCAGAAATTTATCTCAATTTTATTTTTTAACTGATTCTTTTTAACTTATATTGGTACAACTCTATATTAATAAATGTGTGTTTCTCGTCTCTGTGTAAATAGCACTTTTTTTTAATCTACTATTAATCGATTATTTGAAATCAAAATTGCAATCGCATTAATTAAAACGAAATTTTAAAAATTCACATTTTAAGAAATAATTTAATTATGAAATCAGCCATTGTCTCTTTGTGGCAATTCACATTCAAGCGTAATTTTTTAAAAACTTGTATTCACCCCAAAGAAGGGGGCACATTGCCACTGAGGCCTAAAGGGGCTACTGTGGATTAGGGGCCAGAATTATAAAGGCATCCTAAGTGGGGCGTTGTATAGGGAGATGTTTGTTCCCATTGCGTTTAAATTTCTGCATATATTCGTAGTCGGGGGAGCAGAGAGAGAATTCGAAAAGCAAGCAGTTTGAGGAAAAGAACCTGGAAACCTAGTGAAGGGGTGGGATTTTGCTGCTTCTCGAGTTGGTCGGATGGTATTTATGCTGAAAGGGCACAAGTGCAGTGAGTTCGTTGGAACACATTCCATTGAAATACTTGTAAAACAAGCACAGTGATGCACCGTTGCGGCGATGGGACATGGGCTGGAGCTTGGTAGACAGTGTGGGACCTATTAGATTGGAGGTTCTTTCCTGGACCCTGTCTAGGAGGGAGAGGCTAATGGTTGGTGCATCAGCCTAAATGTGGTAACAATACTCTATGCATTGGCGAAGGTGGCTATTTCTAAGTGTGGGGCTGCGTTTTCGCTCACCCATTATAACTAAATAAAAATTAGTAAATCCATTTAAGTTTTCCCTTGTGTTTGTCTGGATCAGTTTGAATGATCCATTACCTTCTTCTTCTCAAAGGGGCGAGGTAGTTATTGCGATACGCCTCCACGGGGGAATGTCAACAAGTGTGTTCTTATTTTAAATAATTTTGTCATTTGACTAAATAGAAAATATTCTGGATCCTTGGTCCGGACTTCCGCAGGTGGATCTCTATTCTGTATGACTCTCCGACGGCAGTGGTGCAAGTCAATGGAAAGAGGTCGGAATCGTTCGTTGTTTCTCGGTCGGTACGTCAGGGTTGTCTGCTGTCGCCCCTGCTCTACATCCTGGCGTTGGAACCCTTCCTTCGCAAATTAAGGGATCGGGCGGCAACACCAGTCCTGCGCGGGATCGCTATCCCTCCTCGCAAAGCGCGAGTCAGGGTTTTCGCGTTCGCCGATGATGTCACCGTTTGCGTGTCGAGCCGTACTGACATTCAAACGGTGATTAAGGCGCTCAATCGGTACGAAGAAGTGACAGGGGCCATAGTCAACCGCAGCAAGTCGAACGGCCTGCGGTTGGGTGCCTGGAGCGGAGAGACCGCTCTTCCAGGTGACTTCAGCTGGTCGGATGGCCTGGTCTGAATCCTCGGCGTATGGTTCGGACCGGGCCTCCAGCTGGAGAAAAACTGGTCGGAAGTACAGACAAAGGTCGAATCGTCGGTCCGGGCTTGGATTCGAAGGAAGCTTTCCTTAAAGGGCAGAGCGGAGGCGTGCGCCACTTACGTCTTCCCTCTCATCCTTTACCGGCTGTCTGTACTACCACTTCCTGCGGCCCGCCTTCACGCTTTCACGCGCTTACTCTTCTCGCTTCTTTGGAAGGGCCGGAAAGCGTACGTCCGCAGACAGTTCTGTACTCAAGTTCCGAGTGTGGGAGGTTTGGGGATGCCTGACTTGGCAAGTCATCGACATGCCGAGAGACTGGCTTTCCTGAGTCGGACTTTGATGGAAGACACTCCGTGGGTCCCTGCGGTCGGGAGCGCCTTTCCCAACCTCATACCCGACCTCTCGGTCGAAGGTCGACGTAGGCCGAGAGGGGAGCCCTTGTTCTTCACCGAATGCCGGGCCGCGCTTAGAGCGTTGCCGGGGTCCAGTAACCTTGCCCGGTCTAGGAAGAGACTATATCGGGATCTAGTGGAGGGTACCGCTTCGGACCCACTTGAGGAGCGGCTTGGATTGTCGAGGGAGGAGGCCTGCTCTCAGTGGAGTTGGGCGCCGGGTCAGAGTTATCTCAACAATTCTGAGTATTCTTTGACCTGGCGACTGGTTCGGCACGCGCTGCCCCTCTATGGCAGATTACGCAGAGACGGTTTAAGGGACGTGTCCTTATGCCCGCGCTGTGAAGACGACGAAGAAGAAACAGCCGAGCACGCCTTTTTCACCTGCAGCAAAGTTCGACGTCTCTGGGAATACGTCAGGGACGTGACGGCTCGCATCGACGCCGAGCAGCCGATGGTCCTGGATGTAGCATCTGTCATCAACAACGCAGCACCGCCGTGGTCTGGGGAGAAACGAATGGTGTTTCTAGCTATCCTAGCCATAGCAAGACTAGTGACGTGGGTTACACGTCTTGATGAGGTTCATGGGGTTGGATCTGTTTCGGATCGGGATCTGGTAGTTTACTTTAAACACCAACTTAAAGTAAAGATCAGATGCGATTGGAAACGATTACATCGCATGGATTTCAATAGGAGATGGGTGCATGACACTAGTTTATGCATCCGACGAGGCGCCAAGTTTGAGTTCGTGTTCCCTCCATAGTTATGGCACACGCGGTACTGGGTTCTACGGAACCCACCCCTTGTAGACTTTTTTAACTAAAAGAGAAACTCTAAACTAGTAGGAATGAGAGATATCCTGTCCCTATTTTATTTTTGCCGGCACTAGAGAGCTTCCAAAGATTCCCACTTCCACTGTTTTATTTTGTCCCCGGTCTTTTGAAACCCTTGGCATTACTATCTTGGAAGCCGCCATCCACCCCTTGATCCCATTCCCGATGAATTTATTTTTTGAACACTCCTCTCTTAAATTCCCACTCCCACTTAGTGACCGACCCGCTTGTTGTCGGTCTATGCCGGAAAACAGTGGGCGATCTAACACTTAGCCATGAGGGAAAGCCGGGCCATACTAACCCCCCTTTTTTATCATTTTATTTTGTTCTTTATTTTTCTTTCTTTTTGGGTATTTTTAATATTTTATCCCACTCCCACGATAATTCATGTTTTACAGCGATGTTTTTTTTTTATTTTTTAAGTAGGGATCCACCCACAGAGTGAATGCGGTATTTTGGTGCAAGAATCTAGTTTAGAGCCAGCAAATGTTGTTTTCTTGTTTTGTAAAAATTTTTTGTGAAATAAAAAACATTGAACAGCTTGTCTTACATAATTCATTTTACATCGATGTTTTTTTTGGATATTTTAAGTAGGGATCCACCCACAGAGTGAATGCAGTATTTTGGTGCAAGAATCTAGTTTAGAGTCAGCAAATGTTCTTTTCTGTTATTGTTGTAAAATTTTTTGAAAATAAAAAATATTGTAACAGCTTGTCTCACTTATCCCGACCCCCTCCCTCCTTTCATAACGGACGCTATTCCCAAGGTTTGTAAAATCTTCATCTGTAGATAAAGATGAAGGTTGTCCGAGGGAATTCACCGGCCTAAATAACTTCTCGTCTCTTTGTGACTGAGGCATTTTTATTCACTTTTAATCAATGATTATTTATTATTAATCATTTCTTAGGTTTAGCATTATTATTAATTGCTGTTTTATTTATTAATATTTAAAAAAAGGGGTAAGAAAAACAAAAACAAATAGGTAACAAATAAATGTTACCGAAGGCAAAATAATTTAATCTTCTACTAACCTGGCTACGTTTATTTGTGTTTTAACCTATTTTAAAGAGTTTTTTTTTGTTCAAAACAAACCTGGTGTCCACCTGTTCAGTTTGAACGAAAAAAAATGGCTGAAATTAGTTTCGATAATCGCTCAAAAAACGAAAATTAAGCAAAATACTGGTAGAACATTACATTTCCGCACGATTGGTGACATTTATTGGATGTGTTTCTAACATTATTTTGTTTATTTATTAATTTTTCACCAATTATCAAGGATCCTTGTGCCAGGTTCAGGAAATAGCATTTTTCTTCCGTTCTAACTGAACATGTGGACATCAGGTTTGTTTTGAATAAATAAAAGCGCTTTAAAATAAGTTAAAACACAAATAAACTTATCCAGGTTAGTAGAAGAGTAACTTATCTTGCCTTTGGTAACATTTATTTGTTGTTTTCTTTTACACCTTTTTCTTTCTGTTAGCTGTCGTTATAAATGCCGCGATTTTTGTTTAAAACAAACATAGTTTCTTCTCTTAATACGCAGCACTTAACAATAATCTTTATTGGTCCCCCGATTTATAAAATCGGGTGACCAATAAAGATTATTGTTTTGAGGCATTTCCGTCCGGATTTTTCTCCGCAACCATCCATTGAATTTCTCTGAAATTTTGCATGAAGTTGTAACTTTGGTCAGGTTAGAAAGTGACATTCTCCGATTTTTGAAAAAAAATCTGGTTAGCCCCCCAAAAGGCCCCAAAATCGCAAAAAATGACATTTTTTGCCCCATAACTTTTCATCCATCCATTCAATTTCTCTGAAACTTGGTCAAAATGTGGAGGCAATTGTTCCTAATAGAAAATAAGTATCGCTGACCTTGGAAAAAATCTGGTTCGCGGCCCCAGGGGGTCAAAAGCCCCCAAAATTGCAAAAAATGACCCTTTTCTCCCATAACGTTTGATCCGTCCATTCAATTTTTTTGAAACTTGGCCAAAATGTAGAGGCAATTGTTCTGGATATAAAATGAGTATCCTTGACCTCAGAAAAATTCTGGTTCACGCCCCCAGGGGGTCAAAGGGGGTAAAAAAATGCCCCAAATTTATCGCATTTTACACTCACCACATCGAGTCACATACAGAGGGGGACCACGCATGCGCGGCTTGTTATTCATAATTTTTGTTGTTTTGCACCTATAAAATTTATTTGACGTAGAAAAGATGAAAATGTTTGTCATCATAGTAAATGTGTGTTCTCATCTCTTTGTGACAGACATTTTTATTCACTTTTAATCAATGATTATTTATTGTTAATGATTTCTTAAGTTTAGCATTATTATTAATTGCTGTTTTATTTATTAATATTAAAAAAGGGAAAAATACACAAAAAAAAAATAACAACACAATTTTAAATTGGGTTAAGAAAAGAAATGTCGATTATGAAAAACAGACGCAAAAATGGCTGATGAAAATAGCCAAAGGAAAATCCCTGACTCTTAAACTAACCAATGAACACAAATCAGACAGAGGTTAGGGTTATAAAAATAGAAAAAGAACCAAAAATATAAAAAGAAGAAAAAAATAATTGAATAAAATAGAAAAAGAACAAAAAATATAAAAAGAACAAAAAATATAATTAAAAAAAATAGAAAAGAACCAAAAATATCAAAAGAACAAAAATATAAAAAGAATAAAAAATATAATTTAAGAAAATATAAACAGAACAAAAAATAATTTAAAAAATAGAAAAGAACAAAAAATATAAAAAGAATGAAAAATATAAAAAGAACAAAAAATATAAAAAGAACAAAAAATATAAAAAGAACGAAAAATATAAAAAGAACAAAAAATATAAAAAGAACGAAAAATAGAAGAAAACAAAAAATATAAAAAGAACAAAAAATAGAAAAAGAACAAAAAATAGAAAAAAAACAAAAAATATAAAAAGAACGAAAAATAGAAAAAGAACAAAAAATAGAAAAAGAACAAAAAATAGAAAAAGAACGAAAAATAGAAAAAGAACCTTTTTGGTTCTTTTTATATTTTTTGTTCTTTTCTATTTTTATAATTTTATAATAAAAAACTAAAAAAAAAACTAAAAATATAATAAAGATTTTTTTAAAAATATAAAAAGAACAAAAAATTATAAAAAGAACATACGGTTACTGAAACTGACAAAAATATAATAATTTGATCCCAAACTCACCCACCCATCCTTTTCCAAAAACTGTGAACACGTTATTACCAGTGAGCAATCAACACCACTTGTTATTACCAGTGAGCAATCCCTGATAATAAGTTGTGTGAGAAAACCCAGTGATTAAATAGATTTAAATCAGATTTTTTTGCACCAATCGAAACAAGAAAAAAAGTAAAGCTCGAATAATGAGCTTGAGATTATCAATGGCAGTCGGGGTATCTGCCACCGGTTTGTGTGGTGTTGCTGCGTGTAGATGTGGTTGCATTTGTTTCCCACCTACTGCTTTCAGCCTCATCCGCCAGCTAGTCCTCGGACAAAAAGGAAGCTGAGTACGTAAGTCTTTCTTGCTGACATATAACCTCTGTGGCAAATTCTATCTTTAGATGGCCTGTCACAACCTGGGTGACAGTAGTGTATGCGGAAACTCACAGGTAATATGTTACATTGGTACATGCTCAAGTGGAAACCACATAAGCCCTAGTTAGATGGGAACGGTGGAGGTCTTGGACTGCCGAAAGTGTTCAAGTTCATGAAGGATAGGCATCCATCCATAAGCCTGCCTTAAAAATTATGTCTAGTTGAAATGAGACTAGACAATCAGGCCCCACCCTCATCAGAGGATTGTTTCTTTGTTTTTTATGAGAATCGCTCCAGACAAGGCATGAAGCCACTTGATGTAAGGAGCTAACAAGAACGAAATATGATTATCGAAAAGACCGGAGATGCCTATTAGCCTTAGTCTTGAAAAGACCAAGGTTATGGGTAGGATAAAAAACAGTCAGCAGGAAAGGAGTTCCACAAGTCTGCGGTTCTCGGAAAGAAGATACTGGAATAAGAAGATGTATAACAATGAGATATCAAAAGAGTGAATTGATGGAGACCACTAGACCAACAAGTCAAACGAGCTGGAACAAAAGAAGCAGGGAATAGATCACATAACTCTGAAGAACAGATGCCATAATAGTATTCATAGAAAAGACTGAAACTAGCAACATCACGTCTGTGAGAGAGGGGGTGTAGAGAAGAAGAAAGGGTGTGGCCAATCAAATTACAGATACGTTTCTGCACCTTATTAAGAACCCTCAAATGGGACAGATTCATCAGCCCAAATATGACAACCTTACTGGTCTGATAGTAGATTTGTAGAGATAGAGAATAGCCTCAGGTGTGAGAAAGTGTTTAGAACGATAGAGAGAACCGACTTTACGAGAAACAGAAAGAGCAATGGATCTAATGTATGACCTCCAAGAAAGATTTGATGAGAGAAAAAGACCAAGAAGTTTCAGAGTCGATTTCTCCTCAAGAGCAGAACCATCCATGAGAATCACAGGAAGAAAAGGGACACACCTACGATTGAAAGACACTAGCTGAGTCTTAACAGGGTTATTGTTGGCTAGTTTTTGACCTTGAAACAGTATTATTTTTTTTTAGCTCCTTACATCAAGTGGCTTCATGCCTTGTCTGGAGCGATTTCAATAAAAAAAATTAAAGAATACAGAGAGGCATTTTCCACTAGCATCACTTTATTTTTTATCATAGCATAGCCATTCAACAACATACCCAGCAGGTTAAATGACAGATATAAATTCATAGACAATAAAAAATAAAATAAAATACCGGCTGTATATGGATGACCTGTTACTATTCGCAAAAAAACAAACAAAAAGGAACTAGAAAATCTAATAAATATAACCATAATCTTTCTGCCAGGACATTAAAATTGAATTCAGAATGAAAAAGTGTCCACTATTGGAGATAAAAAAGGGAAAACTTGCAACAGCAAAGAGCATAGAACTGTCCAACTGAAAGACAATGAAGGTGCTTGACGAACACGATACTTAAGAGTTCTGGAAGTAGACGTCAAATCGAGAAAAAAAAAGTGGAAAGGGAATACCTGAGAAGAACAAGAAAATTCCGTGAAACCAAATCATATAGTAGAAACGTAGTAAAAGGAATAAATACCTGGGCAGTATGCCTATTAAGATACTCTGGATCCTTCATCGGTTGGACCAAAAAACTAGGAAGCTAATGACAATGCACTGCACCCGAAGAATTGTACTGACCGACTCTATGTAAAAAAGAGAGAAAGGAGGAGAGAACTGGTAAGTATAGAAAACTGTGGATGATTCGATAAAAGAACTATAAACATATATAACTTAAAGTACGAAGAGGCTGATTACCGCTGCAAAAAGCACCGCCAAAATGAGCAGATTGGGGAATGATAGCACCATCCTGACCTCGACTGGAAGAGAATAGAGAGTACTTGAATTCTGAGGAAGGTCATTGTCACTCAGATTCCAGGGACGCCCATCGGCCATTATCCGTGAGAAACTTCTGGTAATGGAGAGTGCAAGAACTCTGGATGAGGTTCAATAATGATAGAATAGAGAGTACTGGAAATCTAGGAAGACTTGGTGTCACTCACATTCCAGGGGTAGGCACTGGTTTTTATTTTAATCAATGGTAATACCTGATGTGAGAATTCAACGTGAGTAGTAATAATAATAATCTGCTCCCTCCTTAGAGGTCATTTCTTTTCTCTTTTTGTTCATGGAAATCGTTCCAGACAAGGCATGAAGCCACTTGATGTAAGGAGCTAAAAAAAATACTAGTTCAAGGTAAAACACTAGCCAACACTAACTGTTAGATGGATAGATTCCGACCCAGAAAACAGCAATTCTTCCCCTTTATGAAACACATCGCTCATGAAATGTGAGGACTAAAGGACATAATAAGGGAAGTGAGCATTACGAGACTGCCGAAAGTAAACCCAGGGTCCACTGCTGTCAACACCTTTTGTAGGCTGTGTCTGTCTGCTGGAAGTCAAGGAGAGGACACCCTTTTCCTTTAAACAGGCAAATAACTCACAAGCATCATTTCAAGAGTACAATAGGTTTATTGAGTCGCACACTGCTTTCTTCAAATTATTTAAGAGTGGATGGATTGACTGATGAAGAAAAGCACCATACAGACCCTGACTCGAATGGAACAGATTATTAAAATATGTCAGATACTTACTGTCATCCTGACTCCATGGAAAGCCATCGTTTGATCTCAGCGAGAAATCACTGGTAACGGCTATTATGAGAACTCCAACTGAATTATCTACTATATAAAGTTATCTTGTTGGATTTTCAAAGTAAGACCCAAATAGCAATCTATCTGACATATCAATACTTGATTCGGGCTAGCCTTTTCTGTTTTTCTTTTTCCCATCAATAATGTTATTGGCATGAATATATTTTATTTTGCTTTAGTTTTTTGTTTTTTTCTGAAAATACTTATTCCGGCTAAGAAAACTGAAAGTGGAGACTTTTTCTCTTACTGAAACCGATTAAAGCAAAATTATTGTTTGAAATTATACTGAGTTCTCTCCCTTGAGTTCTTCAAAAATAAATATTAATTAAATTATGAGACTTCATGTGTGTTTGTTTCTCGTATCGACGTAAATATTATTTGTTCTTTACTATTATTGATTAGCGTCAGGTACTAAAACGAACTTTAAAGTATTCATATTTCAAAGAATAATTTGATTATGAAATTTATTGTAAGTAGTTTTTTATGTGGCCTGTTATTGGATGAAAAACAACCAATCACAGGCCACTTTTCCCCCCACCACTGCCGAACCCTTTTCTTTCTTTTCTTCCTTTTCTTTCTTTTCCTCTTTTTCTTTCTTTTCCTCCTTTTCTTCCTTTTTTTCTTTTCTTTCTTTTCTTCCTTTTCTTTCTTTTCCTCCTTTTCTTCCTTTTTTTCTTTTCTTCCTTTTCTTTCTTTTCCTCCTTTTCTTCCTTTTCTTTCTTTTCCTCTTTTTCTTCCTTTTCTTCCTTTTCTTTCTTTTCCTCTTTTTCTTCCTTTTCTTTCTTTTCTTCCTTTTCTTTCTTTTCCTCCTTTTCTTCTTTTTCTTTCTTTTCTTCCTTTTCCTCCTTTTCTTCCTTTTCCTCCTTTTCTTCCTTTTCTTCCTTTTCCTCCTTTTCCTCCTTTTCTTCCTTTTCTTCCTTTTCCTCCTTTTCTTCCTTTTCCTCCTTTTCTTCCTTTTCTTCCTTTTCTTCCTTTTTCTCCTTTTCTTCCTTTTCTTTCTTTTCTTTCTTTATATAAAACCTCTAAAACTTAATCGTTGTTTTCTTCCTTTTCCTCTTTTTCTTTCTTTTCTTCCTTTTCTTTCTTTTCCTCCTTTTCTGCTTTTTCTTTCTTTTCTTCCTTTTCCTCCTTTTCTTCCTTTTCTTCCTTTTTCTCCTTTTCTTCCTTTTCTTTCTTTTCTTTCTTTATATAAAACCTCTAAAACTTAATCGTTGTTTTCTTCCTTTTCCTCTTTTTCTTTCTTTTCTTCCTTTTCTTTCTTTTCCTCCTTTTCTGCTTTTTCTTTCTTTTCTTCCTTTTCCTCCTTTTCTTCCTTTTCTTCCTTTTCCTCCTTTTTCTTCCTTTTCTTCCTTTTCCTCCTTTTCTTTCTTTTCCTCCTTTTCTTTCTTTTCCTCCTTTTCTTTCTTTTCTTCCCTTTCTTCCTTTATATAAAACCTCTAAAACTTCACCATTGTTTTCTTCTCTTTCTTGTCAAATCACGTTTTAAGCCCTTTTTTTTTCCTATACAGCAAACGCAAAATTTCGTCCTTTATTTGAACGGGAAAAAATCCCAATAAATTAAAGTCACCAAAATTAATTTCTGTTTCTTTCACTCCCGGGTAACACCAAGTCAGTACATCTTGTAATAATAATAATAAAGATTAATACTAACCTTAACAAAGCTACAGAAATAATGTTTAAAACATTATGGTTATAATCTCTGAACCTGTGTAGAAAAAATGTTTCTGCTTGTAATAGTTGATATTTGGCATCTCTCGGACTAGTCCACTTGGCAACAGGTGTGAAGGGAAATGTGTAGTTTACAAACGTGGGAAATACATTTTTAAAATATCTAACTTACCTGGTGGTGCAGACGGCATCCTGTGTTTCCCTTTTGTGACCCCGTTTACATTTGACACAGACATCAAACCAAGAGCTTTCAACTGGGAAGGGCTGCCTGGGTTGATCATTACAGCCGAGTGGGTTCTTCGTAACTGACGGGTTCGACTATTTTGACTCAGGGCCTGGGATATATCCTTTGACCGGAGACCAATTATTATTTGGTAGTGTTCCATCCAACCGTCCACAATGTGTCTGAAACAAAAGATGAAATTATGTTTTCAATATTAAGATCTCATGAAGACAAATTTAATGTGCTCGAATCCAAGTGAAACATTTGGTCATCTATTATTTAAACCTTTTTTTGTTTCTATTAATTAAACCTTTTTTTTGTTTCTATTAATTAAACCTTTTTTCGTTTCTATTAATTAAACCATTTTTCGTTTCTATTAATTAAACCTTTTTATTCGTTTCTATTAATTAAACCTTTTTTTTTTCGTTTCTATTAATTAAACCTTTTTTCGTTTCTATTAATTAAACCTTTTTTTTGTTTCTATTAATTAAACCTTTTTTTCGTTTCTATTAATTAAACCTTTTTTGTTTCTATTAATTAAACCCTTTTTTTCGTTTCTATTCATTAAACCTTTTTTTTTATTTCTATAAATCAAACGTTTTTTTTGTTTCTATTTATTAAACCTTTTTTTCGTTTCTATCAATTAAACCTATTTTCGTTTCTATTAATTAAACCTTTTTTTTTGTTTCTATTAATTAAACCTTTTTTCGTTTCTATTAATTAAATCTTTTTTTGTTTCTATTAATTAACCTTTTTTCTATTAATTAAACCTTTTTTTGGTTTCTATTAAATAAATTTTTTTTTGTTTCTATGAATTAAACTTTTTTTTCTATTAATTAAACTTTTTTTCTATTAATTAAACCTTTTTTTGTTTCTATTAATTGAACCCTTTTTTCGTTTCTATTAATTAAACTTTTTTTCTATCAATTAAACCTTTTTTTGTTTCTATTAATTAAACCTTTTTTTTGTTTCTATGAATTAAACTTTTTTTTCTATTAATTAAACCTTTTTTTGTTTCTATTAATTAAACTCTTTTTTTCGTTTCTATTAATTAAACCTTTTTTTCGTTTCTATTAATTAAACCTTTTTTTCTTTCTATTAATTAAACCTTTTTTTTTTTCGTTTCTATTAATTAAAACTTTTTTTTTCGTTTCTATTAATTAAACCTTTGTTTTGTTTCTCTTAATCAAACCTTTTTTTCGTTTCTATTAATTAAACCTTTTTTTTCGTTTCTATTAATTAAACCTTTTTTTCGTTTCTATTAATAAAACCTTTTTTGTTTCTATTAATTAAACTCTTTTTTTCGTTTCTATTAATTAAACCTTTTTTTTCGTTTCTATTAATTAAATCTTATTTTGTTTCTATTAATTAACCTTTTTTTCTATTAAACCTTTTTTTGTTTCTATGAATTAAACTTTTTTTCTATTAATTAAACTTTTTTTCTATAAATTAAACCTTTTTTTGTTTCTATTAATTAAACCCTTTTTTCGTTTCTATTAATTAAACTTTTTTCTATTAATTAAACCTTTTTTTGTTTCTATTAATTAAACCCTTTTTTTTGTTTCTATGAATTAAACCTTTTTTTTGTTTCTATGAATTAAACTTTTTTTTCTATTAATTAAACTTTTTTTTCTATTAATTAAACCTTTTTTCGTTTCTATTAATTAAACCTTTTTTCGTTTCTATTAATTAAACCTTTTTTGTTTCTATTAATTAAACCCTTTTTTTCGTTTCTATTAATTAAACTTTTTTTTTCGTTTCTATTAATTAAATCTTGTTTTGTTTCTATTAATTAAACCTTTTTTTTTGTTTCTATTAATTAAACTTTTTTTTCGTTTTTATTAGTTAAATCTTTTTTTTTCGCGAGCATGTGCAGTGAAGGCATTTTAGTTATTAATTTTTGTTTACACATTTTTTTAATTTATACAGAAAAAGAAATGAAACTTTAGCTGTAAGGGAGATTACTCTTATATTCTTCAATTAAAATGTGAGTTTTTTCTCTTGCTGCTTTTGATTTTTCGGTCATAATTGAAAAATGTTTCCATATTACCAGTTGTTGGAGCGGGACTACATCAGTGCCAATAACATGGTATAACAAATTAGAATCAAACTTTGATATCAAATTCAGTTGTCAAAAAAACAGCAAAGTGCAACAAGCCATGTAAAGAGACAGAAGTTATTTTTATTATTTTTTTATTTATTTATTTATTTATTTTTTTATTATTATTTTTTTTTTTTAATTTTTTTTTTTTTCATGGAAATCGCTCCAGACAAGATATGAAGCCACTTAATGTCAGGAGCAAATAAAAAAAATACTATTTCAAGGTAAAAAATTAGCCAGTGATAAGTGTTTGATGGATAGAAGATTCCAACCCAGAAAACAGCAATTCTTCCCCCTTTGTCAGAAACATTATAGGGTGTGAGGACTAAAATTAAAGAAGGGAAGTAAGAGTTACGAGGCTGCCGAAAGTAAACCCAATGTCCATTTTCTACTTACCTTTCTACATCCACGTATAGTCTGAATGTTTGTCGTAGGCGGCTTTAAACCTGGATATGGTAGTCATCATCACAACCTCCTCCGAACAGAAACACAGACAGAACGCTGTCTTCCTTCTATTGAGCTGAAAACGACGGTGATGCATCTTTTGCGTATGCTCGCAGAGACCATGACTTTGTATAGGGGTGAAAATCTCGTCGAAAGGTAGATTTAAATTTCTGTTGATGTTTTTTTATGCCAGAATTAAGTCTCCTCACATCCTCCGCTGCTCATGTGAAAAATAGATTTGGTCTTTGGAGCCGCTCTTTTTGTAGAAAAACGTGGAGAGTCCTGTCGGCATTCTGGCGAAAAATGTCAGCTTAAATGCTATTTAGGTCCAACTTTTAAAATTTCACGATGACTTTTAAAAAGTCATGAACGGTCAGTCATGCTTCGTTGATGGGTTTTACAGCGTGTCAAACGTTGTTATGTTATTTATGCCTGAATCGTATGAATTATTTTGTTTATGAATGCGTTGTTTTGTAGTGTACATTTTTATAAATAAATAGCCACAAAACTCATGCATAATGCACCGTTAGCAATCGCGTAAAGCGGCAAATGAACATTCTCATAAACCGTTGCGTTGAGATTATTTTTTGTGCACCCTCACATCTCTATGAGATATTTTTTTTTTTTATCGATCCGTCCTTTTTTTAATTTTTAATTTTAATTTTTTATTTACCCCCAAAAAGCCTTCCGGCATCTGGGGACCTCTACAGTGAAGTGGTGGGATTTAGCTGATTGTCGGGTTGGTCAGGGGTATTTATGTCGGGGGGGGGGGGGACCAGTGCAGCAAGTTCTTTGGGGCACATTCCATGAAAGTACTTGTAAAACAAACACAGGGATGCAACATTGCGGTGATGAGCCAGGGCCTAGAGCTTGGTAGACAGTGTGGGACCTATTAGATTAGAGGCTCTTTTTTGGACCCTGTCTAAGAGGGAGAGGTTAGTAATTATTGCACCAGTTCAGATATGACACCAATACTCCATGCATGGGTGGATTGTGGCTTTTTAGAGATATAGGATACTGTCAGGTGTGAGAAGATTTCTAGCACGGTAGAGGGAGCCCACTTTTCTTTGCAGCAGACTTGGCAATGTCTGCTGTGACATTATGGACTGTCCCCACAGCCGGTACCATCGAAAAATGTTAAGTTAGGAAATAATTGACAATACAAAAATGATGAAAAAGTCAGATAAATGGGGATGGTGCCCTGACAATTAGTTGTTAGCTTCAGGGTGTCCGGATAGCGATAAGCCGAGAAAAAAATGTATGTGGCCAGTTCCAGTGGTCAACAGGAGGTGATTGAGATGAAGACCAGACATTTAGGATTTTTGATCAAGAGTGAGTATATTTGGGGGACTGGCTGTAAAGGTGTTAGATCGGCTTGGAAAGTAAGGCGAATTAGAGGGTTCGAGATGAACAGACGAGTTTGGAGGGTCATATGATGGAGTTAGTCTTGCTAGGATTTTGAACTTGAAAAATGGGAATTTAACTCAGATGTGGACGCTAGCCACGGGGCCTCAATGACACAAACACACACACCCGTGTTCAATAAGCCAAATACACAATGTATATGTCTGTGTTTGTGCTTTTATTATGTGTTTGTGTTGTTATTTTCGTTGAATACAACTTGTAAACCAGTGCTTGCGCCCTCGGCGGTTGTCAGTACTAGAGTCAACACGGCCAGGAGAAGAAGAAGAAGAAGAAGAGCCACAGCACACAGCATTGTGGGGGTCAACGATCATTGGTGGCCCAACATGGTTATACACTGTCATATTTAAGTATTTTCAATTGAAAAAAAAACGGTATAATGGCAGTAGCCTTGCGTATGTGTGCCTAAAACGCGGATTGAATTAACTCGAGTTTGGATGGAAATAAAATTTTCGTTTGGCCTTTCAAGCTTAACTTTGAAATAGCATTTTAAAAAAATTTTATTTTATTTTTTTATGGAAATCGCTCCAGACAAGGCATGAAGCCACTTGATGTAAGGAGCTAAAAAAAATTATATATATTCAAAAACTAGCCAGCGATAAGAGTTAGATGGATAGATTTTGACCCAGAAAACAACGATTCTTCCCCCTTTGTTAGAAACATCGCTCATGGAACGTGACGACTAAAGGACAAAATAAGGGAAGCGAGAGTTACGAGGCTGCCGAAAAGAGGCAGATATTGAATTTACCTTGCCTTCCGCTTGAGTTGAAGAAGAATCAGTTCAGCCGATAATCCGAATCTGACTTTCTCTGGAATTTCCAAAGACTTCCGGAATTCTTCTTTCTGGAGAGTTTCCTGTAAGGGAACGATAAAGTTGTTATATAATGAATCAACTGATGAGAGCCCCATACTCTTGTGCAGGTGCAAATGAAAAATAAAACAATATAAGATAAGCCTATAAAACAGGATGTGAACATACAAGTCACAAAGTACACAAGCAAAAAAAAAACGGTTTAAAGACCATGTGACACAGTTGGAACGCTGACATAATGAAAAATAAAAAAAATGCTACATTTATACCAACCCATTTGGGCCGGGAGACTAAGAAAATGGTACTTGATGCCTTCTTGTGGAACTTTCTTCCTGCTGACTGTTTTCCTTCCACCTAAAGCCTTGGTCTTTTTTTAAGAAAGCAACACACAAAACTAAATGGAAAATCCGGGACAATCGTGTAACAATCAACCGTTGTTCCTGCCGCTTTCCCAGTTCATCCTGATTTCATTTTCAAATCCTTTTCTTTTTATCAATTCACCTGAACGCTATACAAATTTCATGCATGGCACAGGCTATTTTTATGTAGGGGGAGGGAGTATTGGCTCAGTCCATTACACTTTTCAAGACTAAGGTTAATAAGTATCTCATGTCTTTGCGATAATCATCTTTCGTTCTTGTTAGCTCTTTACATCAAGTGGCTTCATGCCTTGTCTGGAGCGATTTCCATAAAAAACAAGGCACTAAGCATTATAAGGTGAGGATCAAGTGCAAGTGGAGCTTTCCATGGAAAGGAATGATGTCCTCCCCTACATCTTGGTGTAGTAACTAATGAAAAGGAAGCCTTTGGGTCGCCCTCGACTACAGTCGATCCATTTATTTATTTTTTTATCTTATATTTTTTAAAACTAACCCGAGCATATTTTTATCAATGATTAAAATAAATAATTTTAACCAATAACGGCAAATATTTGTATTCCTGAGATGAGAAATTTTCATTAGTTTTAGAATTTTGGGACTAGTTTTGGGTTAGAGTTAGGGTTAGTTTTGTCATTTAAAAATTTTTTTTTTGTTATCACAAAGTTTCGGCCATTTTACCCTCTGGTCTTAGGGTTAGGTGTCTTGTGTCGAACTTTGGCATTGTCAGGAAATTTCGTACACAACCCATTATTTAAGAACTGCATTTCATTATATATATATATATAAAAAATTAAGAATTAAAAAAAAATGTCTTCTAATGATTCACTACTTATGAAGGCCAAAAGCCACCTGAGGATAAGAATTAATGAGATGAATGGATTTCAGTTGAAATGATGAAGAATATTATGAGAGGATTGAAAATGATGAATGAAATGAACAAAAGTTTGATTACTTATGAGGATTGTTTATGACAATTATTGGTTTACATTGGATTTGAAAATGACCATGTTGTAGACCATTAGGAAGCAGTCCAGTGGTAACGTGTTCCACAGATGACAAGTTCTTGGAAAAAAACTCTGTTCATGGAAATTCCATTTTATGTTAGAGGCACACGAAGGAAGAAAGGAAAGTTCTTTGCGGTTGTGGTAGGCTAGACGAGTTCTTGCTGTGAATGTCTTACAAGGGTCGACCAGAGATTGGAGCTCAGTCGAGCATCTTCCATGGAAATAATGATTGAGTAGAGAAAGACTAGCAACGTCTAGAAAGTGGTGGTAGGGAACAAAATAGATCATCCTCATCATCCCCCGACTAGATTGCAAAGTGAATTTTGTACTTTGTCAAGGCAAGAAAGTCTGCTCTGAGCGGCACCTCCCCAGATGTGGCAGAAGTACCTCCCCATCTTCAGACGTATCTGACTTATACATATAGATATAGGATTGCATGAGGAGCCAGGTACTTTCTGGAGCAGTGGAATAATCCAATAATTTTTCCAGCAACTTTAGCAACAGATTGGCTATAAGTCATTCATTTCAATTGGAGCAAAAACAGGAATCCGAGCATTGGTGGTGAAAGGAGAGAATCTTGATCACCAATGCTCTTCAAAGTGCTGCCATAGACAATTGTGTCGTCTGCATAACAGATCTCATCATAACTGGAGATCAGGAAGATTGTCGGCCTCAGAATAGATCCTTGAGCTATGGCTGCATCGAAACTGCTTCGGACTTCTGCCAATCAATTTTATGGACCTATCAGAAAGAAAGGATTTGATAGTTGAGAAGACATTGCTAGATATTCCATAGCTAGCAATTTTATGAAGCAACACTTTGTTGTCAGACCCTATCAAGGGGTTTTGATATGTCGAGAGCTATTGCCCTAGAAACAAAGCTCCCATCTAGAGATTCTATGCGATATTACAGTAAGCAGTTGCTCTTGCAGGACGAAATCCATATTGCTTGACACAAGTAAATTGTTTTTTTTTTTTTCTGAGATTATTGACAACCTCTTGATCTTTCACAGATTCAAACAACTCACTTATGACGCACAGGAGACTGATCAGTATGTATTTAAAACATTCTTTTTTATAGAACTCGCTCCAGACAGTTTAGTCTTGAAAACAGGAGGAAAACAGTCAGCAGGAAGAGAGTTCCACTAACTTGCAGTTTTTGGATGTTTAGTTCTTGGCCTTTTGGCTAAGATCAAAGTGTAGTATCTGTTCCGATGGATACTGCACCCCATAGACTGGTATTGTCTTGGCCTTCGGGCTTGATGTACGCCGGTCTATTGGTCAGTCCTGTGCACTTCTAGGAGGTCCACCCTCCCAGGCTTCGCCTCCCCTCTTTGGGGAGGAGTAAGTTTATTGCTTACTACCTGAGACGCCCCTACCGGGAAATGCCGACGGGACTGCCCAGACAATTTTTAATGGCCAGAGTGCTCACCTCTTGGGCGCTGGCTTTTCAAACCCCACTTTCCTGACCCGACCTTGGGTCACATCTTACTTGTGGGAGTAAGATAAAAACTGGCCTTGTGCCTAACTCCTGGAGAGGAGTAAATCAATACTGTATTATAACAAACTATGAAAACAACGAGCGACGAGGTTCTCAAGATTTGGACAGCGTTGCGACTGAAAAAAAACAAACCTTTCCTTTTGAAGGAATTTGAGAGCCTTTAAACTGGTGAGAAGCTGTTTAATCAATAGAGAATTGTAAGTATTTGTTTAAACATTGGGGGTACTTATTTTTCTCTCATTATTTGTATTTTATGTGTTTGTTAAAACGTATTTGGATACTCTTATAGTGAACACACCACATTTCCGTGACTTTGTGTCGTCATGTTCGGGCAGGTCTCGGAAGCGGCCAAGAGTTGACAAAAAAAAAATAAACATCTAATTAATAACAGTTGTTTAGCTATGGTTTTGTTCGTTCTTTATTTTTATATATGTTTTTTACTTTGATTTTCTTCGTCTGAATTTATCGTCTGCCAGTCTTCAATTTATCGTTTGGCAATTTTCACCTCGGGCGCTTCCGAGACCTGTCCCGAACATTGACGACGTGAAGTCACGGAAACGCAGTGCGTTCTCTGTAAGAGAACCTGTATTTGTTATAGGCGTTTCGAAAAAGAGCTCCTTTGTTCCTTTCTTTGTGGTAGATGTTACTCTGCGCTTTGTGTCTGTATAGGAATCATAGGTGCTTCTGCTGTTTCACCATGACATGTATATATAAAAATAGCTTAAGAAATGTATAAACTTTGTTATGTATTTACGTGGTAACTTAATAGAAGACTGTACACCAAAATTATGCAAATTCATCCAGTATTTATTAAATTAAAAAACGATTTCTATCGGGCTTCGCTATCTTGTATCTTTCAATCGTCCGATTCTATCCTGGGTCGCCAAGGGAGATAACTCACATGGTTTGGATTTTTGCTAAATTGATAAGATTTTTTTTTAGTTATCTCCCTTGTTGCAAAACGCCTAACAATATGTAAAATCGTTTTTTTCTTCTTTCTTATATTTCATCTCATCTCATCTCATCTCATCTCATCTCATCTCAATCTCATCTTCTTCTTCTTCTTCTATCTTCTTCTTCTATTATATAAAGGGCACTTGTTTGTATGTCCAGATACTCCTCCGAGAGGACCCAACAAACAGTCACACGGTTGACATCATTATAACCGGCCAGCCCCGGGACGTATATCTCAGAACCGGAAAAAAAAATTGACTCTTCGGGGGTCGACTGAGCACTTTTCTCCAATGGGGGGGGGTGGCTTTTCCCTCGATTTTCAATGTTGTTTAGTACTAATTTGAGTAAAAAACAAAATATGCAAAGTCACGATTTTAACAGGAAATGACGTCAGAGGAAAAGAGTGTAGGGAAGAAAATCCCTCACACTACAACCCTTCTTTCTCTCTACCTCCCACCCTTTCCACCTTCCATTCTTAATTAATATTCCTTCCTCCCTCTGCACGTTCTGTTGTCATGATACCACCCTCCTAGGCATTACCTCCTCCTTTTTGAGAGGTATGGAGCTGGTGTAGTATCTGTTGAGAGGAGAGCGTGTCAGCATTCAGCGGTGTGAGTTTATAGTGAAGCAAGGGTTGCTTAATCAATAACGGCACTTTTTTGAATATGAGTTTATAGTGAAACAAGGGTTGCTTAATCAATAACGGCACTTTTTTTGAACATGAGTCCATAGTGAAGCAAGGGTTGCTTAATTCTAACGGCACTTTTTTGAACATGAGTCCATAGTGAAGCAAGGGTTGCGTATTACTTAACGGTATTTTTTGAACATGAGTTTATAGTGAAGCAAGTGTTGCTAAATCCATACCTGCACTTTTTTGAACACGAGTTTATAGTGAAGCAAGTGTTGCTTAATCAATAACGGCACTTTTTTGAACACTAGTTTATAGTAAAGCAAGGGTTGCTTAATCCTAACCGCATTTCTTCTTTTGACATGATACCATCCTCCCAGGTGTTACCTCCTTCTTTTTGAGAGGTGTGAAGTTAGTGTAGTATCAGTAAAATTAAAGTAATAAATAATTATGCTCCACCATTGTTTTCACTAATATTTGTATACATATTAAATAACGTCTAAATAAGTAAAGTAAGAAGAGAAAAATTATGCTCCGCCATTGTTTTCACTAATATTTGTATACATGTTAAATAACGTCGACAAAAGTAAAGTAAGAAGAGAAATAATTATGCTCCGCCATTGTTTTCACTAATATTTGTATACATGTTAAATAATCTCTCAATAAGTAAAGTAAGAAGAGAAATAATTATGCTCCGCCATTGTTTTCACTAATATTTGTATACATGTTAAATAACGTCGACAAAAGTAAAGTAAGAAAAGAAATAATTATGCTCCACCATTGTTTTCACTAATATTTGTATACATATCAAATAAGGTCTCAATCAGTGAAGTAAGAAGAGAAATAATTATGCTCCGCTATTGTTTTGACTAATATTTGTATACATGTCAAATAATGTCTCAATAAGTAAAGTAAGAGAAATAATTATGCTCCCCCACTGTTTTCACTTATATTTGTATGAAAATTTTAGGGGTCAGGCCGAACTTTTTAGGGGTCAGGCCAAATTTTGTTCTTTTTTGTTTTGAACTCAAAATATTTCTCATGGTTGGGGTTGAGTGAAAAATTAGGGGGCTGGAGAAATTGAGGGGTCGGGGAAAATTTTAGGGGTCATGGCGAACTTTTTAGGGGTCAAGCCAAATTTCTTTCTTTTTTTTTTTTTGAACTCAAAATATTTCTCATGGTTGGGGTTGAGTGAAAAATTAGGGGGTTGGAGAGATTGCGGGGTCAAGGAAAATTTTAGGGGTCAGGCCAAATTTTTTTGTTTTTTTTTTTGTTTTGAAGTCAAAATATTTCTCAGGGTTGGGGTTGAGTGAAAAATTAGGGGGCTGGAGAGATTGAGGGGTCAGGGAAAATTTTAGGGGTCAGGCCGAACTTTTTAGGGGTCAGGCCAAATTTTTTTTGTTTTGAAGTCAAAATATTTCTCAGGGTTGGGGGAGAGTTAAAAATTAGGGGGCTGGAGAGTTTGAACGGTCGGGGAAAATTTTAGGGGTCAGGCCAAATCTTTTTGTTTTTTTTTTTTTTGTTTTGAAGTCAAAATATTTCTCAGGGTTGGGGGAGAGTTAAAAATTAGGGGGCTGGAGAGTTTGAGGGGTCGGGGAAAATTTTAGGGGTCAGGCCAAATCTTTTTTTTTTTTTTTTTTTTTTAAGTCCCAAATATTTCTCAGGGTTGGGGGAGAATGAAAAATTAGGGGGCTGGAGAGATTGAGGGGTCGGGGAAAAGTTTAGGGGTCAGGCCGAACTTTTTAGGGGTCAGGCCAAATTTTTTTGTTTTTTTTTTTGTTTTGAAGTCAAAATATTTCTCAGGGTTGGGGGAGAGTGGAAAAATTAGTTTGGATGCGGGGCTGGAGAGATTGAGGGGTCGGGGAAAATTGTAGGGGTCAGGCTAAACTTTTTAGGGGTCACGCCAAATTTTTTTGTTTTGAACTCAAAATAGTTCTCAGGATTGGGGGAGAGTGAAAAATTAGTTGGGAGGGGGTCTGGAGAGATTGAGTGGTCTTCGGAAAATTTTAGAGGTCAGGCTGGACTTTTTAAGGGTCAGGCTTAATTTTTTTGTTTTTTTATTGTTTTGAACTCAAAATATTTCTCAGAGATTCAGGGATCGGAGAAAATTTTAGGGGTCAGGCCAAACTTTTTAGGGGTCAGGCCAAATTTTTTTGTTTTGAACACAAAATATTTCTCAGGGTTGGGGGAGAGTGAAAAATAAGTTTGTAGGGGGGCTGGAGAGATTGAGGGGTCTGGGAAAATTTTAGGGGTCAGGCCAAACTTTTTAAGGGTCACGCCTAATTTTTTATTTTTTTTAACTTAAAATATTTCTCAGGGTTGTGGGACACTGGGAAAAAAATTAGGGGGGGCTGGAAAGATTAGAGGGTCGGGGACAATTTTAGGGGTAAGGCCGAATTTTTTTTTTTGAACTTAAAATATTTCTCAGGGTTGTGGGACACTGAAAAAAGTTCGTGGGGGGGGGGCTAGAGAGATTAGGGGGTTGGGGAAACTTTTAGGGGTCAGGCCAAATTTTTTTTTTTTTTTGAACTTAAAATATTTCTCAGGGTTGTGGGACAGTGAGAAAAAGTTGGGGGGGGCTGGAGAGATTAGGGGGTCGGGGAAAATTTTAGGGGTAAGGCCAAACCTTTTTGTTTTTTTTTTAACATAAAATATTTCTCAGGGTTGTGGGAGAGTGAAAAAAAAGTTCGGGGGGGGGGGGCTGCAAGGATTAGGAGGTCGTGGAAAATTTTAGGGGTCGGGCCAAATTTTTTTTTTTTTTTTTTTTAACTTAAAATATTTCTCATGTTTGGGAGAGTAAAAGAAATTGAGGGGGTGCTGGAGAGATTGGGGGGTCGGAGAAATTTTCAGGGGTCAGGACACACTTTTAAGTGGTCGGGCCAAATTTTTTTATTTTTTGAACTAAAAATATTACTCAGGGTTGGGCGAGAGTAAAAAAAAGTGATGGGGCCTGGAGAGATTTGGGGGGTCAGGACAAACTTTTTATAGGTCGGGCCAAATTTTTTTTGTTTTTTTATTTTTTTGACTAAAAATATTTCTCAGGGTTGGGAGAGAGTAAAAAAAAGTTGGGGGGTCGTGGAAATTTTTAGCGGCGATATAAACGTATTTACCATTCGCACCGGGGCGGCGATAGGTACCTATTTAGCATTCGCACCACGGCGGCAATAGGTACGTATTTAGCATTTAGCGGTGGCGATAGGAACGTATATAGCATGTTCACATGGGATGCCATAAGTACGAATATAGCATGCGCACCGGGAGTGTAAAAAAAAAATTGGGGGGGGGGGCAACATTTTTTTCTTTTTCTTTTATCTTTTTCATTGAAAATATTTATATGTATGGGGCAGGATGAAAAAAAATTTTTTCAGGCCGGGGGGCTAAAAAATTTTTTGTTTTCTTTTTTTAAACTAAAAATATTTCTATGTATGGGGGGAACATAAAATTTTGGGGAGGGCAAACATTTTTCTTTTCTTTTTTATTTCTTTTAAATTAAAAATATTTCTAAGTATGTGGGAGGATGGAAAAAAAATTTTCGTGGGGGGGGGAGGCAAAAAAATTTCTTTTTTTCTGTTTTTAACTAAAATTATTTATATTTATGATAGTGACAATACATGAATGAACACTATTTTGTTTTTCTAACACGACAAGGGGAGCATTAATATGAGTTCTTACATTATGCGAACTGGGCTGGAGATAGGTACATATATAGTATGTGCACCCTTGCAGAGATAGGTAAGTATGTACTATGCACACCAGAGCCGCGATAGGTATGAATATATTATGCGCACCAGGCCGGCGATAGGTTTATATATAGTATGTGCACTGGGGGGGCATAGGTATGTATATAGTAGTGCATAGAGGTGGCGATAGCTAAGTATTTAGCATTCGCCTGGGGTTGCGATAGGTACGTATTCAGCATTCGCACTGGGGCGGCGATATGTACATATTTAGTATTCGCACTGGGGCAGTGATAGGTACATATGGTGTATGCACACTGGGGCGGCAATATGTACGTATTTTGCATTCACCCCTGGGCGGGGATAGGTACTTATTTAGCATTCAGCGGTGGCGATAGGTACGTATATAGCATGTGCACATGGGCGGCAATAAGTACGTATATAGTATGCGCACCGGGGCGGTGATAGGTATGTATTTAGCATGTGCACTGGGGCAGCGATCGGTTCATATATAGCACGTGCACCGGGGCAGCGATAGGTACATATATAGCATGCGCACCGGGGCGGCGAAAGGTATGTATTTAAAATTCACACCGGGGTGGCGATAGGTACGTATTTAGCATTCACACCGGGGCGGCGATAGGTACGTATTTAGCATTCGCACCAGGGTGGCGATATGTACGTATTTAGCTACCGCACCGGGGCGGCGATACTTACGTATGTAGAATTCACCCAGGGGCGGCGATAGGTACGTATTTAGAATTCACACCGGGGCGGCGATAGGTATGTATTTAGCATTCACATCGGGGCAGCGATAGGTATGTATTTAGCATTCGCACCAGGGTGGCGATATGTACGTATTTAGCTACCGCACCGGGGCGGCGATACTTACGTATGTAGAATTCACCCAGGGGCGGCAATAGGTACGTATTTAGAATTCACACCGGGGCGGCGATAGGTATGTATTTAGCATTCACATCGGGGCGGCGATATGTATGTATTTAGCTTCCACACCGGGGCGGCGATAGGTACGTATTCAGAATTCAGGGGTGGCGATAGCTACGTATATAGCATGTACACATGGGCAGCAATAAGTACGTACATAGCATGCGCTCTGCGGCGGCGATCAGTACATATATAGCACGCGCACCGGGGCGGCGATAGGTACGTATATAGCACGTGCACCGGAACGGCGAAAGGTATGTATTTCGCATCTGCACCGGGGCGGCTATAGGTACGTATTTAGCATTCGCACCAGGGCGGCTATAGGTACGTATTTAGCATTCTCACCGGGCCGGCGATAGGTACGTATTTAGCATTTGCACCAAAGCGGCGATAGGTACGTATTTAGCATTTGCACCAAAGCGGCGATAGGTACGTATTTAGCATTTGCACCAAAGCGGCGATAGGTACGTATTTAGCATTCGCACCAAAGCGGCAATATGTACATATTAATTATTCGCACTAGGGCAGCGATAGGTACTTATGTAGCATGCACACCTGGGTGGCGATAGGTACTATTTAGCATTCGCACCGGGGCGGCGATAGGTACTTAAATAGTATCTGCACTGGGGCGGCGATAAGTACGTATATAGTATGTGCACTGGGGCGGCGATAGGTACGTATATAGTATGCGCACCGGGGTGATGATAGATACGTATATAGTATGAACACTGGGGCGGAGATAAGTACCTATATAGAAGGCACAGATAGAGGTGTTCCTTTTTATAGAAATATGTCATATTATTGCCCTGGGCAATGTAGGAGAAATGGTGGGGAAGAAACAGCTTTCGCAAAAGGCAAAATTAGAAAGTAGCGGTGAAATGGGGCAGCCAGGGAAGAGAAAGGTAGAAAGATAAAGAGACGGCTATTGAGAAAGGGGGGGAGAAATAGAAGTTTGTATATAAAGATGTTACACACACGATTTTTCTTCAATTATATGTTTTTATGACCCCGAGCAACGCCGGGTAGCCCTGCTAGTCTCAATATATATAAGGCAAAAATCTGTGTGTGTGTGTGTATGTCTCGCTAAAACTTAAAAAATACTATACAAACACCCCCAAATTAGGTATTATTTTAACCGCCATAACCTTGAGAAAATAATATTTAAAAATTAAAAAAAAAGATTCATTTTTAAGGGGTCAAATAGCCATTTTTTCGTTTAATGTGGTCACGATTTTTAATGTTATCTTGTGCACGTGACGTCACATTGATAGGTACATGACGTCATAGTGATAGGTTTGTATCTATTTTTATGCCATCGTCACATAATTATTGATTTTTTTTCATTTCTCTTCGGACTATTGCCCTCACCAAAGGGAGGGGAATAAGACAGAGCGATTTAGTACACCTCCTAGTATTTGGCGTTGTCCGGGAATAAAACAATACAATGTTAAGAACGTTCTGTTGTCATTATTATTGGTAAAAAAAAAAGAAGTTAAGCAATGCATAGCGTGGCCAGTACTAAATGTGTGACGATTTATGGTGACCAGGTGCTGTAAAATCGAGCTTAAGCATATAATGGCAAGCACTAAATCGATGACTAAATTCAGTGAAATTAAACAGATAAATAATTATGCTCCGCCATTGTTTTCATACATATTAAATAACGTCTCAATCAGTGACATTAAACGAATAAATAATTATGCTCCGCCATTGTTTTCACTAATGTTTGTATACATATTAAATAATGTCTCAATCAGTGAAATTTAAGGAATAAATAATTATGCTCCGCCATTGTTTTCACTAATGTTTGTATACATATTAAATAATGTCTCAATCAGTGAAATTTAAGGAATAAATAATTATGCTCCGCCATTGTTTTCACTAATGTTTGTATACATATTAAATAACGTCTCAATCAGTGAAATTAAACACATGAATAATTATGCTCCGCCATTGTTTTCACTAATGTTTGTATACATATTAAATAATGTCTCAATCAGTGAAATTAAACGAATAAATAATTATGCTCCGCCATTGTTTTCACTAATGTTTGTATACATATTGAATAACGTCTCAATCAGTGAAATAAAAAGAATCAATAATTATGCTCCGCCATTGTTTTCACTAGTATTTGTATACATATAAAATAACGTCTACATAAGTGAAATTAAACGAATGAATAATTATGCTCCGCCATTGTTTTCACTAATATTTGCATACATATTTAATAATGTCTCAATCAGTGAAATTAAACAAATAAATAATTATGCTCCGCCATTGTTTTCACTAATATCTGTATACATATTTAATAACGTCTCAATCAGTAAAATTAAACGAATGAATAATTATGCTCCACCATTGTTTTCACTAATATTTGTATACATGTTAAATAACGTCTATCAAAGTAAAGTAAGAAGAGAAATAATGATGCTCCACCATTGTTTTCACTAACATTTGTATACATATTAAATAACGTCTCAATCAGTAAAATTAAAGGAATAAATAATTATGCTCCGCCATAGTTTTCACTTATATTGGTATACATATTAAGCAACGTCTCAATCAGTAAAATTTTTTGGGGTTTGTCCAAATTATTATTATTTTTTTTTAACTTAAAACATTTCTCAGGGTTGGGGGAGAGTGAAATATTTTGTGGGGTGTGGAGGATAACATATTTTGGGGGGTTCGGGGATAATTTTATGGGTGGTTGGACCAAATTTTATTTTTTTTTGAACTTAAAATATTTCTCAAAGTTGGGGGAGTGTAAAAAATTTTTTTGGGGGGGTGTGGGAGTGGAGAATAAATTTTTATGGGGGGGGGGAATGATGCAATTTTTTTTCCAACTTTAACTTAAACAGGCCTCATTAATATGATTTTTTTATGATAGTGACACTACATGAATGAACGTGCTTTTTGTTCTTGGATACGACAGGGGCGCATTAATATGAGTTATTTTTTATGACAGTGACAAAACATGAACAAACACAATTTGTCTTTGATCTTTGATATGACAAGGGCGCATTAATATAGGTTCTTAGGTATGCGAACTGGGCTGGAGATAGGTACATATATAGTATATGCACCCTTGCAGAGATAAGTAAGTATATAGTATGCACATCGGTACGGCGATAGGTAAGAATATAGCATGCGCACCGGGGCGGCAATAGGTATGTATATAGCATGTGCACCGGGGCGGCAGTAGGTATGTATATAGCATGTGCACCTGGGCAGCGATAGGTATGTATATAGCATGTGCACCCGGGCAGCGATAGGTACTTATGTAGTATGCAGTGGGGCAGCGATAAGTACTTATGTAGTATGTGCACTGGGGCGGCAATAGGTACTTATGTAGTATGCGTACCAAGGCAGCAATAGGAAATTATATAGTATCTGCACTGGGGCAGCGATAGGTACGTATATTGTATGGACAGCGATGGGCACGTATATAGCATGTGCACTGCGGCGGCGATATGTACGTATATTTTATACGCACCAGGGCAGTGATCAGTAGGTATATAGAATGTGCATAGGGACGGCAATAGGTACGTATGTATAATGTGCATAGGTATGTATATAGCTTGCAGAGCAGTGATAGGTAAGTATTTAGTATGTGCACCGGGGCAGCGATAGGTACTTATATAGTATCTGCACCGGGGCGGCGATAGGTATGGATATGGTATGAGCACCAAGGCGGCGATAAGTACCTGTATAGAAGGCGCAGAAAGAGGTGGTATTTTTTATAGAAATATGTCATAGTTTTGCCCTGGGCAATGGAAGAGTAATGGTGGGGAAGAAACAGCTTTCGCAAAAGGCAAAATGAGAAAGAAGTGATGAAATGGGGCGACTAGGGAAGAGAAAATTGAAAGATAAAGAGACGGCTATAGAGAGAGGAAGAGAAATAGAAGTTTGAATATAAAGATGTTACACACGCGATTTTTCTTCTATTTTATGGTTTTATGACCCCGAGCAACGCCGGGTAGCCCTGCTAGTAATATAATAAATACTGGATGAATTTGCGTATTTTTTCTGTACAATCTTATTTTCAGCTAACAGAAAGTTTATACATTTCTTTAAATATTTTAATGTCGTCATTGTAAAACAGCAGAAGCACCAAACAGTTTCGAGAGATTTGTGTGAATAAATTATTTTTCTTCTACTTTAAAACAAGATCGTTTTTAGTTTTTTTCTAAACAATTGTTCTATTACATGCAGGCTATCTGTAAATTCCTTTCAGATTATTTTTTATAAAATGCTTCTAAACTGTTTTAACTATTAATAAAAGATTAAAATGGCTGACTTGTTTAACTTTGTACTTTCTTAAAATGGAATTAAAAACTAAGAAATTATATATATTAAAAAGTGAATTGTTGGGGATATAAAAAATAAAATTGAGGTGACAGAAAAACGACAGTCTCCTGTGTAAAATCATAAGTTTGAGAGATGTTCTGATTTTTGTTTGATTATAGGGGTGAGCGCGAACGCAGACCCCACACTTAGAAATAGCGCACCCGAGTCGTCTACATTTGGGACGATCGCAAAAGTTCAACCCAACCGTAGTGCAATGGAAGGGCCTCGCTCTGGGAGAACGGCCTGGATGATCACCGTTTACCCCTGTGCCAGGTTTTATTTAGGCCGGTGAATTCCCTCGGACAATCTCCATCTTTATCTACAGATGAAGATTTTACAAACCTTGGGAGCTCACCAGACCTTAGGCATAGTGCCCGTTATGTAGGGGAGGGGGGGGGTCGGGGATAAGTAAGACAAGCTGTTCAATGTTTTTTATTTCACAAAAAATTTTTACAAAACAAGAAAACAACATTTGCTGGCTCTAAACTAGATTCTTGCACCAAAATACTGCATTCACTCTGTGGGTGGATCCCTACTTAAAATATCCCAAAAAAACATCGCTGTAAAACATGAATTATCGTGGGAGTGGGATAAAGTATTAAAATATACCCAAAAAAGAAAGAAAAATAAAGAACAAAATAAAATTGATAAAAAAGGGGGGTTAGTATGGCCCGGCTTTCCCTCATGGCTAAGTGTTAGATCGCCCACTGTTTTCCGGCACGAGACCGAAAACAAGCGGGTCGGTCACTAAGTGGGAGTGGGAATTTAAGAGAGGAGTGTTCAAAAAATAAATTCATCGGGAATGGGGTCAAGGGGTGGATGACGGCTTCCAAGATAGTAATGCCAAGGGTTTCAAAAGACCGGGGACAAAATAAAACAGTGGAAGTGGGAATCTTTGGAAGCTCTCTAGTGCCGGCAAAAATAAAATAGGGACAGGATATCTCTTATTCCTACTAGTTTAGAGTTTCTCTTTTAGTTAAAAAAAGTCTACAAGGGGTGGGTTCCGTAGAACCCAGTACCGCGTGTGCCATAACTATGGAGGGAACACGAACTCAAACTTGGCGCCTCGTCGGATGCACAAACTAGTGTCATGCACCCATCTCCTATTGAAATCCATGCGATGTAATCGTTTCCAATCGCATCTGATTCTCACTTTAAGTTGGTGTTTAAAGTAAACTACCAGATCCCGATCCGAAACAGATCCAACCCCATGAACCTCATCAAGACGTGTAACCCACGTCACTAGTCTTGCTACGGCTAGGATGGCTAGAAACACCATTCGTTTCTCCCCAGACCACGGCGGTGCTGCGTTGTTGATGACAGATGCTACATCCAGGACCATCGGCTGCTCGGCGTCGATGCGAGCCGTCACCTCTCTGACGTATTCCCAGAGACGTCGAACTTTGCTGCAAGTGAAGAAGGCGTGCTCGGCCGTTTCTTCTTCGTCGTCTTTACAGCGCGGGCATAAGGGGACGTCCCTTAAACCATCTCTGCGTAATCTGCCATAGAGGGGCAGTGCGTTCCGAACCAGTCGCCAGGTCAGAGAATACTCAGAATTGTTGAGATAACTCTGGCCCGGCGCCCAACTCCACTGGGAGCAGGCCTCCTCCCTCGACAATCCAAGCAGCTCCTCAAGTGGGTCCGAAGCGGTACCCTCCACTAGATCCCGATATAGTCTCTTCCTAGACCGGGCAAGGTTACTGGACCCTGGCAACGCTCTAAACACGGCCCGGCATTCGGTGAAGAACAAGGGCTCCCCTCTTGGCCTACGTCGACCTTCGACCGAGAAGTCGGGTATGAGGTTGGGAAAGGTGCTGCCGACCGCAGGGACCCACGGAGTGTCTTCCATCAAAGTCCGACTCAGGAAAGCCAGTCTCTCGGCATGTCGATGACTTGCTAAGTCAGGCATCCCCAAGCCTCCCACACTTGGAACTTGAGTACAGACCTGTCTGCGGACGTACGCTTTCCGGCCCTTCCAAAGAAGCGAGAAGAGTAAGCGCGTGAAGGCGGGCCGCAGGCAGTGGTAGTACAGACAGCCGGTAAAGGATGAGAGGGAAGACGTAAGTGGCGCACGCCTCCGCTCTGCCCTTTAAGGAAAGCTTCCTTCGAATCCAAGCCCGGACCGACGATTCGACCTTTGTTTGTACTGCCGACCAGTTTTTCTCCAGCTGGAGGCCCGGTCCGAACCATACGCCGAGGATTCGAACCGGACCATCCGACCAGCTGAAGTCACCTGGAAGAGTGGTCTCTCCGCTCCAGGCACCCAACCGCAGGCCGTTCGACTTGCTGCGGTTGACTATGGCCCCTGTCACTTCTTCGTACCGAGCGAGCGCCTTAATCACCGTTCGAATGTCAGTACGGCTCGACACGCAAACGGTGACATCATCGGCGAACGCGGAAACCCTGACTCGCGCCTTGCGAGGAGGGATAGCGATCCCACGCAGGACTGGTGTTGCCGCCCGATCTCTTAATTTGCGAAGGAAGGGTTCCAACGCCAAGATGTAGAGCAGGGGCGACAGCGGACAACCCTGACGTACCGACCGAGAAACAACGAACGATTCCGACCTCTTTCCATTGACTTGCACCACTGCCGTCGGCGAGTCATACAGAATAGAGATCCACCTGCGGAAGTCCGGACCAAAACCGGCAGCCGCTAAAACAGCTTTCAGGAAACCATGGTCGACCCTATCGAAAGCCTTGGACTGATCTAAATTGATCAGCGCGGCTTCAACGTCGTCTTCTGTCCCCTCTATGATCATGCGAATCAAATGCAAGTTGTTCTGAATCGACCTCCCCTTCACAGCAAAATTTTGCTCAGGCTTGATCAAATCACCGATAACAACCTGCAGGCGGTTATGGGCCTGTAGTCGTCTAAATTTCCCCCCCCCCCAGGTTGGTCCCCCTTCAGTAATGTGACCACTCCTTTGGTTACCTGTCCAGGGATTGATTCCTGAACAAACCAGTGGTTAAACACATCCTTCAGAATTGGGACAAACATGGGCGACAGCCTCAAATACATTTCGTATGGCAGACCATCGAGTCCTGGAGATTTGTTCAAGCCGACCTGCTTCAACGCAGTAACGATCTCGCCCTCCGTAATCCTGCCATCACAGCCAGCTGCTCGAGCCGCCTCGAGGCGGGGCGAGTCAGCCAAATAGCTGTCAAACTCCTGGCCGCGGAGTCTGGACAGTTGGGTGAAGCGTTCCTCCAAATGCTCACGGAACCCCTCACGAGACGATACCAGGGTATGTCCTTCCAGGTTTTTCACCTTCCGAATGTACCCATCTGAACCACGACGTAAAGCAGCCTTACGCTCAACAGCGTCAACGTTCACGGCTTCGTTAGAGACTTTCTTTAATCTAGCACTAACTACTTGACCTTCATAACGCTCGCTAGCCAAGCGATTGAGGTCTCCCGTAATTAATGCTATCTCTAGGGGATCCCCCCCAGCCACCGCCCGGGTCATCTTATCCTCTACTTGCTTTTGCGTCCTAGCCCTATCTTGAGCGAGGCGCTGGCTGTAGCGGACACAAAAGTTTCTAACCTGAGCCTTAGTTTTAACCCAGTACCTACTCCCGATAACCACCCCCACTAATCCCCGCTGGAGTAGTAACGTTAGCTGTTCCCGGAAGTCGCGTATCTCCGGTAAGGAGGTATTAAACTTCCAGTACCCAGCCAAACTAGGCCTATCACTTAAGCTCAACCGGGCCCTAACCAATTTATGGTCTGAATGTCCTAACCAAGTGAACGTGGGACAAGATATGAAATCTACGGCCGCGCTAGTATACCACGTCCACATCTCCCTCCCTGGGTGATCAACGCGAAATCTGTCGACAAGATCGCATAAGGCCATCAGGTCAGACAGACTGCTCTCACACCACGCCGACCCTCTATCCCCACCAACCTTATCTATCTTGGGGTCTAGGATGGCATTCCAGTCCCCCATTAAAACTACTCGCTCCGGACCCTTGAGGAACGCCTCCAACCGTCGAAAAAAGGAGACCCTCTCACCAGCACTGTTGGGCGCATAAACCGCAACGATCTGAAACTTGCTGTTTCCAACGGCAACATCGACCACGACCAGCCGTCCCGCCGCATCCGTATGAACAACGCTTACCGTCGCCGACAGGGTGCGTCTCACTAACAAAGAGATGCCACAACTACGAACATTGCCATATGCTGAGTAGACGTCATAGTCGTCAGTCAGCACATCACAATCCTCGTACGAACCGAAGTGGGTCTCTTCAATCGCAGCTACATCTACCTCACGGGCCACGAGATCCCTAAGCACGCGAGCAGCTTTGCCTCGGGATCTCATGCCCCTCACATTCCAACAAGCCAAGTTTAAATTTGTGGGCCCCATTAGCTAGTGTCACAGACGGGGCTAAAGTCCTCGGGAGTGAGGACGCCGAAGGCCTGACCGAGACTGCCGGTCAGCAGATCGGACGAAATCCGTCCGTCTCTTGCCAAACCTCCCACGTCCAGGGGGAAGGTTAGTTTTAAGACCCGAAAAAAAGAGGGGTGAACATAAACTGGGACCCTCCCGGGGCATTTTTGGACAAGTGTTTTTAGAGATGGGTGCTCCTCGTCGATCAACTTCATACCGGGTATAGCCCCCTTGCGAGCCTCCAGCATCCTCCATAGGGCCCTTGCCCGGCTTCCCTTGTCCTGTCTGATGAAGGATGTCAACATCGGGGCATCGGTGAAGTTGGCCGGATTGTCCACTCTTTTACCTTTCACATGAGTGAATGCCTCTAGCTGTTTGAGGTGCTGCCTCTGGCGTACATTTAGATCCGTCTGGACCAGTGAGGCATCTGCCTCACAGATCCTTTCTCCTGGTAAAAACGGGAACTTCTTTGATCTATCCCTTCTGATCGGTGGAGGGGGGGGTGATGTTTTTGGAGGGACTTTTCCCGGTTTCTCAATACTCATCTCCTCCTCAACAGCTTTCTCCGGGTTTTCTGTCCTGGCCTTCCCGGTCTCCTCTGTTTTTGTGTTGGGAGTCTCCATGGCAGTATTTACTGGGGGAGGGGTATTTTTCCCTTTGGTATTCAAATCTGCTGGGGCTGGAGATTTGGGAGCAAATGTAGTGCCATTTTCAGGGGCTTTTGCTGGTTTTTGGCTTTCCTTAGCCTCCCTGCTTTTCTTTGGCCTAGGGTCCTTTGGGGCTTCTCTTTCCCCGGCCATCTCTTCTTCCTTCTCCTCCTCTACTTCAGACTCTGAAGAGGGAACCGCGAATTTCCTTTTCAAGGCAGCTGTTGGCTGTTTCCCCTCCTCACTTTTCGATTTCAGCCGGTTCCGAGCTGGGGATAGGGCCTGGTTTCTTCCCCCTTTTGGCCACCACAGTATTCCATCCCTTGGTGGTTTCTGTTAGAGCTGCTTCTTTTTGCCCCGTGGCCACCGTTGTTGCTGCCTTTGGGGCTGTTGGCGGGGTCTTTGCAGGGATTCTTGTGGGGCACACCTTTGCCATGTGTCCCGATTTTTTGCAATGCCAACAAACCGGCCTTCTCCCCTCAACTATTATGGACATGACCCATTGTTCGCATTGGAGCTGAGCCGGGATGTCCAAGAACCCTTCTCGCTTCAGCCGCATCTTAATTGTATATTCGCCAGTTTGGATGTTCCTGGCACGGTAATTGGAACAATGGCCTCGACGTCGCCATACTGTGACATGACAGCCCCCAAGTGGTCAGACGAGACGCAGCATGGGACGCCGAGAATCGTCACGGTTGTCCTCCTCATTTCGGGCGTGATTTTAATGCCCCTCCATTATTTTTTGTTCTTTTTCTATTTTCTGCAATTCTTTTTATATTCTTGGTTCTTTTTATATTTTTATAACCCCAACCTGTGTCTGATTGGTGTTCATTGGTTGGAGTCCGGTATTTTCATCAGTCATTTTTCTGTTCATTTTTGGTGTCCCTTTTTGCGTCTGTTTTTCATAATCGAAATTTCTTCTCTAAACGCAGTTAAAAATTGTTATTTTTATATTTTCCCTTTTTTTAAATATTAATAAATAAAACAAAAATTAATAATAATGCTAAACCTAAGAAATGATTAATAATAAATAATCATTGATTAAAAGTGAATAAAAATGCCTCAGTCACAAAGAGACGAGAAGTTATTTAGGCCGGTGAATTCCCTCGGACAACCTTCATCTTTATCTACAGATGAAGATTTTACAAACCTTGGGAACTCACCAGACCTTAGGTATAGCGCCTGTTATGAAAGGGGGAGGGGGGATAAGTAAGACAAGCTGTTCAATGTTTTTTATTTTCAAAAAATTTTACAACAATAACAGAAAAGAACATTTGCTGACTCTAAACTAGATTCTTGCACCAAAATACCGCATTCACTATGTGGGTGGATCCCTACATTGATGTAAAATGAATTATCGTGGGATAAAATATAAAAACACCCAAAAAGAAAAATTAATTTTTAATTTTAACATAAAAATGATAAAAATTACTTTTAAAAAAAACACAACGAATATTAGGAGTAACGAAGATAAGTTTGAGAGATGTTCTGATTTTTGCTTGATTATAGGGGTGAGCGCGAACGCAGACCCCACACTTAGAAATAGCGCACCCGAGTCGTCCACATTTGGGACGATCGCAAAGGTCAACCCAACCGTAGTGCAATGGAAGGGCCTCGCTCTGGGAGAACGGCCTGGATGATCACCGTTTACCCCTGTGCCAGGTTTTATTTAGGCCGGTGAATTCCCTCGGACAATCTCCATCTTTATCTACAGATGAAGATTTTACAAACCTTGGGAACTCACCAGACCTTAGGCATAGTGCCCGTTATGTAGGGGAGGGGGGGGTCGGGGATAAGTAAGACAAGCTGTTCAATATTTTTTATTTCACAAAAAAATTTTTACAAAACAAGAAAACAACATTTGCTGGCTCTAAACTAGATTCTTGCACCAAAATACCGCATTCACTCTGTGGGTGGATTCCTACTTAAAATATCCCCAAAAAACATCGCTGTAAAACATGAATTATCGTGGGAGTGGGATAAAATATTAAAAATACCCAAAAAGAAAGAAAAATAAAGAACAAAATAAAATGATAAAAAAGGGGGGTTAGTATGGCCCGGCTTTCCCTCATGGCTAAGTGTTAGATCGCCCACTGTTTTCCGGCACGAGACCGAAAACAAGCGGGTCGGTCACTAAGTGGGAGTGGAAATTTAAGAGAGGAGTGTTCAAAAAATAAATTCATCGGGAATGGGATCAAGGGGTGGATGGCGGCTTCCAAGATAGTAATGCCAAGGGTTTCAAAAGACCAGGGACAAAATAAAACAGTGGAAGTGGGAATCTTTGGAAGCTCTCTAGTGCCGGCAAAAATAAAATAGGGACAGGATATCTCTCATTCCTACTAGTTTAGAGTTTCTCCTTTTTTGTTAAAAAAGTCTACAAGGGGTGGGTTCCGTAGAACCCAGTACCGCGTGTGCCATAACTATGGAGGGAACACGAACTCAAACTTGGCGCCTCGTCGGATGCATAAACTAGTGTCATGCACCCATCTCCTATTGAAATCCATGCGATGTAATCGTTTCCAATCGCATCTGATCTTTACTTTAAGTTGGTGTTTAAAGTAAACTACCAGATCCCAATCCGAAACAGATCCAACCCCATGAACCTCATCAAGACGTGTAACCCACGTCACTAGTCTTGCTACGGCTAGGATGGCTAGAAACACCATTCGTTTCTCCCCAGACCACGGCGGTGCTGCGTTGTTGATGACAGATGCGACATCCAGGACCATCGGCTGCTCGGCGTCGATGCGAGCCGTCACCTCTCTGACGTATTCCCAGAGACGTCGAACTTTGCTGCAGGTGAAAAAGGCGTGCTCGGCCGTTTCTTCTTCGTCGTCTTCACAGCGCGGGCATAAGGACACGTCCCTTAAACCGTCTCTGCGTAATCTGCCATAGAGGGGCAGCGCGTGCCGAACCAGTCGCCAGGTCAGAGAATACTCAGAATTGTTGAGATAACTCTGGCCCGGCGCCCAACTCCACTGGGAGCGGGCCTCCTCCCTCGACAATCCAAGCCGCTCCTCAAGTGGGTCCGAAGCGGTACCCTCCACTAGATCCCGATATAGTCTCTTCCTAGACCGGGCAAGGTTACTGGACCCCGGCAACGCTCTAAGCGCGGCCCGGCATTCGGTGAAGAACAAGGGCTCCCCTCTCGGCCTACGTCGACCTTCGACCGAGAGGTCGGGTATGAGGTTGGGAAAGGCGCTCCCGACCGCAGGGACCCACGGAGTGTCTTCCATCAAAGTCCGACTCAGGAAAGCCAGTCTCTCGGCATGTCGATGACTTGCCAAGTCAGGCATCCCCAAGCCTCCCACACTCGGAACTTGAGTACAGACCTGTCTGCGGACGTACGCTTTCCGGCCCTTCCAAAGAAGCGAGAAGAGTAAGCGCGTGAAAGCGTGAAGGCGGGCCGCAGGCAGTGGTAGTACAGACAGCCGGTAAAGGATGAGAGGGAAGACGTAAGTGGCGCACGCCTCCGCTCTGCCCTTTAAGGAAAGCTTCCTTCGAATCCAAGCCCGGACCGACGATTCGACCTTTGTCTGTACTTCCGACCAGTTTTTCTCCAGCTGGAGGCCCGGTCCGAACCATACGTCGAGGATTCGAACCGGGCCATCCGACCAGCTGAAGTCACCTGGAAGAGCGGTCTCTCCGCTCCAGGCACCCAACCGCAGGCCGTTCGACTTGCTGCGGTTGACTATGGCCCCTGTCACCTCTTCGTACCGAGCGAGCGCCTTAATTACCGTTTGAATGTCAGTACGGCTCGACACGCAAACGGTGACATCATCGGCGAACGCGGAAACCCTGACTCGCGCTTTGCGAGGAGGGATAGCGATCCCGCGCAGGACTGGTGTTGCCGCCCGATCCCTTAATTTGCGAAGGAAGGGTTCCAACGCCAGGATGTAGAGCAGGGGCGACAGCGGACAACCCTGACGTACCGACCGAGAAACAACGAACGATTCCGACCTCTTTCCATTGACTTGCACCACTGCCGTCGGCGAGTCATACAGAATAGAGATCCACCTGCGGAAGTCCGGACCAAAACCGGCAGCCGCTAAAACAGCTTTCAGGAAACCATGGTCGACCCTATCGAAAGCCTTGGACTGATCTAAATTGATCAGCGCGGCTTCAACGTCGTCTTCTGTCCCCTCTATGATCATGCGAATCAAATGCAAGTTGTTCTGAATCGACCTCCCCTTCACAGCAAAGTTTTGCTCAGGCTTGATCAAATCACCGATAACAACCTGCAGGCGGTTCGCAAGAACGCGGGCCAAAATCTTTAACTCTGTGTTTAGCAGAGTTATGGGCCTGTAGTCATCTAAATTTCCCCCCCCAGGTTGGTCCCCCTTCTTCAGTAATGTGACCACTCCTTTGGTTACCTGTCCAGGGATTGACTCCTGAACAAACCAGTGGTTAAACACATCCTTCAGAATTGGGACAAACATGGGCGACAGCCTCAAATACATTTCGTACGGCAGACCATCGAGTCCTGGAGATTTGTTCAAGCCGACCTGCTTCAACGCAGTAACGATCTCGCCCTCCGTAATCCTGCCATCACAGCCAGCTGCTCGAGCCGCCTCGAGGCGGGGCGAGTCAGCCAAATAGCTGTCAAACTCCTGGCCGCGGAGTCTGGGCAGTTGGGTGAAGCGTTCCTCCAAATGCTCACGGAACCCCTCACAAATCTCACGAGTCGATACCAGGGTATGTCCTTCCAGGGTTTTCACCTTCCGAATGTACCCATTCGAACCACGACGTAAAGCAGCCTTACGCTCAACAGCGTCAACGTTCACGGCTTCGTTAGAGACTTTCTTTAACCTAGCTCTAACTACTTGACCTTCATATCGCTCGCTAGCCAAGCGATTGAGGTCCCCCGTAATTAATGCTATTTCTAGGGGATCCCCCCCCGCCACCGCCCGGGTCATCTTATCCTCTACTTGCTTTTGCGTCCTAGCCCTATCTTGAGCGAGGCGCTGGCTGTAGCGGACACAAAAGTTTCTAACCTGAGCCTTAGTTTTAACCCAGTACCTACTCCCGATAACCACCCCCACTAATCCCCGCTGGAGTAGTAACGTTAGCTGTTCCCGGAAGTCGCGTATCTCCAGTAAGGAGGTATTAAACTTCCAGTACCCAGCCAACCTAGGCCTATCACTTAAGCTCAACCGGGCCATAACCAATTTATGGTCCGAATGTCCTAACCAAGTGAACGTGGGACAAGATATGAAATCTACGTCGCCTCTTCTAACTAACATTCTGTCCAAGTAGGTACTCGGACAGAAGGCCGCGCTAGTATACCACGTCCACATCTCCCTCCCTGGGTGATCAACGCGAAATCTGTCGACAAGATCGCATGAGGCCATCAGGTCAGACAGACTGCTCTCACACCACGCCGACCCTCTATCCCCACCGACCTTATCTATCTTGGGGTCTAGGATGGCATTCCAGTCCCCCATTAAAACTACTCTCTCCGGACCCTTGAGGAACGCCTCCAACTGTCGAAAAAAGGAGACCCTCTCACCAGCAATGTTGGGCGCATAAACCGCAACGATCCGAAACTTGCTGTTTCCAACGGCAACATCGACCACGACCAGCCGTCCCGCCGCATCCGTATGAACAACGCTTACCGTCGCCGACAGGGTGCGTCTCACTAACAAAGAGGTGCCACATCTACGAACATCGCCATATGCTGAGTAGACGTCATAGTCGTCAGTCAGCACATCACAATCCTCGTACGAACGGAAGTGGGTCTCTTCAATCGCAGCTACATCTACCTCACGGGCCACGAGATCCCTTAGCACGCGAGCAGCTTTGCCTCGGGATCTCATGCCCCTCACATTCCAACAAGCCAAGTTTAAATTTGTGGTCCCCATTAGCTAGTGTCACAGACGGGGCTAAAGTCCTCGGGAGTGAGGACGCCGAAGGCCTGACCGAGACTGCCGGTCAGCAGATCGGACGAAATCCGTCCGTCTCTTGCCAAACCTCCCACGTCCAGGGGGAAGGTTAGTTTTAAGGCCCGAAAAAAAGAGGGGTGAACATAAACTGGGACCCTCCCGGGGCATTTTGGGGCAAGTGTTTTTAGAGATGGGTGCTCCTCGTCGATCAACTTCATACCGGGTATAGCCCCCTTGCCAGCCTCCAGCATCCTCCATAGGGCCCTTGCCCGGCTTCCCTTGTCCTGTCTGATGAAGGATGTCAACATCGGGGCATCGGTGAAGTTGGCCGGATTGTCCACTCTTTTACCTTTCACATGAGTGAATGCCTCTAGTTGTTTGAGGTGCTGCCTCTGCCGTACATTTAGATCCGACTGGACCAGTGAGGCATCTGCCTCACAGATCCTTCCCCCTGGTAAAAACGGGAACTTCTTGGATCTATCCCTCCTGATCGGTGGAGGGGGAGGTGATGTTTTTGGAGGGACTTTTCCCGGTTTCTCAATACTCATCTCCTCCTCAACAGCTTTCTCCGGGTTTACTGTCCTGGCCTTCCCGGTCTCCTCTGTTTTTGTGTTGGGAGTCTCCATGGCAGTATTTACTGGGGGAGGGGTATTTTGCTCTTTTGTATTCAAATCTGCTGGGGCTGGAGATTTGGGTTTGGAAGTGGGAGCAATTGTAGTGCCATTTTCAGGGGCTTTTGCTTGTTTTTGGCTTTCCTTAGCCTCCCTGCTTTTCTTTGGCCTAGGGTTCTTTGGGGCTTCTCTTTCCCCGGCCGTCTCTCCTTCCTTCCCCTCCTCTACTTCAGACTCTGAAGAGGGAACCGGTAATTTTCTTTTCAAGGCAGCTGTTGGCTGTTTCCCCTCCTCACTTTCCATTTCAGCCGGTTCCGTTTCATCCGGTTCCGTTTCTGCCGGTTCCGTTTCTGCCGGTTCCGTTTCAGCCGGTTCCGTTTCAGCCGGTTCCGAGCTGGGGATAGTGCCTGGTTTCTTTCCCCTTTTGGCTACCACAGTATTCCATCCCTTGGTGGTTTCTGTTGGGGCTGCTTGTTTTTGCCCCGTGGCCACCGTTGTTGCTGCGTTTGGGGCTGTTGGCGGGGTCTTTGCAGGGATTCTTGTGGGGCACACCTTTGCCATGTGTCCGGATTTCTTGCAATGCCAACAAACCGGCCTCCTCCCCTCAACTATTATGGACATGGCCCATTGTTCGCATTGGAGCTGAGCCGGGATGTCCAAGAACCCTTCTCGCTTGAGCCGCATCTTAATTGTATATTCGCCAGTTTGGATGTTCCTGGCACCCTTAATTGGAAGAACGGCCTCGACGTCGCCATACTGTGACATGACAGCCCCCAAGTGGTCAGAGGAGACGCAGCATGGGACGCCGAGAATGGTGACGGTTGTCCTTCTCATTTGCATGTATTCGGGCGTTATTTTAATGCCCCTCCACGTTCTCTCAGTGTTGGCAACTTTCTCGGCTGCTTGTATGTTGGGGAGCAGGATATCATACATGGCGTATGATCTGCGCACCACGTAAGTGGCCGGGATCTTTAGATCCCCCAACATGTCTATAATTCTCTCCTTGAGGACCCCAGTAAGCCCCTTGGTCTTGGTATCTGTGGTGACCAAGGATACCGTCCTCTTTTTAACATCTTCCAGAGTGCCCGGGGTTGGTGTAATTTTGCAGCCCTCTGTATAGGCGGCATACTTTTCTTTGAAAAGTTGTCGGTACTCCTCTGGAGTTTTCTGGGCCTGGGGTCCCCACGCTGTGACATTTCCGTGTGAATTTTTGGAGGCTTCTGCAGTGTTCCCTGTTTGGGGCCTCTGTCGAAGCGGGATTGAGGATCCAGAGTGAGGAAAAACTGCTCTTTTGGCCCCCCTTCTCGTTTTGGGTTTTGCTGGAACATGGCTTTCCCCCTCCGATAGGTCCGACGATGATCCCCCCGAGGAGCACCCGAGAAAAATTTTTGGATTATAACGTTTTTGAGCGAGCTCTAAATCTAGAGAACGGCTCTTCCTTAGAGGTCGTTTATCTATTTGGGACCTGTGGGAGTTGCCGAACTGGGTGTCTGTGACTTCGGCGAAACACTCCTCTCTGGATACCATGACAGGTGCACGTACTGAGGTGATATCCGCGGGGAAGTCGCCGAAACTAAAGTCTATGTCTGAGGCACACTCGGATGTGTAACCTCCCGACGGAGCAACCGGAGGTGAGGTGTCCTTCGTGGCAACACCTGTTGGGGTGCACTCGGACGTGCAACCCCCGGACGGAAGAACGGAAACTGAGGTGTCCTTCGTGGCAACACCTCCTGGGGAGCACTCGAGCGTGTCTCCCCCCACCGACCGGACTGGAGTGTCGCTGGGCGCGACAGTCCCCGAACTCGCAACTGGGGCGACAGGGGTGCCCTTCGCGGCCACACCCCTCTTGCTGTCGTTCGCCAAGACAGCTCTGGCTTTCGAGACCCAGGTGGCCTCCATCGAAACTGGGTCTGTCTGCTGCCCACAACCCGCCGATTCGGAATCAGGGGGACCGTCGCCAAAAGGCACGTGAGTCTTCCCCGACCCTGCCGGCTGCTTAAGTTGGGACAAGCAGTCAGACTCTGAAAAAAGAATTTAATGAAAAATTAAATTGCCAAAAAAGTGGCTACAAGGGAAGACCTAGCTCTACCAACGGGGAGCTGCCTCCCCAAGAGGGGGAGGAACTAAATATAAAAGACCTAGCTCTACCAACGGGGAGCTGCCTCCCCAACGGGGGAGGAGTTAGATAGAAGAAACATAGAAAAAGAGAAAAAAAAGTAGAAAAGTGAAAAAGTGAAAAACTCCCCAACGGGGGAGCTGACAAAAGCCCCAAAGGGGGCTTGGTCCAAGAAAAACGCTTTAACCTTGCACAAGGCCCGGTAGCGGATACCTCACTGGTGTTAGGGTAGACGAATATGTCGCAAACCCCTGTGCCAGGTAAGTATGAAATTTTTCCAACCCCAAACACGCATTCTTATACAACACAACTAAACAAACCACCGACATACATTTACAACTAACAAAATACCCACAAAACAACATTTCAACAACATTAACACATTACAACTTTTACATTCATCAACAACATTTTATAACAAACAATTTATCACAATTAAAATTTATCAATATTTACATATAATGCCACATTTTATAAATAAATACACATTTTATACTAATATTTAATGTCAAGGTCGTTTACACACACACAATAAACAACAATTCATTCGTAATTCAACAACAAATAAAAACCGACACAAACTTCTTTCACTTGAAGCAAACAAACAAAATATAAACACTTTTCCATGTAATCAAATCAAACCATTTCTTTACGCATCATTTTCAAGTTTTTTCGTTAATTCAAAAATTACTTCAAATCACAAATTAAACAAAACAAAATACGATCGAAACAGTTGTCTCCCCTTACGTCAACAGAAAGTTTTTGGTTGTTTTTAGTTGTTCCAGTTTCTTCGGCAGGATTTCATGCCACAGCAAAATAAATAAAAGGCTTTTTTTTAGATTTTTATGTGAAATGTGAAATGAAAAAATAAACGTTTTTGTTTATGCGATTTTCATAAATTAGTTTTGTTTATGCGATTTTTTTTATTAGTATTGTTCCTTCGAATTATAGTTTAATAATAATATTGAATTAATTTTAACAAAAAAATTATCAACCGAAAACTTTTTTTTAAATTTTAATAAAAAATAACTTTCAGTTGATAATTTGTTAACATTAATTCAATACTGTGGAAATTTCGATATATTTTCTAAGCAGGTCATCGGTTACTTCTCTTTGTTTGAGGGCTGCCGGTTGGTCTACGTGCAGGTTGAAGGTCATATGGATTATTTGCGTGGGAGTTGACGCCATTTTGTGTCACGTGGTTTCTATTTTTAGCAATGATGCATTGGTTATGTCTCGATTTGCTATCGGCGCGAAATTTAATCAGAACAGAGTTGGACGCCGGAGCCGACACATGTTAAAACCTGTTTCTCCGTCCCTAGTTTGGACGTTAAATTTTGTAAAGAATTTCTACTTGAGGAAATTTAGGAGATAGAAATATCTCCGGGCAAGAATTGCCTTTTTTGTATAAAATATTCTTCCTTCAGTCAACGAATATTTCCCTTAGAAGATGTTTCAGGTCAGAGGCTTGGAATGAAGAATTATTGAAAATTTGAACGAGATAAAATTATCTCCGGGCACGAAATTGCCTATGTTGAAGAGCTTAGCTCCCGTGAACTGAAATACTTTGCTGTCGAGAAGATTCTAATCAGAGATTAAGAATCGTAAAGAGCGATCGTCTTTGAAGGATATAGCTTTGAAAGTTGGTTCCTTACATTCGCGCGTGATGCTATCCGGGACAAACGACGAAAATAGCAAGTATTATGTTTATTTGAAATTTGTACTGTTCTTGTGACGTATATCTTACGTTGGATTTGCTAAGAGAAAATTATTGAAGAAAAAGAAGAAAAAAAAAGAACTTTCTGACAGACGTTTGATAAAATAAAAAAAAAAGAGTTATTTTTATCGTGGAAATTATGTTCGGCCTTCAGCACGGTTTGTTAATTTTATTACTTTTGGTTGTAACTTTGGTGTAAAGAAAAAAAGAGACTTTTTGATTGATTTGTAAGAATACTGACTTTATAGTAAGTTCATGTTTTAAAAGGATTTATTCCTTTGCTTAGGTTGTGTCAATTTTTGTTGTATCTAACTTTAATGTTCAGAAATCCTGATGTTGTATTTTTTTGATTTTTATTTTTTTTGTACGTTATCCAGGAATAATTTATTTATTCCAGCTTTGGAAAAAAAGCAGTCCAAGCTACTTTTTTTTTGTAAATAAAACTTTATTTTAACTTTTACAAACATCGTGTATTCTTCCATTCCTTCTCTTGTTATAATTTTTTTATGATAATTGTCCTAGATAACGTGACCTTTGTTTAGAGCGGTTTTTCGTTAACACCCACGAAAAATCCGACAATACAAAGTCATGTTTTCAAAAAAGGGAACTTTTGGTTGATAATTTGTTTGTCAAAATTAATTCCATAAAATGTCATCTTTTGTCAATTATTAAAAAAAACAACTTTCGGTTGATAATGTGTTTGTTAAAAGTAATCCAATAAAATGTTTAATTATTGTAGCATATGTTTTTATTTATTTCAAACATTTACATTAATAAGAAAATGTGTATTTTCAATGGAAATATTTGTTTATTACTACATTAAACTAAAAAATAAAATAATTAAACAAATGTATTGTTATTATTAAACTATAATTCGAAGGAACAGTACTTATAAATCGCATAAACAAGAAAGGCTAACAAAAACGTTTTTTTTTTTCAATTGTGGTCATCCGTACCGGACGTGACGCCATAAATTTAACAGGAAGCCACGTTCACATAAAAATCTTTAAAAAGCCAATAAAACGGCGAAATTGACTAATACTATTTCACATTTTGGTGCTTTTTTACATTAGGACCCGCTCTAAAAGTGCCTCAGCGTCGGTACTTTCCGGATGTTGATGTTAAACGCCGGACAGTGCCGAATGAAAAATTCGTTAGCTTACCTGCGTCCAAAAAAGCACAAACAAGCGGGAAAAAACAAGCAAAAATATTTTGTACAAAATAAATATAAAATACATATTTATCATTTTAATCAAGAAATAACAGTAACAGTGATTCAAATAAGTCTTTACATTAAAAAGTTAATCAGTAAGTGTTTCGTTTTTTTTGATTTTTACAGAAATTAATTTCTTTTTTACTGATTGTTAGTGTTGCTTTCGTTAGGGTTTGGGCAGGGTGAGAAATTAGGGTTAGGAATTAGGGTTTGGACAGGGTGAGGAATTAGGGTTTGGTCAGGTTCGTTTGCAGACGTCGAAAAGTCAGTTATCAAGTTTAGATGTCGTCTGCTTATTCATTTCAATCAGTTATTCTGTTTCTCGCAGTTTCATTGACTAACCGCTTCAGGGCTTTCCGGCATTTTACGTAAAACGCCGGAAAGCACGGAAGCCGAGGAACTTTTAGCGCGTGTCCTAATCTAACAAAGTACCCAATTTAAAAAAAAAATCTTTATAAATACATATTCCTACATTAGGACATTAATTTAATTATGATATCACCCCCAAGTGTTATTTATGTTTATTATGGCTTGTCTTCAGATTGTCGAGCACAATTTACAATCGGACATCATAAATGATGAATGGTGAACTTGCTTGCTGGCTTGCATCCAGGCACAATTGATGACATCATGAGAGAAAGGGGAAAAGAGGGCGGGGAGGGTTGATAAACCAACTTTCTTTCTTAGCTGAAATTGTAACTTCTTTGCGATTACAGACTAAACACCCACTTGCTTCTTCAACCAAGTCGGCAAACATTTGTAATATAAATAAGAAATGTATTAAAAACAAAACAGATTTTCTCCATTCAAGTTATCTTGGAAATCCGTCACCTTACTTTGGGATAAAAAGTCAAAAAAAAAAAATGTAAACTCTTATATTTCAGCAATTTCATTTATTTGTGAATAAAATGGTTTCTTAACTCTTGACTTTTTTCTTTTCTTCTGTATTTGTCTCCCCTCCCGCAGTGGTAAGATGTGACACAAGGTCGGAAAGTGAGATTGAAAAGTCAGCGCCCTAGAGGAAGAGCACTCTGGCCTACAAAAAATGCCTGGGCAGCCACGTCGGCATTCCCTGGTACCGGGCGCTTCAGTCGATTAGCAATAAACTAACCCCTTCTCAAAGGGTGATAAGGCAAAGCCTGGGAGGGTGCATCTTCTAGAACTGCACAGCACAATACCCTCAGACCTGCGGAATCCAGACCTGAAGGCCAAGACGGTACCGGTCTACAGGGTGTAGTATCCAGCAGAACAGATATTACACTTTCATCTTGGTCAAAAGGCCAAGACTTTTTCTTTTGACATAGTTTTAATAAAGAAAAAAAGGAAACGAAAGAAAGCTACAGTTTTTATATATATATTTGAATGCACAGTGATTCTAGCGAAAAGTGCACAAACCAAACTAGTAAGAAAAGAAAAAGGGTCCGTATCACCCAATGTGGTGGTGACCCCGTGACGGAGGCTCTTGCGATCCCCCAGAAGAGTATCGCCATCACCAGCAAGCAGAGCTCCCCCAGTGAGAGAGCAGAAAATAAAGAAGGGATAAAAAGATTTTTTTAAATGTCAACTATTAAGTTTTTATCATATTCATATTTTTTTAAAACTTAGTTCACCCCAAACAAGGCAAATTGCCACTGTAGACGTAAGGGGCTACTGAGAATTAGGGTGAAAGTTTTGGATACATCCTAAATTGGGAGTTGTGCAGCGAGATGCTTGTTCACATTAGTTTTAAATTTCTGCATGTTGGGGAAACCGGGAGTAGGGAGGGAGTTCCAAGAGCATTAAAATTATTCAGGTATAAACATTATGTTCGGGCCTAGTCACTTTTAAATAGAAAAATAAAAAACAGATACTACACTTTGGTTTATTTATTCGCAAATAAAAAGACATTCAATTTACAAATTAGTTTTAAGGCCATAACTCGGAGGCTGGATGAAAATTATAATAATTATTGACAAACCTTATCTTGATTTTGTTTAGTTTTCTGCTTAGAGTTGTCTCCCTTGACTAATTCTTTGGCATATGAAGACGAAAATGGTCCGGACGTTTTTAATAAATGTTCATTCTATAATAGAAAAGAAGAAAAATAAGTTAATAAAGGCAGAGGTCGTTAAAGATACTTTTGTGATAAAACGACTCGCATTTTCACTCATTAGAACCAGGAATGGCTGAAGTATGGTGAAAAAAAAAATTCTAACGATAAAAAATCTTGTAAGGAAAAAATCGTTCTGTATTTGTTAAATGAAAATAAATTAATGTGGGTAGATTGTTCTCATTCCGTCAGCCATGACCGGGTAGAAATGGGAACAATCTAAGCATCTTCTTGGCCTTTTGGCTAAGATCAAAGTGTAGTATCTGTTCCGATGGATACTGCACCCCATAGACTGGTATTGTCTTGGCCTTCGGGTCTTGATTTACGCCGGTCAATGGGTCTGCCCTGTGCAGTTCTAGGAGGTCCACCTCTTTGGGGAGGAGTAAGTTTATTGCTTACTGCCTGAGGCGCCCCTACCGGGGAATGCCGGCGAGGCTGCCCAGGCAATTTTTAAACCCCACTTTCCCGACCCGACCTTGGGTCACATCTTACTTGTGGGAGTAAGATAAAAACTGGCCTTGTGCCTAACTCCTGGAGAGGAGTAAATCAATACTCTGTGGACGACATACGTTTTGGTTCGCAAGTTCGACAAGATGCACCTGAATGTGTCCGAAACATAACAATGTGTCCGAAACATAAAAATAACAACGAAGTTGAGAATAGTAATTCGAACAATCCAAATGCTATAAATATTTTCCCCTTTTAATGAGTGCATCTAAGGCCATTATCCGATATCATAAAACATTAGTCGCTCAGTCTTTCGTCCACAACACGGATCAAGATGGATGCACGTTTCAAAGGCACGCGTGAGCCTCCTATTATAATATTCGGTTTTATGACCATTTTATGCATGACTTTCCTATGTGGGCTGACCCTGCTACCTCAACTGTTCTACATCTATTAACCCCCAAACCTCTCATCCATTCTTTCAACTGCCGATTGATGTGTGTGGACCACCTTGATGCAGGACGCGTTGAACTCATTTGGAGCCGGCTTAACCCACGCTGCGTGAATGCCACTACAAATACAAATAAGTACACCCCTGAGAAGGAGAACCCGGGTATTATCAACCCGAGTGGCCTCTATTAAGAAATCTACTTGTAAATCCTCCAGAGGAAAAAGTCATAAACAGTCATTGGTAAAGTGAAGAAGCCACATCCGTACAGACCCTAAGCTTTCCGTGACATCAGACGTTATCCAAGATCCATCAAGCTTCTCATCAGGAAGCCTCCATTTCAGCACTTGGTCCGTTAAATCGTCGCCGCAAGACTTTAAAAATGATCTCCATTTTCAGAGTTCGCTCTGCAGGAAGCGAAGTGAAATTTACTTGGTTGCTTTTTTATGAAGACACCAACGCGTATACAATCCACGTCAAATGTCTCATTGTCATACCCAAAAACATCCATCTGGTTTGTCATATCTGTGACAAAGGAGAGTAGAAAGTGACTAACTTGGGTTTACTTTCCGCAGCCTCGTAACTCTCGCTTCCCTTATTTTGTTCTTTAGTCCTCACATTCCATGAGCGATGTTTCTGACAAAGGGGGAAGAATTGCTGTTTTCTGGGTCAGAATCTATCCATCTAACACTTATCGTTGGCTAGTTTTTAACCTTGAAGTAGTATTTTTATAGCTCTTTTACATCAAATGGCTCCATACCTTGTCTAGAGCTATTTCCATTAAAAAAAAGTTTGCTTACATATGTTCCTCTAGTGTCCTCTTCGTGAGGTCTTATGTTGAAGGACCCGAAACTCTGGACTAGCGTGGGATATTTACATCATTGGTGACCCCCTCCTCTACGTATTACGATGTATTATTAGAACGTCATCATTTTTAAATTATAACTTTTGGTAATTTGTTTCCTCTTAACAACAGAGAGTTTTTGTCTATATAGTAGATTGCAGACACTGCCACATGAAATATAGAGGTGACACGTCCAGGAATCTTTATTATAATGGACATTGTGTGTCTGTATGTTTGTATTGATTTACTCCTCTCCAGGAGTTAGGCACAAGGCCAGTTTTTATCTTACTCCCACAAGTAAGATGTGACCCAAGGTCAGGTCAGGAAAGTGAGGTTTAAAAATTGCCTGGGTAGCCCCGTCGGCATTCCCCGGTAGAGGCGCCTCAGACAGTAAACAATAAACTTACTCCTCCCCAAAGAGGGGAAGCAAAGCCTGGGAAGGTGGACCTCCCAGAACTGCACAGGACAGACCCATTGACCGGCGTAAATCAAGCCCTGAAGGCCAAGACAACACCAGTATGGGGTGCAGTATCCATCGGAACAGATACTACACTTTGATCTTAGCCAAAAGACCAAGAAACTGTTTTTTGTGTCTGTATGTTTGTAGCCTGAATTAGAAATACTATTTTAACGGAATAGAATGTAAATCGATAAAAATCATGATGTTTAATATTCTTGTCGGAGATATTATTGTTAACCTTTCATGCGAAAGGCGGAAACTGTTCTCGTTGATACTTTTCTCAGGTAGCAGGTATTTTTATGAAGAAAAAGATGACGATTTCAACTTTAAATTTATTTTATTCATTTCATACTAATGGTTATTGATTTCCTTAACAAAGAGTTGATTCTGGGCTATTTTCAAATAAATACGGTATCTACGTAGATACCATATTGTTTCTCCAGACTTTATTTTTATTTTTTTTAACATAGTTCACCTCAAACAAGGCAGGCCGCCACTGTAGACGTAAGGGGCTACTGAGAAAAAGAGTGAAAATTTTTTTTTGGGGGGGGGGTCAACCTAAATTGGGAGCTGCGCAACGAGATTTCTGTTTACATTAGTTTTAAATTTCTGCATGTTAGTATCGTCAGGAAAACAGCGAAAGAGTTCCAGAGTCCAGCAGCACGAGGAAAGAAGCTTTTGGAGTAAAAAGCTCTTCGGCATCTGGGGACCTCTGGAAGGAGGGTTGTCATGTTATAGTATTTTTCTTATATATTTACCCAAGTAATCTCGAGTTCGTGTTTAGTTCCATTGCCATTTTGTCTGTGGTGGGTCACCTTTCTATGTAGGCTGGTTTCCGCACTCTAGGATTTAAAAAAATTATTTCGGCTGTTTTCATGGGATCGAACAATTTCCCCACGCTATCTTACAAATCTTGTATTGCATCTCCTAAGTATGTTGGTGAGTGCCATCGTTGCTATGACGAAAAGGAGTGGAGATAAAGAGTCTCCGTGGAAAATGCCGCTCTGTATCCTTGTTATCCTCTAGCTGTCAGTTCATTTTCCATTTTCCACTGCTTTCCCTATGAAGTTGTCAATCTTTAATCAATCAATTTCGATGTGTAGTGGATCGTATGCTATGAACATGTTCCTTTTTTTTTTTTGCATAATGGTTAAGGTTTTCTAATGGGTTGAGAGATCGGAGTTCAATCCTCGGTCGAGTCATACCAAAGACTCAAAAAATTATACTCGATGCCCCCTTGCTTAAACACTCAGCATTATAAGGTGAAGGATCAAGGGTCAGTGGAGTAATCCTGGGAAAGAAGTGTCGCCCTCCCCTACATCTCGGTGTAGTAGCTAATGGAAAGGGAGCTTTTGGGTTGCCCTTGACTACGGTCAACCACTTCACTTTTTATTTTTTTACTTCCATCAATATCTTCGGATCAATACATGGTAGGTCATGTCTCCTTCTTTTTGCATCCTTTTTGTTTTCTTAGGGACAGACATTAGAACAGACCGGGATGTAGACGACACACGTTTTAAACGTCACTGTGGGAGGGGATGGGGAGATGAGCCTGTTAGGTTATCTCTCTTTCTCTCACGTGTTATATAATGATGGACGTAACTTGTGGGATTATAAAAACCTTTATGAGAATGTTATATGCTAATGGACGTATGTGGTGGAGAACTGGTGTGGGGTCGTTGGTTTGGCTGGTGCAACTTAAGTGCGTACCGCCGAGTGCATAGAGTGTGATGCTGTTTCCGGGAATCGAAACGTGACAAGTGACGAGACAATATTTGACCCTGGTTCAAAAGGTCATCCTGCAGCTGTGTGGATCACGTGATATTACGTCACAGTTTTGAGATGTGGGAAAATTGGAGTTTTTAAAACAGTTCGGACTTAGGAGGCGTAGAAGTCGGATGAAGGAATTAAGATGTAGCCAAGTCAGAACGGGAAATGTTTTTCCCTAAGAAAGAATACTGGCGCACAAGATGTCCTTCTTCCCCCTGTCTCCTCAAATAACAAAGGACTGATTAGACAATAAGCTAGCTAAGAATTAACCACGATATTCATAAATAAATAAATCTCTCTCTCTCTCTCTCTCTCTCAACGATAGCAAAACATCTCCACGGGCAATAGAAACTGACGCCGAATAAAAAGTAATTAAAATGAAAAGATTGTTGTCTTATGAAGCGGGTGAGAAAGGTCTTTTGTTACAGACAACTCACGGAGATGGCCACTACAGTGCAGAGGCGAAGAAAGTACTCAACCACTAGACGACAGAGCAAACCGAGAAGAAACGAAGGTATGAATTTTTAAGGGGCTATGCAACACATGGCCATGAATAACGTATATGTATATAAATTTTAAATAAAAACTACATTTTTACAGGAAAATAAAATTGTCAGTGCAACCACAGATTCAGTAAGATAGAATCAACCACTCCCAGCCCTGAACGGGCCATCTTCCACCATGACACAACACCAGAAGATAAACACTCTGGGTTACTTTGGAAATATTATTTATAAATAATTATATATATACACACACACACATATATATATATATATATATATATATAAGAATAGTAAATGGGAAAAAATGCCAATACTGTAGCTTAATTGCCATAAATATATTTTCATAGATTACTACCTAGCTCTACTTACGTATCGAGCACTGTTGAAGTAAATACTGAAAATTGATACATAAAAAATTATATCTCCTTATAAAATTTTATGTGTATACATGAAATACTAATATTTATATATATATATATATATATAGAGAGAGAGAGAGAGAAGAGGGTAGTGCAGCATCAGTGCAGTTCCAACGAGAGAAAAGTATATATGTAAAGGAGTAAGGCTACCAACATTTGTAGAATGTTTTTTTAAACATTTATTTATTATTTCATAATTTTATAATGCCTTTTGAGCGTGAATCCATTTCATATATATATATATATATATATATATATATATAAGAATAGTTTTAAAAACCAGAACAACGTAATTTTTTTCACATTTGGTTTTTCAAAATATTCTTCTTATTGCTATTCCATCAACGTTTCAAGTGTGGACTTCTTCATTATTCTACACACACCCGGCATTCAAACACCAACCGTCATAACATCAAGACAAATTTTCATCTTGGCTGCGAGAATATGTCTCGATCAAGAGGGATTAAAAAGAAAAGTAAACGGGGGAAAAATGCCTATACTTTGTACAAAGGCGTATATCGCTGAAAGATCTCAAGTTTTTCGAATAAATGAATAATTTATTTAAAAAAAAATTACGTTCTGGTTTTTCAAAATATTTTTCATATATATATATATATATATATATATTAAAGAAAGAAAGATGAAGATAAAAAATTGCATAAAATTAATACAAATTTTATTACATCGAAAGTTCAGATGCAAGGAGTTACATTAATCCTTAAACCATGGTTTTTCAAAGATAAAACTCTTCTCGTCAGAGGATAAAATTTGGTAATGTGGTATTTATAATAAATAAATATTACCTAGTTTCATTTCACTTTGAAAAATTGAAGAATAAAACTAGGAAGGTTGGGGATAAAGAAATAAATGGCCGGGAAGGAAAAACGTATTGAGCTTTACTGTATTGCAATAGATCACTTTACGATACTTCAGTTATCGTTCATTCTATTATCATTAATATATATAAATATTTTTCATATATATATATACAGGGTGGGCAAAAATAAGGGTCCTATTTTTAAAAATTCATAACTTTTTTATTTATTGATTTAAAAAAATTTTTTTTTAGAATAAGTAAAGGACCCCTTCCGAAGCAAGCATGAGCCGTATTAGCCCTAAGGAACGTACCCTCATTTAGAAAACATTATTTTTGCTTAAAAAACTCAAAACAGTGTAAAAAACAATACTTTAGTTTTTGTAAGTTGTAAGAAGTGTTTTTCGGCTAAAATTTGTTTTGTTTATTTCAAAAAATCTCGGAAGGGTCAGTCTACACACACATAAAGTTTGGTGAGTTTAACTTTTATTTTGTGGAAGTTATTCAAATTAAAGTTATTCAAATTTATAGATAGGACCCTTATTTTGGCCCACCCTGTATATATATATATATATATATATATATATATATATATATATAAATTAGTAGGGTCATCTATAATACATATATTTAAAACCTATTCAATTGAATTTTAAATATTCAAACCAAGTTCTGCAAATTAATATTCTAACATGTAGCGCACGTTTCCAACAAATCCAACTTCATTCAGTATCAAAATTACATTTTTACAAAATTCATTTTAAATAAAGAATTCTTCTCATCAGCATGTTCAAAAGTCAAAGAGTAAATCATCCGAATGCAAAGGTCTGCTTAAAGAAGTGTTAAACTGTCGTATAACCAAATGCTTTTTTAATGTAGGGATATTTAGCTCCCCTAAAAGATACACTCTGGATTAAAAAAAAAAAAAATCAGAACAGATACTACTAGCGAATGGTGGATCCGGAGGAAGGGCGCCTTCGTCTTAAATTGTCACTCACCTTTGAAGAGTTGAGCAATGCATGTCCTCGCTGTGCGTGACATCCTGCCTTAGAGCCTGGGGGCAGGGCACTGATGTTGAATTTGAATGTGTGCGAATCACATTTGAACACAAGACCTAACGCATTTGAACCTGCTGAGCGGAGACTGACTTGAGACGTCACCTGAGATCAAAAATAAACATGTAATATAGAGAGAGTATATGAACACCTATGAAAAAAATTCCATTCTCTGTTCGAGTCGAACGATGTGACCAAGTATCAATTTCACTTTCGATTGTGGGATAAATATATATTAAGTGTCTGTGTTCATGTTTGACCTATTCAACATTTTTTCGAGGAATAGAAATCCCCACACGTTGTCAGATCATAGGTTAAAAAAAGTTCTGTATGGGTGAAGGGAGTTTGCTATGTAAGTTTACCGTGAAAGGACCCTCTATAACCCCCCCTCCCTCCCCGGTTTGATATTTCCTAAAGAATTTTCCCGCCACCTTCTCAAATATTTATTACATTTATTTTAAATAAGTCTAAATTATTATGTATAAGAAAGCAACGTAAAAAAAAAAAATAAATAAAATCCGGGACAATCTTCTACCAATAAACCGACGTTCCTGCTGCTCTTCCGGTTTTCTCCACCTGTTTTCATTCTCAACTCTTTATCAGTTCGCTATGCAAATTTCCCGACCAAGCTTTCATGCACGGCACAGGCTATTTTTTGTCGTTTATGATGACGGGGCGGGGGGGGGGGGGCTGATACGTTATGCTAATTATATTTGTATTTAACACAGGATCCCCAGATTATAAAAAAGGTTTTGAAAAACATAACTGTTCAATTTTTAGGGTGGGGGATCAGTTTGCCGTGTTAGTTTGTTAATCCACTGAAGTAGACTGTTCTCATTTCACGTGCCATCATTTTTAGATATCTCTTGTATCACTTCATTTTTCTTTGGTTCCTTCACCAGAGATCGAACTTGGAACCACTAGGTAGAATTCACTGAAACATATGGTATAATGGGCTGAAAAACCAGGGTTCAATCCTCGGTCGAGTCATACTAAAGACTAACAAAAATGGTACTTGGCACCTCCTTGCTAAACACTCAGCATTAAGGATCAAGGGTAAGTGGAGCAATCCAGGGAAACGAGTGTCGCCCTCCCCTACATCTAGGTGTAGTAGCCAAAGAAAAGTGAGCCTTTGGGTCTTCCTAGACTATGGTCAATCCATTTATTTATATATCTGTGGCAGTTACATGAGCGAACTATTTTGTATTGGTCTATGTGACCGGCAGTGAGTTGTGATTCGGTTTGAGGATTATGTCGCCATCGCCTCTTCACCGCATGAACAAGCAACACGCTCAATGAGATTCATACGCGATGAATCGTCTTGACGCGAGAATTAAACCACGTGATTAACAGAATGATTTAATTCCAGTCTTAATTTCAAAAAGACAAGATGTTGATCCTGCCCTCTCCACCGGGTCAGCAGAATCGAGGAACTTCAGGATGAGATTATTTCATCTTGTCTACCTCAATCAACCCATTGTACAACCTTCATTTTGTTCCTGTGTTCTCGTAAATAAATATTCATATCTATTTAGTTGTAGAAGAATGGTGATCTCTTTTTGCTTATGTAACATTTCTATTTCAGTCAGATTCGGCCAGACATATTACTCTTTCTAAGTAAATTCGTCATTCTGATTTTCTTCTCGATTTAAACCACAAACCTAAAATTGGCTTTTTCCAGCTAAATATCCTTTAACCAACGCCTTTATCCATTAGACTATGTGGCGATAGGACAATCTACGTAAATTTTGTTTGAGACATTGAACGTGGAATTAGAGAAGTCTACTCAAGTGGATTTCGATAAAGGATTCAGTTAAGGTTACCAACTGCAACACCTGAAGAAGCACGGAAAGTTCAATGGCCGAAATATGAAAATGATGTAAATAACAGCAATGCATCATCTAAGAAATATCGTCAAAGAAATAGTGGGTGGCTCCCCCACTCCCCATACTGGGTGCTCCCCCCCCCCCCCAAAAACTGCCCCTCCCCAATACTGGGTGACCCCCCCCCCCAAATACTGAGCCCCCCCCCATCCCCCCTCCCCAAAAAACAACTGGGCATCCCCCACCTCCACCAATACTGGCCCCCAAATACTGGATGACCCCCCCCCCCCCCAAATACTGCGTCCCCCCACCAAAAAACTGGGTGCCCCCCCATACTGCCCCCCCCTAACACTGAGTGACCCCCCCCCCAAAAAAAAAACAACTGGGCATCCCCCACCCCCACCAATACTAGCCCCCAAATACTGGATGACCCCCCCCCAAATACTGCGTCCCCCCACCAAAAAACTGGGTGCCCCCCCATACTGCCCCCCCCCTAACACTGAGTGACCCCCCCCCCCAAAAAAAAAGGCCCAACTTTGGATGGACCTCATTTCTTAATTTTCTGACCAAATTAAATGAAATTTTGGTGATAACTGTTTGTATTTTAAATTTATTTTTTCACTATTGGATCTCCACTTATTAAGGACAATAGAGTGACGGCTGGTAATACCGGACTCAAATTAACATTTATATTTCGGCCTAAATTCGTTTTGGCTCAGGATATGTTTTCTGAGTTCTGTAGTGATGTCTACAGAGGACACACGGCATAAGGTAATTGGCGAAAGAAATACCAACACATGTGTATAACATAATAAGCAATTGAATGCTAATATAGCAATTGAATGCTAATAAGCAATTGAATGCTAATAAGCAATTGAATGCTAAAATGCTACAGGAATAGAATTCAATGAAAATAAGAATGAAAAGTTTTTCTTACGAACCTCGAACATCGTTCGTAACACGTATTTACATTTGTCAACAGTTCAAAGTTCACTTATCTATTTGTATATCTTTTAATCCGACAGGACACCATATCTTTCTTACTTCTCTGATCTCTCTGTATCTTTTATTTTTTTCTCCGATCCTTCTTCTTTGACATTGATTTCCCAAAACTCCAATTCGACTGCCCAAAATGTCCGCATAAAAAAAAACATTATCGTTTGTTTCTTTGAGTTTTTACTTTTTCTTTCCCTCCTCTTCCTTTTCACGCCACCACACTCTCACCTTCACCCTCTCCTACTACTGTTCTGTTAAGTCAAGCCCCGGCGAGCAAAAAGGGAAAAGAAAGAAAGAAAACAACCAATCAGTCAGCTACGGCAAGACCGCATAGCTTCCTCTTCCCTCTCTCTATCTCTGCCCAGTGACATTAAGAAAGACAGAGAGAAAGAAGCAGACAGCATGAAACTCAATGTTTGCCTTACTCTCCTCCTCTCTCTCCCTTGTTCAAGTAATGTAACGCTAGCTAGTGCGCATCGCAACGCTTTTGTTTATATCCAAAGTTCCTTTTGTTTTCTTGTTTTTATTTTTTTTAAATTATTACTCCGTTTCAAACTCTATCGCTCAATATTCAACTTTTTCAATTAATATTTATGTGCATCTTTTGAAATACTTATTTATGTGCATCTTTTGAAATACGTATTTATGTGCATCTTTTGAAATACTTATTTATGTGCATCTTTTGAAATACTTATTTATGTGCATCTTTTGAAATACTTATTTATGTGCATCTTTTGAAATACTTATTTATGTGCATCTTTTGAAATACTTATTTATGTGCATCTTTTGAAATACTTATTTATGTGCATCTTTTGAAATACTTATTTATGTGCATCTTTTGAAATACTTATTTATGTGCATCTTTTGAAATACTTATTTATGTGCATCTTTTGAAATACTTATTTATGTGCATCTTTTGAAATACTTATTTATGTGCATCTTTTGAAATACTTATTTATGTGCATCTTTTGAAATACTTATTTATGTGCATCTTTTGAAATACTTATTTATGTGCATCTTTTGAAATACTTATTTATGTGCATCTTTTGAAATACTTATTTATGTGCATCTTTTGAAATACTTATTTATGTGCATCTTTTGAAATACTTATTTATGTGCATCTTTTGAAATACTTATTTATGTGCATCTTTTGAAATACTTATTTATGTGCATCTTTTGAAATACTTATTTATGTGCATCTTTTGAAATACTTATTTATGTGCATCTTTTGAAATACTTATTTATGTGCATCTTTTGAAATACTTATTTATGTGCATCTTTTGAAATACTTATTTATGTGCATCTTTTGAAATACTTATTTATGTGCATCTTTTGAAATACTTATTTATGTGCATCTTTTGAAATACTTATTTATGTGCATCTTTTGAAATACTTATTTATGTGCATCTTTTGAAATACTTATTTATGTGCATCTTTTGAAATACTTATTTATGTGCATCTTTTGAAATACTTATTTATGTGCATCTTTTGAAATACTTATTTATGTGCATCTTTTGAAATACTTATTTATGTGCATCTTTTGAAATACTTATTTATGTGCATCTTTTGAAATACTTATTTATGTGCATCTTTTGAAATACTTATTTATGTGCATCTTTTGAAATACTTATCTATGTGCATCTTTTGAAATACTTATCTATGTGCATCTTTTGAAATACTTATTTATGTGCATCTTTTGAAATACTTATTTATGTGCATCTTTTGAAATACTTATTTATGTGCATCTTTTGAAATACTTATTTATGTGCATCTTTTGAAATACTTATTTATGTGCATCTTTTGAAATACTTATTTATGTGCATCTTTTGAAATACTTATTTATGTGCATCTTTTGAAATACTTATTTATGTGCATCTTTTGAAATACTTATTTATGTGCATCTTTTGAAATACTTATCTATGTGCATCTTTTGAAATACTTATCTATGTGCATCTTTTGAAATACTTATTTATGTGCATCTTTTGAAATACTTATTTATGTGCATCTTTTGAAATACTTATTTATGTGCATCTTTTGAAATACTTATTTATGTGCATCTTTTGAAATACTTATTTATGTGCATCTTTTGAAATACTTATTTATGTGCATCTTTTGAAATACTTATTTATGTGCATCTTTTGAAATACTTATCTATGTGCATCTTTTGAAATACTTATCTATGTGCATCTTTTGAAATACTTATTTATGTGCATCTTTTGAAATACTTATTTATGTGCATCTTTTGAAATACTTATTTATGTGCATCTTTTGAAATACTTATTTATGTGCATCTTTTGAAATACTTATTTATGTGCATCTTTTGAAATACTTATTTATGTGCATCTTTTGAAATACTTATTTATGTGCATCTTTTGAAATACTTATTTATGTGCATCTTTTGAAATACTTATTTATGTGCATCTTTTGAAATACTTATTTATGTGCATCTTTTGAAATACTTATTTATGTGCATGCTGAAGACTCACTTGAAAATAAGGGTTAACGTGTGTTGTTTAAAACATTAAAAAAAACTGGAGAGTCTTTGGACTTTTGTTCTTTATTCTAGCATGTGTTCAAGATGACATCAATTTGGATCTGTATATTTCTATGATTTCCGCAGAGAAAAAAAATCTAAGGTCTGGGCTGACTCAAAACTGATTACAAGGCCTCCAATGTTCTCTTTCCGCTAATCCTGGACAGATTTGATGCATGAGAGTTGGCTCTATTTTACTGGAACTAGAACTTTACAATAAGTGACGGTTACAGGATCTGCAGCTACTTTCTGCAGAACTGACTCTCTCACAATATTTGCTAGCTCAGCTGAACGCTATTCGGGTGTCTAGAATAGCTTGGACATTTGTCACTGGCTGCATTGAGGTTCTCTACTGTCCCATAGTTTCGGAATGGTCCTCTCAGGCCTGAATTTTGCTCTTAAAGAGGCTTTTTCACATGTGAACTGATGCATAAACGTGTCCTGCACTTTTGTGAATGAGCCTTTATTTTAATGATATTTGACACATATTTGCTACCATTGCGATCTAGTTGTGTTCATCGATGTTGTTTGTGCCATGTTCTGCAAGATAAGGGTGATTGGTGTATTAATGAACGATGTATGACAAAAAGTGTCCACGGGGGGGGGGGCGTCACCGTGTATGATTAAGGAACTAGTGCTGCTAACTTTTTGAACCAGTGTATAAAAAAAACTGAACAGATAGACTCACCTGGTGTGATATGTTTGGAAGTGACTTGTTTTTACCCCACAACCAGTGGTGAAGTACTTCGCCGTGTTCGCTGAAGACATAGCCATCCGTAGCACCAAAGAATAACCTAAAAAGGAAAAAAGAAATATTGTTTTAACCACAACGTTTCGACCGATGTGCTCATCGGCCTTCTTCAGATATGTACGACACGGTTTCTTGTCATGCTCTTGCTGCAATAACGGATTAGTCTAGTGTCGAAAAGGATACGCTTTTATGATATCCTGACGATTTGGCCAATATTCGGTTCACATCTCAGCAGTTTTCAAAACTGACGCTGCCAGTTCCCATAGATTTCACAAAAGACACTTCAGAATTGCACTTCTATCGTCTGTCAACAGTCAAATATCAAGTTTGGTGTCAATATTCCCTAATGTAGAAAAAGATCTGCATTTATCGCTACTTATGGATGGTGACCAATTGTAGTGAATAAAAATGTCAATTCTAGTTCCATCTAAGATGAATGATTCACGTGTTTGGCAGAAAAAAAACTGAACGTCTCTAGCGTTAAACTCATTTGGTTTTGCGATAACAGGTGTTTTGTTCAAGGCGGTGTTACTGGGAGACGTGCAGCTTTTGGTCGTTGGACAACTTCTCGGCCTTTTGTCTGAGATGAAAGTGTAGTATCTGTTCTAATGGATGCTACACTCTTTAGACTGGTACCGTCTTGGCCTTCGGGCCTTGATTCCGTCGGTCTTATCCGCCAGTCTGAGGGATTGTTCTGTGCAGTCCTAGGAGGTCCACCCTCCCAGGCTTTGCCTGCTCGCCCTTTGAGAAGGGGTTAGTTTATTGCTAATCGCCTGAGGCGCCCCTACCGGAGTATGCCAACGGGGCTGCCCAGGCATTTTTTTGTATGCCAGAGTGCTCATCCTCTAAGGCGCTGGCTTTTCAATCCCACTTTCCGACCTTGTGTTACATCTTACCGCTTCTTCTTTACGTGTCTTTGAAGCATGTGGTCATATGGCAGTTTCCCACATTTTTATGCAGTCCTTTGCAATAATGGTGTACTCTGCGAGATCTTTTAAGCTACACTGGTTGGCCAGTAGGGGGCAGACAAAGCAGTGTTGCATCGTATGGTCCTCCTCTCCACAGTCGCACATTGTTTTGGGACAGTTTCGTAGCCCCATCTACTCGTAGCAACTTTTGATCGCCCCATTCCCGTTCTCAGGCGGGTTAGTGTTTTCCACTGGAGCCAGGGTACCTCTGAACCGGGAGGGAGTTCCTCAGAAGCAAGGATTCCCATGTTGTTATGAGGGGGGGGGGGCATCTTCTAGCCGTCTGGTCCACAGCTGTAGTCTGGTCTCTTCCTGAGATGTAGTTAGGGATTCGACATGGCTGAGGAAGCTTCTCCTTGACTTCAGTCATTGGACTGTTGGTTTACATCCATAAATGAGATGGCGTTCATCACTGATAGCGTTTGTAATCTCTACTCGACTGGCAACTTCCCGTCTCACATCTGAAGGGACGATGCCAGTGAGAAGATGTAGGTTGTTCAGGTTGGTGGGTTTCAAGTAGCCAGTGATCAAGCGACAGATGTTGTTCAATGCTGAGTCTAGGTTTTTGGCAGGCGTTGATCTCTCCTAAACAGGACAAGCCTACTCCGCAGAGGAATAGCACAAGGCTAAGGCAGTACATCTTAGTGTGTGGGGATCAAGGTAGAAGCGTTCAGTTCGCAATCTCTGTCACGTAATATTTACTATTACCTGCAAATTCTACCGAACATTTTGAAGCAAACCAAAAGACGAATGATGTCCATAAGCTCAACAAATGTCAGTAAATTTTCTTACCGCTGTGGAAGGGAGATTAAAAAACAAAAATTAAAAAAAAATAAATAAATAAAATAAAACATATTTCACTCGGGTACCATGAAGTGAAACTCTGGAAATCAGAATACAAGCAATATCCGTTTAAAACTTTCTCACTATAGGAACCAAAATAAATACATCCTTGAAAAACGAATAGAATTTTTTTTTTCTTTTACATAACGAATAAAATAAGAGAAAGAAACAAAGAATAAATCAAAATGGACGAAAGAAAAGCACGGTGGCGAGGCGAGGCGAGCGTAATTATGGCCCAAAAGAATCGAGGTATTAAATCACCATTGATGAAACTGAATTAAATTTATGTCTGACTTTGACAAGCAAAAGGCGGGAACAACAGGTGGCGCCAATAAATCTCTTCCCGCCCATTCTTGGTTGCTCATAGCCTATATTTGCACGGTTCTACAAAGCATTACTTGATGAAAATCAGAATTTTATAGGCACAGATGGCAAAAAAAAACCTATAATTCTCTCTTAACTATAACCTACCCCTACCCTAACCTATAATTCTGCTACTTCTCTCCTTTTTCTCTCTTTCACTCTCTCTCTCTCTCTCCCTGTCTGTGTATATATATATATATATATATATATATACACACACACTTATAAAACTCAGTGAGTCTTGTTTGCTTATTATCTTACTGGTTTTTTTATCTGTGCACAATGAATGATGTCACAAAAGGTGTGCACATTGGATGACTCTATCGCCATTATTCGTGGAAACGCCTTGAGTCTGCTCTCGGCCTGCCAAGCCAGCCGGACATTCGATGAAAACTCGGGATTTCTTGCTACTGGACTAAACAATGTCCGATTGACGAATAAGGGATTTATTAATTAATATTTTGAAATAAATTTTATCATTTGTATGCTCCATCCATTAAAACGAGGGTGGAAACAATTCTTTATGACGTCACAAAAAGATAACGTCATTTATTACAACAGAGACAGAGGCGCGATGATGTAATTATAGTGCGATTGAAAAGAGAAATGAGAGAGAGAGAAGAGCTGATAAACAATAGAGCTGTAAGGATTCCATTAATAAATGGACTCTTCCTGAATAGAGTCGTTATGACCAATCAGTAGAAGTGAAAAGAGTAGCGAAGTGAGGAAGCAGCCTCTGTCAACCCATTACCTCTGTACTTTCTGTTAATACAATTTCTTGTTAATTACCTTCTGTTTGTGTCATTTTCTTCCGGCCCTTTAAGCTCACAACACCAACCAAGATGGACGCCCAAGCAAATGCTGTTCATATATGTGTTTTGGAAGACTTTAGTCTATGCTGCTTGATTGCTTATGTGTGGGTCTTTATTTTTTTACCTTCCTCTTTGAAAACGTAACTACTGTTCGTGTATGACGAAGTTTTGCGCCCCAAAATTGACCCCTTCCATTTATCATGTGTCATAGTATTAAATCTTAAAACAGACAATGTATTTGCTTTGATTAACCCATTAGTGTGTGAAACAGTGATTGTAGCCGACGCAATCTGCCCCTTTAGGGCGCACTAATATGCATCAGGAAAATCGGGCCCTATGTAGAAACAAGTAGAGATCTAAGAACTAGTACATATTTTCGACTGTCCAAACATTGGCCAGAGCTGGTGACGAAATGTCTGGGAAAAGTGTTTTGGTTGTCAGTTGTAATTATCCCCTCCCCAAGGAGTCGCATGCCAGATACTGCCTCGGAGTTGGTAATGATCCCTTAACTGCGCCTAGGCTGATAACAGGGCAGCTCTTGGGAGGTCGAGAACCCTTTTGATAAAGACAAAGAAAGTTAAAAACAGAAAACTCTGTTTATCTGAATCGTTGACAAGGGGCCGCCACTCGACCCCTGCCAACCCTGAAGGAGGAGGAGATACAGAGAGAAGTGGAGAAGAGAGAGAGGGAGAGTAAGTACGCATGCCCCACCCTGACCCCGAGAGAGAGGGAAGGAATGGAGAAATGGGCTGGAGAAAGAAAGGGTGTGATGATATGCCTTTCTGGGAAACGAGAGGACCTTTGTTGTTGAAACGAGAAGACAGTTACAGTCAGTTGGAAATTGGAATTCGACCAAAACGGACGTGCGCCGACCAAGCGGGAGCGTGTGCGAACACGTTTCTCGTTCGGGATGGCAGGGCCATAGGATCCCCCCCCACCGTTCAGTAGACAAGTTACAACTTAATTAACAACTTGGAAATCGTAAATGAAGTTTCACACACTCACAGAGAGAAGACGGACTAGTTTAGTAAACAAAGCCATTATAGAAAAACAGAATTTGATTTAAAGTTTAAAACCAATTGTTTATCTTGCTAAATAATTATTGTTTACGAAAATACCTAATCGATGTTGTTGAATTATTCCTATTGTCAGTTCGTTGTTTGTGTAACTTTGCCTTCACAGAATCACAAGATCATCATCATCCGACCGAAAGGAGTTTCGACCCATCATTCTTTTTTTTATAGCCGTTATTGACGATCACTAGCCAAAGAGGGTGTTCACAGTCTAGAAGGATTCCTGTGCCGAGGACCAGACGTGTGAGTACCGATATAGAAACACGAGTGGACCACTTAAGTTACAAGTGGTTCAGTGACGCCGGATCAGAGTGAGGTATCTGTTTTACTCGGCACTGCGACCTATGTTTACATTTGAGGAAGAAGCGTGTGGGGTCTTCGTTACAAGTGCCCAATGTTTTTTTTCTTTAATTTATTACCAAAAATCTTTTGGAAATACAAAATTATATTTGAGCAAAATTACTTCCAAAGATTTACTGGGAGACGTGCAGCTTTTGGTCGTTGGACAACTAAGATCAAAGTGTAGCATCTGTTTTGATGGATGCTACACTCTTTAGACCGGTACCGTCTTGGCCTTCAGGCCTTGATTCCGTCGGTCTTAGGGATTGTTCTGTGCAGTTCTGCTCGACCTTTGAGAAGGGGTTAGTTTATTGCTAATTGCCTGAGGAATGCCGGAGTATGCCAACGGGGCTGCCCAGGCAGTTTTTGTAGGCCAGAGTGCTCATGCTCTATGGCGCTGGCTTTTCAATCCCACTTTCCGACCTTGTGTCACATCTTACCGCTTCTTCTTCTCTGCGTACCTTTGAAGCATGTGGTCATATGGCAGTTTACCACATTTTTATGCAGAGCATTCATTTATACTATATATAAAAATGTGGGTTGATTTTTCTTTTTTTATTAAAATTTTTTTTAATGGAAATCGCTCCAGACAAGGCATGAAGCCACTTGATGTAAGGAGATAACAAGAACGAAAGATTATTATCGCAAAGACAGGAAATGCCTATTGGCCTTAGTTTTGAAAAGACCAATGCTATAGATAGGAGAAAAAACAGTCAGCAGGAAGAGAGTTGCACAAGCCTGAAGTTCTCAGAACGAATCTACTGGAATAGGAAGCTGTATTACAATGAGGTATCAAAACAGCGAATTGATGGAGACCACTAGACCAACGAGTCAAACGAGCTGGAACAAAAGAAGTGAAAAAAGAAGTAAAGTGAGGAAGCTCTCTCTGTCAACCCATAACTTCTGTACTTTCTGTAAAAACAATTTTGTGTTAATTACCTTCTGTTCGTGTTATTTCTTTCGGCCCTTCAAGGCTACGACGCTTTCAATAATAAATGTCACCATATCACGAATGCTTACCTCTTTTTTTTTTTTTTTTTTACATGATTCACCCCAAACAAGGCAGGACGCCACTGTAAACGTAAGGGGCTACTGAGAAAAAGGAAAGGGGGAGAAGGATTGGTGGTTCAGCTTAAATTGGGATCTGAGCAGCGAGATGTCTGTTTACATTAGTTTTAAATTTCTGCATGTCAGTACTGTCGGGGAAACAGGGGGCAGGGAGGGAGTTCCAGAGGCCAGCAGCACGAGGAAAGAAGCTATTTCGGACCATCCTGCAATTTCCCTTCTCAAAAGAAGTTTGAAAAATACTTACTTGATGTGGCCATTCTTAAAGTGACAGCAACCAGTGCCGTCAGGAAGAAAAGCGAGAAGCAGCTTGCTGCCTGGAATGTCATCGAACACCAAGGTGTAGTAGCACGCGGGGTGGTTGCAACCACCCGGGCAACCAACAACCTGGTAACGCACAATTGCAATGCGTCCAGATTTATAGCTTTTGTTAAAGTTGTTAAAGAGAAAATGTAACAGATGGATTTGGGAGAATCTTATATATATATATAGATATATATTGTTAGCTTCTTACATCAAGTGGCTTCATGCCTTGTCTGGAGAGATTTCCATATATATATATATATATAAAGATAAATGAAAGAAGAGAGATAAAGATGTACGAATGACAAATCTATTTCAACTTCGATTGTTCAATACAAGATGTACTCGATAAATAAACATGTTAATTTCTCTGATGATAAGATTTTAATCTTTGAAAAGCCTTGGCTTAAGGAAAGAATAATAAACATGTTTTTACCGAGTATACCTTGCATCGAACAATCGAAGTTGAAATAAATTTGTCACTCGTACATGTTTGTCCCTCTTCTTTCATCTATCTTTATAATTGCTCTATCTCGTATATTGAGCTTAAACCATTTCACTATAGGTTCTATATAATAAAAGTATACTTTTAGTTTCATATTTTATATATATATATATATATATATATATATATATATATATATATATATATATATATATGTGTGTTCTCATTCAAACATTCAAAGTTCTTCAACCACCTAGACAACAAACAACCTGGTAACGCACAATTGCAATGCGTCCAGATTTATAGCTTTTGTTAAAGTTGTTAAAGAGAAAATGTAACAGATGGATTTGGGAGAATCTTATCTATATATATATATATATATATATATATATATATATATATATATATATAGAGAGAGAGAGAGAGAGAGAGAGAGAGAGAGAGAGAGAGAGAGAGAAAGAAAAGAGGGTAGTGCCGTATTAGTGCAGTTCCAACGAGAGAAAAGTATATATGTAAAGGAGTAAGGCTACCAACATTTGCAAAAAATCCATTGGATTTACATATCTGATGAAAGTGGACCACCGCTTGAAACGCGTTATATAAAATTATAAAATGATAAAATAACAAAATAATAAATAAATGTTGAAAAAAAACTTTTACAAATGTTGGTAGCCTTACTCCTTTATATATATATATATATATATATATATATATATATATATATATATATATATATATATATATATATATATATATATGTGTGTGTGTGTGTGTGTGTGTGTGTGTGTGTGTGTGTTCTCATTCAAAAATTCAAAGTTCTTCAAATGTAGGATTATTTTATAACATAAAGTCAGCTATAGCTCTTTAGTGCAATTTTACAAAGTTTTAATTATTTTACCCTGAAAAATAATGATGAAGGATAGATGTTCACAGGAAAAAAAAAACGTTTCTAATCAAGGCAAACAAATGTTTCGGCTAAAACCAAAGATATGGTTTTCAAGAATTTTAAAGTATTTTAAAATATTTACAGATGTACGTTTTAAAGTACGTTTTAAAATACATAAAAATACGTTTACAAAATATGTTTAAAAACACATTTAAAAACTCTTCAGGTTGGCCATATATATGTCTATATATAAAGTTAGGTATGTTTATATATTTGTATGTACAGGATTCACTCCTAAACTAATTAACCGATGATAATGAATTTTGGAACACAGCTATTAGGCGTAGGAACGCTGGATGGTATCACACGCTGGATTGTTGCTGAATTTCCTGGAACAATGTGAAAACGTTCTCTGCGCGTTTCTCCGCTGTCTTTTTAAAACTCTCATCTTTTTCCAACTTTTTTGTTCATTTGCTTTTGACACCTGAGGATGATTCGATAAAGAATCGAAAACGTTTGTGAAACCGGTAAAAAATGAGAAAATGCTGCCTAAATACACACAATATATATATATATATATATATATATATATATATATATATATATATATATATATATGATTATTTTTATTTACACAGACATGCACAAAATCTGCGACACTGGCATGTCGATGTTATCGATCAACAACAGCTATTATAATCCTAGACTGATTTTGATACGTCCCATCGCATGTGTTTTCCTTCCCTTCATCTCCCCTCACCCACTTCTGTCTTTATCCTAAATGATCTTATTTTATCCCGTACCATTTTATTTTATTTCATTTTATATCTATCTATCTATCTATCTATCTATCTATCTATCTATCTGTTATGATTTTTAGGTCTCGTTTTGATTTGACGACGCTCATCATACCAGCTGGAGTGTTGTTGTCATGACGACCGCCACCTTGATGTGTCTTGTTTGGGCGATTTCCGACTGCTCAAAAGTGGAATCCCAGGCACTGGGAGGCGTTCTGTGATCGCCACAGTGGCACAAAAGTCGGTAAACATGATCATGTTTACTAACACGAAGTTACGTACTGACTGATCATGTGCCGTGGTTACTGTGGCGAAAATAGAAATTCAAACAAACACAGTTTGTTGACGCCGGCCATCAGGTTTTCATCTCCGTGTTATCGGTCGTATGTCTACGACTACGTCCGCAGGCTTTTCCATAAAACCAGCTGGTCCAAGCAGACGACAAGGAAAAAATCTGGAATCAGCCAAGAACACAAGAATAGCGACGTTCGGTCATCCTCAAACAACGACGAAAAAACCAGCAACTTCAAGTACAACAAAATAACAATTCAACAACGCGACTATCACGACGACTTCTACGACAATTTCATCTGCCAAACGTCATTGAATCAGCGACGCTGAACAACAACACAACTATTCGCACTACTGCTACACCGCGTCCTCCAACGCCGACATCTTTACACCGCAACTATTACTGCTTCTACTACGGCTCGCTCGGCTCGCCTACAGGACATTGTCAAAACAAATTACTACTACCCACTAAGGCTTCTCGACTGTTATTGACATTCACTCCAATTCCGAAATTACTTCTCGGAAATTTCTTCCCGTTTATTTGTTCTGGAAAATAAACCATAGTATTTTTCCAATTTTAATCGTGTGTTGTTCGTTCATTTCTGCTTGTCACCATACGCTTACAGTAATATAACATATCTATCTATCTTTTTATTCATCTATCTTTCACTTTATTTTATTTTATATATTATATTTTATATTAATTTTTTTTTTGACATTATTATTATTTTTTGATTTTGATTTTTAACGGTACCAACCACGTGACTTTCCAAATTTAAATTTTAAATTTCTTTTCTTTTTTCTCCATTTCATTCTTTCCAAATATGATCTAAGGTTAAGATTGGATTCTAACTCTGCCTGATGAGATCTCAGTTTATAATAGCTGTTGATCGATAAAATCGACATGCCAGTGTCGCAGATTCTGTACATGTCTGTGTAAATAAAAATAATCATATATAAAAGCTCTATTTGATGTTGAGCACTTTTTATAAGCCCGGTTGAAATTCTTTGGATTACTATTTTGTGGATGTTTCCCTTGCCTGAAATATATATATATATATATATATATATATATATATATATATATATATATATATATATATATATATAGTCTAAAGAAGCTTTGAGTCATTAAAAAAAAAGAAAGTAAAATGCAGTTTAAATTCCCAGACAAACTAACTAAATCCAAGATATTGCAGACTTAACATTCGTTGGAAAATTAATAAATGAAAAAATATAAGTAAAAAAAAAAAAGGGGGGGGGTAATTATCTAAGAGTGAACCAAAAACAGGAGACCTTAAGCGTCTAATATTAACACGGGAATCATCAGCTGTTTACCATGTAACTGTTTCGGAGATTTAAAAACAGGACAGTTATAATATTCATGGCTCTCCAATGGTACTGATTATACGACCATTTCCCCAATAATCAAGCGTCGAAATAATATATCTATCTATATAATACTAAAACTCTATTGATCTTGTCTGTTTGCAATCAGCTTTCAGCTTTCCGGTTTTCAACATCCGGTTGCCCATGCGTAAATAGCATCGTCTTCAATCTGTTATTCCAATTCCGTTAATCTCTATTATGATTAACGAACGCATGAAATTTTTCATTCTGGAAATTTTCATATCGCTTTTAATATAAAACAATTTCATTTAATTTCATCAAATAGTTTTTTTGTTTTCTCCACGGCTAAAAACATTCAACGGCAGGACTTCGTAAAGTCTGTCGCAGTTTCAAAAAAACTCCTCCCTTTTAAAAAACAAAAACAAACAAACAAAAAAGCAACACTCATTTTTAATATCAGCAATACTAGCGGCCGGTGAACGAAACCACCTCCCACTTTCCCTCTCATAGATTTCACCACTCCTACTCCCTCTGTTTTCGTTACGTACGCGAGAAAGCCGGTTGTACCCCCTTCCTTTCTCAAATCGCCCTTTTATTATTCTGTACTTTCAACTAACAATTTCATTTAAAAGATGATATATCAAAATTTGAATTTAACTATAATAAGTATTATGGTACCTGTTCAGTGCATATTTAACTCCTCCCTTTTAAAAAACAAAAACAAACAAACAAAAAAACAACACTCATTATTAATATCAGCAATACTAGCGTCCGTGAACGAAACCACCTCCCACTTTCCCTCTCATACATTTCACCACTCCTACTCCCTCTGTTTTCGTTACGTACGCGAGAAAGCCTGCTGTTCCCCCTTCCTTCCTCAAATCGCCCTTTTATTATTCTGTACTTTCAACTAACAATTTCATTTAAAAGATGATATATCAAAATTTGAATTTAACTATAATAAGTATTATGGTACCTGTTCAGTGCATGTTTACCTATAAGTATGGCCAACCACTTATAATTCAGTAACTGTAATTTAAAAAAAAAACAATTATAATAAACAGAACGACTCATAGAAATCTATCTATATTCTTTTTTCATTTTAATATACTTTCATAGAAATGCTTCTGTTATGTAAAAAAACCTATTTTCTTTATGCCACAAGTGTCACGCTCATACATGCATTCCATAGCTAATATAACAAACTGACCCAACGGGTCACGGGTGGTCTAGTATATATATAAAATCAAGTGTCGAATAATATATATATATATATATATATATATATAGAATAAAATACGAAACTAAAAGTATACTTTTAGTAGATAGAACCTATAGTGAAGTGGTTTAAGCTCAATATATGAGATAGAGCAATTGTAAAGATAGATGAAAGAAGAGGGATAAACATGTACGAATGACAAATCTATTTCAACTTCGATTGTTCAATACAAGGTATACTCGATAATAAAATCATGTTTATTATTCTTTCCTTAAGTCAAGGCTTTTCAAAGATCAAAATCTTATCATCAGAGGAATTATATAGATAGATAAGTTGGCAGTGGAAAAGCCAAAATTCAAAATTTGAAAAAATATTAAGTAATGGAGAGTGAAAAAAAGTTTGTGTAAAAAAGATATGGGGTCTGTCCAGTTGGTAATTGTCCGTTGATGAGGTGTCCAATGAAAGGAGATTTAGATGGAAAAGAAGGGTTTTCGTGAAGGCAGCATGGAAAAGCGTTCAAGAATGAAGTAACTCCAATAGTGAGATGTTGAGTTCAAATCGTAGGTAGAGCGCACTTAATCGGAATTAATTATGAGTAATCGGGCCATTTTAAAAATTACTTCCGTGGACCGAAGTAGGAATTGAAGTTGAACTGTGTACAGTTGACGTTGGCAGTGAAATATTTAAGCAATTCTAAGAAAGACGAAATCCTTTAGTTAAAAACGAGGCCAAATGAGGAAGCGGTTGGAAAGGGATAAAATAAAGCATTAAGGTAAGAGGGTTAGTTGAATGAGCTATGGATGATGCTGGAAAGGGTTAGGGTGGGGGGGAGGGGTTCTTATGAAAAGTTTATTGCTGGTAGGCACTAAGGCCGATGCGAGTAGGGATGGGCCACAGGTGAAGTTTAGCTCATTGAGTGTATATAGTATTTGAAAAAAATATATATATGTATGTATGTATGTATGTATAACACAAATGTTACTTCTGTCCTGTGTATGGCATAAAGCTGTATCCAATGGAGAGGCGTAAATGTAAAAATATGGAGAGGAGCAAATGTAAAAATATGAAGAAAAGAAAAAAAAGAAAAAAGGAAAAGAAATGGAAAAAAAGAAAAAAGAAAAGAAAAAAAAGAAAAAAAGAAAAGAAAAGAAAAAAGAAAAGAAAAAAAGAAGAAAAAAGAAAAGAAAAAAAAAGGAAAAGAAAAAAAAGGAAAAGAAAAAAAAGGAAAAGAAAAAAAAGAAAAGAAAAAAGGAAAGAAAAAAAAGGAAAGAAAAAAAAAGAAAAGAAAAAAAGAAAAGAATCAAAAAAGAAAAGAAAAAAAAGGATACTGTATAACAGTTGTTTTGCAGTTCGTCACAGTTTGAAGCAATTGTTTTTCCTCCTCCGTGTCACTTGATTCCAGACGAGGTATTTTCGGTGGTTGCACGTCGTCCAGTGTCAGCGACTGTTTCTTGTTCTGCGGGCGTAGCTTTGAGCGCATCTTTGTGCCGGATTTGCCACCGTTTGACTGGACAACGTTCGACCCGTAAAAAATCAGGCTATAATCACGTGCTCCATCTGACGGTCTTCTATTTTCCCCACGTGTCCTGCACGAGTAAAGAGTCA
>OY744518.1:213269564-213272064 GCA_963556195.1 Sepiola atlantica
TATTGTAAGACTTCCTCAGGATGATAATTGTAAGAAGTCTTACAATGAGGAAGTCTTACAATAAAGACGAAACGTTGATGAATATATAAAAAAATATCTCTTGTTTTTTTCCTTTTTCATTTCCCATTACGTCGGATTACTCTCATCCTTCCTTTCTCATATATATATATATATATATATATATATATATATATATATATATATATATATATATATATATATATATATATATTAAAATTGAAAACATGAGCCTTTATTAATGCAAAATTAATTAATTTTTATTTTTAATTTTAATCTTATTAATTTTGGAATAATATTCCATCATCAGAGTTGACCAGTATTGTGTCATTTTTTCAACTCTGATGATGGAATATTATTCCGAAAGTAATAAGATTAAAATTAAAAAAAAAAAATTAATCTTGCATTGATAAAGGCTTATATTTTCAATTTTAATAATTCTGATCCACCAATGCTTTTCAATGAACGACCTATATATATATATATATATATATATATATATATATATATATATATATATATATTATTTTATTCGAATTTATTTCTAACAGTATATTATGTATTTTTGTTGATTCAAATGTTTTCATGGGTATGAACAGACGATTTATTTAGTTTGCGGAGCTTGGGATAAACAAAGAATATCACAAAGTGAAAAATGAGACTCATACAGGATTCGAACCTGTGTCTTAGAAGAGAGACCACCTAACACTGTCGTCAGGCCACTTGACTAACAAGCCAGTACGTCTAGATAGAGCCGAAATTGTACAAATAACTCCACCGCCAAGCTCTGCGGTAAATCTTTGTTTACGTTTTTATTAGCGATGTAACCATATCTCGTTGCTGCATCACGCGAGCAAAATACGGTGGTTATATGTTTTTAAATATTGGAATTTATTTCCGACACTATGACATTTATTATGCTGCTTTCGTTTTTGTTGATGCCAATTTTTTTGATGGGTAATATCACCAAACCTGGTGCTACCAGATCAGGCTATCTGAAGATGTTGGCTTTCTGACCCAAAATGCACCAAACATTGATGTTTTATTGTTCAACCACCGATTGCCATGGCAAATAACACCCTACCTGAGAGTCCAACGTTCAAACTCCTCGACCTAACATTCACAGGTAACATGAATTGGAATAAATACATAGAAGACATTGCCAAGACTACTGCAAAGAATATGGCTCCCTCTACCTTGCTAGTAAACTTCTCACACCTGACATTATCCTATATCTCTACAAAGCCACCATCTTCCCATGCATGAAATATTGTTGCCACATCTGAGCTGGTGCATCATCCACTAGTCTCTCCCTCTTAGAAAGGTTAAAAAAAGAGTTGCTAATCTAATAGGTCCCTCACTGTCAACCAAGCTCCAGCCCCTGTCCCATCGCCGCAATGTTGCAACCTTGTGATTGTTTTACAAATACTTCAATGGGTTGTGCTCCGATGAACTTGCTGCTCTGGTTCCCCCTCGACGTAAATTCACTAGACCAACTCAAAAATCAGCTAAATCTCATCCATTCACTGTGGAAGTCCCCAGATGCCGGAGAGCCTTCTACTCCAATAGCTTCTTTCCTCGTCGTGCTACCGGCCTCTTGAACTCTCTCCCTGCTCCCTGTTTCCCCCGAATGTACCGACATGCAGAAATTTAAAACTAATGTAAACAGACATCTCTCTGCACAGCTCCCAACAAAAAAAAAACCGTTATTGTTGGTATGAAGGTAGAAGCGTTCATGTCACGATCCTTGGCAAGTAATAATTACTATTACTTGAACCGAACATTTTGAACCGAACATTTGAACCGAACATTTGAACCGAACATCTTGAAGCAAGCAAAAAGACGAATCAAAAAGACGAATCAAAAAGACAAGCGATGTCCATAAGCTCAACAGATTTGATCCTTGTTAAAAGCAAAGATATTAAATTGATGCTTAACGTTCTTCTCATTTCTCTTTTGTTTTGTCTTCAGTATAATGACCTTGGACATTACTAAGCCAACACGCGTACATAGTCAAGTACAACAAAACTGTCACAACTCACGTGATGTCTTATTGTCCGTGGTGTCGACACAGGTGATTGTCGTCAAGCGAGACTGGCTTCGATTGGTTAACTTCTTCGCCGGAACTATTGATTATGAGGGGAAAGAAAAGAAGAAAAGTACGTAATAAAATAAATAAACAAACAAATAAATGCAATAACGACCATCAAAATTATTCATTTTTATTACGAGCATAGATAATCATCAATAATAATAAAAAATGGTAAACTGCACCATAAGTGAATGCAGTAAACTTACCCAAAAGAAATATAAAAACTGGATCGGGAAGGTGATTCACTGAGAACTGTGCAAACGACTGCGCTTTGAACATGCAGACTAATGGTACGAGCACAAGCCGAAGCAAGTATTCTCCACTGTATAATAAAGACCAATGTGTGTTTATTTCTATATATATATATATATATATAAATATATATCTGTC
>OY744518.1:213277064-213322064 GCA_963556195.1 Sepiola atlantica
AAACAATACATCCCGCATTTAGCCTGATGAATTCCTTCGGAAATGAAACATGAACGTAGCTTACTTGCCATAGATATATTTTCATACTACTACACACACACACATATATATATATATATATATATATATATATATATATATATATATATATATATATATGTGTGTATCGAGGCAGCATTTTTTCTTTAAGACACGTATGCTTATAATACCTAATAAACATAGTTAAATTTTCCCGCTATAATTAATTATAAATCTCACTCCAGGTCTTTACCTGTTTGTCATTATTCCACTGACGATGGACCCAGACGGGTCAGAAAGTACTCTGGACCAACATGTACACTATGGCAGTTTCATCAGCCAATTTCCTTCCGAGATTAAGATTTTAATCCGGAAAATTGAAGGGATCAACACTAAAATAACCAGACAAAAATTGTCGGTTATTTTTAATAATATATATATATATATATATATATATATATATATATATCGTTTAACATTGAAAGCTAAGAAAAATAAAATTTCGAGACGCGTCATGTCTGAAGCCTTTTCCGTTCCCCAGCAACAGATCTGCATAATTTGTAAACAAAACGCAGATTAAGTTCTGTTCGCACGCTAAGTACTCACACTTTACGCCGTCGGTTGCGGAGGAATAAGCATGAGACCGAAAATAGTTCGAAATCGGATACATTTTAAAATGGCGAACCATCTTTCTTTTTTTTTGTTTTAATAAGACCCTGCGTTAAATATATATATATTTTTATGTCTGTCACTGTCAAGTATCCATTGTTTACTGTTGCCATGTGCATTGCTTATTGTCACAGAGATATTTGAGACACGCTTTCCGTTCAGGACATGTAATCGATGCACCCGTAAATATTGCTGTGACAATTTAAAATCTCGTTATGGTAACTCGCCTTTCAGAACAGTTACTCTACGATGATTAATAAGAAATTCACAGTTTTTATAAGAAAGTGGTGTAGTTTGCTTGAAGCACTGTGTGCGTTGTATAAAATAACGTATTTTATTGAAGGCTAATACAATACGTGGTAAACAGTGAATATAAATATATAAATATGCAATTATATAGATAGAAAAAAATAATAATAATATATTTTGATTAGCTGAATTACTATTCTAATCTAATAATAATAATATATTTTGATTAGCTGAATTACTATTCTAATCTAATAATAATAATATATTTTGATTAGCTGAATTACTATTCTAATCTAATAATAATAATATATTTTGATTAGCTGAATTACTATTCTAATCTAATAATAATAATATATTTTGATTAGCTGAATTACTATTCTAATCTTGGGTCTTATTCTCACAACTTTTCGGCCGATGTAACCTCCGACCTTCTTCAGATGCGTCTTGTCGAACTCAGGAATTTGTACGGAATTTCAAACTTAACCGTTTATTTAATCAACTAGGGTAGATTGTTCTCGTTCCATCAGCCATGACCGGGTAGAAGTCTTAAGTAATTTTTATAATATTCTTAGTATCAACCTGTACCGCGAATTGAACCTTCAACCTCCAGAAGATTAGCGCTTTATCTGTTATGCCATGGATAATTTCCGTACAGATTCCTGAGTTCGACATGAAGATTCACAAATTCGACAAGACGCACCTGAAGAAGGTCGGAGGTTACATCGGCCGAAACGTTGTGAGAATAACATCCCGATGAGTTTACAGTAATATGCATAATCCAGATAATCAAAATTATTCATCGTTATCTCAAAATTTCTGAAAAAAAATAAGTAAACATTAAAGATGATAGTGCGTTACCTTTAGTATATTTTTATTCGTTTTTTATTTGTTTTCTGAAGTGACTGTGTTCGGTAACTTTGAATATGTGAATGTGAGTTAACAAATAAAAATATGAGAAAAAATTTGATTGAGGAAAATTAGAATGAATTATTTATTTACTTTTTACAATTGGAAGAAGAGGACTTACTAATTGATTGACATTCATAGTGGGAGCTGATAACGATAATGTCTTTAGAAAACGTCTGTCTCTTGTTGGTAGCCAAGGGGACATAACTCTCCAAAATCGAATGCAAAGGGGAGCAACCCTGACAAGCTTATCTCCCGTTAATATGTCCATTCTGAATATCTTATTATTATCTAGCTAGGAAATGTTTGTAGCTAATATTTTCATATTCATATACTTTCGTCTTAATATTTCGGCAAATAATATCCCTTTTTCCAAAAAAAAAGCATAGAATCACTCGCTTGTAGTTTTACGAATAAGCCGGAGGTCGTAGAAATTCTTCTTCATATTAATGACAATACGATAATACTAATTTTACATTTTGTTATATATTGAATGTCGAGCATATCAACAACTTTTAAATCATGATTGTCTGTCGTGCGGCTGTACATACAATTGTTTAAAACAAACTGTCTAGCGGGGTTAAAAAGGTCAGATTAGCAAAACTTAAGAATGGAAGAAAGAAAAAAGAAACCGGATGAGGAATAGTATAATCAGGGATAAATCAGTTCATGACTGGGAGTGAGACAAAACATTATGAAGATGGGATTTTAAATTAGAATAAGTAAGCGTCTCTCGTTCTTTCTACCCTGCTTACTTTATATCCATTATGTTGAACCCAAATAAAGAACCAACTGTCTAATAACGAATCATCTTGGAGTTAGCGTTATTCATTTGAAAGTACGGTTACATTTTATTCAGCCAGAAAAAAGCTGTCTTTAAATGATTTTAATATTTCAGCTTCTACAGCAGTTCAGCCTCACAGTGGTTCCAGAACTTCCAGATGTAACAGGTATCATCAAGAACAGATATCTTCGACTGACCATGATGATACTCAGTATATCACATTTTGAGCAACGCATATTTTAAACTGAGTGGTCCTAGGTATGACCTTAAAAGACATCCAGTGGCGAGGCCTCCATTTGGGAGCTGTGGGGAATGTGGAGTTACCCCTTAGTTGCCATTGCTCCCAGGTCCACTCTAGCCCGGAGTGGTAGTACCTATCTATGGGTCAAATAGAACCTACTGGCGCTACCAAATCAGGCTGTCTGAAGTTATTGACTTCCTGACTCAAAATGCACCAAACATTGATGTTTTATTGTTTTTTTTATTTTTCTTTGCAAAACTCAATCATGTTCTGCAAAATCCAAAACAAACAAAAACAATTTCCCTCCCTCTCTCCCCTTCTTTCCTCTCCCCTCTTCCCCCCCCCCCTTTCACTCAACCAAATACCATCATAAAAACCTTCACCAAAATGACCGGATTCGGCATTAAATAACCCGAAAAGGGTTGATATGTCATAAAACAAAACAACCATTAAACTGGGTTCTTTGTATTATTTGAATTATTTGGACTACTATTCTCATATTGGTTCTTATTTTCATAACGTTTCGGCCGATGTAACCACCCACCAAGACGAGAATAGTTTTCTGAATAATCGAAATAATCCAAATTATCAATCTTCCTCTTAAAAATTTCGAAACAAGTGGGTCCTTATTTACAACTAGCAGGGCTCCCCCGCCAGTATCCCATATCTCTATAGAGCCATCATCCGCCCATGCATGGAGCATTGTTGCCACATCTGGGCTGGTGCTCTAACCACTAGTCTCTCCCTCTTGGACAGAGTACAAGACTTTACGTCTTGGGTGGTCCTACCAGAGGTTTGCGCCTCCGACGGCATTGCCCTCAGGGTCGCCGGAGCATGCAAACTCGATCACGACCTCAAGATGCAAATTATGACTACTATTCTCATCTTGGTTGTTATTTTCAGAGCTTGGAGGTTATATCGGCCGAAACGTTGTGAAAATAACAACCAAGATGGGACTAGTAGTCTGAATAATCTAAATTATACACAATGGATACATAAGTATTGTATTCAAAATTAAATAATCTGAAAAGGGTTGATATGCCGTAAAAAAACGAATGAACTCAAAGACTCAATACTTACGAAGATGCAGAGGTGTCTTGTTTGTATCTATCAAATGAAATGAAAAATTTTTTTATTAGCACAAAAAGAAATCCCGGAAGATCTAAAATAACATCATTAAACTTACAAACAGTTTTTCAATTTTATTTTATATTTATTTACTTTTTTTATTTATTTTTTATATATTTTTAATTTTATTTTTATATATTTTTTATTTATTTATTTATTTTTTATTTATTTTTTATATATTTTTAATTTTATTTTTATATATTTTTTATCTATTTTTATATATTTTTTATTTTATTTTTATTTTATTTTTTATTTATTTATTTATTTTTTATTTATTTTTTATATATTTTTAATTTTATTTTTATATATTTTTTATTTATTTATTTATTTATTTTTTATATATTTTTAATTTTATTTTTATATATTTTTTATTTATTTATTAAAAAAATTTTTTTTTATATATTTTTTATTTTATTTTTATATATTTTTTATTTATTTATTTTTTATATATTTTTTATTTTATTTTAATTTTATTTTTTATTTATTTATTTTTTATTTATTTTTTATATATTTTTTATTTTATTTTTATATATTTTTTATTTATTTATTTTTTATTTATTTTTTAATATATTTTTCATTTTATTTTTATATATTTTTTATTTATTTATTTATTTTTTTTAATATATTTTTTATTTTATTTTTATATATTTTTTATTTTTTTTATTTTTTTTAAATTTATTTTTTATATATTTTTTATTTCATTTTTATATATTTTTTGTTTATTTATTTATTTTTCACTAATGAATCATCATGTATCAATGTCAGAGGTCACTCGCGGATAAGGGTTAATAAGAGGGATGGAATGTCAGCTGAATGATGAAAAATATTATGAGAGGATTGAAAATGATGAATGGAATAAACGATTTATGACAAATATTTGTTGACATTGGATTTGAAGACGACCATGTTGTAGCCTGCAGGGAGGCAGTTCCGTGGAATGTGTTCCACAGATGGGAAGTTTTTGGAAAGAAGCTTTGTTCATGGAAATTCTGAGTGATACTAGGCACATGGAAGAAGAAAAGAAAAGTCATTTTCAGTTGTGGTAATAAGTTCTTGCTGTGAATGTCTTACATTTAAAGTTAAACTTATCTGCGATACTGATCCCCACTCTAAATCATGAAATGATTTTTTTGTATAAATAATTTTACCCCCAAGTTTCAACCTGTTTATAATTGTTCAGAAAAAGTAACGAAGATCCTCCCCTCAACTGCACGCGCACGCACCCCCCCACACACACACACATACACATCTCCCTTTTTAAAAGAATATTTGGTTATAAGTCCACATTACCACCCGATGGCTCTAAAGGGGTGATCATTTTAAGTTAAATTTATTTGCAATATTAATTCTCACTCTAAATTCTAGAATATTTTGTTTGTATTATTATATTTTATTGCCAATAACATGGTACAACGATAAAAATGAAAATTGGTTGTCAAGGCAAGTTTTATTTATCAGCTGTCACATATATCGATTTTACAAATATAAGATTTATTTTTGTTAGTTTTAATTGTTAACCCCATCCCCAAAAGATATCCTTTTATTTTTTTACAAGCTAGAAATTTGAAAATACCCATTTCTTTACTCCCATCACCATCCCTAAATTCGGTAAATCAAAAGTGACTGACATGGCTGAAATCTGAGAGTTTTTTTTTACCATAGACATGTGATGTTCTCATGTTCCCAAATCTGGAGTCGAAAGAAAAACTTTTGTTCGTACCTATCTGCTAAGACTCATTCTGAAGTCTGTCAAAGAAACGTTTCAGCCTATCCAAAATTCTGTTATAACTTTTCGCAAAAGGAAAAGAAAAGACAGAAATAGGAATATTCATGGTCACATGATACGATGCCGAAAATAGAAAACAATAACAACAACAAAAAAAAAACGTTTACTTTTCTCATATACGATTCTTGGTCAAAAAGTTTTCAGTTTTCACCTTGTTCTCACCAGAATTTAAATAAGCCTTTCAAAGAAGATGTCAACGATCGTATTTTGAAGATTCTGATTTTAATCAAGAGAAAACGTTCGTCTTGAAACCCTTTTAATTCTAGGAAACCTCACGACACACACACACAAACACGCACGCATATATATATATATATATATATATATATATATAACTTCCCTGAGGAGGAGCTTGTAAGCTCTGAAACAATTGTCGGATACGCCAACTATGTTTATTTTAATATATATATATATATATATGATAATTTTATTTACACAGACATGTACAAAATCTGCGACACTGGCATGTCGATGTTATCGATCAACAGTTACTATAAACTGAGATCTCATCAGGCAGAGTTAGAATCCGATCTTAACCTCAGATCATATTTGGAGAGAACCATATATAAAGCTCTATTTTGATATTGAGCACTTTTTATAAACCCGGTTAAAATTCTCTGGATTACCACCCTGTGGATATTTTTTACCTGGATTATTACCATTATATATATATATATATATATATATATATATATATATATATATATATATATATATGAGGAATAAAAGAAACAATGTTTCAGACAAAATGTAAAATAAAAATGGAATAAAGGATAAGCAAATCAACAACTAGCAAAAATAAACTCAAAAACACATATTGAATAGTTCTACCAAAATATTTCAATTGTTAAGACAATCGTTATCAGTTGGCAGCAGAATTTTTTTTAATTTGTACAAAGAACGCAATTTTGAAAAAAATATAGTCACGTGTAATAAACAGTAGAAAGGGAAAAAGAAAGAAAGAAATGTTAAAAAAGAAGAAGAAAAAAAAAAGAAATAATATATAATGTAGAAAAAAAAATTAGTTTTTTTACCCTAAACTGGCGCAGATTTCGTCAGGGTGGGTGGGGGGTCTGTTTGCCAGTCACTAACTAAAGGGAAGTAACTTTGTTTTTTTTTTCATGGAGGAATCTACATATGGGAGAGTTGTATGTGTGTGTGTATGTTCAGAGAGAGAAATGGGCTAGGCGGAGAAGAATGAGGGAGGAGGGGGGATATAAAGGTTTTAATAAAGATATGTTACACTTTTGTACCGAAAAACGCCGGGTAGCCCGGTTAGTAATAAAACTCAATGCGTGTGTGTGTTTGTGTGTGTGTTTGTGTGCATAGTTGTGTGTGTGTTTGTGTGTGTGTCCCCTATAAAAAGAAAGGTTATAGAATCTACATAAAATCTAAAAGTGTATTCTCATGTAAAATTAACTGGGGAAGATAATAGAAGTGTTCCTGAATCTATGGAGCAGATTTCGTTAGAGGTTCGAGTTTTTCAGCCATAATTTGGAAAGAATACACTGTAATTTCAATGTATTGATTTACTCCTCTCCAGGAGTTAGGCACAAGGCCAGTTTTTATCTTACTCCCACAAGTAAGATGTGACCCAAGGTCGGGTCGGGAAAGTGGGGTTTAAAAATTGCCTGGGCAGCCCCGTCGGCATTCCCCGGTAGGGGCGCCTCAGGCAGTAAGCAATAAACTTACTCCTCCCCAAAGAGGGGAGGCAAAGCCTGGGAAGGTGGACCTCCCAGAACTGCACAAGACAGACCCATTGACTGGCGTAAATCAAGACCCGAAGAACAAGACAACACCAGTCTATGGGGTGCAGTATCCATCGGAACAGATACTACACTTTGATCTTAGCCAATGCAGTTTCAAAATTATTTTGCATTTCTTAAACTTCTCTTCAAACTAGGGGGGGGGAGAAAGACACTCAGAAATGTTTAAGCAGTGCTCTGGAGGCATCCTTAATTTTATTTGGGTTGTTTCAGTAGTGCTCTAAACAGCAACAATATATATATATATATATATATATATATATATATATATATAAATGAAGATATTGTTGTTGTTGCAACCTTGATGGCAACCATTTCAACAAGATAATTTAAACTTTTCATTTTCTTCCTGATTGAAGAAATATTAATTTCTCAGCGACTGACGCCCATCTCCTGCAAAAAAAGTACCCTTTGAATCGTTTTCATTCCTAGAGACTTTGTTTATTCCAAACCAAAACATTATTCTCCTTCGTGCCAACGTCTTGACATTTTTGATTTGCTTTATTCCACAATACTTTATTTAGCTGAAACCAGAACACTATCCCTTTTCCTCGTCAATATCTTGTTTATTATCACTTGTTCCTGTCAAGCCTGTTTTATTAATATTCCCATGAATAAATTATATATTTTATACACTCTTCTGTGTCATTGTTGTTTCTTCAGTGTGTTGTGTTTATTGATATGTTCTCTGAGACCAAAAAAGGAGTTTCGGAACGGATAACTACTTAAACAGTTTTTTTTTTTTTAGTATTTCCATTTGAATGTGGAAAATTAGTTGTTTGTGTCTGGCGATAACGTCTCCTTCTGTGACACGTCATAGTCGGTCCATAACACAGCTTAAATACTATTTGGTTGTGACTTTGAAAATCCGACAAGATATAGATATATATATATATATATGGGAAAATGAAAAAGGAAAACCAAAAAATGGATGTTTTTTATGTGTACATCAACGTTTCGTCTTTATTTATAAGACTTCATCAGGATGATAAAATAGAGAAAAAATGTCATGCAAGTGCAGATACATGTAGGGTAGACATATTGGGAAAATAGAATGAAATAGTGGCCAACTGCTGGGTGGACGTCCGTATTTGTTGGAGAAATAGAAATGAATCAACAAATACGGACGTCCACCCAGCAGTTGGCCACTATTTCATTCTATTTTTCCCAATATGTCTACCCTACATGTATCTGCACTTGCATGACATTTTTTCTCTATTTTATCATCCTGATGAAGTCTTATAAATAAAGACGAAACGTTGATGTACACATAAAAAACATCCATTTTTTGGTTTTCCTTTTTCATTTTCCCATCACGTCGGATTACTTTCATCCTTCTCTTCCCATATATATATATATATATACATATATATATATATACATATATATACACATATATATATATATATATACATATATATATATATATATATATATATATATATATATATATATATATATATATATATATAGAGAGAGAGAGAGAGAGAGAGAGAGAGAGAGAGGAATTCTGTGTGTGTGCACGATATATCATAAAATGAAATGCTGTGAAAGACAAGATGTGTGAAAAAGACAAACGGAAAAAACAAATTTAAATACAGGAGAAAATCATCAAGAAACAAGAGAGTTTATCTGTTTCGTTAGGATCGTCTCTGAAGACGTTCGTTGATCCGAATAAAACCGGTAAAATCTCTTGTTTCTTGATTATTTTGTCCTGTATTTAAATTTGTTTTTTTTCCGTTTATCTTTCACACACACACACACACACACACACACACACACACACACACACAACCCCAACCAAGGTATGGGTGAAATAGTAGGATAGACTCTAAAGCCTTGGTAGATCTTGAGTTATTTTAATGTGAGATTCAATTGTTTTAATCTAAAGTTAATTTATTCTTCTTTTAAATCCAGATGTTTTAACTTGTCGTTCATTTGTTTCAATTTGAGAGTGAATCAGTATAGTGTTATGTTGCTAGGCCTTTTATAGAGATCGCCTTATATACACAGTCGGATCCCCGTCACTGTTATTATACAACTGGGAAAAGGTCCAGAGAAATCCGTTAATGGAAACAAGTGTAAGCTCAGTAAATCTTACAAGGACGGAACCGGTTTGGTCTTGTTTCATTAATTAAAAATCGTTGTCGTCTGCTTTTGTTCATTTCTTTCTTTCTTTCTTTCTTTCTTTCTTTCTTTGTTCCTTTCTTTCTTTCTTTTTCACTGTGTTCTTGTTCGGATAGGTAGGAGAAAAGGGAAGGGAAACCATTTTATGGTTATTTAAATGTCTTAACTTTGTGCGGCGAAGCTAATTACCCCACATCTGCAGGTGGTTATGTTTCAAGTGACATTACATCTAAAATGTCACACAGATCTGTTTTTTTAATTTTTATCTAGCCTTCGAGCTAGGATCTGTTCTGTCAGGGAACGATTCTCCCAGGTATTATCTCCTCCTTCGGGAGGCGGTGAAGGGGTTGTTGTCTTTCGTGGTGAACGTGTACGAGTATGGTACCCGAAATCTTCGTCTGCAAGACGGGGATGACGTGATATTAGTAGCACCGTTTTTATGTCCCTTACAAAAAAAAAAAGGACTGGGCCGTAGGGAAACATAGCTTAATGTCAGAGAAGCGGTATCCCCCCCCCTACCCCTACCCACTCCCTCCAAAAAAAACACATATGTTGCAATTTTCGTTTCAAAAACTTTGTTTATTTTCTATTTTTTGTAAATACAAAAAAAGATTTTTTCTATTCTTGTAAATATATTTATTCAATTTTCACACTCAAAAGGGGGAGGGGGGAATCACATTTGTAACATTTTTCATTTCAAAAAACTTTCTGTTTATTTTCTTTAATAAATTAATTGTTTTTTGACAAATAACTTGTCTGTTTGTATTTCAACGATTTCAATTTTTAAAAAAACGAACCGCCCGGTATGTTTTTAGTCGGGACATAAAAACGCTGCTACTAATATCACGTGATCTCTGCCTTGCGAACGAAGATTTCGGGTACCATACTCGTACACATTCACCATGCCGACAGAACGGGCGAAGCTATTATTGCAGCTGGACCGGAGTGCCTCTTTTTGAGGAAACTGGATTCTCACTATCAACTGACCTTATGTCTCATCTGTTGCAGTCATAAATAAAGACTTATTTTCTGTATCGGAGTAATGTCCCTGTTAAGCAATGTGGTTACACACGGACCAATCATCTTGCAGGGCGCATGGATTCCTTCTTTGGGAATCACGGTCGGGCAGCAGAGAGACTCCCGTAAGCAACGAGGAAACACGTCTACAATATCTCTCATGTCCCTGTCCACCGATAACGACACGGACTGACGACCTGGGCGGTCCAAGTTCGAATCCAGTCGGTTCCACAGTATCACTTTCACTTGGGGATGTTTATAAAATACAAACAAAAATGATTCTGACTGCTTAAGACAAAGATCCATGTGCTGGACCCCCCCTCTTCTAATATGAAGACGACACGCTGGCTTGTCGTTCAGAGTTCGTGGGCTCTGAATAGTAAATTAACTTTATTTTTTATTAAAATTCTACTCGATAATTTTCCGTAATTTTTGGTGTACACTAATATTTTTCACTGATAAGTAAGTATATCCATAAGTTTTAGGTGGAACAGCCATATTTCACTTGAGTCTCAATAAAAAAAAATAAGCACCGATTATTATTTACTAAAATTCTACAACAAACAACCAACGAAAAGTAAAAGAGATCGAGAAGGATAACGAAATATTATTTTGACCAAAATACTACCACCACCACTACCACTACTACTACTACTACTACTACTACTACTACTACTACTACTACTACTACTACTACTACTACTACTACTACTCCCACCACCACCACCACCACCACCACTACTACTACTACTACTACTACTACTACTACCACCACCACCACCACCACCACTACTACTACTACTACTACTACTACCACTACCACTACTACTACTACTACTACTCCCCAATCACTACTACTACTACTACTACTACTACTACTACTACTACTACTACTACTACTACTACTACTACTACCACCACCACTACTACTACTACTACTACTACTACTACTACTACTACTACCAATACTACTGCTACTACCTCTACTACTACCACCACAACCACTACTACCACCACTTCTACTACTACTACCACTCCTAATACTACTACTACCCCCACTACCACTACTACTACTACCACCACCATTACTACTACTACTACCACTATCACCACAACCATTACTACTACTACTACCACTACCACTACCACCACAACCATTACTACTACGACTACCACCACCACTACTACTACTACCACTACTACTACCACCACAACCACTACCACTACTACTACTACTACTACTACAGATAATAAAAATAACAACAATACTAATAACTTTATTGTACTACGATTTCTTTCCAGACGTTGTACAACTTTATATTTCTTTTCAATTTACCCGATTTGATTTCGACTTTCGCAAAATGTTGCACAGACTACAAAGTCAGGGTCCGTTTCACAATACGCGTATAATATCGGAGGGAACACTCCTTATTGGTTATTTGTTGTTTTTTTCTTGGTGTTCTTTTATTTTACTTAACAACATACATATCATACGAAATAAATACATAGAAGATAATGCCAAGTCTGCTGCAAAGAAGGTAACCTCCCTGTACCGGGCTAGAAAACTTATCACACCTGCCAGTATCCCATATCTCTACAAAGCCACCATTCGCCGATGCATGGAGTAGTGTTGTCATATCTTGGCTGGTGCACCAACCACTAGTCTCTCCTTCTAAGACAGGGTCCAAAAAAGAGCCTCTAACCTAATAGGTCCCATACTGTCTGCTAAATTTCAGCCCCTGTCCCATCGCCACAATTTTGCATCTATATACTTGTTTTACAAATACTTCAACGGAATGTCCTCCGACGAACTTGCTGCACTTGTGTCCCTTCAATATAGATACACCCGAAAAACCCGAGAATCAGCAAAATCACACCTCTTCACTGTAGAAGTCACCAGATGCCGGAGGACTTTCTGCTCTAATAGTTTCTTTCGTCGAACCATCTGCCTTTGGAATTCCATTCCTGCTCCTTGTTTTCTCGACTGTACCAACATTCAGAAATTTAAATGTAATGTGAACAATCATCTCGCTACACAACTCCCCACTAAGAATGTCCCTATAAATCTGGCCCCTAATTCACAATAACCCCTTATGTCTCAGCGGCCGTGTACCTTGTTTGAGGTAAATTGAAGTTAAAAACTGGCCAGTGAGGGTTGAGGACATGAGTTGCATGGAGAGAAATTATATGAGAATGATACAATGGATTTGTAATGTGAGTCTTAAAGACAGGCTTAGATCGGATGACCTCAGAGGATGATTAAATCTAGACAGTATAGGGAGGAGATGTGTGCAGAAGAGAACACTTTATTGGTTTGGTTATATTGAAAGAATGGATGAGAGTTCTTGGGTTAGGAGATGTAGAACAGTTGAGGTAGTAATGTCAGTTGGCAGGGAAAGGTTAAAGAAAACACGGGAAGAAATGATAAGGATGGATTTGAGAGAGAGAGGGATAAATAAAGACTTGGTCAGAGATAGGTTAGTTTGGAAGTTAATTTCTAAAAGTATCCAACACATGTAAAACGATGATGATGATGATGATGATGATGATGATGACGACGATGATGACGATGACGATGGTGATGGTGATGGTGGTGATGATGATGATGATGATGACGACGACGATGATGATGACGATAATGATGACGACGATGATGATGATGATGATGATGATGATGATGATGATGACGATTACGACGACGACGATTATGATGATGGTGATGATGATGATGGTGATGATGACGACGACGATGATGATGGTAATGATGATGATGACGACGACGACGACAATGATGATGATGATGATGATGATGACGACGATGATGATGATGACGACGACGACGACGATGATGATGACAACGATGATGATGACGATAATTATGACGATGACGACGCTGATGACGACGACGACGATGATGACAACGATGATGATGATGATAACGACGACGATGATGATGATGATGATGATGATGATGATGACGATGACGATGACGATGATGATGACAACGATGATGATGATAATGATGACGATGACGACGACGATGATGATAATGATGACGATTATGATGATGATGACGACGATGATGATGATGATGATGATGATGATGTTGATAACGATGACGATAACGATGATGATGACAACGATGATGATGACGATAATGATGACGATGACGACGACGATGATGATGATGATGATGATGATGATGATGATGATGATGATGATGATGATGACGATGACGATGACGATGACGATGACAACGATGATGATGATAATGATGACGATGATGACGACGATGATGATAATGATGACGATTATGATGATGATGACGACGATGATGATGATGATGATGATGTTGATAACGATGACGATAACGATGACGATGATGATGACAACGATGATGATGACGATAATGATGACGATGACGACGATGATGATGATGATGATGGTGATGGTGATGATGATGATGATGATGATGATGATGATGATGATGATGATGATGATGATGATGATATTAAGTTTTCCTTAGAGAATAAACAAATAAAAAATAATAGAACAGTTGAGGTCAGTTGTCAGGGGTAGGCCATGAAAAACATGGGAAGAAGTGAGAAAGGAGCGGAGATAAATAAAGGCCTCAGCAGAGATAGGCCAGTTCAGAAGTCAATTTGTAAAAGCTGTCCGGCATGTAAAACAGATGTTAAATCGATGATGATGATGATGATGATGATGATGATGATGATGATGATGATGATGACATTAAGTTTTCCTTACAGAATAAACAAATAAAAACTAATAGAATTAATTGATGGGCGGGGGAGGGGGGTCATGTGTCCCTTTCAGAGTAAACAGGTCGGCCATTTTAAACAATTATTAGACACCCTTGAACAAGGTGATCGCCCCACCTCAATCCTATGAAATCCACCTTTCTCAGTCGTTTCTACTTTTTTATTTTGTATCTTTTTCTTTTGTCTACCCCACCAACTACTCAAACCATGTCTACTCGTTGGTATGATCTTAAACTACATCCAATGGGGAAAGTCTCAATTTGGGAGGTGTGGAGTTACCCCATAGAAATGTTTAGATGAGGATTGATAATTTGTATTATTTGGACTCAGTAGTCAATTTATTCTCACAACGTTTCAGCCGATGTAATCTCCGACCTTCTTCAGGTGAGGTGCATCTCATCGAACTCGGAAATCTTCGAGTTCAGCATGAAAAGTCGGCAAGGACCTGTGGTGCAACGGATAAAAGTGCTAAGTAATAATCAGTTCTAAGTGACAGTCTTCTGAAGGTTGAAGGTTCAATCCTCAGTGCGGGCGATACTAAGAATGCAATTATAAATTACGTAAGACTTCTAGCCGATCATGGCTGATGGAACGAGAGCAAGCTATCTCCGTGGATTAAATAAACGGTTCCATTCAGAATTCTGCACAGAATTTTGCACATATTTCTTTGTTCGACATAAAGATTTCCGAGTTAAATGAGACACACCTGAAGAAGGTCAGGGGTTACGTCAGCCGAAGCGTGAGAATAACAGTAGCCCGAATGATCCAAAATAATACAAATTACCAATTAGTTTTTATTACTTCCAGGTCCATTCTGACCAGGAGGAGTGGCAGTACCTGTCAGGCTCCCATCTATCGTTTGCAGACTTTTTATTTACAAACAAATTAATTTATCAATTTTTACGTTATTTTAATCGGCGGTACCGAAGACCTTTTAGCTCCAAACTCCATCTCATTAAGCCTTTCTTTTTTCAAAGTCAACTAAGCCTTGCGAAAATATCAAACGATATAATATTATATGCAATTACCGATAATCTGCGTAGCAATAACCCTAACCCTAACCTGATCCAAGCAACGGTGGATTGTTTATTCTAGTACAAGTGCGAGTACTTGAAAGGTAATCTCATTGTCATGATAACAATTAAAAGAAAAACTTGGGATAAGCACACCCGACAAGCAGTGGCGTACTGGGACTAGAATATTAGTTGCTAGGAGACCTGCAATTACAATGCTATCCTTTTCTTTTTAAAGCAGATACGTAAGATTTTCAAAATATACGAGGTCGGTTTGTAAAAGTAACAGCGTCAGATGTGTTGTGTGAGCTATGGTCACAACAATTTTTTTCTTTTTCGGGTCGTTCAGCTATCAACACTAAGCAACGAATAAAAATAAGATCGCCGTACTGAAACACCCTCCCTATTCAAATGATATTGCTCCGCGTGACTTTTTTATTTTCAGATATTTTTGTTTTCTTTTTCAGGTCGTTCAGCTATGAGCACTGAGAAACGAACGATGAACACTAAGCAACGAATAAAAAGAACAACACCATACTGAAACAACCTCCCTATTCACCTGATATTGCTCCATGTGACTATTTTATTTTCAGATCTATTTCTTTCTTTTTTAGGTCGTTTAGCTATGAGCATTGAGAAACGAACGATGAACACTAAGCAACGAATAAAAAGAACATTGCCATACTGAAACAACCTCCCTATTCACCTGATATTGCTCTGCATGACTATTTTATTTTCAGATCTATTCTTTTCTTTTTCAGGTTGTTCAGCTATAAGCACTGGAGAATGAACGATGAACAGCGAACAACAAATAAAAAGAACAACACCATACTGAAACAACCTCCCTATTCACCTGATATTGCCCCATGTGACTTTCTTTTTTTTTGCAATCTTTTTCTTTTCTTTTTCAGGTCGTTCAGCTATGAGCACTGAGGAACGAACGATGAAAACTGAGCAACGAATAAAAAGAACATTTCCGTACTGAAACAACCTCCCTATTCACCTGATATTGCTCCATGTGACTATTTTATGTTCAGATATTTTTGTTTTCTTTTTCAGGTCATTCAGCTATGAACACTGCGGAACAAACGATGAACACTGAGCAATAAATAAAAAAGAACATCGCCATACTGAAACAACCTCCCTATTCACCTGATATTTCCTTGTGTGACTTTTTTGTGACGAGTTTTTGAGTTTATTTTTGTTAGTTGTTGAATTGTTTATCCTTTATTCCATTTTTATTTATATATATATATATATATATATATATATATATATATATATATATATATATATATATATATATATAAGAAAAAAGGATACAATTTAAAAAAATGTTTTGAAAATTTATGCTCTCCCTTTCCTGTTCCACTACCTTCCACTACCTTCCCTGCTCCATGCACTGCTTATTTGTGTTCTGTTATTTTTTTCTCCCTTATTCCTTTTTCTTACTAAAATAGTTGCCCATATGGAAGACCATAATTAACTTACAATACTTTACATTTCTCCAGCTCTCCTGACCATTTTCCCAGTTTAATAATACCAGATAATCAGTGAAGTGACAACAGCATACATGTATACTTCCAATGTAATGAGATTTCCCGGGGTGATTGGAGAAGCAGGATAGTGAATAAGAATTATTATCTTAGGTCAGAGATGTTTATAGAGGTCACGTTTGAAATACGACTACGATTGTTTTGATAATTTCAAGATTGAGAGGTACATGAAAATATAAACGCTTATTGTTTGATTATTTGAGTTATTTTGGATTGAGGAAGAAAATTTTTTTTTCAGAATCACAGTCACCGATTGAGAGAAAATAGTTGAAAAACAACAGAGCCAGACTTGAGATTGAGGTTAGTTGACGTTCCACCTTTTGCTCCCTCCAGAGGGGGCTAGGGAGCTAAATGCATAAATTGTATTTTGTCGAAATGGTAAACCATTCGATTCTTTCATATTCTAGGATATAATGAGATAACCCAGCGTTATTGGAGAAGCGGAATAGTGAATAGGAATTATAATCTAGATTGTGAATAGATATGTCAGGAGTTATGCGTGGGCAGAAGTCGCATATGAAATACGACTGTGATTATTTTGATAATTTCAAGATTGAGAGGGACATGGAAATATAAACGTTTATTGTTTGTTGTTTGAGTTATGTTGGGGAAAAAGAATGTGTAAAGAAAAATAATAGTGAGAGAATGGGAGAAAATCAAGGTGAGCAGACGTTTCACCTTTTGCTCCCTCCGGGGGGGGGGCTGGGTAGCTCTGTATATGTAAGGCTTAGTGTACACAGGAGAATGTCGAAATTCCACAAGAATAAAATGTAAGCTATGAAAACCCTTTTCTTATTTCGACTCTTCCGTTTTTGCTGGAGGAGAAGACGTCTTTAAACATCTCTCGCATTTTAGGAAGAGAAAAAAAAACGGTCATAGCGCCACAAAAACCTTTTTCTTAAAATGCATGTTTTTTATCCGTTAGTATAGAAGCGTAAACGAACCATAATACTTGAAGTTGGCATTGAGTCGATATTTCAAGTCAGAAAAAAAAAATTCTAATCAATATCGGAAGATTTCAAATTGACTTCTAAATTATGAACGGTTACGAAGGCAGACGTTTTGTTGTATCAATTGATATTGGATAAAAAAATGTTGCAGGAGCTGACAATGGTGATCGATTTTACAAATATTTTGACAAAAGACAAAATAAATCAAATAAAGACGAAAGTGGGGGTTTATCTCTGCCACACGTGCCGAGCTGTTGAAAGATCAAACATCCGGTTTTGTTAGAGGTGGCGAGCCGTAAACAGGTGGGGTGAACGATAAGGTCTACCCGGCGAACGTGGACGTCTCTGGCGTTGGAAAGACTGCTCCTCAACAAAGATAAACTCATTAAATGGGAAGATCGCAAAATTTTAATTCAAGACAATCGAAATTGGAAGGTTTCAAAATGGCTTCTAAATTATGAACGGTCACAAAGGCAGACATTTTTTTTTTTGTATCAATTGATATTGGATGAAAATTCTCAAGTTATTATGTGTCAGACTTGAGATCGAGGTGAGCAGACGTTCCGCCTATGCTCCCTCCAGCATGGGCTGGGGAGCTGATGGTATATGTAAAGCTGAGTGTACCAAGAGAATGTCGACATTCTACTACAATAAATTGTAAGCCACGAAGAACTTTTGTTGTTTCACCTCTTTTATTTTTGCTGCAACAGCTTTTGCATTTTGGAACTAGTAAAAAAAAAAGGGGCATAACGTGACATCAATATCCTAGTCTTTTTCTCGCTGGCTTCTCGACCCTCGCTGCTTTTTTCTTTTTGATTTATATCTAATGCACTTGCGGACCCATGTTTTAGCGTAATTTATTTTATATTTCATGCTTATACCCATTGCCACAAATAATTGATCATTATTAGATTGTGCTATTGTTCAGAAGAGATGGGGGTGATAGATTATTTTCGCCCATAAAAGTCTCCCTTGCCCCACCCCTAACGCCCCCTCTCACATGCATGTTGGGATCCGCCACTCTATTATAAAGACCAATGTGTATTCATTTGTATATTTTTATATAAATAAATATAATATATCCATCCCATCACACAAAAGTTAGTGAGTCAAAAGCGTGCCTGTTTTTAGCCTTTGGGCGAAACCATTTCAAGAGGGGAAACAAATAACAAGGCATGCAACCCCTAACCGCTGTCTTACCCTAACCCTAACCCCCGCTGTCTGAAATGAATTCAGAAAGAAATCCTCCACTTTAAATAAAAAAATGAACGATGTTTTTTTAATTTCTTTAGGTCATCAGAAATGATAATAATAATTTAAATGTGAAAAATTAAATCAAATCTATGTGCAGAGATTATCTGATAATTTGAACTTGTCGTCCTATTTTTATTTCAATTTAAAATACCAATTATCCCCCTTGCTAATTTTTATTTTAAGTAATTTTTAAAAATAAATTGTAAGAAAGTACTTTAATATATTGCAAATAACATGGTACAACAATAACAAATTAATTTTGCTAGTTAGAAGCAAAATTTGATTTGCCATCTTAAATGCTATTTGAGTCTGACTTGGAAAATCCGACAATATAACTTTATATGTTAGATTAAATAATTAAATATGACCTGAAATAGCACATGCACTAAATATAGATATCCGGGTAAGTGTCTGGTGCAGGGACGCATACGGCATGTACGTGTCCACGATTGGCTTATTGGTCAGCAGTTCTATTATTAGAATTTGTTTTGCATCGATATTTAATCACTTATCATTCGAATGGATGTCGGTTGAGATTCATCACGAGAGGATAGAAAAAGTGACCTTAAAGAAAAGAAGCTGCCATATTTTTTTTTATTCGTCGGCCATCTTGGTCCACTTTTTTTTATCTATCACCGCTTTTAAAGGACATAAATTATTTGGTTATTTTCGGAGAGATATCAGCACAATCCCTGCTTTTTTTTTTTTACTGATGGAGTAATCACTTATAAAGGCCAAAAGCCACTCAAGAATAAAGGTTAATGAGACGGGTGGATTGTCAGCCGGGTAAACAGGATCTTACATATAGCACATGATATTCCCAAATGGTCTCCCATCAAAGTACTAACCAAGCCCAGCGTTACTTTAAAAATTTTTTTTTTAACATATTTCATCCCAAACAAGGCAGGCCGCCACTGTAGATGTAGGAGGTTACTGAGAATTAGGGTGTAGGTTTTGGGTGTCATCCTAAGTTGGGAGCTGTGTAGCGAGATGTCTGTTTACATTAGTTTTAAACCTCTGCATGTCGGTACAGTCAGTGGAAACAGGAAGCAGGGAGGGAGTTCCAGAGGCCGGCAGCACGAGGAAAGAAGCTACTGGAGTAGAAGGCTCTCCGGCATCTGGGGACCTTCACAGTGAATGGATGGGATTTAGATGATTGTCGAGTTGGCCGAGTGTATTTACGTCGAGGGGGCACCAGAGCAGTTAGTTAACTGATGATCTTACAGGAACCAGTGTGTCAACGTGATTATAGTCGTATAAGACATCTTTCTTTTTAAAAGAAAAGCATTGATAAAAAAAGTATCCTTTTCTCCGAACCAAAATATTTTCAATAAAACTTATGACACAACCAAAAAGAAAAACATGTTTTTTTTTTACTGTTTCGGAATTTTTGCTCTAACGATGGACAATTTGGATTATTCGGACTGCTATTCTCATCTTGGTTGCTATTTTCACAACGTTTCGGCCAATGTAACTTCCGGCATTCTTCAGATACATCTTTTCGCACTCCGGAATCTTTATGTCTACTCTAAATTCCATATAGATTACTGAGTTTGACATAAAGATGCACCCGTAGAAAAGATGCATCTAAATAAGTATTTTTTGAAAGAAACTAAAGTGAAATACATTATTTTATTGCCAAGAACATGGTAGAAGTAATAAAAAGACAAATTGGCTAGATAGAACCAAATGTTAATTTGTCAGATGCAATGCTATGTAGATCTAATGAAAATTATCCAACTGACTTTTCTTTATATATATGCACAACAAAAATGGGTACAATGAATTCCAACTGCTGGATCTGTCTGAAGTAATTCGCACTGCGTATTGAACCTGCAACCTCCAGAAGACCGTTACTTAGAACTAAGTATTACTCAATCATGAGTTCGACAGAAAGATTCCCGAGTTTGACGTATCTGAAGAAGGTCGGTGGTTACATCTGCCGAAACGTTGTGAGAATAGCAACCAAGATTAGAGAAGTAGTCCGAATAATCTAAATAGTACAAATTATTAATCTTCATCTAAAAAAAAAATTTATAACGTGTTTGAGCCCTGTCATCTAAAAAAAAATTTATAACGTGTTTGAGCCCTGTCATCTAAAAAAAAAATTTATAACGTGTTTGAGCCCTGTCATCTAAAAAAAAATTTATAACGTGTTTGAGCCCTGTCATCTAAAAAAAAATTTATAACGTGGTTGAGCCCTGTCATCTAAAAAAAAATTTATAACGTGTTTGAGCCCTGTCATCTAAAAAAAAAATTTATAACGTGTTTGAGCCCTGTCATCTAAAAAAAAATTTATAACGTGTTTGAGCCCTGTCATCTAAAAAAAAATTTATAACGTGGTTGAGCCCTGTCATCTAAAAAAAATTTATAACGTGTTTGAGCCCTGTCATCTAAAAAAAAATTTATAACGTGTTTGAGCCCTGTCATCTAAAAAAAAATTATAACGTGTTTGAGCCCTGTCATCTAAAAAAAAATTATAACGTGTTTGAGCCCTGTCATCTAAAAAAAAATTTATAACGTGTTTGAGCCCTGTCATCTAAAAAAAAAAATTTATAACGTGGTTGAGCCCTGTCATCTAAAAAAAAAATTTATAACGTGGTTGAGCCCCGTCATCTAAAAAAAAAATTTATAACGTGTTTGAGCCCTGTCAGACTCACAGCATCTACTGCACTAGAGATTATATTTCTGAATTTTTGAGATGAGGATTGATAATTTGCATAATTTTGGTTATTCAGACTACATTTCTCACCTTTTTTAGTGTTATCATCACAACCTTTTTGGCCGCTGTAACATCCGGCCTTCTTCAGGTGTATCTCTTTGAACTCGGGAATATTTCTGTCGAACCCGAGAATCCGGACGGAATTTCGAATGGAACCTTTATTTAATCGACGGGGATAGAACAGTAGTCCGAATAATCAAAATTATGAAACAGGCTTTATCCAGTTTATTCAGTTATAAGTTATCTCCTTTGAGAGAAAAACAATGCTATCATGTATAATCTTAGAAATATGCAAAGTCACGCTTTTAACAGGAAATGACGTCAGAGAGTGGCAGTAAGAAATTCACTCACACTACAACCATTTTTTTCTTTCTTTCTTTTTTCCCTCTCACTCCCACAGATAAGTTATTTAGGCCATAAATTATCTCCCTTTTATTATAAGAAGTGATGTCATGTGGTAAATAAGAAAGAATATTCTCCCTCTTTTTAACCATGACGTCATAACATTAGGGCGTATAAAACAGACGTCAGCTAATAAAATTCTCATGTGAACAACCATGTGCATTCTCTTAATTTCGGACTTAGGCCATTGTCTCAATTTATCATGCAAATATTTCAATCTCATCTAAATTTTATTTATTGCCCAATGCTGCATTTCTTAATGACATTCAAATTGTGTATAGACAGGGGCAAGGAGAAGCCTGAGGCAAATAAATAGCAACACTTGAGAAAGGGGTCATATCCCCAAAATATATTCCTGCATCCTTATAACCTTCTAATTAGCTACCTATATTCTAAACACAATGCTAGAATTAGAACAAGCTGACAGAGATTATAAAAATTCATTTTTTGTTATCGAACGTTGACGACACGAAGTCACGGAAATATACTCCTGCATTCTTATAACCTTCTAATTAGCTACCTATATTTTTAACACAATGATAGAATTAGAACACCTGAATTTATTTAGAATGTACAGCACACCGTTGGTGGCAATCCTAGAAGATCCATAAGATCGATTACAAAAAAAAGCACTGTGTATCAGAAGGAACCATCTGAAATGTTGTCCATAAAGACATCAGATGTTGTGTAATTAATAAAGGTCTGAAAGTCGATGAAACTAATAACCAAGCAATCGATAACTTTTGGAAGAAATTAATCACGTTCAATAACAAAAAATGAATAATCTCTGTCAGCTCGTTGAAACTCCTGAAGAACTAAATCATCTTTTGAAACGGAAACATGGTGTAAAATATACCCCACCCTCTGGTGTAAAATGTACCCCACCCTCTGGTGTAAAATGTACCCCACCCTCTGGTGTAAAATATACCCCACCCTCTGGTGTAAAATGTACCCCACCCTCTGGTGTAAAATGTACCCCACCCTCTGGTGTAAAATATACCCCACCCTCTGGTGTAAAATATGCCCCACCCTCTGGTGTAAAATGTACCCCACCCTCTGGTGTAAAATATACCCCACCCTCTGGTGTAAAATGTACCCCACCCTCTGGTGTAAAATATACCCCACCCTCTGGTGTAAAATGTACCCCACCCTCTGGTGTAAAATATGCCCCACCCTCTGGTGTAAAATGTACCCCACCCTCTGGTGTAAAATGTACCCCACCCTCTGGTGTAAAATGTACCCCACCCTCTGGTGTAAAATGTACCCCATCCTCTGGTGTAAAATATACCCTACCCTCTGGTGTAAAATGTACCCCACCCTTTGGTGTAAAATATACCCCACCCTCTGGTGTAAAATATACCCCACCCTCTGGTGTAAAATGTACCCCACCCTCTGGTGTAAAATGTACCCCACCCTCTGGTGTAAAATGTACCCCACCCTCTGGTGTAAAATGTACCCCACCCTCTGGTGTAAAATGTACCCCACCCTCTGGTGTAAAATGTACCCCACCCTCTGGTGTAAAATGTATCCCACCCTCTGGTGTAAAATGTACCCCACCCTCTGGTGTAAAATATACCCCACCCTCTGGTGTAAAATATGCCCCACCCTCTGGTGTAAAATGTACCCCACCCTCTGGTGTAAAATATACCCCACCCTCTGGTGTAAAATGTACCCCACCCTCTGGTGTAAAATATACCCCACCCTCTGGTGTAAAATGTACCCCACCCTCTGGTGTAAAATGTACCCCACCCTCTGGTGTAAAATATACCCCACCCTCTGGTGTAAAATGTACACCACCCTTTGGTGTAAAATATACCCCACCCTCTGGTGTAAAATATACCCCACCCTCTGGTGTAAAATATACCCCACCCTCTGGTGTAAAATATACCCCCCCCCCTCTGGTGTAAAATGTACCCCACCCTCTGGTGTAAAATGTACCCCACCCTCTGGTGTAAAATGTACCCCACCCTCTGGTGTAAAATGTACCCCGCCCTCTGGTGTAAAATATACCCCACCCTCTGGTGTAAAATGTACCCCACCCTCTGGTGTAAAATATACCCCACCCTCTGGTGTAAAATATACCCCACCCTCTGGTGTAAAATGTACCCCACCCTCTAGTGTAAGCTATAAGAGTATCATTTTTTGTTCAATTTAGTTAATTTTCAAGGGAGATAATTCAAATGAAAACATTTTTTTTTCATGTTTGTTAATGTAATTAAAATCTTTAATACTACTAACCCTAACCCTAACCCCCTTCTATTTTTAGGGGATGGAGTGGATGTAGGTAGCATTGGCTCTGCCTCTATTCTTTGGTCGAGAGAAAGAATGTAAAGCAATCAAAACAAGCTTACCTGACGACCTTGGCGTGATTCGATCTTTCGACTTCTGGAGAGCCGAAATACTCCTTGCTTCTTCCTCTTCAACCATTTCCGTGGTCAGGGAACTGGGGTTTCGTTTCCTCCCTTTCTGTAAAGTCTCCAAAGAATCAAGATTTTGCGAAGAACTGCAACTGGAAGGATCCGCCCTCTTTTTCTGTTCACCGGAAGCTTCGACGCTGCCGGAAGTGTTCGACGCATGCGCGTCGCTCTTCTTTCTTGAGACCCGGACATGATCACGCATGGCGTTCGTCTGCCATTCCCTTGGAACAATAACCACGTCTCGCGTGAACTCTTCGTAGCCGCACAGCAACTGATATTCCAGGCTCTTTGGTACCAGATTGCCTTTGTTTGGTAACTCGTAAAGATAAAGCGACAGTCGCTGTAGAATGTCCGCAGCAGACGCTTTGGTTTGTTCGAATAAATGCCGCTGAGAATCCTCGTCATTGGTGAGCGTCGAGTCTAGGTGGTTTCGAACTGTGTGGTAAGCTAGGGTGATTTCTGGCAGTAGACTTTTCTTGCCTAAGCCGTCTGTTACGTCCGCCTTATTATCATCACGTGCTGTGGACGGTGCCGAGGGGGAAACCTTGACAGCAGAGAGTAAAGGGACTCGGCTACTGGCGTACTTACGAGACCTTTTTGGTATGCTTCTGTTTGGAGCTTGATCGTAGAAAAATATGGTTGGAAGCATGATAAAGTCTTGAGAATGCACAGTGAGTTTTCATGTCTTCATTCTGGTCTGTCATTGAGTCGATAGCGGTTTTTGCCAAATTCTAGAAATGAAAGATGTATTTTTTTTAGATCAGGGTCGACAAAACATTTTATTTTTTATTTTGAAAAGGCAAGATGTGAGATATGTTTAAAATTTGCTGCCAAGAAGCTATATTGAAGTTATCATGCCGACAATAGATACCTATCAAAAACACAATACATTATTTATAGATAAAATTAAATATACAAGAAGTACATTTAACATATTACTGGTCTGCTAAATAAATTAAACATACAAGGAGTACATTAACGTATTACTAGTCTGCTAAATAAATTAAACATACAATGAGTACATTTAACGTATTACCAGTCTGCTTAACAAATTAAACATACAACGAGTTCATTTAATGTATTACTGGTCTGCTAAATAAATTAAACATACAACGAGTACATTTAACGTATTACTAGTCTGCTTAATAAATTAAACATACAAGGAGTACATTTAACGTATTACCAGTCTGCTAAATAAATTAAACATACAAGGAGTACGTTAAACGTATTACTAGTCTGCTAAATAAATTAAACATACAAGGAGTACGTTAAACGTATTACTAGTCTGCTAAATTAATTAAACATAAAAGGAGTACATTAAACGTATTACTGGTCTGCTAAATGAATTAAACATACAAAGAGTTCATTTAACGTATAACTGGTCTGCTAAATAAATTAAACATACAAGGAGTACATTTAACGTATTACTGGTCTGCTAAATAAACTAAACATACAAGGAGTTCATTTAACGTATTACTAGTCTGCTAAATAAATTAAACATACAAGGAGTTCATTTAACGTATTACTAGTCTGCTTAATAAATAAAACATACAACGATTTCATTTAATGTATTACTGGTCTGCTAAATAAATTAAACATACAAAGAGTACAGTTAACGTATTACTGGTCTGCTAAATAAATTAAACATACAAAGAGGTACGTTAAACGTATTACTAGTCTGCTAAATAAATTAAACATACAAGGAGTTCATTTAATGTATTACCAGTCTGCTAAATAAATTAAACATACAAGGAGTACTTTTACGTATTACTGGTCTGCTAAATAAATTAAACATACAAGGAGTTCATTTAATGTATTACTGGTCTGCTAAATAAATTAAACATACAAGGAGTTCATTTAATGTATTACTAGTCTGCTAAATAAATTAAACATACAAAGAGTACATTTAACGTATTACTGGTCTGCTAAATAAATTAAACATACAAGGAGTACGTTAAACGTATTACTAGTCTGCTAAATAAATTAAACATACAAGGAGTACATTTAACGTATTACTGGTCTGCTAAATAAACTAAACATACAAGGAGTTCATTTAACGTATTACCAGTCTGCTAAATAAATCAAACATACAAGGAGTACATTTAACGTATTACGGGTCTGCTAAATAAACTAAACATACAAGGAGTTCATTTAACGTATTACCAGTCTGCTAAATAAATTAAACATACAAGGAGTACTTTAACGTATTACTGGTCTGCTAAATAAATTAAACATACAACGAGTACATTTAACGTATTACTAGTCTGCTAAATAAATTAAACATACAAGGAGTACATTTAACGTATTACTAGTCTGCTAAATAAATTAAACATACAAGGAGTACATTTAACGTATTACTGGTCTGCTAAATAAATTAAACATACAAGGAGTACATTTAACGTATTACTGGTCTGCTAAATAAATTAAACATACAAGGAGTACATTTAACGTATTACTAGTCTGCTAAATAAATTAAACATACAAGGAGTACATTTAACGTATTACTGGTCTGCTAAATAAATTAAACATACAAGGAGTACATTTAACGTATTACTAGTCTGCTAAATAAATTAAACATACAAGGAGTACATTTAACGTATTACTGGCCTGATAAATAAATTAAATATACAAGGAGTACATTTAACGTATTACTAGTCTGCTAAATAAATTAAACATACAAGGAGTACATTTAACGTATTACTGGTCTGCTAAATAAATTAAACATACAAGGAGTACATTTAACGTATTACTAGTCTGCTAAATAAATTAAACATACAAGGAGTTCATTTAATGTATTACTAGTCTGCTTAATAAATTAAACATACAAGGAGTTCATTTCACGTATTACTGGTTTGCTACATAAATTAAACATACAAGGAGTACATTTAACGTATTACTGGTCTGCTAAATAAACTAAACATACAATGAGTTCATTTAACGTATTACCAGTCTGCTAAATAAATTAAACATACAAGGAGTACTTTAACGTATTACTGGCCTGATAAATAAATTAAACATACAAGGAGTACATTTAACGTATTACTGGTCTGCTAAATAAATTAAACATACAAGGAGTACGTTAAACGTATTACTAGTCTGCTAAATAAATTAAACATACAAGGAGTTCATTTAATGTATTACTGGTCTGCTAAATAAATTAAACATACAAGGAGTACATTTAACGTACACCTGGTCTGCTAAATAAATTAAACATTGAAGGAGTTCATTTAACGTATTACTAGTCTGCTAAATAAATTAAACATACAAGGAGTACATTTAACGTATTACTGGTCTGCTAAATAAACTAAACATACAAGGAGTTCATTTAACGTATTACCAGTCTGCTAAATAAATTAAACATACAAGGAGTACTTTAACGTATTACTGGTCTGCTAAATAAATTAAACATACAAGGAGTACATTTAACGTATTACTAGTCTGCTAAATAAATTAAACATACAAGGAGTACATTTAACGTATTACTGGTCTGCTAAATAAATTAAACATACAAGGAGTACATTTAACGTATTACTAGTCTGCTAAATAAATTAAACATACAAGGAGTACATTTAACGTATTACTGGTCTGCTAAATAAATTAAACATACAAGGAGTACATTTAACGTATTACTAGTCTGCTAAATAAATTAAACATACAAGGAGTTCATTTAATGTATTACTAGTCTGCTTAATAAATTAAACATACAAGGAGTTCATTTCACGTATTACTGGTTTGCTACATAAATTAAACATACAAGGAGTACATTTAACGTATTACTGGTCTGCTAAATAAACTAAACATACAATGAGTTCATTTAACGTATTACCAGTCTGCTAAATAAATTAAACATACAAGGAGTACATTTAACGTATTACTAGTCTGCTAAATAAATTAAACATACAAGGAGTACATTTAACGTATTACTGGTCTGCTAAATAAATTAAACATACAAGGAGTACATTTAACGTATTACTAGTCTGCTAAATAAATTAAACATACAAGGAGTTCATTTAATGTATTACTAGTCTGCTTAATAAATTAAACATACAAGGAGTTCATTTCACGTATTACTGGTTTGCTACATAAATTAAACATACAAGGAGTACATTTAACGTATTACTGGTCTGCTAAATAAACTAAACATACAATGAGTTCATTTAACGTATTACCAGTCTGCTAAATAAATTAAACATACAAGGAGTACATTTAACGTATTACTGGCCTGATAAATAAATTAAACATACAAGGAGTACATTTAACGTATTACTGGTCTGCTAAATAAATTAAACATACAAGGAGTACGTTAAACGTATTACTAGTCTGCTAAATAAATTAAACATACAAGGAGTTCATTTAATGTATTACTGGTCTGCTAAATAAATTAAACATACAAGGAGTACATTTAACGTATTACCAGTCTGCTAAATAAATTAAACATACAAGGAGTTCATTTAACGTATTACTGGTCTGCTAAATAAATTAAACATAGAAGGAGTACATTTAACGTATTACCAGTCTGCTAAATAAATTAAACATACAAGGAGTACTTTAACGTATTACTGGTCTGCTAAATAAATTAAACATACAAGGAGTTCATTTAACGTATTACCAGTCTGCTAAATAAATTAAACATACAAGGAGTACTTTAACGTATTACTGGTCTGCTAAATAAATTAAACATAGAAGGAGTACATTTAACGTATTACCAGTCTGCTAAATAAATTAAACATACAAGGAGTACTTTTACGTATTACTGGTCTGCTAAACAAATTAAACATACAAGGAGTACTTTAACGTATTACTGGTCTGCTAAATAAATTAAACATACAAGGAGTACATTTAACGTATTACTAGTCTTCTAAATAAATTAAACATACAAGGAGTACATTTAACGTATTACTGGCCTGCTAAATAAATTAAACATACAAGGAGTACATTTAACGTATTACTAGTCTGCTCAATAAATTAAACATACAATGAGTACATGTAATATATTACTAGTCTACTAAATAAATTAAATATACAATTAGCTTTTTTCTACCTGTGAGTGTTTTTTTTTGTTTTTCTTTGTTTTTACCCACAATGACGCAGAGCCGCTATTGCCATAATAATATATGGCTGGCCCACCTTAAGAGAAACGAGTCGTAGATATACATCTAACAGGAATGGTATGTTTTTTTGAAAATGTGCAAAAAATAAAAAGAATTAAAAAAATGAAAACCATGGTTTCTTTGAAGAGAGTGTTAATTAAAAGGTACTGATAGTATATGCTAATACATATATCTTTATAATTCATATATATATATATATATATATATATATATATATATATATAGTATAATGCCGTGTTTTTGTATAGGAAACATGACCATAGTGCTCAATTACATGTGTAAGAGCATAATATTTTATTGCAAGTAACACTATATATAAAAGCGATCAGCCATCGATAACTACGGTTTCATAGAAAACACTGAAATTTAAGCCCGTTGGAATAAAGATTACCAAACGTATCCGTTCTTCAGCCGATGGCTCGAAAAGTGGTAAGTTAATAATAGTTGAATGAATCACCACTTTTCAGATCATCGACTGAAGAACGGCCACACTTGGTATTCTTCAATGCAACGAGATGGATTTCCAGTGTTCCCGTGTGAAACCGCAGGTATCGATAGCCGATCCAATTAATTTATAGTGTTAATTGCAATATATATATATATATATATATATATATATATATATATATATATATATAAATGAAAAGAGTGATTAGAATAAAAATTGGAAAAAGAACAATATTTATTGAATCATCAAGTAGTTTGAACAAGGAATATATAAAAATGAATAAGCTTTTTCTCTTCTTTAACCCTGGATTTTCAAAAATGTAAGACATTTGGTTATCCATGGCTCTGCTCGAAATATGTCTGTAAATGTGTAGCCAAATAATGTGTGTATGATAAAGATATATATATATATATTATATATATATATATATATATATATATATATATATATATATATATATATATATATATATAGATAGATAGATAGATAGATAGATAGATAGATAGATAGATAGATAGAGATATAGATATAGATATAGATATATATGAGGATGAAATGCACGATATATCATAAAAATGAAATGCCGTGAAGACAGGATGTGTGAAAAAGACAAAAGGGAAAACAAATCACATACAGGAGAAAATCATTAAAAAAACGAGCGATTTCACTGGTTTTTCACTTCAGAAAAAGTGAAGATTTTAAAATTTATTAAAAAACGACAAAAACATTTCAATAAATTTGAAAATCTTCATTTTTTTTAAGCCTCTTTATCCGAACGAAACCGATAAAATCTCTCGGTTTTTTTTATGACTCATTCCTGTATTTGATTTGTTTTCGTTTTTATCTTTTTCACACACGCACACATACACACACACACACACACATACATATATATATATATATATATATATATATATATATATATATATATATATATATATATATATATATATATATATAGAGAGAGAGAGAGAGAGAGAGAGAGAGAGAGAGAGAGAGAGGTGACGGATATCTTACAGCATATAATAAATAGTGATTTTTAACATCTTTATGTGAAATGAGCTCCATTTAATTCATATGACGTTTGCCTACAATTTATATGTTCTTTAGATTTGCAAAAAACCAATCGAGAGAAAACGTTTTACATTTCACGAAAACGTCATGAAAACCGTGTTAAATACACGAGACATTTAGATGTTTAGCTTACTGCCTAGCCACGTACCTTACACGGCTTACCTGGCGATCCTAGCCAGCTGACACCCGGGTAGTAAAACCTCTTTATTTATTCGAATATATATATATTGCCTCGATCACACACACACACACACACACACACACACACACACACACACACACACACACACACACACACACACATATATATATATATATATATATATATGTCTATAGATATATTTATATCTATAGATATAGAGTGAGAGAGAGAGAGAGAGAGAGAGAGAGAGAGAACGAGAGAGAGAGAGAGAGAGGGGGGAGGGGAGGAAAGAGAGAGGATGAGAGAGAGAGAGAGAGAGAGAGAGAGAGAGAGAGAGAGAGAGAGAGACGTACCTTACACGGATTACCAGGCGATCCTAGCCAGCTGAACCCCGGGTATAAAAACCTCTTTATTTATATATATATATATATATATATATATATATATATATATATATATATACATATACATATACATATACATATACATATATACATATACATATATATATACATATACATATATATATACATATACATATATACATATATATATACACATACATATATATATATATATACAGAGAGAGAGAGAGAGAGAGAGAGAGAGAGAGAGAGAGAGAGAGAGGAAGAGAGAGGTAGAGAGGGGTAGAGAGAGAGAGAGGGGGAGGGTGAATAGCACCTCCCACATTTAATTTAGACTTTTTATTTCGTATAGGTCAAGTTACATATCGATTTAGCTTGCTGAGTTTCTTAATTAATCTAGGAGCGGGCCGTCAATGTCGCCGTAAAATATATCAACAGGTCAGTCAACGGCACTTGTAAAACTGCGCGTGGATGCGTGCGTCTCCCTGCTTTACGTTGTGTGTGCGTCTATGTATTTTGTTTATTTAAAGGATCTTCTATATATGTATTACTCAGCCGATATTACTACTACTACCACAACCATTACTACCACTACTACTACTAGTGGTGATCAACATCATAATAAGAAGAAGACAGTCGAAATCTTAAGGAAAATCCTCGAATGCGGAAACCAACCCACACAAACTACAACGAAAGTTGAAAACGAAAGAAATCAAACACACAGGAAGAACACACGTTTCTGTGTCAAAAAAGATTAATAGGCTTTATGATTTATATTTTCTTCTGAATAAGATAAAACTAACAGGCTAATACTAAGTTAGTCGTTATCAGAGTTGGTATAGGGTTAGTTGGTATGTGTGTATAGATTGTTATATAATATTATAAGTTGGTATCAGAGTTGGTATAGGGTTAGTTGGTATGTGTATATAGTTTGTTATATAATATTATAAGTTGGTATCAGAGTTGGTATAGGGTTAGTTGGTATGTGTACGTAGTTTGTTATATAATATTATAAGTTGGTATCAGAGTTGGTATAGGGTTAGTTGGTATGTGTACGTAGTTTGTTATATAATATTATAAGTTGGTATCATAGTTGGTATAGGATTAGTTGGTATGTGTACGTAGTTTGTTATATAATATTATAAGTTGGTATCATAGTTGGTATAGGGTTAGTTGGTATGTGTATATAGTTTGTTATATAATATTATAAGTTGGTATCAGAGTTGGTATAGGGTTAGTTGGTATGTGTACGTAGTTTGTTATATAATATTATAAGTTGGTATCAGAGTTGGTATAGGGTTAGTTGGTATGTGTACGTAGTTTGTTATATAATATTATAAGTTGGTAACAGAGTTGGTATAGGGTTAGTTGGTATGTGTACGTAGTTTGTTATATAATATTATAAGTTGGTAACAGAGTTGGTATAGGGTTAGTTGGTATGTGTACGTAGTTTGTTATATAATATTAAAAGTTGGTATCAGAGTTGGTATAGGGTTAGCTGGTATGTGTACGTAGTTTGTTATATAATATTAAAAGTTGGTATCAGAGTTGGTATAGGGTTAGTTGGTATGTGTACGTAGTTTGTTATATAATATTAAAAGTTGGTAACAGAGTTGGTATAGGGTTAGTTGGTATGTGTACGTAGTTTGTTATATACTATTATAAGTTGGTAACAGAGTTGGTATAGGGTTAGTTAGTATGTGTACGTAGTTTGTTATATAATATTATAAGTTGGTAACAGAGTTGGTATAGGGTTAGTTGGTATGTGTACGTAGTTTGTTATATAATATTATAAGTTGGTAACAGAGTTGGTATAGGGTTAGTTGGTATGTGTACGTAGTTTGTTATATAATATTATAAGTTGGTATCATAGTTGGTATAGGATTAGTTGGTATATGTACGTAGTTTGTTATATAATATTATAAGTTGGTATCATAGTTGGTATAGGGTTAGTTGGTGTGTACGTAGTTTGTTATATAATATTATAAGTTGGTATCAGAGTTGGTATAGGGTTAGTTGGTGTGTACGTATTTTGTTATATAATATTATAAGTTGGTATCAGAGTTGGTATAGGGTTAGTTGGTGTGTACGTATTTTGTTATATAATATTATAAGTTGGTATCAGAGTTGGTATAGGGTTAGTTGGTGTGTACGTATTTTGTTATATAATATTATAAGTTGGTATCAGAGTTGGTATAGGGTTAGTTGGTGTGTACGTAGTTTGTTATATAATATTATAAGTTGGTTGGTATCATAGTTTGTATAGGGTTAGTTGGTGTGTACGTATTTTGTTATATAATATTATAAGTTGGTATCAGAGTTGGTATAGGGTTAGTTGGTGTGTACGTAGTTTGTTATATAATATTATAAGTTGGTATCAGAGTTGGTATAGGGTTAGTTGGTGTGTACGTAGTTTGTTATATAATATTATAAGTTGGTATCAGAGTTGGTATAGGGTTAGTTGGTGTGTACGTAGTTTGTTATATAATATTATAAGTTGGTATCAGAGTTGGTATAGGGTTAGTTGGTGTGTACGTATTTTGTTATATAATATTATAAGTTGGTATCAGAGTTGGTATAGGGTTAGTTGGTGTGTACGTATTTTGTTATATAATATTATAAGTTGGTATCAGAGTTGGTATAGGGTTAGTTGGTGTGTACGTAGTTTGTTATATAATATTATAAGTTGGTATCATAGTTTGTATAGGTTAGTTGGTAGATATGTACGTTGTTTTGTTCAGTTTACATTAACAAGTCGAGGTTTCGCTCTGTATGCCCTCCTATTTCCCCAACTTATCTTCGACTTTTTATCTTAGCAAAGCCTATTCAACCCATAGATGGATGACATATTAATTCAAACTTTTCTAAGGTATTTAGGTGAATGCGATTCAATAGTTATGACTAGTGTTGGGACAATTAATCGGAATTGGGAACTGTAAAAATCGGAATTTTGGTGGTTATCGGAATCGGACAAATTTGTGCCTATTTTCCGATGCCGAAAACGATTAATCGGAATTGGGAATCGTAAAAATCTAGAATTTACCAAACCGAGGAAAAACAATAAAGTGTTTCGTTCAGTCTTATGTAACGTGGTATCTTCAACGAAGATATTGACTCTCTGACAAATAACTATAAGTAGCAACGTCACGTCTAACCATTTGAGGAAGTTGACAGTCTTTTGTATGTGTCCCTCTCAAAGTAAAATAGGGGCCAATACGTTATGCTTAGATCGGCACAATGACAAAGTGTTGTGAACTTATGGTTCTCGGAAGAAGTGAATCTTAAGAGCATAATTGTAGGTTCAGTCAGAATAGCTTTGCTACTCAATGCACATTATTGAAAGTGGTTTCAGTGATCTTATGAGTACTGGAACTAGACCTTTTGTCAATAAAAGATTAATAAGCTCAATGATTCATATTTAAAAAAAAAGAAAGAAAAGACAAAGAATAACTAATACTAAGTTAGTCGTTATCAGAGCTGGTATACGTTAGCTGGTATATGTACGTGGTTTGTTCAGTCAAGGTTTCGGTCTGTATGACCTACTAGTTGCCAACTTATCTTCGACTTTTTACCGTACCAAGGTTTCTACCACTCATAGATGGACGACATATTAATTCATACCTTACCCAAGTATTTAGGTGAATGCGATTCAAGAGTTATAACAGAACTCAAACTTGGCATGCCGAACCTACAGTTCGGTCCGGTGAGCACTACATCATCATCATCATCATCATCATCATCATCATCATCATCATCATCATCATCATCATCATCATCATCATCATCATCATCATCATCATCATCATCATCATCATCATCATCATCACCACCATCATCATCATCATCATCATCATCATCATCATCATCATCATCATCATCATCATCATCATCATCATCATCATCACCGCCACGATCATCATCATCATCATCATCATCATCATCATCATCACCATCATCATCATCATCATCATCATCATCATCATCATCATCATCATCACCACGCCCACCATCATCATCATCACCACCACCACCATCATCACAACCACCATCATCATTATCATCACACCACCACCACCACCACCACCATCATCATCATCACCACCATCACCACCACCATCATCATTATCATCATCATCATCATCATCATCATCACCACCACCACCACCACCACCACCACCACCATCATCATCATCATCATCATCATCATCATCATCATCATCATCATCATCATCATCATCATCATCATCATCATCATCATCATCATCACCGCCACGATCATCATCATCATCATCATCATCATCATCATCATCATCATCATCATCATCATCATCATCATCATCATCATCATCACCACGCCCACCATCATCATCATCACCACCACCACCATCATCACAACCACCATCATCATTATCATCACACCACCACCACCACCACCACCATCATCATCATCACCACCATCACCACCACCATCATCATTATCATCATCATCATCATCATCATCATCATCACCACCACCACCACCACCACCACCACCATCATCATCATCATCATCATCATCATCATCATCATCATCATCATCATCATCATCGGTCTTTTGATTATTGTGCAGGATTGCTGCATGCATGACAGTCCTCACCGCAGATCTCCACTTTTGCCGATCCCGAGGGTCAGCGTTAAAAAGCCTCCAGTCTCTACGGCCTCTCTCAGTCAACTCTCTTTAAGACAACTTTGGCCGGTCAACTCCGTGCCTACCAGAAACTTGTAGGTTTAGTGCATAGTTTGATTGCACTGCTGGATCTGTCCACGTGGCCATACCAGCAGAGTCTTCTCTCCCTCAAGATGGCATCGAGGTCTGCAAGACCAAGTTTCTTCAACAACTCACTTGTTCGCACGGTGAAAGCAGTTTTCTTGGCTATATGGCTAATCCGTTAAAATTGTTCGTGTCTGCTGAAAAATTAAATGTTCTCGTTTGTAAAATGTTCGAAGTGAGAAGGAGACACGAGTGTTAGAATTATGTGTTTGAGTAGAGTTCCATTTTGTGTGTGTGTATGTGTTTACCTTTTTTATCGGGCTGTAATTGTAGAGAGAGAAAGTGCGCTGATAAAATATAGGTTAATATTAGAGTGTGATTCGGAATATGCTTTCGAAATTCGGGTTTTATTTTGATAGGTAGGAGTGGATTTGAAACATAAACATCTATGATTTGTAATAAGGAATGCGTGAAAACAAACAATTTTGAAAAAATACAATCGAGGGATCTAAAGACGTCAAAATGCAGACTCTCGCGAGATTACCCTGGGGGGTAGAGAAACTAATAATTGCGCTATAGATGATTGCTAATTATAATGATAATTCATAATACTTATTACGATGACAAGAGATTGGCTTACAAAAGTGGGCTGATAAAATATAGGTTAACATTGAAGTGTGATTTGGAATATGCTTTTGGAATTGGGGTGTTATTTTTAACAGATTATGAGGTAAGAGTCGATTTGAAACAAATATTTTTCATCTGTTGTTTGGAATAAGGAATGCATGAAAACAAACAATTCTGAAAAATACTATCGGCAATCGGAAAAGGCTGCCACAAAGTCGCAAGGACTTTCTGTACATTTGCTTTTAGTGAATGGTACATAAAGAAACGAGTGTGGGTGTTCTGTCTAGTGTAGACTAGATTCCTTTAGCATTTATCTCCCTTATCCGGCCTTTTTTTCTTAAGGGATTCTTCTAACCTGTCACCGGTGAGTGTTAGAATTATGTATGTGTTTGATTAGAGTTCCATTTTACGTGTGGGTATGTGTTTACTTTTTTTATCGGGCTGTAATTGTAGAGAGAGAGGGGAGTAGTAGTAGAAGTAGCAATTAAAAGAATCTTCATTGTGGCATAAGTCGTGATTCTTGGGTGCGTCCTCTGCCTTTGTTGGGCCCTTGTTGTTTTTGGCATACCCTCAAAGTACTAGATTCTTCTAACCCGTCACCGGTAAGAGTCTTCCGGTGTGTCGTATTCGTTCTTTTAGCGTCCTTTTTCATTTTTCATGGAGAATTCTATTTCTTTAAATATCTCGATATTTCTGAGCATCCACGGAAATAAATATTATCTTTTCTTCTCCTAAAGAATAGAATTAAATAGTGTTAGTATTATTTTTATTTTTATATTTCTTTTATCTAAACGAACCGTATTTACCTTTTAACCACGTGTGAATCTCATTTTGTTAACCAATTGTAACGCGCTCATCTCCTCGCATAATTCCATCTTTTCTCTCTCTAGTATTATCTTTTATGCTCATAATATTTTTTATTCTGTAAATTTATTAGCTTACAGCTCCATTAGACTTTAGGCACCCCCCCACGTCCTGCCTCGTCTTCATTTTTTGTATTTACGTGTTTCTGAAACAATGTTTTTTTTATTTTTTATTTCTTTTCAGTTTGTACCGTTGTCGATGTGCAATAAACCTGTGTCTAAAATAATACTATGCCTCAGAGTCTTGCTTGTCGATAAGAGTTTATGCTAGCTGCCCGAGGGTTGCACGTTTTCTACAAAACAAATGAATTCCGGGGACAGCATAGTGAAAGTAAGGAAGGTAATTTCGACATATATCAGTAATAAAAGTAAGCAATGAAAAATCCTTTTTGTGTTTTCGAGTCTTCATTTGTAGAAGAAGTTACCTCGGAAAATGCTCGGGAGAATTCACCATGACAAGTAAATATTGTTTTTCAGTCTTATGTAACGTGGTATCCTCAACTAAGTTATTGGCTCCCTGACACATAATTATAAGAAGCAACGTCACGCATAACCAGTTGAGGAAGTTCGCAGACTTTCACATGTGAACGCTCCTAACCCTAAAGAACATGGAGGCCAATATGTTACATAAGGGCCGCATCATATTTTAGCGATATTTTAAATTAAGAAAAAAAAAGATTACCATGGTTAGAGGAGGCTTATCGAAAAAAAAAGTTTCACTTGGCTTTTATAACTTCATTGATGACCCCTTAAACTTTCGCCCTAATTATCAGTAGCCCCTTACGTCTACAGTGGCAACTTGCCTTGTTTGGGGTGAACTAAGTTTAAAAAAAATATTTTTTTAAAAATAGACACTGACTTTATAGCCGGTGTAACTGGCATATCTCCTTAAGAATATAGGATGTTGTTTCTGCAGAAATTAGGGATTCGTTACACAGGCTAGAAAGTAAGCGCTTATTTATCTTACAATGAAGGTATAACAAAATAGACTGACTTTGGTGTGATATTTTTTTAGGGAGGGGGGTGATGAGGGTGACTGTGTCGGATTATTGAATTATGTTTGCGTGAGTGTAACTTTGAATATGTGAATAAGTGCAATATTTTTGTAGGGAGGGGGGGGGGGAGCTGATGCGACCGTGAATGATGCTTGAGTGAGTGTAACTTTGAATATGCGAATGTGAGTTAACAAACAAAAATATGAGAATTAGGAATGATATGTTGTTTTTGTTGAATAATATTAACCGAGGAATCATTTCGAGTTCAAATCCAAGTCGTATCACGCACGAAAACGCGCGAAAAGCACGGTTGAAATCTATGAACTATCGAAGAAATTCGTAAATAATATCAAGTTCGTCCAATATGGCCGCCAAGGGTCACGTTTTAGATCGGCCGGATTGTGTTGAACGAAAAACGAACCCTTTACAGAAAGCGATAAGCAATAAAGTTTACAAGAAGTGTTAATTAAAAAAATATTTGTTAACAATAAATTATTTTTATACCTAATTTAAAATTTTGAAATAAAATAATATATATTTAGAATTACACACGGCTTTGCTTCGTTTCGTTTCTCCAGGTCAACAATTCTATTTTTCTATCGCATCGTCCCGAGATCCCCCCCCCCATCAAAGGTGATAAGTCTTTTAAAACGTCTTCTTTTCTATTTTACTAATTAATAGTACATTGATTTTACTAAAAAAACAAACCTGCCTACTATCATATGAAAAAAATATCTATATTTTTTATTTTTTATTTTTTATTCTAGTAAAATAAGTTGGTGCTTCTGTATTGTAGAAGAAAAATGTTATCTTTAATTTTGAAGAGTCAAATAAGGGGAGATAATTCAAAGTTTTTCTTCTACGAATTATCTATGAATAGATTTTGCTATTGCAATTAACTTAAAATAAAGTTTTTTAAAAAATATATACGTAAAAAGATTATTTAGGAATAAAACAATCACAACGCTTTATGGTATTCGGCACCAGTGAAAAATAAAATGATTTATTCAAATAAATTAATTATCACAGAAATAAAAAAAAATTAGAAAAATACATAAATGGAAGGAAAAAAATATGAAACAAGGGAAATAAAGTTTTTGAAATAAATGAAAATTTTACACTGAGTAAAATTCAGCAATTTGTTCGATGCGTTTCCAAGAAATCTATTAGTTTGGCATCATCTCTGGTTAAATATAAAATATCTTGAAGTTCAGAGCGTTAAAATCCATTTTTAAATAAATCTTTGGGGAGAAAACTTTGAATTATCTCCCCCTTATTTGCTCTTTAAAATTAAAGATAATTTTTTTAGGCCCTAAAGTACAGAAGCACCAATAGGTTTATATATATGTATAATATATATATATATATATATATATATATATATATATATATATATATATATATATATATATATATATAAAACAACTTATTTTACTAATTTTTTTTTTACTTTTCTGTGTGGGAGCACCGTTAGTAGGATCACCGATTTGTGTACGGCGCGTGTCGCGTTTGGATGTGCGGTTTTCGTAGGCTTTAAAAGTGATTGATCTTTCGTAAATAAATATAGATCTCACAAATAGAATTCAGCTTCTATGACGTCTTTTGCGTACAACCCCCCTCCCTCTCTCTCTCTCTCTCTCTCTCTCTCTCTCTCTCTCTCTCTCTCTCTCTCTCTCTCGTCTTGGGCCTGACCCCATCCTGTTCAGTCTCTCATTAACTTCAGTTGATTGAGGACTTCGAGATGGGGTAATATCAGCGGAGGATTTGTTCTCGACAATCAGTCCGGCAGGAACTGGGCCATTTCGGTGGCCTTTTATCTGCCGGGCTGAGGTATACTGTCCTGGGTTGTCCTAGGAGATGCACCCTCCAGGCCTTGGCCTCCCTTTTTTTTTGGGGGGGGGGGAGTAAGTTTATCGCTTACTGTCTGAGGTGCCCTGACCGGAGAATGCCAACAAAGTGCTCCTTCTTTAGGGGCGCTGGCTTGACTCTTCCCCCACTTTCCGACCTTGTGTCACATATTGCTGGTGTGGGAAACGATTGAATACCCCCCCTCTCTCTCTCTTACACACACACACACACACACACACACACACACACACACACACACACTATCCGTTGGTCTGGGCATTACTCGTTAGTTAGTTAGCTAATATTTGTAGGTTTGAGAGTTAAAAAAAAAAGTACAGACCCGATTAGTGAACTTCATAATAAATAAATACAGGTAGGTCGCGCTTATGTCAAGAAGACGAAACTCAGATAAAAAGGAGAGAAGATAAGAAAGCAAGAAAATTGAAAAAGAAAAGGTGGGAAAAGGCGGAGGTGGGTTGGAAGGGAGGGGAGATAATTTATGTTATCTTTCCTCTTCCAGGTGTATTGGTGGGTTACTTGTAAATAACGCTTATTGAAGCCCTTATAGAGGAGAAGAATACTTAAGTTTTCTTTGAAGAGCGCCGCCTTGGCTGGCAAGTGAGTAGGTGAAGGTTGGTTGTGCCAAGCGAAATGTTGCTTCCCTGTCAGATCATTCCGACATCTTATATTCACTTGTCAATCACTTGAGGAATAAGTTAGAGACTAGCGAAAATAGATTCCCTAACGGTAGTCTATTTTTGCTAGGCTACCGCGTTCTTGGGTGGTGAGACATTGATTTTCTTTGTTTCGGACCAAAAATATTTTTAGTTAAAAAAAAAAAAAATTTGTCTCCCAATATTTTTTGTTTAAAAGGGGAAAAAATTTTTTTTTCTTTAGGGGGAGGAGGGGGGGCGAATCCCCCCCTCCCCCGCTTAAAAAAATCGAACGAGAACGCAGATCCCACACTATATCGAAAGACCAGTTTTGATAAGTAGCCTCGTTTTAAGATAATTCATTGCTAAGTAAAAAAAAAAATGAAAAAAGCATAGCTTTAGCGTAAGTAGTTCGTCCAAATTACCTTGTGACGTTAAGGTTGCGAGTTCAAATCACGACCTCGGCGTCGAAATTATTTATTGTTTATTTAGTTGTTAAGATGTGCCCTATTGTATTTCTTATGTTTCTGACTTAGAAATTAAGTAAATAGTAATTACGTTTACTAAAATTCTCGCCGACGGACAGACAGACAGACAGAGAAGGTGCTCGTTATATTATAAGTGGACTAGCGAAAATAGACTCCCTAACGGCCGTCTATTTTTGCTAGGCTGCCGCGTTTTTTGGGTGGTGAGACAAAGAAAAAAAAAATTTGTCTCAGAATACTTTTTTAAGTTTTAAAAGGAAAAAATTTTTTTTTTTTTTTTTTGGCGGGAAATTTTTTTTTTTTTTTCGCGCCAAAAAAAAAGGGGGGGGGGCGAAATTTCTTTCTGACATCCTGACAGAGAAGGTGCTCGCTATATTATAAGTGGACAAGGTCGGGTTTTAATGTGGAGAAAACAATTCATCTCCCATAAAAGGAGCACTCTGAATATGGGAACAAAAATACCTGTATAGTCCCGTCAGCTCTCCTTCATGCGTGACGACAGCGCTTCGGGCGACAAGCATTACCTCCATCAAGAAGGAGGTAATGCCATTGAGAGAGAAAGAGAGAAAGACAGAGAGAGAGAGAAAGACAGAGAGAAAGAGAGTGAAAGATAGAGAAAGAGAGGATGGTATCTTACGACCGAGCAGATAGTACAGTCTTATCCTAGCCAAACGGTCGGGTCAGATTTACTCGCCTCCCACGATAACTGAATGTGGCATAAGATCCGTTTAACGTTCCAAACCCAGTCCCCCCCCCAAAAAAGGAGCTACTCTGGATCGATGAATAAGTTGGTCGGACACGTAGGCATTTTCTGGTGAGGGAACTTTAGTCAACAGGCAATAAAGCCATCTTTTTCGTTTATTATTGGTATGTTCTAATATTGTGGTGTTTTCTACTAAGAGTTTTCGAAATTGGTAGCGAGGCCAGGAATGCTGATTAGTAAGGTGCTGAGCTATGGCGCTGGTAGGGGATAAATGCATTGTTAACCTCCTCAACAAAGTTGTAGTAGTCAAACCAATGTATATGTTTTTTTCGCTGTCGACAATATATATATATATATATATATATATATATATATATATATATATATATATATATATATATATATATTCACTTAGAAGATAACTTATTCAGTAAAGTCCGGGATTAGTCCAATAAAAATGAGCTCGATGATACTCGATTACAGGGTACAGAGCATTTATATGTGTTTTTTTAAAGTTTATATATATATATATATATATATATATATATATATATATATATATATATATATATATATATATATATATATATAAAGAGTGATAAGAATACAAATTGGTAAAAGAACAATATTTATTGAATCATGAAGTAGTTTGAACACGGAATATATAAATATGAATAACCTACTGTTCTTCCTTAACCCATGGATTTTCTCAAAATGTAAGCTTTCTAAACACAATCTTTATTATCTGTCCATTTATATAGAGGCATTAATTTTATAACTATTCTGTTTTCAAATCTCCGAAACAGTTACATGGTAAACAGCTGATGATCCCCGTTTAATATTTCACAATTCAAGTTAAGGTCCCCTTTTTTTGTTTCACTGTTAGATACTTGAATCCCTTTTTGTATTTGAGAATTTTCCAGCGGTAAGTCGGCCTATGCAAGTGCTAAGTCTGCGATATTTTGTATTTAGTTAGTATCCCTGGGAATTTAAACGTACTTTCTGGCAACCATCTTGTTGAATTCCACAGTCGGATTTTTCGTTTTCGTCCATTTTTGACAAGGGGAGGGTCTCTCGAAATATCAAATGTTTTTCAATCATCCGGACATTACACACAGCTAACAACATACTTTCTGTTTATTATGCAAGATTGAAAATAAAATAAATGGATAGCTGAGCTGTAAGACCTCTCCTTCCATTATTTATTTTTGTTCTTTCCAGCTTCTCATCAATCCGGCTCTCTCTTCAGCCTTCTTAATACATTTATTACATATATATATATATATATATATATATATATATATATATATATATATATATATATATATATATTAGGGATGAAAGATGAGAATAAAAAATTGTAAAGATACAATATTTATTAGAACATCAAAAGTTCAGAGCAAGGAGCTTCATATCCTTAATCCATGGATTTTCAAAGATAAACTCTTTTCATCAGAGGATAGAGAAAAACCGACAATGTAATTGTAAATATTATCGGCAACATTTAACTTTGAAAATTTTACATAAAATAAAACAAAATAAAGACCAAAAGGTAAAGAGTCTTTTGTTGAGATGAGGGCGTAAAGTCAGGGTGGACGATGTCCAAAAGTACGTCAAAATAAAAACAGCTGTTATGTTGGAAATTAATGTTTGAAAATTATTTAAATATTATATATATATATTACTATTCTAGAAACCACATAAAATGCAGGCAAAACATTCTCACAAATACACAAAAAATTCGGTTTTTATTTGCATACAAATTGTATATGCAAATGAAAAACAATTTTTTCGTGAATTTGTGAGAATTTTTTGCCTACATTTTAAAAATATTTTTCTATAATAGTAAAATATTTTTCTATAATAGAAAAATATTTTTTATTACGGCCCTTGTCCTACACTAACGAGCTATTGTAAAACTTTGTGTTATAAAATGTTAAATTTATATATATATATATATATATATATATATATATATATATATATATATATATATATATATATAAATGTAGTATTAACACAGCATGACGTCACTAGCTTTAAATGCATCGTTCCTTCCTCAAAAAAGTAGAACGCTCTGACGTTAACGCCGCCGATAAAGTGTTAAAACTATCACAGTTTATTCGCTATTTAAAATTGGCCGTGTGGT
>OY744518.1:213324564-213677064 GCA_963556195.1 Sepiola atlantica
CCCTACAACACAATCATCATCATCATCATCATCATCATCATCATCATCATCATCATCATCATCATCATCATCATCATCATCATCATCATCATCTCAGGTTTAACGTCTGTTTTACATGCTGGCATGTGTTAGACGGCTTTTAGAAATTTACTTCCAAAATAACCTATATCTGCCGAGGGTGTTAATTCATTCCTCTTTATCTCAGATCAATCCTTATCCCTTTCGTCCCATGTTTTCCTTGGCGCCCCCCCCTGCCAACTGACCTTGCTACCCCAACTGCTCTACATCTACCAGCCCAGACACGCTCATCCATTTTTATTCCAATATGACTAAACAAACGAAGTTTCCTGTTCTGCACATACATATCTATACTGTCCAGATTTAATCTTCCCATGACGTCATCAAATGTCTCTAAGACTCAGATTAAACATCCATTGTTTCCTTTTCATATCATTTCTATCCATGCAACACATATCCTCAACTCTCATTGGTTAGCTTTCACTTCCTTATATCATCACATTGCGCATATTTGCCTGATATACTGCCACTTGGTCGAGAGCGGTCACGCTCTGTTGGTTAGTAACGGCAAAAGTTCCCTGAACTTACTCCACCCACTCCTAACTCTTTCTATCAAACGAGCACCAGCTCCTCCATGTGCTCCAATAATATTACCAAAGTAACAAATCTGCTGGACAACCTCGACATCCAAGTATACTTTCTCAACATTTGAGTTCTCATCCGTCTCCATTGTCTTACCCTTCTTGCGCACAAACTAAAAAACATGCAATTACATTTGAAAATAGTGAATAAGGTTATTTATATAATAAATTTGTCAGACAAGTTATCATTCGTCTACGACAATTCACGTTCAAACGTAGCTTTTCAAATTATTCTTTTAAAGTTCGTTATAATTTTAAACAATTTTATTTAATTAATTTGATAATTAAACTATGTCGTAACTAATTCAACTAAACTTCATAAAAATCGATTTTAAAAAAAGCGGAAGAAAGGACCGGCGTGCAACAGCTGTTTAAAATATATTTTATAATATATACAGGGTGAATGGAAAACTATTATTAAGTGCTCGTAATTTATTACTGAAATATAAATTTGGAGTTTGGAGAGTGGGTGGTGGTCTTCCAAGATAAGTGCAAGTTGGGGAGGGCTGAGGACAAAGAATTGAAAGTGGGGAGTGGGCATCTTGGAGATACTACACTTTGATTTATTTACTCCTCTCCAGGAGTTAGGCACAAGGTCAGTTTTATCTTACTCCCACAACGTAAGATGTGACCCAAGATAGGGTCGGGAAAGTGGGGCTTAAAAAGCCAGCGCCCGAGAAAGTGAGCACTCTGGCCATTAAAAATTGCCTGGGCAGCCCCGTTGGCATTCCCCGGTAGGGGCGCCTCAGGCAGTAAGCAATAAACTTACTCCTCCCTAAAGAGGGGAGGCAAAGACTGAGAGGGTGGATCTCCTAGAACTGCACAGGACAAACCCACAGACAGGTGGAATCAAGCTCCGAAGGATAAGACGACACCGGTCTATAGGGTGCAGTATCCATCGGAACAGATACTACACTTACTTCCTAGCCATGTCAGCCAAAAGGCTGAAAAAAAAACACCCTTATTCCAACACACACTGTGTGTGTGCTGGAATGTTAAAGCGACTTGTTGTCACTCGCGTTCTGATAAATATTATCAGGTCAATTTCTGCCTCTGTGAAAAGAATAAAAAAACAATGTAAAAACAATAATAATGATAATGGTTTGTTTTGTTCGTTACCTTAATGAGCATAGCATGGTAAATAAGTTCCTTTCTTTTTCGCAGACCGCTCGTTGTCCCGTCAGGCGCAATCAGTCAGGCCAGCGCTATTTCTTGTGTTGACACGAGGATCTGTGATTTTTCTTTTTTTGCTAATACCAATCGCGTCTTTGTTATTGTGTTGCTATGTGACACTTGAGGTAAAGCTAAAAACACTTCGGAGGAACAATGGTGAATAAAGACACAAATATGTCACCCTTGACTGGCCTGACGATCTTAATACGACTCAAGCAGGTAGGATTTACATTGCCGTCGATAATGGACGCCGCCCACCCCTTATGTAGTCACCCGAATAGTACCCGTCATATACCCACTTATAATAGAATGAGCACGTTCTAAATAATGTCCAACAAATAAAGCGGACGCCATGACTGGAAATCGAAACCGAAACCTTGAGATCTTCAGCCAGACGTTCTACAAACTGAGCTAATCTTACTTGTGGGAGTAAGATAAAAAACTGGCCTTATGCCTAACTCCTGGAGAGGAGTAAATCAATACTCGCACTTTCTTATAAATAGATCTTACAACATTCCCATCACAAATTAATTATATATTTTTTTAAAAATATTTTTTTATATACTTCCCTCCCACAGCAGAAAGATGCGACACAAGGTCGGAAGGTGGGATTGGAAAGCCAGCGACAGCATTCCCCGGTAGGGGCGCCTCAGGCGATTAGCAATAAACTAACCCGTTCTCAAAGGGTGAGAAGGCAAAGCCTGGGAGGGTGGACCTCCTAGAACTGCACAAGACAATACCCCAGAACGACGGAATCAAGGCCCTAAGGCCAAGACGATACCGATCTATAGGGTGTAGTATCCATCGGAACAGATACTACACTTTGATCTTAGCCAAAATGCTGAGAACAAAAATTGTTGCGTGACATCATAGATTTATGATTTACGTCATTTTCAAAACATGTATTCAAACATAAGCGATAATAAAAAATAAAAAAATAAATAAATGGGTAAACATTATCAATAGCCTTGGAAATTATTTGAATAGTCCGAAAAATTATTTAGCTTTAAATATGTATTGCATGTAGTTTTTTTCAAAATAATATAATTCTAGACATGTAAATAGGAACACCCTCTCGCAGACAGCGAGAGAGAAGGGGGTGATGCGGTAGCCTAGCAAAAATATGCGACCGGGGGGGGGGGGCATATATTTCCTAGTCTATCATATATTTGTGGCGTAACTGGCTGTTTCTCTGACGGAGGATGCAATTGAAAACAAATCCCTATACCAAGATCAAACAGAAACTTTAATTATTTATCAGTTGTTGGTTTCTTTTTAACAATACTATCACGCGGGGTCTGCGTTCGCACCAGACATCCATAAGCAGCAAAGACAACGATTAACTTTATTTTATTTTAAATCACTAAAATTGTAGATGCAAAATAGCAACTAACTGTAGACACAGAATAAACTTTACTTTAGGATAACTATATAAAAATTAACCAAATAAAACTAAAATGGTAACAAAATAAATAGAAACTATTTATTGATAAAATTTAATTCCCACGTGTTCGGATAAAGTCACCTGTTAATTTGACCCACTTATAGTGGGGAGCGCCAAAACGCCTGTGGAAAAATGAAAATAATAGCCTGAAAGGGAGTAACAATACCAACGAATCCGATTGGTCAGTTAGCTCGAGTAAACACTACTTAGATATAATCGTAATAGCAAACAATACATCCACGCATTTAGCCTGATGAATTCCTTCGGAAATGAAACATGAACGTAGCTTACTTGCCATAGATATATTTTCATACAATTACTGAACCGTACTCACATATTGAACACTGTTGCAGTAAATATGGAAAATATATATACGTAATATATACTTTATATATTATATATATTACTTTATAATATTATGTGTATTTACATGAAATAGTAATAAACAAATTATATATATATATAAAATAAAGTAAAATAAAATAAAGTAACATTTTTCAAGCATGTAATCTCCTCGTTTAGGTGCTTGAAAAGACCGGATGATCGAAATAAATTATCGCACCGGTGATTATGTGATTCCGTGTTACTTTATTTTATTCTTGCTCTGTTTATTACATTGAGCTCTCATACCAGGATTTCCTTCTGAAATTTATTTCACTCTAACACACACTATATATATATATATATATATATATATATATATATATATATATATATATATATATATATGGATATATATGTATATATATACATACATATATATATATATATATATATATATATGTATATACATATATGTATATATATATGTATATATATATATACATATATATATGTATGTATGTACATATATGTACATATATGTATATATATATACATATATATATATGTATATACATATATGTATATATATGTATATACATATATGTATATATATGTATATATATATATATGTATATACATATATGTATATATATGTATATACATATATGTATATATATATATATATATATATATATATATATATATATATATATAAAGATAGAAGAAATAAGAAATAAGAGTGATAAACATGTTCGAATGTCCAAATTTATTTCAAATTTCGATTGTTCAATGCAAGGTGTATTCTGTAGTAAACTAGTGTTTATTATTCTTTCCTTAAGCCAAGGCTTTTCAAAGATCGAAATCTTATCATCAGAGGAGAAATACAGATTAATAAGTTGGCTGTAGGAAAGCTAAAGTTCAAATATTTAAAAAATATTTGAAATATTAAAAAATGGGGTGAAAAAAGTTCGTGTAAAAAGGATATGTGGTTTGTCCAGATGGTAATTGTCCGTTGAAAAAGTGTCCAATGAGGAGATTTTTGAGAAGACGAAAAATTTTCGTAGGGGCAGTATGGAAAAGGTTTTCAAAAAGAAATAAATCCAAAAGTGAAATGTTGAAATCAAAACGCAAGATGGAGCGCACTTAAATGGAATTGATGTAAGAAAACTGACCATTTTTGTAACTTCCTGGGCCATGGTTTATTACAGAATACACCTTGCATTGAACAATCGAGATTTGAAATAAATTTGGACATTCGAACATGTTTATTATTCTTATTTCTTCTATCTTTATAATTGCTCCATCTCGTATATTGAGCTTAACCTTTTCACTATAGGTCCAATTTACTAAAAGTTTACTTTTGGTTTATATTTGATTATATATATATATATATATATATATATATATATATATATATATATATATATATTGATCACATATTCCCCAAGTGAGTATTTTGCCTTTATATACTTCAATTCTGTCAAAAAAAGAAAAAGAAAAGCAAGGAGAAAAGAAAATTGAAAAGTTGAAAAGTTACGTGGTTAAATTTTCTCCCCGCCCCCATTTTATTCTTCCCGAATATGATCTGAGGAAAGGATCGGATTTTAATTCTTCCTGATGAGATCTCAGTTTTAAACAGCTGTTGATTGGTAACATTGACATGCCAATGGCACAGATTTTGTACATGTCTGTATAAATAAATAAAAATCATATATATATAAAAGCTCTATTTGATATTGAGCACTTTTTATAAACTCAGTTGAAATTCTTTTGATTCCTACCATGTGGATGTTTACTTTACCTGGATTACTATTTTATATATATATATATATATATATATATATATATATATATATATATATATATATATATATATATATATATGTGTGTGTGTGTGTGTGTGTGTGTGATTTAAAAAAATATTTATAGTTAAAAGCCCCTTTAAATATGTAATAGTCTTAAAAATAGAGCCCTGTTTGAAATTGAAAAGATTGTTGTCATTTCTGCGATAAGCAAGTTCCACTTGAGCGTTGAACACTGTAGACGACAGGGCGCTTCCTCCGCCTCCCGGATAAGTGTACCTTAATTTCAATTACTGTCTGTATCGATTTTTCGCGGCCGTCTGGTCCTGAGCGTTTGTCCTATGATTATAACCTGAATCTACGAACTGCGTTCAAGCCCATATGCGACCGCCTGCAACCGCCACACTTACACTGATGAGGGTAAAAGAGCCCGAAACGACCTCGTCTTTAGGTGAAAAACACTTTAATATATATATATATATATATATATATATATATATATATATATATATATATATACACACAAATAATTTTCAAATAAAAATTGAAATTCTTTTTACTAAATTCTGCAATTCTTTGAGCAATTTTTTGAACGAGACGGAGCTTTTGGTAAATTACAAGAATTTTTCGTTTATTCTTCTCTGAAGAAGAATTTATTATTCTGAAATTTCCGGAAATAAGTAGAATCTGACACACTTTTTTTTTCTTTTTTTTTTTAGTGTGTGTGTGAAATGCCAAATTTGTAAGACTATGCCGCTTCTTAAATGGAAGAAGTTATCCGTTTCCTTTTTTAATATCTCTATTTTAAGAACATCTGTCTTATTTTTTTTACCGTAGGCTTTTTTGTGCAAGCAACGAAGCCTTGAAAAAATACGTACAAGTCAAACGATTATATACAGTATTGAATAGATTTTTAACCGATTGGTAATGTTAAAATAGTTAAAGAGAAAAGTAAGTGGAAAATCAAACGATTCAATAGTTTATGTATGGTTTTGTAAGTCGGCGACGTAATATGAGAATCTTGTTAATCCAAGTCGCGACCATTTTTATTATGAGCTTCGTTAAAGTTTATTAGATGCAAAAGGTTTTCTAGTTCTTGGTTTACGTAGGCAAGCTGTAAGTATTAACCCCTCCACTTTATATTTTTCATGCCTAAGTATAAAAAATATTGACCACACTAACAGAAATATTAAGAACATCTAAAAGTAATCACGCGATGCGAAAGTGTTGGAATTTATTTAAGCCCCGCTCACGGATTGGCTGTCAGGCATTGCAACCCCTATTCCCTTGGGTGTCACGTGAGCCAGCCCTTAAACACCCCTTGCACACGGCTTCCCACCCCTTTTTCGACGACTCCACTCAAGTCAGCAATACATCGGCTGACATCATCAGTGACAACAGCTCACGACGGCAGTCACAGAGAATGACCTCCCGCCGTTACCCGAACTCTATACAGATAAGTTCTCGCGAACCACGTTTTCGCAAAACCCCCTCTCAAATCCACTATGCCTAACTGAACTTTGAAAACTCTGTTTGTAAATATTCTATGACTGCACTTTTCTCTTTCTTAGTAAAATTGCTGTGAAACTACATTCTGGTGTTTTGTGTCTTATATCTCTCTTTTGATGATTTATCTGATTTTACCCCATTCTCACGTGCGAGAATTGAACTTTATTTACAGGATTATTTTAATCCCAACAAAAGGTTGTCATTTCGCATTTGTAATAATCCAAGATGGTCACGGTGGTACGTTAATCTTGAATGAATAAGACCCCTTGTGTCCTTAAAAAAAATAATCTACGCTTGTACCGTGTAATATAAAAACGCGTGTAAGTTATAATGAAAGATATTTTACATAGTACTACGATAAACGGTTACTTGTTAGAAATAAATAGGTTAATAACAGGAATGGGAAGGGAAATGTTGAAATTTATTTTTGAAGGTCGTATAAGGTCATGCATTCTGTTTAGGTTAGCAATGCAAAATGTATCCACTGTATTTTTAGTATTTTCAGAAAAAAACTGAAGCGAAAACAATTCAAGGACATTATATAAAAAAACAAATGCTGTTAAATGAACTACCGGTCTTTCTAAACTTCGAGCATGCCAATGCGTTTTCGTTCTACAACCAGAATTTGAATTCATAAGTGCCAACAACATCTCCGTGGATAAAACCCATGACAAGGACATTATATAAAAAAACAACCAAAAAAGTTTGTTTATTTTTATTTTTCGAAAAAATAACACTATAATGGTTAACTCTGATGATAAAATATTATTCCAAAATTAATAAGATTAAAATAAATTTTTAAAAATTAATCTTGCATTGATAAAGGCTTCTATTTTCAATTTTAATAATACTGCCCCACCAATGCTTTTAAATGAACGACCTATCTTTCTAAACTTCGGGCATGCCAATGCGTCTTCGTTCGACAACCAGAATTTGAATTCATAACCGCCAACAACATCTCCGCGGATAACACCCATTAACAAGGACATTATATATATATATATATATATATATATATATATATATATATATATATTAGATATAGCTGTTTAAAACCCCTTAACCACTCCCTTTTCTTTTTATTCTTACTTTTAGACATGAATTTTCCATAACCCTCTTCTATCCCTATAAGACATCGTTTCTGGCCCCTAGAACAGTGGTCACTAACTGGTGATCTATGGACCACCACCACCATGCAAAAAATTTGATGGTCTTAAAAAATAACTTTCTGAAGCAATTACAGTATGAAAACTTCTCGACCTTTTGGCCGGGATCAAAGTGTAGTATCTGTTCCGATTGATACTGCACCCCATAGACTGGTATTGTCTTGGCCTTCGGGGCTTGATTTACGCCGGTCTATGGGTCTGTCCTGTGCAGTTCTAGGAGGTCCACCCTCCCAGGCTTTGCCTCCCATCTTTGGAGAGGAGTAAGTTTATTGCTTACTGCCTGAGGCGCCCCTACCGGGGAATACCAACGGGGCTGCCCAGGCAATTTTTAATGGCCAGAGTGCTCACCTTCTCGGGCGCTGGCTTTTCAAGTCCCACTTTCCCGACCCGACCTTGGGTCACATCTTACCTTGTGGGAGTAAGATAAAACTGACCTTATGCCTAACCTCCTGGGGAGGAGGTAAATAAAGCCCTATTGATTTATCTTGCGACGAGTTTCGGAGTTAAATTCCAATTTTCCATTACCAAGACCTCATTTTTGGACTGTCTCTAAAAAAACAAGCCGCGCATGCGTGGTCCCCCTCTGTATGTGACTCGATGTGGCGAGTGTAAAATGCAATAAATTTGGGCAATTTGGGGCATTTTTGACCCCCCATCCCTTTGACCCCCTGGGGGCGCGAACCAGAATTTTCTAGGTCAAGGATGCTCATTTTATATCCAGAACAATTGCCTCTACATTTTGGCCAAGTTTCAGAAAAATTGAATGGATGGATCAAACGTTATGGAAGGAAAGGGTCATTTTTGCCATTTTGGGGGCTTTTGACCCCCTGGGGGCGCGAACCAGATTTTTTCCAAGGTCAGCGATACTTATTTTCTATTAGGAACAATTGCCTCCACATTTTGGTCAAGTTTCAGAGAAATTGAATGGATGGATGAAAAGTTATGGGGCAAAAAATGTCATTTTTTGCCATTTCGGGGCCTTTTGACCCCCTAGGGGGAGGGGGGGGGCTAACCAGATTTTTTTTAAAAAATCGGAGAATGTCACTTTCCAACCTGACAAAAGTTACAACTTCATGCAAAATTTCAGAGAAATTCAATGGATGGTTGCGGAGAAAAATCCGGACGGACGGACGGACGGACGGACGGACGGACGGACGGACGGAAATGCCTCAAAACATAGGTGTCCCGATTTTATAAAGCGGCGACCAGAAAAAAAAAAAAAAATTTTTAAATGAACACTCATCACTCTATGGAAAAGCAATGAAAATTTTGATTCCATTTTTAACAACATATTTGTGTGAAAAGTCAGTTTCTCATGTCACAGCAATTAAAACTCCGTACCGGTCTCGACTTGAAAAATACAAGCACAACTCTCCGTCGTTCAGTGACGTCATTGGAGCCCGAAATCAGCCGAAATTGATTTCAAACAACCAGGAACAAATATCACATTAAAACTTTGCAATACTTCAACAAACTTCAAATTTTCAATTCGTTTTATTTAAATAAGTATACCAAAACTTTGTTACCTGTAATAATAGGTGCATTTTACATTAATTAAAACGTTTTCCAATCATCCCTACCTATCTAAAGTTAGGTATGTGTATATGTCTATATATTTGCATGTACAGGATTCACTCCTAAACTAATTAACCGATCTTTATAGAATTTTCGAACACAGCTGATATGCGTAAAGGGTCCAAACATGGGCTATATTTAGTTAAATTTAGTTTTATGCAAAGGGGGTAAAAAAGGGGTGGAAGGCCTTCGTGAAAATTCAAATAATAGGTATTGAACATAAATTAATAAATATTCTTCAAATTTTAATTTCTTTGGGGTATTTTAAAGGGGTTTTAGGGGGGCATAATGTGGACACAATCTGCCATTTGAAAATTCAAATACATCAAATTTTTATTGAATTTGATCACTAGTCATTAGGCACCAGTTAATTAAAATTCCATGAATTTCAATTTCTTCTGAAGACCCTTTAAGCTTAAGCCTTACATTTGAGACATTTTCTAGAATCAAAATTAGAATGCGAATTCTAGACATAAGATTTAGTATCATTATATCTTGATTTTGATTTTAGTAAGGGGGAGTAAAAGTGGTGCAAAACTGTTCTGTACGGGAGTGGTTAATTTTGACCATCCTGGAACGGATATTCTTCTAGCAATTATGTAAATGTACTTAGCTTTATTTTTTCTAAATTCATATTGTTACATATCCGAGTCGGTGTACGGAAAAGTTGTTGATAAAACAGATGCACCTGGTGATTGTCAAAAGATAAGATAATTATCGGATGACCAAAAAGTTATTTGAAAATAAAATAAAACTCACAACCAGACAAACACCTGCACAGGAAGAGGCAACTATCGGATGACATGAAGGTCAGTTTTGATAAGAAACACTGTACCAAAACATCAAACACCTGCAGCGGAAGAAGCGACATAGACTGATCAATTGTCATAATGTAAAATCAAGTTGACAAAAAGATATGCACCTGCAGTTGAATCACTTAAACGGTAAGAACCGAATGTCAAAAGAAAGAGATATGTCGGAAGGGTTAAAGCCCATTTTACCAGGTGATATTGTATCATGCCAAGAAAAGATAGACAGATTTGTTGAATTGTCAAATGAGTTCAAGCCGTCACCGAATGCAACCGTCGTCGAGGTGGCCACGAAATTGTTATATAATAACAACCGAAAATTGAAAGAAGTCAGTTGACGATCGAGCCTCGGAGAAGAATCAACCGTCTGATTCCATGTGCACAAATCCTCTCCAACCACCATCCTCATCGTCACCAACAAATAAAGATACATCTTATATTTTCATAAGATACATGTGTTGTCATTTTTATTAAGCCCTGCATAATACTACAATATAAGTGTTCCGCAAAATTTAAAATGATACATTTAGTGGTCCATAAAGTTTAAAAGGTTGCCGATCACTGCACTATAACAACTAACATGAAACTCACACCATATCTTCGTGACTACTTTTAAATCTTCTCTGAACCCTAATACCCACCTCTTTTAACTTATTTCTTGAACCCCCACCACACCCTAACCCTAATCCTAACCCTAACCCTAACCATTGTTTTATACAGTCACTTCATATCTCATTTCATTTATGTTTAACTTTTTCATGCGTCTATTTTTAACGCCATTTTTTAATAACTTTTATTTGATCCTTAGTTTTTATTATTTACAAATTTTTATGCATAAATTTTTATTTTAATTATTATTCTTGTCTTGGAACTCCTCTATCTCGGCACTGGTGCAACCAGATCAATCTGTCTGAAGATACCGGCTTCCTGACCTAAAATGCACCAAACATTGATGTTATTGTTTTTTTCCTTTCCCTTTGCAAAAAACTACATCATGTTCTGTAAAGCCCAAAACAAAAACATTTTTCCTCTACAAAACAAGTAAACCAAACAGCATGAATAAATATTTGAAGATAGAAAGAACTTGAAGTGTAAAAACTTTTACCAAAATGACCTGATTCAGCATCAAATAATTCGAAAAGGGTTGATATGCCGTAAAACAAAACAACTAATCTATCTATGCTTTATCATTAAAAACGCCCATACACTCAGTTCTGTAGATACGGATTGGTCATTGATTTTTGTATAAATAGTTTACGCCATTCGTCTGCTTACCGATGATAAGGCTTTAGTGATTTTTTTTAGCTTTAAGCATCTTTTGAAACCGCCGGTATCAATACGACTAATCGAATTATCATTGTATAATATTATCTATTGTTCAAACCTCGCAGCTACCATTTCTGTCAGCGATGTTCTTTTTTTGTTCGTATAGAAATTAATAGAAACTTTTGATGTTCTAGGTCGATCGGCATTACAATCTGGTGGACATGTACTATATGCTATGATAAGAAGCAAGTATGTCTGTCTGTCTGTCTGCCTCTTTCTCTTTCTCTCTCTCGCCCCCCCCTCTCTCTCTCTCTCCCTCCCTCTTTCTCTTTCTCTCTCTCTCTCTCTCTCTCTCTCTCTCTGTCATTGGTTTTATTTGGGTCACCCAAAAGTGTATTTCTCTTTGAAATAAAGTAAGTACCTCGTAAAATGGCGGGGACTCATGCTGTAATGTTCACATATCGTCTCCCTGATAAACCTCTGTCCGACAGTTATCTCAAGTGATCAGTGCCTGAGTGGTCCAGTGATGACCAGTGAGAAAACCCCAGCCAAGAGGAAAGAGAAGGAGGGGAGACCTGACCCTTTACGCATGACAGGAAGCTTGTTTTTCAGGGAGGGGGGCTGGCAATCAGTTGAAGCTGGGGTGCCTCTCCAGGCAGGATGGGTCCATCTGGGTCTCTTAACTAAAGGATTGTGTTGAGCTTATCTTTTTCTGGTCGAGCAAGAATCTCATTTTGCAAGTCTGTCATTCAACCAGGAAGCACAAGTATTGTTTGTAACATCCAACAAATAATCTTGTAACTTGGTTATAAACTGGAGTTGTGATTCTACTTGAGAATTATTTGTTGCAGCGCTGGCTAGGTCGAACAACATCTTTGAACCGGTACAACGTGTGGGGACGATTATGGCCAGTGCAGTGAACGCACGCTACATACAGGTTCACATTGTGACATTATGTAATTTAAAGAAATAAATAGGTTAATATTTATTTAAAAAATAAGTGATCATTTTAAATCGGACACAGGTAAAGTAATTTAGAAATTTCTTTTTATTAATTTCGTAAGCGGCAGGAACTAAACGAAACATTTTTTCATTCTAAAAATCTTCATAGCCGGAATAACTATTTATTAAAGAAACTAAAGCGAATTACATTTTTTAATGTAAAGAACACGGTTAAAAGATAAAAAGGTAGAAATAGCTAGTCAGAATCAAATATCCGACTGGCTTAATTTTATATATTACTAGCTTTCTCTACCCGACGTTGGTATTTGTTTTGTTCATTTGTTCAATGAAAGTAAAATGACTCCAGGGCAACACCGTGTACGTACCACTAATTTATAATAAACGGTTTATATCTTTTGTTTTTAGTTTTAAAAGAAATGATACAGAAAAAATAGTAATTTTGCTAATGAAATTAAAACGTCTCCCGGGCAACGTCGGGTAGTGCCACCTAGTTTAAAAGTATAATTGTTTAAAATATAAAGATGCAGATTCGGGCTAGAATCAAAGTGCAATATCTGTTATGTCTGAGGAGATCATCTTGAAGGGAGCATGTGTTTATTGTCTGTCTCCTGAGGGGCACTCATCCGTGAGGGAATTACAACGGAACAAACCAGACTATTTGTCTTCCCAATACAGAATTAGGGTTAGGGTTTAGGGTTATGGTAAGGGTTTAGGGTTAGGCACTTTTGGAAACTTTCTAATATAAACTGAATGTATGTCTACCTTCTGGGAGTGGAATAAGTAAATAAACATGTTCGGTCCTTGGTTAGTGGGGGAGAAGTGCTCCTATACTAGAAGTGCTCCTATACTGAGGCAATTAATAATTTTGTTCCTAGTAAATTGTTAAATAATGGTGGGTACGTCAACTAGTAACACTGGTCAACAAATTTTTCTTTTTTTTCTTTGGCAGACCATCTAGGAGTGTTTTCTGGGGTTTTGAAGGTCGCTGATTACGAATATAACATTGGTTTTGCCAGATTGGTTCTAGTTTAGAAGATACTGATAGCCCCAAATAAGCCTAAACTGCTAAAATTCTCCCTGAAATACTTCAATATAGAAGCAGTAAATAATAATTTTCTGATATTATTGAATCATTATAATGATTATGTATATATTGAAGTATTTCAGGGAGAATTTTTATATAATTATTTATATAGGGAGAATTTTTATATAATTATATACTGTAATTACTTAATAACATGTTCCATAAATATAGTTGCAGTATAAATTAAACAGTAATTAAGAATTTTCTTTTTAATTCCACAGTTGAAAATGAGTTCCAGAGAGAAAATGAGTTCTTCTAGAAGATGTTGCAGATATGAACCGGATGTCTTTTGTTACATCTGTGGACAGTATATGATGGCACAACAAAAGAGGAATATTACAGACTTTGTCAAGAGGGCGTACAAAGCATACTTCGATATGATACTTGGTGACCAAGACAAGTCTTGGGCCCCACATATGGTGTGCAAAACCTGTGTAGAAAGTCTCCGCGGTTGGACCAACGGTAAGCTGAAGTTGAAGTTTGCTGTACCAATGGTGTGGAGAGAGCCCAACAATCATTTTGATGACTGCTACTTCTGTCTCAATGACATGACGGGGTTTAACAAGCACAAGAAAGCAAATTGGCAGTATCCGAGCCTGGATTCTGCTATCCGTCCTGTTGCGCACTCTGAGGATGTACCTGTGCCTGTTTTCACCAGTTTGCCTGAAATCGATGAAACCGAAGAGATTCCAGCTGATCTTTCAATATCAAGTGATGATAGCTGTAGTGACTATGAAGAACCCTCAAATGGCCCTCAGCTTTTCAATCAATCTGAACTTAATGACCTAGTGCGAGACCTTTGTTTGTCGAAGGAGCAGTCTGAAGTTCTTGCATCACGACTCCAAGAGAAAAACATTCTTGATTCTGGCACAAAAGTAACATACTATAGGACAAGGGAAGGCAGCTTGCTTCGTTTCTTTTCTAAAGAAGACGACCTGGTCTTTTGTAATGACGTTTCTGCACTTCTTAACTGCATGGGGATCTCATCATATGACCCAGCAGATTGGCGTCTCTTCATAGATAGCTCGAAAGCAAGTCTAAAAATTGTACTTTTGCACAATGACAATAAGTTTGCTCCTGTACCAATTGGCCATTCTACCAAGATGAAGGAAGAGTATGATGCTATCAAATTTGTTCTTGAAAAGCTGAATTACAACACTCATAAATGGCTGATTTGTGTGGACTTGAAAATGGTGAATTTTCTGCTTTGTCAGCAAAGTGGGTACACAAAGTATCCCTGCTTTGTTTGTTTGTGGGATAGCAGAGCAAGAATCCAGCACTGGAGAAGGGAGAACTGGCCAGAACGAGAAAGTCTCGAAGTCGGCACAGCCAACGTCATCAATGAGCCTTTGGTACCCAGGGATAGAATCATCTTCCCTCCATTGCACATAAAACTAGGGCTCATGAAGCAGTTTGTTAAGGCGTTGAACAAGGATGGAGATTGCTTCAAGTACATATGCAGGCAATTTCCAGGTCTTTCTATCGAAAAAGCTAAAGGTGGCATCTTCGATGGACCTCAGATTCGAACGCTCATGAGGGATTCTGACTTCACTAATCATATGAACACGGTTGAGTTAAATGCTTGGGTGTCCTTCACAGATGTAGTGACAAACTTTTTGGGAAATCACAAAGCTGACAATTACAAGCAATTGGTCCGTAAGATGCTTACTGCATACGGAAAACTAGGGGCAAATATGAGCATTAAAGTTCATTTCTTGTTTAGCCACCTCGAGAGATTTCCTGGTAATCTTGGTGATTACAGTGAGGAGCAGGGAGAGAGATTCCATCAAGACATCAAAACAATGGAAGAGAGGTATCAAGGCAAATGGGATGAGCACATGATGGCAGACTACTGCTGGAACCTTTTGAGAGACTGCCCAAAAGTTGCTCACAAGCGAAAATCGTATAAACGTCAATTTTAGTTTTGTGAATAAAATATTGTTTTGTGTGTTCATTGTAACTAAGAATCTAGTGTATAATGCTTTGCATTAATTTATGATATATAACTGATTATGTAAATGTTTTTTTTCACTTGGAGAATTAAAATTCAGCAAATTTTTAGCAAATTTTTTGTATATCCTCGAAATCTATGAAAAGTGTTCAGTTATACGATAAATGAAATGATGTTATATCTAACTTAACTTGTTAGATTGAGATTTTACACTGTCTTTGTGGTTTAAGATCATCATAAAAATCAATATCTGACATTTATGCACTATTTAGCCGTTTTTTGTACGTTTAGCTATGGTCGCGAATGGGTGATTTCAGACAAACGACCCCCCTGTGATAACTCAAAAACTAGAGCCAATTTGAAAAAACTAATGTCAGATTCGGATTCAGCGCCCTTGAAAACCCCAGAAACCAGTCTTACTTTGCCTGCCAAAAATATTGTGTTGACCAGTGTAATTGTTAGGGAATTCTGTTCACAGAAAGATTTTATCACGTAAACAGAATGCAGGATCAGACGGTTAACCAATGGGGCCATCACTGGCATGGGAACGATGTTAGAAAAGTGACATCAGACAGACGAGGGAAACACAAAAAAGTGTCAGTTTGAGATGGGATGACGATGGGAACGGACGTGGATGACATGACTAAAAATCAGTTTCTAACAAGGTCCCCTTTGTGCGACCCCTTCTTTCCAGCGGTTGTTGTTATAAATGAAACAAGATCTCAGCTAAAATAAAACCGATCTTCTTCCGTTAAGAATGTGTTCTTAATTAATCTCGTTTGTGTTGCTTGTGTCCGACGTCAATTCAAAACAAGAGTGTCCACAGTCCCGGGGGGAGGGGGATCGCCGCGGGAACTGTGAATGTCGAGACGCAAAGAAATTTCAGGTCTAGTTTTAGCATACTGATTATAAGTGTTGGCTATTGTGTTAGATAATAGTAGTGGGTGGCAGATAGAAGGGACGCCCAAAAAGATGGTGAGAGGACACCCTTAGAGAGGGTGGCAGTAGCAAGGGAATCGGAAGTGATGTCACTTCCGTTCGGGGCTGTTCTTCCCCTCTTCTGCTACTGACAACCGAAGAATCAGCACGTGCAGAACGGCGCTCCGCGTTGGGGCGCACATGGCATCGTTCAGTAATTAATTCTCCCCCCCCCCCCTCTCTCTCTCTCTCTCTCTCTCTCGCGCTCGCGCAAACCCAAAACGGGTCGTCTGTTTTGTGTTTAAATAATCGTTCTTAAAACTAGACCGGCGTCCAGTGTTATCGTTCAGATCCCGAGATACACCGAACACCTACGACAAACCTCGGTACATACCCGCCAATGGAAAGCGAGAATCCAACAATCGGATTCCCCCGAGAATTGTAACGATACATAACAAAATCGGGAGAACTCGATTTCCCCCGAAATTAAAGACATGTGTCTAACTTTGCCCTCGTTGAGATGCAAGTATAGACGACCAAAATTATCAAATTTACTGTCGTTTCTATTTAATTAGACATTTAAAAAAAAATGTTAATAACAAAAATAAAAATTGTTGACTTCGTTTCGTTGCTAAGTTTTCTCATTTAGTTCAGCTTCTGTTTTTCATCCAACCTTTCTGATGGTTTCGTTTTTCGTTTATGTTTTCTTAAAAATTAAAATGACTTATTAACATCAGTCGAATAAAAGCCCCCCCCCCCTTTCTATCTCTCTCTCTCCCTCTGTCTTCCCCCTCTCTCTCTCTCTCTCCCCTTCTCTCTTGTCTTTTCTCTCCTTCTCTCTATATCTCTCCCTCTCTCTCGCAATCTCTTTCTCCCCTTCTCTCTCGTCTTTTCTCTCCCTCTCTCTCGCCCTCTCTCTCTTTCTCCTTCTCCACCCCCTCTCTCTCTTTCTCCTTCTCCACCCCCTTTCTCTCTCTCTCGCTCCCACCTCTCTCGCCCTCTCTCCCCTCTCTCTCCCTCTCCCCCTATTCTCTCTCGTCTCCCTCTCTCTCTGTCTATCTCTACCTCTCCCCTCTCTCTCTCGCCCCCTCTCTCTATATATACCTCTTTCTCCTCCTCTTTCTCTCGCCATATCTCTCTCTCTCTCTTTTATAATTATTTACATCATTCCATTCATCTCACAACTTTCTTATCATTTACCCTTTATTTACGTTATTCTTCTTTTTCCCCACCATCTAATGCATTCATGTACAAAAGTGTGCACCAATTGCAATTGAGGGGGGGGGGGGAGTTGTCCACCCTTACCCCTACAGGGTTGGGTAAGTAATAATCTGATCCGTCAAAGAATTTGTATAATGCTATCTTTTGTTCACAATTCAGATTGGAAGGGGGGGATATTATTTCCATATAAAATTTTTTTTTTTTAATTCTATTACAAATAGTACAGAAATGGATACACGTAATTAATGTACATTTTTATTTATCTATTTGTATTTTGGGTTGGTGGGAGTAGGTAAGAATGTGTCCTTGTTCAGACAAGTAAAAAATCTGATCTGTCTAATTTCGTCTAATATTTTTAAATTAACATATTTTTATTATTAATAATCCAAGGTGCCTTGTCAAACACGTCGTATAATGTTATTAAAGTAAAATACTTTTATTATTATTCATCCAGAGTAGCCATTCGTTTGTTGGTGGCCGGAGCTGGAGGGTCACTATAAACTGAAATGGTGTCCGCTAAACTACTTGTAACGTTGCTTGTCCCAAAATCTGTAACGTTATTCATATTCGAATAATCGGTGTTGAAAGCAAGATATGTCTTTAAATCAAGTGAAAGGGACGCAGGTTAAAAACACACGTGGAGAATTTATTACTGGAAACTGATGCAAAGAAAGTTTCTTAAATCACATTTCGAACTAACACGCGTTATTACTGCTAAAACAAACAGAAGAAAGAACAACTTACCCCACACATACATACATACATACATACATACATACATGCATACATACATACATACATACATACATACATACATGCATGCATACATACATACATGATGACTGCAACGCCTTGTCAGTCGAGTGTCACTCCTTCATCCAGAAAAAGTGTCATTGTTTGAAGGAGTATCTGTATGTGAGATTGTTAATATAGAGATCTAACTTTGTACGACAGCTAGTTCACTCTCTTTGTTCAAAATGTTAAGAAACGGAAACAAGCGTAAGCAAGATAACCAGTAACAAGTTGAAACTGCAGACCAACATGGTGTTAGGATTAACTTTCCACTTTTTTCTGTTTTTTTTACATACATACATACATACATACATACATACATACATACATACATACATACATACATACATACATACATACAGTCTCTGCTGGTACTGTTAGACGAAGGTGAAAGCACGTGTAGACCATACAAAATTAATGGTGCTTCTGTTGTTTCACAATGACAATAAAATATTTAAAGAAATGTGTAAACTGTGTTATGTACTTACGTGTTAGCTGAAAATAAGATTGTACATAAAAAATTACGCAAATCCATCCAGTATTTATTGATTTAAAACACACACACACACGATTAAACACGGTTTTATTTATCGTACGTCATTTTGTTTTTTCATTTTCTAGTGTTTTTCCCTGAAAACCAAAAAAATATGAGTTATCTCCCTTCTCCTTTGGCGACTCATGATAAAATCTGCCGATTGATAGATACAATATGGCGGTCGACCGATAACATCGTTTTTTATTGTTTATTTCATAAATGCTGGATGAATTTTTGGTGTACAATCTTCTTTTCAGCTGCCACATAATTACATAACAAAGTTTATACATTTATTTAGCTATTCTTTTTTTTTAAGAGAGGCCTAACATGTTATTGTGAAACTGCAGAAGCACCAAATTATTTACTGGAAAGTAGAGAGATTACAAAAGTAAGCGGCGTACATTTTAATGAACCTCAATCAACCGATATAGAAGACGAAATGAACTACTTTGATTACTCCAAGAATCAGACAATTTGGCAGAAATAAGTGAAAATACTGAGGAAACAAGACAACAAATCTGAGACATCAAATGAAGCTGACACAAAGAAAATAAAAATCGGATTGCGTAACCCTTGCTTCACTATAAACTTCCCATCGTGCAGGAACCCTGTCAGCGGGTATCCATTGTTTCTAGAGACAGAAGGGGGTTGAAAAAGTACCGGAAACGTTGCTTGTCCGTAAAAAGGATAAAGTTATTTATATTAGAATAACATGCGTAGAAGCAGAGATACAGTGTTTAAATCAAGTGAAAGGACGAAGGTGAAAACACGTGGGGAGCATATCACTTTCTTACTGTGAACTGATACAAAGAAAAGAAAATTTACATTTGCGCTCTAAAAACGCGCCACTACTGCTAAAATATTTCCCGGAGACTTCTAATTCGAAGGCAAGTTAAAAGAAATAAAAAAAAAAAAATTGGGGATCATCTAAGTAGGTCCAACCCACAAATTGAATGAGGTATTTTGGTGAGAGTGTCGAACGTAGGGTAAAGTCAAATATATGACAAAGTGTATGTCCCCCCCCCCCCATAACGATTCGGGCTTCATGCCTAAGGCAAATGTGAAATTTTTGTATTCATTGTTTTTTCATAAACTTACTTGTTTGCAAATTTTTATATATTTGCTTAAATCGTTGTTGGCCCTCAGCACATGTTCAAACTATCTGAGCCACTGTTCCCTACACTATCCCTCAATCGGTGCGATGTCGTATTGACTTCAGATGTCCTAATTGCCGACGAAGTTGAGCAGTGTAATTCCAGACATCCAGCCGAGCATTTTGGTTTTCATAATGGAGAATCTTCGCTCCGTATTCTCCGTTGTCGGTAAGCGACGGATATCGTAAGTAGGGTAGAAAGTGGACTTTCGGTTTACTTTCGATAGCCTCGTAACTCTCGCTTCCCTTATTTTGTGCTTTAGTCCTCACATTCTATGAGCGATGTTTCTGACAAAGGGGGAAGAATGGCTGTTTTCTGGGTCAGAATCTATCAATAACACTTATCGTTGGCTAGTTTTTGACCTTGAAGTAGTATTTTTTTTTAGCTCCTTACATCAAGTGGATTCATACCTTGTCTGGAGCAATTTTCATTTTTTAAAAAGTGATTCAATTAAACCTAACAATTAATGGGTTCTACTGTATCTCCAAGAAACAGGGTTTAGGGTTAGGGTTAGGGTTAAGGTTAGAGTTTAGGGTTAAGGTTAGGGTTTAGGGTTAGGGTTAACAACCTAAACCGACATAATGTTATATGCCTCCCAAAATCTGGTCCACTTCATGGGAGGTGGTAACATAGTTACGAAGTGGAAGTGCTTCATAGCTTGAAACGTGACGTGACTTTTAATATATCTTAAATTATTTTTGCTTCCACCCTGAAATATGTCGCCACCCGGGCAACGCCGAGAAAATAGAGCGAGTGGAAAACAAGATTAGATAAAGGTTTCAGTGACTGCAGCCGTGGGCAACTTTGAACTCAATCTGTTACTTTATTATTGGATGTTTGAACAGACAGAGAAAAAAGGGCGCCATCTGTGATATAAGTTGTCATGTAATCAATGAATGTGGCCGGGTTTCAGATGCGTCCTTCTATGTTTAGGAGAGGCTTCGTCTGTCAGTTGGTCTGTCACACTTCAGTTTGAAATAGTATTTTCGTCAGTCGTCACACTTCAGTTTTAAAAAGTATTTTCGTTTGTCCGTCTGTCACACTTTAGTTTGAAATAGTATTTTCGTCAGTCGTCACACTTCAGTTTTAAAAAGTATTTTCGTTTGTCCGTCTGTCACACTTTAGTTTGAAATAGTATTTTCGTCAGTCGTCACACTTCAGTTTTAAAAAGTATTTTCGTTTGTCCGTCTGTCACACTTTAGTTTGAAATAGTATTTTCGTCAGTCGTCACACTCCAGTTTTAAAAAGTATTTTCGTTTGTCCATCTGTCACACTTCAGTTTGAAATAGTATTTTCGTCAGTCGTCACACTTCAGTTTTAAAAAGTATTTTCGTTTGTCCGTCTGTCACACTTTAGTTTGAAAAAGTATTTTCCTCTGTCTGTCACGCTTAAATTTGAAAAAGTACTTTCGTTTGTCTGTCACGCTTAAGTTTAAAAAATGTATTTTCGTCTGTCTGTCTGTCACATTTCAGTTTGAAATAGTATTTTCGTCTGTCTGTGACGGTTCAGTTTGAAATAGCATTTTCGTCGGTCCATCCCGCTTAAGTTTGTAAATATCATGTTTATCACTAAACGCACAGATGAAATGGACGCATCTTATTTTAAATACGTCCGCGTATCTCTCTAACAAGCTCCTTCTTTCATTCGGTCTATCACGCTTAAGTTTTAAAATTTAATGTTGATCGCTCAACGTACAACTTTAATGGACGCATCTTATTAAGAATATATGTTCGACGTGTTCCCTCGACACCCTCCCTTTTCCCCTCCCCTCCCCACCCAAACACCGGTGTAAAAGATCACTAAGTATATACCAGATGTTCAATACAATCGATCCAATATCAATTAATATTCCAATGACAGAAATCATGGAGGTCCACGGTTAATAAAACAAAATATTCTCTCCCCTTTTTTCTATGACCGAGGATACATAATTGAAAACAAAACCCTATACGTGTGTCTTTATTGTTGTATCAACAAATACCACACCGTATCCTAAAGAACCTATGGAAAGGGAAATAGTTGGTCAACAATAGAATATTAAAAGTTTATTTACAGTTTGTCGAGGATAAAAATGGGAGGAGTTTATGAAGACATGCAATACATGAATGTACACAAAAGACGTAACTAAGAAATGACATCTTAACAAGAATTATAATTGTTCCATGACGGTACAAAAAGTGCACGTTGTGGTTAGAGAGACTAAATGAAAGTGTGTATGAATGCACGGTATATATATATATATATATATATATATATATATATATATATATATATATATATATATATATATATATAAATTTACTTACAAGAATATCAACGGTAGTAAAACACCACTCGGGTATATATATATATATATATATATATATATATATATATATATATATATATATATATATATATATATATATATATATATATATTATGGAAGTCGTTCCAGACAAGGTATGAAGCCACTTGATGTAAGGAGCTAAAAAAATACTACTTCAAAGTCAAAAACTAGCCAACAATAAGTGTTAGATATATAGATTACAGCCAGAAAACAGCAATTCTCTCCCCTTTGTCAGAAACATCGCTCATGGAATGTGAGGACTAAAAGACAAAATAAGGGAAGCGAGATTATATATATATATATATATATATATATATATATATATATATATATATATATATATATATATATATATATATATATAATGACACGTCTGATTAAAGGCGAGTGAATGCAATATTCGGTATATTCTGAACCGCTTATGAAGTGGAAAAATACTAAAAAAACAACACTGTTCAATCGCTAGTATAAACAATAACACAACTATATATATATATATATATATATATATATATATATATATATATATATATATATATATATATGTGTGTGTGTGTGTGTGTGTGTGTGTGTGTGTGTGTGTGTGTATCGATGTTTGTAGGTAATAAATAATCAATATTTATTTATAAATATTATTATAAGCCCCCTTCACCAAAGGCCGGGCACTCTAAGTGACTTTAATAACAAGCAGTACTAATAGCGAAATGCACGATCCGAATACGTTCGTTGACCACTCTAAACTGCTTGTGTAAATTTAGCCGCTGATTCGCTATTTACAAAGTTAAATTCCTCCCTAATTAATAACTAGTTCTCTATGGCCGAGGGGTTAGGAGTCTTGACCACAAATCAGTGCGATTTGTGATTGGGGTTCGCGCCCGCCGACCGTGTGGAATTAGCTTCCTGCACTGAAGATTGCGTTAGCATGAAACATCGATGTCTGTAGGTAATAAATAATTAATATTTATATATATATATATATATATATATATATATATATATATATATATATATATATATATATATATATATATATATATATATATAAAGATAGATTAAAGAAGAGGGATACACATGTACGAATGCCAAATCTATTTCAACTTCGATTGTTCAATGCAAGGTGTACTCGGTAAAAACATGTTTATTATTCTTTCCTTAAGCCAAGGCTTTTCAAAAATTAAAATCTTATCATCAGAGGAATTACATAGATGGAGAAGTTGGCAGTGGAAAAGACAAAATTCAAAATTTGAAAAAATATTAAGTAATGGAGAGTAAGAATGCGCGTGTAAAAAGATATGTGGTCTGTCCAGTTGGTGAATGTCCGGTGATAGGGTGTCCAGTGAAAGGAGATTTAAAGATGGAAAAGAAGGGTTTTCATGAAGGAAGGAATTTTGAGAATTCGGGCCATTTTAAAATACTTCCGTGGACGTTGAAATAAATTTGTCATTCGTACATGTATACTCCTATTCTTTCATCTTTTTTTAATCAATTAAACGGGCGGGTGGGGAAAAAAATTGCTAAAATTTTCCTTAAGGCCTTATTGTCTGACCCTCTGAGAGGTCCATCGTTAGCCAACATTTTCGTTGGAGTTTTGGAAAACCAATTATTTTCCAAAGTGACTAAGCCTGCTTTTTACACACGTTACGTTAATGACACTTTTGCTTGTTTTCCCTCACGGAGTGATGCTGAATAGTTTCTTCGTCTTCTTTGTAACTTGCATCCATCGTTGCAATTCACCATGGAGGTCGAAAATTGTGGTTCCCTGCCATTCCTTGATGTTTTAGTGTCTAAAGCTGGTTTATCGTTTGAAACCTCTGCGTGTAGAAAACCAACATTTACAAGTCTTTATCTAAATTGGTTTTCCTTCGCCCCCAAATCAAGAAAAATAAATCTTATTGGTACTCTCACTCATCGAGCATCATTTGTTCACCAACACGACTCGATGCAGAACTTGGTGAAATTACTAATATCTTTCTTGCTAATGGATATCCCATCAATATCATAAAAAGCACCATTGCACGCAAAATTGCTATATTTAATGGTGGTAAATTTATTGGCCCGTCACGATGCCCTATTTATTTGAAACTTCCATGGTTAGGTTCTGACGGCCTTGACATTGTCAAAAAGATTTCTTCTTTTACTCAACGTTGTTTTCCAGCAACCATGCTGAGTGTAGTTTACACGACTCGAACCTTTTTCTCTTATTTTCGTAAGGATGTTTTGCCAGCCATTCAAAAGAATTCTGTTGTTTATAAATTCCTGACTACGTTGGCAAAATTAGAAATTAGAATATCCCAATAAGATTAGAAATTAGAATATCCCAACACATACCACGTGATATTTGTTTACACAAATTTTCGAGATCATCCGGGAACTTTCAAACATAGGAATCAGCCATCGTTAATTACCTGGTTGGTACAAATAGTTGTTCTGGCAAGTATTCCGATAGGTAGTTTTCTGTTTTACACAGTTCCAGGTCGAACTACCATCTTAATATTATTGAGGCGTTAGTTATTAACAATGATCGACCTAGCCTGTGTAGACAAAAGATTTTGAAGCATCAGTTGGAGATCTTTAATGATTCAAATCCACCATAACGTTGAGAGATTTACGTTTTTTGTTTTGTTTTGTTTTTTCTCTCAATCGTTTTTTCCAACTTAAACAATTTTTCCCCTCATATCTCATTCGATTTTCTTAGTTTTTAATTTATCATTCTGGCGTTTCCTATTAGAGGGTCAGACGATAAGGGCTTAAGGAAAATTTTAGCAATTTTCTTTTTTTTCTGTTTTCGTGGGGAATTGGCCGATGAATCTGCCATAATCGTTGGTGTCCCAAGTACTTTCGGGCCCATCCGTGTTCATCTTCATGAGAATCATGTAAATACCATGGTGTTTATATTACTGGGTAGTTTTGGCGGGAATTATATTATTAAAACGGAACTAAAGTTAGCATTATAAACATTTCAGAATGGATCGGCTAATGAAAAGGATCCTCACAAATATATCCAAACATAAGCAGTCTTTTATATTAAACGATATATATATATATATATATATATATATATATATATATATATATATATATATATATATATATATATATATATATATACGACAAATTCGTCTAGTAATCCATTATTTGACTATAGTCTGAGAGTGGTTTACACCATCAGAAAGATAAGCTTACATGCTCGGCCGTTACGGTTTAAAAGATAGTCTCAGAATGAGAACGGGTTGGACAATGTCCGACAACTTTTAAAGTCATGCTGATAAAAGAGGAAAGTCTCTCTCTCTCTCTCTCTCTCTCTCTCTCTCTTCTTTTCCTCTCTCTCTCTTCTTTCCCTCTCTCTCTTCTTTCCCTCTCTCTCTCTCTCTCTTTCTCTCTCTTTCTCTCCTTTTCGCTCTCTCTTTCTCTCTCTTTCTCTTTCTCCTTCTCTTCCTCCTTCCCTCTCTTTCTTTCTCCTCCTCCTCCTCCTCTCTCTCTACATGCCTTTAAATACTTCGTTTGCATAAGTTAACTAGAGTGAGAGAAAAACAGACCCGATGAGTCATACAGTATCAGCAAAAGAAAGATATGACCCCCAATAAAGAAACCCATGACGACATGATACAGATACTTATTGAAGCACCCACCACCCCACCCTCCCCATTTCCTATACAACTTCCCACTTCCTTAATTCCAGAGACTCTCCGATCCGTCATTGTTTATCGAAGCTCGGCTCCCCCAATGGTCGTAACGAACTAAGTGACCTTTAAAATGTGCAATATGTTACGGCCAACATTGAGAGCAAAGAGATTGGCATTCGAAAAGTTTACAGAAATGTTTGTTTTACTCTTACGCATATAGGTAACAGCTTTGTTCATATATCTGATAAGAATAAACAAATGAACTAATCTATACTAATATATATCTGTGTATGTCTGTCCCCTTGTATTTCTTCCACTCTCTTTCTTTCTTTCTTTCTATCCTCTCTTTTCACCTCTCTATCTCTCTCTCCCCCCCTCTCTCTCTCTCTCTCTCTCTCTCTCTCTCTCTCTCTCTCTCTCTCTCTCTCTCTCTCTATATATATATATATATATATATATATATATATATATATATATATATATATATATAATGCAATTTTCTGCATCTTAATCACTTAGGAAGTGAGACAATCGAAGTAGTAGTGAGCAAAAAACACAACGAACGCAGCAATCACAAATAAAAATAATTACATAAAAATACATCAAATATTTAGGTGATAAAAATCGCACATATTTCTAGACAGTGCGTCTTGGTCCGATGGTAAACCGAAGGTTCGATCCTTGTCTAAGTTAGCCATGCTGATGGCGGCTCTGAGCCAGAAACACGTGTCCATGGATTACTTTTATGTACGTATAAAATAAATGAAAATATATATTAACGAAAAAAACGTCCTATGAAGTTAAGGGCAACTAATAATGCAATTTTCTGCATCTTAATCAAAAGCAACGAACGCTGCAATCACCAATAAAAATAATTACATAAAAATACATTATATATATATATATATATATATATATATATATATCTATATATATATATATATATATATATATCATTTATTTACGTCATTCGTCCCCCCCACTACTTCTCTTATCATTCGCTCTTTATTTACGTCATTCGTTTTTTGTGACGTCATCCACAGTGCACGGTGACAATCAAGCAAACAAACAAGCAAGCAATATAACAAGATCCACAGACTTTTAGTAGCATAATAGACGACCCGAGACCCGTCGGTTCACGGGTCGTCTATTGATTATCTATAAAGTTGCCAAAAGCTACCATTTATCTTTTATGGCGTCATCCATTTTCAAGTAATTTGTTTCTCTCTTTTTTGAATGGAAATCGCTCCAGACAAGGTATGAAACCACTTGATGAAAGGAGCCAAAAAAATACTACTACAAGGTTAAAAACTAGCTAATAATAAGTGTTAGATGGATATATTCCGACCTAGAAAACAGCAATTATTCCCCCTTTGTCAGAAACATCACTCATGAAATGTGAGGACTAAAGGACAAAATAAGGGAAGCAAGAGTTACGAGGTTGCCGAAAGTAACCCCAAGGTCCACTTTCTACTTTCCTTAAAATTATAATATTCATTCGTTATCATGCGCTCTTCCCCCATCTCTCTTTTACTCTCTCTCTCTCTCTCTCTCTCCATCTCTCTCCATCTCTCTCTTCACCCCTCTCTCTCTCTCCCTCTTTTCTCCCATCTCTCTCTTTCCTCCTCCTCTCACTACTTCTCTTAGCAATCGCCCTTTAATTATACCATTACAACGTAAAGAATCTTCCCATCTCTCTTTTACTCTCTCTCTCTCCATCTCTCTCTTCACCCCTCTCTCTCTCCCTCTTTTCTCCCATCTCTCTCTTTCCTCCTCCTCTCACTACTTCTCTTAGCAATCGCCCTTTAATTATACCATTACAACGTAAAGAATCTTCCCATCTCTCTTTTACTCTCTCTCTCTCCATCTCTCTCTTCACCCCTCTCTCTCTCCCTCTTTTCTCCCATCTCTCTCTTTCCTCCTCCTCTCACTACTTCTCTTAGCAATCGCCCTTTAATTATACCATTACAACGTAAAGAATCTTCCCATCTCTCTTTGTTTTAATGTTTCAATATATGACGTCATCCACTATGCACGGTGACAAACAAGCCAAATAGCAAGTAGAATAGATAGATAGATAGATAGATAGATAGATAGATAGATAGATAGATAGATAGATAGATAGAAATTATGTAGAAATTGCATGAGCGAACTATTTTGCATCGGCAGTGAGTTGTGATTCGACTTGAAGATTATGTAACCATCGCCTCTTCACCACGTGCGCGTATAGCACGTCTGCGTGTAACGAAATTCACACACTATGAATCGTTTTGGCACGAACACGAGCCGACATGAATCTCCGGTCCCAGTCTGCACTTCAAACAATTCCTGTCTGATTGAACTACGGCGTTGGGGGTCAAATGCAACGATCCGAAAGTAATTTTGAAGCCTTTAACTATCGATGTAGAAGTCAAATAGGTGGTTTGTGCTCCTAGGCCAAAGGTACAAAGGACTCTATTTTCTCTCTCAAATTTGACCTTCAAACATTCGAACTGTACACAGTTATTCGCTATTTTATATCCATTGTTTGTCTTTTTTGTTTCTTTTTTGTTTTGTTTTCTTTGTTTTCTTTTTCTTTTTTTTTAACCTGATTGCGAACAGCGTGTCTGACGTCAGCGGGCGAGTGGCAATTATTTATTTCATTCAGGAAACAGATTGTCGCTTTATTTGTATAAACTTTTAAAAAGTTATTCTCCAATCAAACGCCGGCGGCGTTCGCTACGTACCTCTCGCTTCGGTCCAGTCGGAGGGGAGGGGAACGCCTTCTGGTGGTCCCAAAAGGGGTGGTTTCGGCAGTCCTCTGAGGGGATCTCCTTAATTTTTTTTTTTTTTTTTTCCCTCGGAAATATATAGTCGATTTTAACAGCAACATAAAACGCTACTCCCTCATTTTTGTTATGGACCCCTTTGCGAGAGAGAGAGAGAGAGAGAGAGAGAGAGAGAGAGAGAGAGAGAGAGAGAGAGAGAGAGGGGGGGGGGAGACATATAGCGGTAACTCTACGTTACCACTTGCTCCTGGCAAACTATCTATTCGTTTAAAAAGACTTCTTTTCTTTAGAGAAATGTTGTCGGAATAAATTATGTAATCGATGTTAACATAAAACGTTATATCTCACTTTTAGTATTTAGTCCTTTTACGAGAGAGAAAGGGGAAGAGGAAGAAGGAGAGATGTTGGAATAAATTATATAGTCATTTTAATAGTAGCAATTGGCATAATTTTTTTAGTGCATTGATCTTGTTCAGATTGTCACGTGGTTACCCCTGGAGAGATAGAGAGAGAGAGAGAGAGAGAAAAAAAAAAAAAAAAAAAAAAAAAAAAAAAAAAAAAAAAAAAATAATAATAATAATAATAATAATAATAATAATAATAATAATAATAATAATAATAATAACAACAACAACAACAACCACCACCACCACCACCACCACCACCACCACCACCACCACCACCACCACCACCACCACCACCATAATAATAATAATAATCTAATAAGGAATGCGTGAAAACAAACAATTTTGAAAAATACGATCGAGGAATCTAAAAACGTCAAAATGCAGATTGTCACGAGATACCCGGGGGGGGGGTAGAGAAAGTAATAATTGTGCTAATGATGTTTGCTAATTATAATAATGAGAATTCGTAATACCTATTACGATGACAAGAGATTGGCTTACAAAAGTGGGCTGATAAAATATAGGTTAACATTGAAGTGTGATTTGGAATATGCTTTTGGAATTGGGGTGTTATTTTTTACAGATTATGAGGTAAGAGTCGATTTGAAACAAATATTTTTCATTTGTTGTTTGGAATAAGGAATGCATGAAAACAAACAATTCTGAAAAATACTATTAGGAATCGGAAACGTGAGAGCAAAGACTGCCACAAAGTCGCAAGGACTTTCTGTAGATTTGCTTTTAGTGAATGGTACATAAAGAAACGAGTGTGGGTGTTCTGTCTAGTGTAGAATAAATCCCTTTAGCATTTATCTCCCTTATCCGGCCTTTTTTTCTTAAGGGATTCTTCTAACCTGTCACCGGTGAGTGTTAGAATTATGTATGTGTTTGATTAGAGTTCCATTTTACGTGTGTGTATGTGTTTACTTTTTTTTATCGGGCTGTAATTGTAGAGAGAGCTGGGGGGGGGGGGTAGTAGTATAAGTGGCAATTAAAAGAATCTTCAGTGTGGCATAAGTCGTGATTCTTGGGTGCGCCCTCTGCCTTTGTTGGGCCCTTGTTGTTTTTTGGCATATCCTCAGAGTACTGGCGCGCATGTGTGTCAGACAGAAAACTCTCCGTCTTTTTTTTTATCGAGTGCCTGTTTACATTGGGATAAACAAGCTCTCAAAGGCTCCAAGAGGATCCGTTTCAAACGAGCGGGAATCCTTCTCATTAGCTAAGAAATCTCGAGTTCACATCTACATCATGTGGATTAATTTCTTTTTCGATATCCCACGTTTTGATTGTGCGGAAGTCAAACAGAGAAATTGATTTGAGTGCATCCCATTACTACTTGGTACGGAAAGGGGAAGAAGTAAAATGGAAAGAAGAGGAAAGAGTAAGCTAAACGAACAGAGAAGGAAAGAGAGTATCTGAAACGAGCTAGTATCCTTTTTCACGTTCGCTCGTCTCGCACATTGATTTAATAACGAGTGTACACCCTCCGTCAAAGATGACGGAAAATATTATGCTTCGCCAGTGTTCGCATTAATATTCATAGAAAATCAGAGAATTACGTTAGTAATTTAATTTTTCATTATAAATCATTATCATTTCTGGTGACCTATAAGAAAGAAAAAACACCTACCATTGGCTTTTTAATTTAATCTGGAGAATGACTTTCGAATTCATTTCAGGCAGCGAGGGTTGTCTGACTTGCTATTTGCTTTCTCGCTTCCCTTCCCCACTTGAAAATATTACGTCCGGGGGCTAAAAATGCCACGCTTTTACTCGCTAACCTCCTGTGTAACGGGATGGATTTATATACAGATTAATCAAGGGAGGAGCGAGAGCGCTCTATCCCTTAATAGACTTCACGAATGGCCTATGCCGGAAATCTCATTTCTTTGATCAATCATAACTCAACAACCAATAAACCAAATTAGTTAACAGTTTGCACAAAATTTGTATTTGATAGGTTCTATAAGTGTGTAGAATTTCAGAATCATTAGTCAAGGCAACCCAGAGATCCAGAAAGTTCAATCATGAAACCATGTTATCTGTGTGTACGTACGTACGTACGTACGTATGTGCCACCCTGTATCTCATCAACTATTTGATGGATTCAGCTGATTTTTGGCAGAGATAGAGCTTCTATGGTTTAGTTGATGGCATTTTAATTTCGGTTTACCATATACCTTAGTTTTCCAGAAATTCCAAAAAAACTTTAAAATGACCAGTATTCATACACTTTATTCTATATCTTATCGACCATTTGATGGATTCAGCTGATTTTTGGCAAAGATAGAGGTTCTAGTGTCTAGTTGATGGCATTTTAATTTCAGTTTACCATATACCTTGATTAGTCAAACTACCAAATATATCAGTTATGAGAAGGCATTGTATTGTGGCATAGCCTTTACAAAAGTAGTGACATTCCATGAAAAATGCCAGTATACTGAAATCATATGCCCTTAATAGGGTTAAGATGAAAATTCATATACACTAAATGTACAAAAGCAAAGAAATTTCCAAATTTTTACACTTTTATTGTCATTAAGGGTATGTGAGCACAACAGGGCTATGTATTTTACTGGTAGGAATTTTTCTTTAGCGCACCTCACACACTTCATCCACTCATGCATAGAGATTTATACTGCAGTGATGTGATAATGAAATAGTTCGGTTGATATGTAGTCATACCCTTAATGACAATAAAAGTGTAAAAATTTGGGAATTTCCTTGCTTTTGTACATTTAGTGTATATGAATTTTCATCTTAACCCTATTAAGGGCATATGATTTCAGTATACTGACATTTTTCATGGAATGTCACTGCTTTTGTAAAGGCTATGCCTCAATACAATGCCTTCTCATAAGGTTTTTTGGAATTTTCTGGAAAACTAAGGTATATGGTAAACTGAAATTAAAATGCCATCAATTAGACCCTAGATAGGCCTGTTGTGCTCGCATACCCTTAATGACAATAAAAGTGTAAAAATTTGGGAATTTCCTTGCTTTTGTACATTTAGTGTATATGAATTTTCATCTTAACCCTATTAAGGGCATATGATTTCAGTATACTGGCCTTTTTCATGGAATACACATAGGCCTTTATTATAGAAGTGAAGGATATACCACAATTTAAAATAATAATACATTGGTCTGATTACAAACAAATTCTCTTCGACCGAAAACCACGGCGCGAATAACGAACCCGATTATCGTGTTCGTTCGGCTGTTTGCCTTTTAATAAAAATTTTTTTTTTTTTTTTAACCGAAGCCGCCACCGTCGCCATAATTATGCGTTGTTAACGCAATCGGGGGTAACATGTGTTAGTATTTGAAAATATTCAAACAATCAGACGACAGTCCTCGGACGTGGACATAGGTACATGGCGTGGCATATTATTGATCAATGTCACAGGCATTGTTGTTCGTGTGCGTCTGTTAGTTTCTTTCCCGTTATCAGTTGCAAACAATCCACTGCCGGAGAGAAATCAAGGAATTTGTGTCTACTTTTGCTTTGATCAAGTTGTGACCATCTGACAATGGAGATATGATAATTACTCGTTTCATTTGACAAGACCGCATTCTTTTCTTCTTTTTCGCACACTCGAAAAAAAAAAAAAGAAAAAAAAAGACAGTTTAATCTTCCTTTTTTTTTTTTGTTCGCCTATTTTTGGAGTTTGAACTAAAAATATATTGGATTTTACAGTTGAAATACCGGGGGAAAACAGCTTTTAAATTATATATATATATATAATTTCGCCTCTGACGTCCAGTTTGGATTACCTACCTAACACTGTCTGCGATTATTCTATCAGAAATGGGTTTAAAACATATTTTTGTCGTTCGTGTTTAACTATTGGAGGATTTTTACCGAATTCTTGGTGACAAAAAAAGTCTATAAAAATCGTGGACACGTTGTACAATTCAATTTTTTTTTACTCGGGAGAAAAAAAAATCCCTTTTTTGTATATAAAGAAAAAAGAAAGCAGGATACGTACGAATTGTCTCCATTTATTTATTGCAGACGAGAATTTCTCGATATCGGAAGACAAGCTATAAATGTGACTACTACCACCATTATTTTAACAAAAATATCCGATTTTGTTAATACTTAATTGAAAAAAAAAAAAGTCAAGACAACACTAAGTTACTAAGAAGTAAGTATTCCGGCCAATTTACGTCGATATAGACTTCATGACAAAATTGGTCGTCATTCAATTATCGCTAGAATAATCCGAGTTGTAAAATTCTATTCAGGTTTTCTAACTTTATCCTCAGGAAAATGTAAAAATTGAAACGAAACTTCAAATATACAAGCGTAAAAAAAAAACTATCATAAAGGCAAACGTGTACAAACAAAAACCGAAGGGTTTGACGTTAAAATATAAAGAAATAACAAAGTTAACGCGATTTTTAGTAATATACAACACGGCTTTGAAATAAAGCCCATAATAAAAATAAAAAAACGATACCCGTTGAATTAACGAGTACAAGTAAAAAATAGTTTACAAAAACCTGCTTCCTCTATTTGATAAAGAAAACACTTTATTTTTTTTTATAAAAGTATATAAACCAAACATACAATCGTACAAGTACTTTGAATTGACTATTTTGTCCGATATAAGGACTCATCTTTAAGCTATCAAAACATTAACAAAATGGCCGCTGCACAGCACTTTAAAAATGTGTATTTTCTCGTTGTTACCAGTCTTTTAATGTTATTCTGTCGATCAAGCACCGGCGAAGATATTTCGTTAACGATCGAACTGCCGGACAAGGAGCATTGGTGTTTTGGCCATGAGTTCCAAAAAGCGGCGCCTTATATATTTTCCTTCAAAGTCATACGTGGAGGCAACAACGATGTCAATGTCAAAGTGACCACCCCCAACGGCCGTGTCATCCACAACAAAAAGCGTCAACATGACGACCGGATCGAGCTGGATACAACGACAAGGGGAGCCTACCAGTTCTGTTTTAACAACGACTTCTCTACCATAACACATAAAGTTGTCTTCTTCAGCATTCGATCCGTCGAGGTGGAAAACCTCGCCGTGGAAAAGGGTCAGAACAAGCCGTACGCTCCGACGGCCATGGAGGCCGCATGCGACAACGTCCACGCAAGCATGGCGGGCGTTGTAGAAAACCAGAAGGAATACCGACTCAAAGAAGCCATCGGTCGGCATCTGGCGGATTCGCTTAATATGCACGTGCTGTGGTGGTCATTTGGTCAAACGGCAGTGATTTTCTTGGCTGGACTAGGACAGGTCTTCGTGCTGAAAACATTTTTCACTGAAAAAGTTAAGTCCACGAAACCAATAGACAATCCAGAGTTTGGTTTTCCCAGGCGGTAAAACTTCGACGGAAGGATACGACGCCATTTTTTTTTTTTTGTGTGTTTTTACCCGGATCTCCCATGACAATGCAATTTCTTTGGAATTACACAGGTTTTCATGAAAAAAAAATGGAGGTTACTTCCGGGTCGTTCGTACTTAATTCTTAAACGCTCTATTATATTTTTTTGATATTATGGAACTATGCAATAAAAAAAAAAATGGATACTTTCAGCATTACGGCAAATAATTTAACAAAATTCATGCTTTTCTAATATATATATATAATATATATAAACGTATTGAACAAATAAAAATTTAATAATTAATGGATTTATTTTAATTTTCTTTCCAGAATTTCACTCACCGTTTAAAATTTTTGTTAGCGAGTTTGGTACTACTTATAATGAATGGTATACTGAACATTTCAGTACTTACAGAGTCGATCTCGAGTATTGACGGAGAACCCCCTGCCAATCCCGGAAATGACCTAAGCAGTTTACGATTTGAAAGCCACCAACTGTTTGGTGGGGGGGGGGGGGGCTAAAAAATTTGTTAACCCTAACCATTGCGTGCTTAGTATCGGCTGCCTTTTTTTTTACATTTTTTTTTTTTCGCGGCTTTCAAATCATAAACTGCTTTGGCCATTTCCGGGACTGACTCGGGATTCTCTGTTAATACTCGGGACTGATGACGCAAGTCCTGAAATCCTCTGGATACCCATTCATTATAAGTATCGTAATTTTATTTTCAAAATATTGTTTCCCTTTATTATCGGTTAGGCATTAGGGTTCACGATTACTGAGCAGAAGAAAAAAGAGCATTTTAAACAAGAGCCAACGGAAAGGGGGTGAAAATAATATGCAACAAATAAATGTTACCAAAAGCAAGATGAGTTACATTTTCGCACGATTGGTGACATTTATTGGATGCGTTTCTACCCGTATTGTTTAATTTTCGATTTTTGAGCAATTTCCAAGGCTCTTCGGGCAGAGCTTCTGGGCGACCATTTTGTTTTTCGTTACAACTTAACAGACTCGACACTCGGTTTATAAAAACCCCACTTAAAATAAGTTAAAAGACAATTAAACTGGGTATCTTTTACAATAATCCGCAGAGTCGCGGACGGGGTCCACAAAACGAACGAGAACGGGGTAAAAAAAATATATATATACAACAAGTGAAGGTGACCTACGTCGAGAATAGATATTTTCCTACTTACCTATGACATTTGTTTGTATTTTTACGTAGTATAAATGGGTTTTTATTAGATGTAAAAAAAATTTCTTGTTTTTTGGGGGGCACCGTTTTTTACTAAAAAAAATGGCGCCGACGAGCCTATTTTCCAGCCTCGCTTACGGACCCCCCCCCTCCCCATGTTCGTGTGACAAAAATACTGATTTCTAATAAATAGCAGTTGAAACGGCTTAAAAATACAAAAAAATGTCACAGATAAGTTGGAAAATAACTTTTATCGGCTACAACTTTTATTTGTTGTATATTTGTTTTTTGAGCGTTTTCACTCTGCGGATTATTGTAAAAGATACCCATTAAACTTATCCAGGTAGGTAGAAAAGTAACTTATCTTGCTTTTGGTAACATTTCTGTGTTGCATATTTGTTTTGTTTTTATTTTGTTGGCTCTTGTTAAAAATGCCAGAACAAAAAAAGTAGGTATGCAGAATAGGCATCCAAAGATCTAATGGATATTCCCGAGTATTGACAAGTTTCGGACTTGGCTTAGGTATGCTGACGGTAAAATGTGGAGACAACTTTTTGAAAAACCCGATCCTTTCGCCATTTTACTTTTGATGTGTACCCGTCTTCGGATAACCATCACCCAACTTCTTCTCGTTGTTTTCTTCTTTTTCATATAATTTCATAAATACTGGATGAATTTGCGGAATTTTTTCTGTCCAATCTTATTTTCAGCTAACACTTCAGCACATAACAAAGTTTATACATTTCGTTAAGTATTTTCATGTCATCGTGAAAGTAAAGAAGCTCCGATATTTTTTCTTTGTAGATAACAAGCCAAAACGCCACCCAATAAAACAATGTGCACCTTTCTACAGGATTTCTACCCGTCTATAAGAAAAATAAACCCTAAGAGATGCATTGGACTTTGCCAAGCAGTGCATATATAGATCTAGATAGATACAACGTTGCCCGGGAATGAAAGTGGTCCTCCATATTAGAAAGCGAAAACAAAACCTGTAGAATATAAATTTTGGGTGCTTATCCAGATTAAGGGAGGCATTCAAAAACAAACTGAAGAATATCTGTTTGATGTACGTATCTGTCACGGGCTGAATATATCCTACACCAAAAATCACGTAAATTAATCAATTGGGCCTTGATTCCGCCGGTCTGGGGGTACTGTCTTGTGCAGTTCTAGGAGGTCCACCCTCCCAGGCTTTACCGTCTCTTTGAGAATGGGTTAGTTTATTGCTAATCGCCTGAGGCGCCTCTACCGAGGAATGCCGACGGGGCTGCTCAGACATTTTGTTGTAGGCTAGAGCTCGCTAATCCTAGTGCGCTGGCTAACCACACCTGACCTTGTGTCTAACTTCCTGGGGGTAAATAACTTGTATCGGTAGGGCTTTGTTTCCGGGTCTCTCTCTCTCTCTCGTTCTCTCTCTCTCTCTCTCTACCTCCTCTCTCTCTCTCTACCTCTCTCTCTCTCTCTACCTCTCTCTCTCTCTCTACCTCTACCTCTCTCTCTCTCTACCTCTCTCTACCTCTCTCTACCTCTCTCTCTCTCTCTCTCTCTACCTCTCTCTACCTCTCTCTCTACCTCTGCTGTTAAAGGAATGAGGTCGTTTCTGAAAATTATATTTGTTTTTGATTCCCACCACTTACGTGTTTTTAGGGTTTTTTTTTGGTACTCGTACTCTTTACTCGAAGGGTCCGTGGAAATTCCACCGCCAATTCAATAAAATATGCTTTAATTATATATTATACGCAAGCATAGTTAATCAACGTTTGTTTCTCTAAAGCCTTTTCCCCTATATATTTTAATCACACAAAATACATGTTAAAATATTAATTGGTTTTGGGATCGAGTTATGTTTTTTTGTTTTTTTTTAAATCAATTGTTCTAATTAGCCGTTATTTGCAATCTACGGTTATTCGGAAGAGTAACCCACCCCCGATTTATACGTTTAGCCTTTGTAAGTATGGATGGTCGGAAGGATGATAATCTCGGTAAAATTATCAGACTCGGTAAAAATCTTTAAAAAAATTTCTTGAAGAAATTTTTTTAATTTATTAATACTAAAAAAATAAGTTAATAAAATAATCTATGTTAAAATTACGCTCTGCTCGCGTGGCGCTAAATTGTCCGTGTTTTTGATTGATTTTTCGGCACTTACGAATTTTCTTCAAGAAATGTCTGTAATTAAAAAATTCCATGACGTTTATTTTATTTATTTTTGTTATATAAATAAATTAAAAAAATTGGATGCACACAAAAAAAAAAGAATTCCAAGATTTTTAAATTTATTTTTCATTCCATTAATTTAACTTTATTTAATCACATTTAAATAATACTTACAAAAGCTAAAGGTATAATTCAATTTACTCAGCAAGTCACCCATCTCTTAATGAGTTTTAGTCAATTGCTCTCACCCTCTCTCACTCTTCGTAGTTTGCCCCCCCCCCCGGTAGTTTGTCTCTCCTCCCTTACCCCCGGTAGTTTGTCTCTCCACCCCCCCCCCGGTAGTTTGTCTCCCCCTCCCCCACCCCGTAGTTTGTTCCCCAACTAATATATTTTTTCCAAAGAGACTTTCCAGGAATGCACCGTTTTTTTTTATCGATATAACGCCATTTCTCATCGTGGTTTGACCTCACTCAGAACGCTGATGATTCCACTGGGCATAGATTTTTTTTATTATTTAAAATGTCAGCCCATCTGGATGAAACCGCGGGACGTTTCTGAAATATGTAACATATAGATTTAAAATAAATTATATTAGCTATCACTCCTCTGCGATCGAGCACTTTATTGATTTCTTTTCAATATAACCTGACACACACACACTATATATATATATATATATATATATATTATATATATATCTTCAGTCCTTACGCTGTAAACAGTAAAGTAAAAAAAAATGAGATTCTATTTTTTTAATGCGATTACACGTCAACAGCCTGAAAATACCTGGAATATATACATACATGTGATAACCCGTGCGATACTTATGCCCTCATGTTAATCATGAGTAAGTTTTGGTGGCATATTAGACTTTAAAGTGAGGGTTCACTTTACTATATAAATTAAACGTAAAATGATCACTATTTTCCTGACCAGAAAGCATTGTTAATCACCCACTTCCGGATTGCAGAGCGTATGGCAGAAAAGGGTAAACAATTGTCTTGTATTTTCAAAATCGAAGCCATTTTAGAATTATACAAACAAGGTTACCCGTTCTGTCTTACTCTGTGGCCAAGAAGTGGGTGCTCATTTTACGTTTAATTTATATAGTAAAGTGACCCCCCTCCTCTATAAAGTCTATTTTCCCCTAGATGTTATCCAGGATGTTGACGAGAAATAAAATCTCATTTTTATTTTTCTGTTGACAGCGTGGGAGCTAAGAATGACAATGTCTGCATCTATTTATAGAATTTTTAATTTAATACAACACAACAATAGTTTCCCATTCGTGCATATAGTAATGTGTGTGAATTACTCTCTTTCTCTCTCCCCCCTCCCCCCGCCCGGTCTGTACTCAGCTCTCTTGCCACGTGTTTCACCTTGCTCCCCCCCACACACTTCCCCTCTCGCTCTTGAGCGTGATAATCTTGTATTTAGCTAGATACGAATACGGAATATGAATAAGTATTAATTCTAACGGGGCCCCATGGAAATTCCACGGTGCTTTCTACATCAATCTGTATAAATTACTGTCAATAATAACATTCCTTTTGAAATAATAAATGTCTGTCAGGATTGTAGCATCTTACATGAATGAACTATTTTCTGTCGATCTATGTATGTTGTGATTTGGCTTCGCGAATCATTGTAATCGTCGCCTCTTCACCAGGTGCGCGTCTGCGTGTAACGAGATTCACGCGCGATCGCTAAAGCCAGATCACGTGATCAGCAGAATACTCCAGTTCCAGATTGTTTCCCAACAAGACAAGATGTGATCCTGCGATCCTCTGCTGTCGGCCCAGCAGAGAATCGACGAACTCCAGGAAAAGGATTATCTCGCCTTGTCAACACATACTCAACCCAATGTATTATCTTTCATTTTGTTCCCGTGTTTCTCCTACTACTACTTGTCTGTGCAATGTGTTGTTCAATTGTATTACGCCGTAAAGAAAAGTGACACAAACCAATGCACATATCCTCGTTCTTTTGTTCCCGTCTTCACCTCATCAAAACCTTATCTTTCAAACAGCTAAAGGGGTAATATTATTTAGCAAAAAAAAAATTACTCTTTCTTCTTCCGTAAAAATAATTGTCGTTGTCAGCTAAATATTTTTTAAATAAGTAAAACGAATATGTCTCTTCTTTCTTTCTCTATTTAAAATTGTAGCAATTTTTAATTCTTTTTAAAATAAAATTCTTTTTTAAAACTGTCAGCTAAATATTCTTCAAATCAATAAAACGAATGTCACTTTTGAAAATGTATTTATTTAAAATTGTTCTGTTTTTTTAATCGACGGGACGACAAAATTTGATTTTGGAACAATTCATTTTTAAAATGGGTAAAGTCGGAATTATTTACCTTAGCAACATCAGATTAATCACCAATCACCGTCTTTGCTGATCGGACGATCTCATTTTTTTAAGTGTGTGTGAAAGGTGATAACGTATGTACGAACATCCAGTGGCTTAGCGTATTATTATATAGATACTAGCGGGACCTGTGTCGCGTCATTTCCCGGGAAAATTAAGAAAATCAAGAATTGTGACCTCAGAAGTAAATTGACCGGAAAAATCAGGAAATACTTTTTCATCCAAAATGCTTTGCCTTTATCCATGATAAAAACTTATTTGTAAATCTTTTGGGGGAGGGAGGTACTTACTTACTTGTTTGCTTGGCCGTAGTGTGTGTATTTCCCTGGAGGCGAACTTTGTATTTCATTAAAATTTAACAAAAGAATAACATGGCTGATTGTGTATTATGGTGGAATTTAATTTCGTAATTTATTAATTTATTTATTTATTTGTTTGTTATGCCTCCTTGGGCATCTCCCCTTTAACTATCTTCTCGATTCAACTGTTAAAAATTTTTTTTTTTTAAATCAAACTCTTAGTACAGTATCGATATCCAGATCAAATTCTGTTAAATATTTAATTTGATAACTCCCAAAAGTTCCCCCTCAATTTCGCCCTCCTACCACTTTCTCTGAATTCATCCAACCTCATCTTAAACTGATCCACGCTATTGCTGTTCTTAATCCGATCTGGCAACTTATTCCAAAAACATAACTCTGTAAGCAAAAAAAAACTTAACTGGTTAACAGATCTAGTTTTTGAAAACTGCCTTGACAATAACCTTCCAGATCTAGGAGAAATACTAAAAAAATGTCCACCATAGTTAGAAAAGCCATTTATTATCTTGAAAGTCTCAATCATATCACCTCTCATTCTTCTCTCCAGCAAAGTAGTCAATCCCAATTTGTCCAAGCTCTCCCTGTAACTGCACTCCTTTACTTTACTTATTAGTTTTGTCACCCTTCTTTGTATGCCTTCCAGTTTCAATATTACATTTCAATTTCCATGTCTAATCGCTGGAGCCCAGGCCTGGGTGCAGTATTCTATATGAGGTCTTATTAGAGCTTTATATATCCTTAACACAACATTTGTCTCCCTCGAAATAATATTCCTAACCATCCACCCGATCATTCTATTTTCCCTCGATACAATGGTCAAAATGTGATTATTTGCCTTAAATGTATTATCAAACCCCACTCCCAAATCGCAATCTCCATCTACTTCTTTGATTTCTCTGTTGTTTAGTACATATTCAACTCCAACATTCCTGGATCCTACATGTAGTACTTTACATTTGTCTAGGTTAAATCCCAATTTCCAAATTTTCTCCCAATATGATAATTTATTTAGACCCATCTGTGTTATTTCCTTTGATAAAGGTCTCACAAGTAGTTTAACATAATCAGCAAGCAGTTCTATTTCTGAATTTATATTATTAGGTAAGTCATTTATGAATATCAAAAACAATAAAAGACTCAATACTGAACCCTGTGGAACACCGCAGGGTATGTACTGTGATTCAGAATAATTGTTTCCAACCTTTACCTTCATAGTTCTATCCTTCAAAAACTCCTTCACAATATTTACCATTTTGTCAGTAATACCAACATTTTTCATTTTCACTAGTAAACGATAATGAGATACCGTATCAAATTCCTGACAATCTTATTTTCTAGAAGTAAAAGAAAAGTTGAAACACGAAAATAAGATTGTTAGAAATATCAAATACAACTGTAAACCATTGTTCAAATATGTTAAAGCAAAAACTAAAATTCAAAAAAGCGTGAGTACAGTAAGAGATGATGAAACAGGGGATTTAACAGACACGCCAGTAGAAACAGCTGGTGTACTAGCAAGTTTTTTTCAATCTGTTCATTCTTTTGAAGAATTTGGTCGACTACAGGAGACTTATTATGGGGAGGCTACAACAAAAATTATGGATGAACTAAAAATAGAACCTAAAGACATAACACTATTACTATCCAAGTTGGATGTTAGTAAAAGTATTGGACCTGATGAAATTCATCATAAAATATTGAAATACTTATCATCAAATTCCCTCCAAGCTTTATCTTGTTCTTTTCTTTTACGAGATAGACGATTACTGTCCCAAGGTAATTTTTTCTAATGGATCCCCTTGTTTGGAGAATTTTATAATAACTTCTGGAATATTTTCTATTATAGATTTTATCTTTCCATTTAATTCCTCCCACATTTCATTAACATCAGATGCTTTCAAGCTATAATCCCAATCAATATTTTCTCCTTTCTCTTCTGTAATCTTAGACCAGTTCCTCTGTTTTCTGTTTATATAATCAAACTCTGCCTTCATCTTAACTTTGATTTCAATACATACATGATCAGATTTACCTAACGGTGCTTTCAAACTTACATCTCCTATTATGCATTCATTATTAGAAAAAATCTGATCCAATGTACCTTTTTCTAATCTATTTCCCACTAGTTTATATCTAGTGTCTTCTTCTATATACCAATGCAAACCGTTTGTTGTAAATAACTCCAAATATTCGTTCTGCATTCTAAAGTGTTGACTAATTGAATTCATAGGAGATACAACTAAACACTTTGTCCAATTTACATGTGGCAAATTGAAATCCCTGACCATTATAATATCTTCAGATTCATCTGATGTAAATGGTATCTCACTCATTTGTTCTTTTAATGGAATTTATTTGTATTTGAAAATAGTTTTTTTGCGGGGGAGAGGGGTATGGAAATCGCTCCAGACAAGGTATGAAGTCACTTTATGTAAGGAGCTAAAGGTCAAAAACTAGCCAATGATAAGTGTTTGATACATAGACTCCGACCCAGAAAACAGCAATTCTTCCCCCTTTGTCAGAAACATCGCTTATGGAATGTGAGGACTAAAGGATAAAATAAGGGAAACAAGAGTTACGAGGCTGTCGAAAGTAAACCCATGTTAGTCACTTTCTACTCTCCTTTGAGAGAAAAAATGAAATTACAATTGGTTTCATCATTTACATATTCTATCCGGCCCAATAACTTTTTCATGAACAGAAACCTCCTTATAGACACTGTAATTGCTCCGTCTACACTGGTCTTTTCTCGGTAGATAACCAGTCTGTCATAAATGGATGGTAACATTTAATGCTGCTAAGACAAAGCTCCTTTCCTTCAACAATTATAAGAAACCTCTTCAACCACCGATTGCCATGACAAATAACACCCTACCTGAGAGTCCAACGTTCAAAATCCTCAGCCTAATATTCACAAATAACATGAATTATACAAATACATTGAAGACATTGCCAAGGCTGCTGCAAAGAAAGTCCTCTTCATCTATCGTGCTAGAAAACTTCTCACAACTGACAGTATCCTATATCTCTACAAAGCAACCATTCGCCCATGCATGGAATATTGTTGTCACATCTGGGCTGGTGCACCATCCACTAGTCTTGTGACAATATTAACTGGCCCTACGAAAGTCGGTGCCCAGCATACACGGCTAGTATAAATTGGCCCAGTAGAATATAATTTAATTTCTTGTTTGAAATAAGAGTATCAATTTATGTTGTCAGTGACCTATAGACTTCTTATGTATCCATAAACATTAACCAACATTGGACCTCAAATAAACAAAATGAGAATTAGCTTGATAAATAACATTTCTCCACTGAAGATAAACAAGTTCATATATCAATTATATTGTCAGAGTGACCTATAGACCTCTTATGTATCCATAAACATTAACCAACATTGGACCTCAAATAAACAAATGAGGACTAGCTTGATAAATAACATTTCTCCACTGAAGATAAACAAGTTTATATATCAATTTATATGAACAGTGACCTCAAAACATCTTCAATCTCAGATGGCATTATCAGAATTGAACCTTGTTGTTTCGAATGGGAAAACAGTGGAAATGCAATATACTTATAATTTGGATAAGGATAAACAATTTTCAAGTTTGATTTATATTGTCAGAGTGATCTATAAACATCTTATGTCTCAATGACATTATCGAAGTTGAACTTTGTTGTTAGATTCACAAGCGATTTCCGTATAAAGGAGTTGAAGTTGAGAGAGTTAGTCAGTCGGTGATAGAGAGTCGGCGATAAGCACTGGGAGAAGACATATCGGTGATAAGCATTGGGCGGGGACTAGCCAGAGTTATACCAAGCAGACCGTGAATTAATCAATGAGAGAAACGGACATAAGAACCCTTCTCTATTCGTGAAAGATATCACACCTATCGGGATACGTGTGTCCTCGCCCGAGCTTAGAACAGCACGCCACGTATAGAGGGATAAATTGTCCATCGGTCCAATTACATTCTAGAGTGAACTCAACATTATCTGGCCAACTGGCCTAGTGACTCAACAAGTGTATATTTTATTTCATTATTCATTATTAAGAATAATTATTTTCTAAGAAAACCACAGCGGACTTGACATCTTTTCTTCAACAGTTCAGCATGAATGACCTTTCATTCCACAGGGATCCCGAGTCGCTGATTCCCCCTCAACGGTCAACCACTTATCTAAACAAACACAACGTGGGGGTGGGGGTGACCTTACGAGAGGCCTCTTCAACAACCGTGGCCTTTCTTCGGAGCAGCAACTTTTGTACCAACAGGATCACGTGACTAACCAGCCCAGGAGCGGCCAACTGGTGACGTCACGGGTGGGGTAAAGGCCTTATCTCAGTCTCGCCTTCTTAGACAAGGTCCAAAAAAGAGTCTCTAATAAGTCCCTCACTATCCACCAAGCCACATCCCTTTTCCCCCATCGCTGCAATGTTGCATCCTTGTGCTCGTTTTACAAGTACTTCAATGGAATGTGCTCCGATGAACTTGCTGCTCTGGTGCCCCCTCGATGTAAATACATTCGAACAACCCGACAATCAGCTAAATCCCATCCATTCACTGTAGAGGTCCCCAGATGCCGGAGAGCCTTCTACTCCAATAGCTTCTTTCCTCATGCTGCTGGCCTTTGGAATTCTCTCCCTGCTCCCTGTTTCCCCGACTGTACCGACATGCAAAAATGTTAAACTAATGTGAACAAGCATCTCGCTGCACAGCTCCCAAGTTAAGATGACCCCCTAAACTTTCATCCTTTTCTTTCCATAAAAAAATTAAAAAGAAATTACAGAGTGATAATTGTCAAACATGACCCGCTAGTCAGAATCAAACATCGATGGGCCCGATGCATTGCTATTTAGGTCTGACTTTGAAAATCCAACACGACAACTTTATATGTTAGAAAGAAAGACAAGATCATATTATATATATATATATATGTATAAAGTTGTTCCTTTTATCGCAATGACAACAACATTAAAACCCTTTTTTCATGTCCAAAATAAAAAAAACAAATATAATATTAGAATATGTTTTAGCATTTATTATGAATAAAATAAATTAATAATAAAATAAATCTAATATATAAAATTATCTTGTCGGATTTCAAAAGTTGGATCTAAATAGCATTTTAGCTGAAAAATCAAACTTTGATTCTGGCTAGCCAATTCTCATTTGTTATTGCCATACCATGTTATTGGCAATAAATTAACATACATTGCTGCAATTTAGTGCTTTAAATACTTAATCTGGTTCGGCAGTTTTCTAATATGGAGACATTTTTAAATAAACACCTAAAAAGAAAAATCCACATATTTTTTAGCTTAGATACTAAACCTAACAAAAAAGGTGTGGTTATAGAACATCGAAATATTCACAAAATAAATTTGAATCTAATGGATCCTGAACAACATCGGGTCATTACAGATAATCTCAATTTATGAGGGTTTTTTTTTTATTGCAATGACATCATTAAAACACTTTTTTCATATACAAAATAAAAGAACTTCACATTCCTAATCTACTCTCAGTATGTCTACGTGACATACTTTTAAGCCTAACTAATTTGCATATTGATTTACAAAATGACATCTCATTAATTCGCTATTCGTTATTATTGTTTACTAATTCAATGACTCTTTTCATTTTATTATTACACAGAGTTCTTTTTACACATATCTTTTACACAACAGATAGAAAATTAGCATTTTGGGTAAGAAGCGTTCTTCCGACTATTTTCAGGTCAACTTACTTTTGGGCATCTGCATACACGCCGGACAACCATAAACAGTGAATAGTTAAAGGAGTTTGCGGGGTCACTTTACTTTCCATGGCAACACCGAGACACACATAAAAAAGGGTTTTTAAAATTTACATTTCAAAAGAAAATTATGCAAAAGAAAGAAAGAGAGAAAAGACAACAAAAATTTCGGCGGACATTTTTATTTTTCCATGAACGAAAGCAAATTCTGAAATTTTTTTTTTCACAGTTGCCACATGTTAAAAGTATACAGGTCGGTAGATAATTTAATTCTACTGCGTTTGGTATAAAGTATTTGTCGTTGTTTATTTTTTACGATTTCTCAACTGTTAACTATTCTGGACTTTTAATTTTTTTGTTGTTTTTTTTTTGCTGGGGGCGTTGCCCTGGATTTAGGGTTAGTGGTAGGGTGTTTTTTTTTTTTTTTTGTAAGAAACAAATAATAAAATCAATCAGTATTTATTAAAACGAATAGGCTATATTGCCGGTCCCGGCAAAATAACGATTCCTGCGTTATTTTGGCGTGACCGGCAATATAACGATTTCTGCGTTATTTTGCCGGTTCATGTATATTTAACTAAATTGTTAAACATACAGTGACGCCCGGCACAGTAATGAGTCTTACGTTATTTTGCCGGCTCGTGTTTATTTAATTACTTTTTTTTTTATTATTTAAATTATTTTTTTTTGTATTATTTAAAACTTTATCAAACGAAATTTTATTTATAATTTAAAACTTTGCCTGATTGTTTTTTTTTTTGTTTTTTTATTTAAAACTTTGCCTGATTGATTTTTTTTGTTTGTTTTTAATTAATCTTTGCCTGGTTGATTTTTTGTATAATTTAAAACTTTATTAAGCGACAATATATTTTAAAATAACGATAAAATTAATTTTTACTTCCGGTTGATTCGATTAGGAGTGAACTCTTCAAAATTACGACTTATTTTATGATTTCATTGAAAGAACATTTTAAAATAGAAACTGTTTAAATCCAGTGATTTTCTATATATTTTAACATTATCGAAGTTTTTCTTCATAAAGAAAATCAGAATTTTATATTAAAATATTTCCTTTGTAAAGCACATTTTTAACAAGTAAATGTTACCAAAGGCAACATAAATTATTCTTCTACCTGCATAAGTTTATTTGTTTATTTGATTGTTTATTTTTATAAAAAAAAATCATTTATCAAAATAAATAATAAAATAAACAAATAAACTTATACAGATAGGTAGAATAATAATTTATGTTGCCTTTGGTAACATTTATTTGTTGCTTATTTTTTTCTTTATATATAACTTATATATAACTTAAGGAAAATTTCAATTACTTAAATCGAGAGCAGACTTAGTAATGTTGGGAAAATTCATCAACATTAATTCTATTATGAAAAGTAAGCAGATATTTCTTTAACCGACACAATAGGGCAGGTCGATTTTTATTTCTTTAACCGACACAACTGATGATGAAAACAAATTGTTTTTAAATATTTGCCCTTATTTATTTAATTACCTTTTCTTTCGCAAAGCCATAACAATTAGGTTTTTAAAAATAATGAACCGACATAATAACGATCCCTTTACATTAGTAAATAATTATTGTGCCGGGCGTCACTGTATGTTTAACAATTTAGTTAAATATACATGAACCGGCAAAATAACGCAGGAATCGTTATTTTGCTGGGACCGGCAATATAGCCTCTTCCTTATTAAAAAAGAAATTGAAATATATTACAAATTCTACATCGTAATAATGGAGAATATTGCCGAAGAAATTGTCTTTTATATGACGGATTATTGGTACTGTAGACTAATCCACGAAAAGAAAACAAATTAATATTTGCAAAATAAAAAGAATTAAAAAAAAGAAATTCACAAAAATCAGAAATCAAATTAATATTTGCAAAATAAAAATAAAAATTAAAAAAGAAATCCCCAAAATCAGAACACAAATTAATATTTGCAAAATAAAAAAAATTAAAGGAAAAGAAATCCACAAAAATCAGAAAATAAATTAATATTTGTAAAATAAAAAGAATTAAAAAAAAGAAATTCACAAAAATCAGAAATCAAATTAATATTTGCAAAATAAAATAAATTAACAAAGAAGAAATACACAAAAGTTAGAAAACAAATTAATATTTGCAAAATAAAAATTAAAATTAAAAAAGAAATCCCCAAAATCAGAACACAAATTAATATTTGCAAGATAAAAAAATTAAAGGAAAAGAAATCCACAAAAATCAGAAAATAAATTAATATTTGTAAAATAAAAAGAATTAAAAAAAAGAAATTCACAAAAGTTAGAAAACAAATTAATATTTGCAAAATAAAAATTAAAAAAGAAAAAAAAATCAGAACACAAATTAATATTTGCAAAATAAAAAATAATTTTTTTTAAGAAATCCACAAAAATCAGATAACAAATAAATATTTTCAAAATAAAAAAATATTTTCAAAGAAATCCACACAAATCAGAAAAAAATTAATATTTGCAAAATAAAAAAACTTAAACAAAACAAATCCACAAAAATCAGAAAAAAATTAATATTTGCAAAATAAAAAAAGAAAGAAAAAAAGAAATCCGCAAAAAATCACACAACAAATTAATGCGGTTGATAATTAGATCTTTCACCGCTTACAAAATCGATAAAATTTGGCAAACATTATTGGAGCTAACCGTTTCAATATAACCGATTTTTTTTCGACATTTTATTCCAATAGAAGCTATCTTGTCGACACATGAAAAGGAACAATTGCCGCCGAAATGATCGCTTAACTTTGCTAAATGTAGGCGATTACAGATGGTTTTACGAGGGGTTGTTAGGGTTAGCGGTAGGGTTAAGGGAAGCTTTTTTAGAGATGGGTTAAGGAAGAGGTTGTTGTTTTTTGGGGGTGGGGGCTTGCCACTCGGACTTAGTGTTAGTGGTTGTGTTAAGGAGAAGATATGAGGGTACTTGCCACTAAGAATTAGAGCTAGTGGTGCGTGTTTTTAGGAGTCTTCGCCATTTGGACCTAGGGTTAGTGGTAGGGCTAAGGAAGGTTAGAGGGCTTGCCACTCGGACTTAGTACTAGTTGTAGGGTTAAGGGAGTTTTTTTAGGAGGCTTTGCCACTCGGATTTAGGTTAGGTGGTAAGTTAAGCTCTATCTTAACCTACCTACTTTTTTTTTAAATAGCAAACAAAAATTTGGTTAAGTGTCCCCAAAAAGCTAGAATGGCTCGCAAATGGGGTGGTGGGTCATTTTACGTTAAATTTATATGCGAAACTGATCTTCCACTCAAAATACTAAAATAATTGTTGTTTTTGTTTTTTTTTTGTTTTGTTTTTTCATTCCGCAAAGTTTTTCAAGGTTTTCAAGGTTTTCACACGTAATCTAATTAAAATAGAATCTCGTTTTTGGTAGGGGTGGATGGCAGTAATTTAGAGGAGAGTGCTGCTCATCTACAAATTTACCAAAATTAATTTGGGGAATGGAGGATATTTTAGAAGTTCTGTCCGGAGCTTTGTAGTCCTATTACCCCCCCCCCTCTCCTTCTTCTTCTTCTTCTTCTTCTTCTTCTTCTTCTTCTTCTTCTTCTTCTTCTTCTTCTTCTTCTTCTTCTTCTTCTTCTTCTCCCCTCCTCTCTTCTATACTATTCATATCTTCATCTAACTTCCCCCCCTCCTCCTCCTTACATTTTATCTTTCTTCTCTCCTCTCTCTTCTTTTCTCTTTACCCCTTCCCCTCCCGCTTTTCTCTCTTAAAAGTAACCCCTTTTTTGCTGCGTAATGAACCACCATTGAATTAAACAAGAATCAGCCTTCATGAAATTCCAGGTATTAATTCTTTTTTTTTTTAATTTTATATACATATTTCAATGACAATTTTATTTATATTCTGCATCTGATACCTATCTATACTTACATGCCTTTAAAAGATTTTAATTATTTGTTTTTGATAGATTAAAAACGAAAGAAATTCAATTTATCAATTGTTAAAAAAAAGTGACTTAAATTATTTTTTATCCTTTAAATACAATAAATTTATTTAATGGTGTTGGTCATTTATAACGACAGCTAACAGAACGAAAAGGGGGTAAAAAACAAATAGGCAACCAATAAATGTTACGAAAGGCAAGATAAGTTTATTTGTGTTTTAACTTATTTTAAAGAGTTTTTTTGTTCAAAACAAATTTTGTGTCCACTTGTTCAGTCAGAACAAAAAAAAATGGCTGAATTTACAGAGTTTCGATAATCGATCAAAAAACGAAAATTAAGCAAAATACTCGTAGAACATTACATTTTCCCACGATTGGTGACATTTATTAGATCTGTTTCTAACATTATTTTATTTATTTTTCGATTTTTCACCGATTATCAAGAATCCCCGTGCTGGGCTCATGAACAGCCATTTGTTTTCGTTCTAACTGAACGGGTGGACATCAGGTTTGTTTTGAACAAAAAAAAACGCTTTAAAATAAGTTAAAACACAAATAAACTTATCCAGGTTAGTAGAAGAATGCCTTATCTTGCCTTGTGTAACATTTATTTGTTTTGTTGCCTATTTGTTTTTTAAAAAACCTTTTTCGTTTTGTTAGCTGTCGTTATAAATGCCCATAATGTTTATTATTTAATTATTAAAAAAATGTTTCCAATTCACAGACTTTGAAGACTTGCATTTTTTTTTCAATATAATTTGAAAAAGATAAATTTTATTAATTTTTAGTTTTTAAACTGTTAAAATTATCGAAATAATTATGATTAAAAAACAAACTCTTTTTAAACAGAACTATTTACGTCAATTGTATTTCGAGTCTAAATTTTAAATGGCGAAACTTAAATGGGTTGGAAAACAATAAATAAACAAATAACTGTTACCACACGCTAGAAAATTTAGGGTTAACGGGCATAAACGGCAGCACAATTTTATGCCCGCCGCCAGTGACCGGCACCAATCACAATCAAGGATTTGTCTCACGTGACTCAAATTAATCAATCGATCAATCGCAACCATTTTAAAATAAAGAGAATCGTCTACCTTCAATATTTAAAAAATATAAAATTCCGTGCTTATTTCCCCCCCCCCCTGAATATTGGCGAATTTACAATATTTTTCTTTTCAGTTTATTTTTATTTTTATTTTGTTACTTTTCAAAATAGAATTAACGTTGATGGAATTTCCCCACATTATGGAATTTACTTGATTACTCACTGAAAACCATCAAATAATTCGAATTTAAAAAAAAAACTGATTCTTTTGTTTTTTTAATTAAATTATTTTTCGTGGGCAGTCATTTATATCGGGGCAGATGCGAAGTACATGGAGGACCGCTGGCTTCCGGTGGGAAAAGCTTGAAGAAAGTGATACAACAATTTATTTTTATTTTTTAGTCATATTAATTTCAGACTTTTCTTTTTTTTTTTCATATTAATTTCAGACTTTTCTTTCATCATATTCTAATAATTAACATAATACAGACTATTTGAAAAATAATTTATTTGATTGTTTTCAAAACTTAAAAAAAATTTTCATTGAAGAAAATAAACAAAATAGAATAATCTTTTTTTTTTCAACAAATAATGTTTTTGAGCAACGGAATGTGTTTTTTTTATTTAATGTTTTTTTGGAAATATTTAGTGAAAATAATGTTAGAGTTAGGACATTTCCATTTCTAAGAAAAAAGTTTGATTCCGAAAGTTACTCCATTTCCAAGAAAAAACGTTTTGAAAACAATCAAATAAAAACAAATAAATTATTTTTCAAATAGTTTGTATTATGTTAATTATTAGATTAGGATGAAAGAAAAGTCTGAAATTAATATGACAAACAGGAAAGTCTGAAATTAATATGAATTTAAAAAATTGTTGTATCACTTTCAGGCATCCGTACACACTTTCTTCAAGCTTTTTTCACCGGAAGCCAGCGGTCCTCCATGTCCTTCGCATCTGCCTATATCGGTTTCAAACTGTTTAAATTAAACTTAAACGTTGTTTATGACCGTTTGTTTTGGTATAAGAAAAACTGGCACTGTTTCGGGAAATACGAGCAAAAAAAGTTACAGGCGGACGTAAGCATGACGTATGTAAAACGAATTCTACGAAAACGAACGGAACTAGACGAAAGAGGGTACGCCGTTCTGAATGTTTCGGAAGACCCCCCCCCCCCAACTCTCCATGTTAAGAATTACTTTTGAAACTTGTCTTTTTTTAGAACCAGACAGACGACTTTAATGATATCAAATTGTAAACTAAAACTGGAAACGACGACTTTTTTTACACAATTAGAACGAAAGAAAGAGCGATTTTTTTTCACCTTTATTTTTCGAAGCAGACGACTTTAATGAAATAAAATTTTAACTTACCTTTTTTTTAAGCAGACGACTTATATCAAAAGAATAACACTTTTATTGTATTTTTTCCGAGTTTTTATTTTTTTTAATACAAGAAATTTTTCTTTTTTACTGTGTCTGTTTGTTTTTTATTATTTTTTTAGGGTTATGTAACTTTTTTTTTGGGGGGGGGCGAGTTTTTGGATTAGGTTAGGGAATTAGGGTTAGTGCTAGAATTAGGATGAGGGTTAGTGCTGGAATTAGGGTTAGTGCTGGAATTAGGGTGAGGAAATTAGGGTTAGGGATTATTTTTGTGGGAGGGGGTCCGAATTTTTTTTTTTTAATACAAAGAACTTTTTACTCTGTGTCTCTTTTTGCTTCTGTAAAAGTTGAAATTGGGAGACGGCATATTCACGAAATATTAGAAGAAGGCAAAGAAGTAGAAGGAAGAGATTTAGCTGAAGAAGAAGATTGTTTTTTTTTTCTGCAACCGGGTACAAGTCAAAAACAAATGAAATGTTCATATAAAGAATAAAACTGCCTAAGATTAGACATTTATCTTCTTGTTGTGTTTACAAACCAAAAGATATTTCCATGCAGTATATAACTGATACTAGTCTTTTCATTCGGTGTAAACTGGAAAGCATGAATATTAAATCAGACAAATTATTTTTCAAATAAAATTTTTATGTTTTAAAAATTCAAAAATTTATGACAGCACCATTTTATTATTAAGTATTAATGTAATATTTGCTGTCTAACCTACGCAAATTACACGAAATAATACATTTGCACAAAGATTGCAACCGGGTACAAGTCAAAAATTTGTTCTAGCATATTTTTGAAAGGGTTTTTTCCAAATTGTTGTCTCCACATAAATTCCTGGAGATATGAGTTGATCAAATTCCGATTTGTACCGCATCCTTTTCTGTTTCTTCTTTTGGAACAAGAAAATAGTATAGGCAAGAAAATAGTATAGGCATGAAAATAGTCTAGGCAAGAAAATAGTATAGGCAAGAAAATAGTATAGGACTGAAAATAGTCTAGGCAAGAAAATAGTATAGGCAAGAAAATAGTATAGGCAAGAAAATAGTATAGGCAAGAAAATAGTATAGGCATGAAAATAGTATAGGCAAGAAAATAGTATAGGCATGAAAATAGTCTAGGCAAGAAAATAGTATAGGCAAGAAAATAGTATAGGCATGAAAATAGTCTAGGCAAGAAAATAGTCTAGGCATGAAAATAGTATAGGCAAGAAAATAGTCTAGGCAAGAAAATAGTATAGGCAAGAAAATATTATAGGCATGAAAATAGTATAGGCATGAAAATAGTATAGGCAAGAAAATAGTATAGGCAAGAAAATAGTATAGGCATGAAAATAGTATAGGCAAGAAAATAGTATAGGCATGAAAATAGTATAGGCATGAAAATAGTATAGGCAAGAAAATTGTATAGGCAAGAAAATAGTATAGGCATGAAAATAGTATAGGCATGAAAATAGTATAGGCAAGAAAATAGTATAGGCATGAAAATAGTATAGGCAAGAAAATAGTATAGGCAAGAAAATAGTATAGGCATGAAAATAGTATAGGCAAGAAAATAGTATAGGCATGAAAATAGTATAGGCAAGAAAATAGTATAGGCATGAAAATAGTATAGGCATGAAAATAGTATAGGCAAGAAAATAGTATAGGCAAGAAAATAGTATAGGCATGAAAATAGTATAGGCAAGAAAATAGTATAGGCAAGAAAATAGTATAGGCATGAAAATAGTCTAGGCAAGAAAATAGTATAGGCAAGAAAATAGTCTAGGCAAGAAAATAGTATAGGCAAGAAAATAGTATAGGCAAGAAAATAGTATAGGCATGAAAATAGTATAGGCATGAAAATAGTATAGGCAAGAAAATAGTATAGGCAAGAAAATAGTATAGGCAAGAAAATAGTATAGGCATGAAAATAGTATAGGCATGAAAATAGTATAGGCATGAAAATAGTATAGGCATGAAAATAGTATAGGCAAGAAAATTGTATAGGCAAGAAAATAGTATAGGCATGAAAATAGTATAGGCAAGAAAATAGTATAGGCATGAAAATAGTATAGGCAAGAAAATAGTATAGGCAAGAAAATAGTATAGGCAAGAAAATAGTATAGGCATGAAAATAGTATAGGCATGAAAATAGTATAGGAAAGAAAATAGTATAGGCATGAAAATAGTATAGGAAAGAAAATAGTATAGGCATGAAAATAGTATAGGCAAGAAAATAGTATAGGCATGAAAATAGTATAGGCAAGAAAATAGTATAGGCATGAAAATAGTATAGGCAAGAAAATAGTATAGGCATGAAAATAGTATAGGCAAGAAAATAGTATAGGCATGAAAATAGTATAGGCAAGAAAATAGTATAGGCAAGAAAATAGTATAGGCATGAAAATAGTATAGGCAAGAAAATAGTATAGGCAAGAAAATAGTATAGTCATGAAAATAGTATAGGCAAGAAAATAGTATAGGCATGAAAATAGTATAGGCAAGAAAATAGTATAGGCAAGAAAATAGTATAGGCATGAAAATAGTATAGGCAAGAAAATAGTATAGGCATGAAAATAGTATAGGCAAGAAAATAGTATAGGCAAGAAAATAGTATAGGCAAGAAAATAGTATAGGCATGAAAATAGTCTAGGCAAGAAAATAGTATAGGCAAGAAAATAGTATAGGCATGAAAATAGTCTAGGCAAGAAAATAGTATAGGCAAGAAAATATTATAGGCATGAAAATAGTATAGGCAAGAAAATATTATAGGCATGAAAATAGTATAGGCAAGAAAATAGTATAGGCATGAAAATAGTATAGGCATGAAAATAGTATAGGCAAGAAAATAGTATAGGCAAGAAAATAGTATAGGCATGAAAATAGTATAGGCAAGAAAATAGTATAGGCATGAAAATAGTATAGGCAAGAAAATTGTATAGGCAAGAAAATAGTATAGGCATGAAAATAGTATAGGCAAGAAAATAGTATAGGCAAGAAAATGGTATAGGCATGAAAATAGTATAGGCAAGAAAATAGTATAGGCAAGAAAATAGTATAGGCATGAAAATAGTATAGGCAAGAAAATAGTATAGGCATGAAAATAGTCTAGGCAAGAAAATAGTATAGGCAAGAAAATAGTATAGGCATGAAAATAGTCTAGGCAAGAAAATAGTCTAGGCATGAAAATAGTATAGGCAAGAAAATAGTCTAGGCAAGAAAATAGTATAGGCAAGAAAATATTATAGGCATGAAAATAGTATAGGCATGAAAATAGTATAGGCAAGAAAATAGTATAGGCAAGAAAATAGTATAGGCATGAAAATAGTATAGGCAAGAAAATAGTATAGGCATGAAAATAGTATAGGCATGAAAATAGTATAGGCAAGAAAATTGTATAGGCAAGAAAATAGTATAGGCATGAAAATAGTATAGGCATGAAAATAGTATAGGCAAGAAAATAGTATAGGCATGAAAATAGTATAGGCAAGAAAATAGTATAGGCAAGAAAATAGTATAGGCATGAAAATAGTATAGGCAAGAAAATAGTATAGGCATGAAAATAGTATAGGCAAGAAAATAGTATAGGCATGAAAATAGTATAGGCATGAAAATAGTATAGGCAAGAAAATAGTATAGGCAAGAAAATAGTATAGGCATGAAAATAGTATAGGCAAGAAAATAGTATAGGCAAGAAAATAGTATAGGCATGAAAATAGTCTAGGCAAGAAAATAGTATAGGCAAGAAAATAGTCTAGGCAAGAAAATAGTATAGGCAAGAAAATAGTATAGGCAAGAAAATAGTATAGGCATGAAAATAGTATAGGCATGAAAATAGTATAGGCAAGAAAATAGTATAGGCAAGAAAATAGTATAGGCATGAAAATAGTATAGGCATGAAAATAGTATAGGCATGAAAATAGTATAGGCATGAAAATAGTATAGGCAAGAAAATTGTATAGGCAAGAAAATAGTATAGGCATGAAAATAGTATAGGCAAGAAAATAGTATAGGCATGAAAATAGTATAGGCAAGAAAATAGTATAGGCAAGAAAATAGTATAGGCAAGAAAATAGTATAGGCATGAAAATAGTATAGGCATGAAAATAGTATAGGAAAGAAAATAGTATAGGCATGAAAATAGTATAGGAAAGAAAATAGTATAGGCATGAAAATAGTATAGGCAAGAAAATAGTATAGGCATGAAAATAGTATAGGCAAGAAAATAGTATAGGCATGAAAATAGTATAGGCAAGAAAATAGTATAGGCAAGAAAATAGTATAGGCAAGAAAATAGTATAGTCATGAAAATAGTATAGGCAAGAAAATAGTATAGGCATGAAAATAGTATAGGCAAGAAAATAGTATAGGCAAGAAAATAGTATAGGCATGAAAATAGTATAGGCAAGAAAATAGTATAGGCATGAAAATAGTATAGGCAAGAAAATAGTATAGGCAAGAAAATAGTATAGGCAAGAAAATAGTATAGGCATGAAAATAGTCTAGGCAAGAAAATAGTATAGGCAAGAAAATAGTATAGGCATGAAAATAGTATAGGCAAGAAAATAGTATAGGCAAGAAAATATTATAGGCATGAAAATAGTATAGGCAAGAAAATATTATAGGCATGAAAATAGTATAGGCAAGAAAATAGTATAGGCATGAAAATAGTATAGGCATGAAAATAGTATAGGCAAGAAAATAGTATAGGCAAGAAAATAGTATAGGCATGAAAATAGTATAGGCAAGAAAATAGTATAGGCATGAAAATAGTATAGGCAAGAAAATTGTATAGGCAAGAAAATAGTATAGGCATGAAAATAGTATAGGCAAGAAAATAGTATAGGCAAGAAAATGGTATAGGCATGAAAATAGTATAGGCAAGAAAATAGTATAGGCAAGAAAATAGTATAGGCATGAAAATAGTATAGGCATGAAAATAGTATAGGCAAGAAAATAGTATAGGCATGAAAATAGTATAGGCAAGAAAATAGTATAGGCATGAAAATAGTATAGGCAAGAAAATAGTATAGGCAAGAAAATAGTATAGGCATGAAAATAGTATAGGCAAGAAAATAGTATAGGCATGAAAATAGTATAGGCAAGAAAATAGTATAGGCAAGAAAATAGTATAGTCATGAAAATAGTATAGGCAAGAAAATAGTATAGGCATGAAAATAGTATAGGCAAGAAAATAGTATAGGCATGAAAATAGTATAGGCATGAAAATAGTATAGGCAAGAAAATAGTATAGGCATGAAAATAGTATAGGCAAGAAAATAGTATAGGCATGAAAATAGTATAGGCAAGAAAATAGTATCGGCAAGAAAATAGTCTAGGCAAGAAAATAGTATAGGCATGAAAATAGTATAGGCAAGAAAATAGTATAGGCAAGAAAATAGTATAGGCATGAAAATAGTATAGGCAAGAAAATAGTATAGGCATGAAAATAGTATAGGCAAGAAAATAGTATAGGCAAGAAAATAGTATAGGCAAGAAAATAGTATAGGCATGAGGTGCAAATGTTTCCAATCTGACAAACTTTTTTCCCAAATGGCATTCCCTCTTTTGTCTAGTTCCATCGTTTTCGTAGCATTCCTCGTACATACGTCATGCTTACATAACACTTGTAAATTTTTGGTTGTATTTCCCAAAACTGTACCAAAAAACAGTCCACTGATGGCGGCCCACGGCCACGAATTCGGATTCAGGATGTGTGAGCAAGAAAATGTAATATCGCCAAATTTGGTGGGCATAAAGTCACGGCTATCGTAAAGGAAGAAGGCCTGTCAATTGAGTCAAGCTTTTCTGGTGATGTCCATCTATAATCAGAGCAAGTAATAAAAGCAAGCAGACTCAACTCCATAGGATTATTCATTCCTGCTATTGTGACCTTATTCCCCTGCCAAGAACACGGCAACCCTCCTAAGGATAATTCATTCACTTGGAAATCATTGTTAACTTGTTCATTTTTTCAAACGTATTTCCTTTTTATAGATGTTGAGCGTGAAAGAGAATTTTTTAAAAATCCAACATGGCGTCCAAAGATTAAGGCATTGCATTAAAGTTTGAATTTCAAGTTTTAAAAAATTAATTAGAATTTTATTTCGAGATGAAAAATACAATTTTAGACTAATTAATAAGTTCAATCCAAAATCCCCCCCCCCAATAAAAAACGTAAGCTTTAATGTTTAAATTACTTTTAAGTTAAAAAAAAAGAAGAAACATCATTTATTTTTTTTTGAAAATGAGACCAACTCTTATCAAATTATTCGAAACCAAAAACAAATGAAATGTTCATATAAAGAATAAAACTGCCTAAGAATAGACATTTATCTTCTTGTTGGGTTTACAAACCAAAAGATATTTCCATGCAGTATAACTGATACTAGTCTTTTCATTCGGTGTAAACTGGAAAGAATGAATATTAAATCAGACAAATTATTTTTCAAATAAAATTTTTATGTTTTAAAAATTCAAAAATTTATGACAGCACCATTTTATTATTAAGTATTAATGTAATATTTGCTGTCTAACCTACGCAAATTACACGAAATAATACATTTGCACAAAGATTTCTAATAAAGTAATGAGTTAATTATATTATGTGATCGTTAATTAATAAATATTGAAAAGTTTATTAAAATTGGTTGATTTCCTGAATTTTGATGAATTTTTAAGTGTAGGGAAGGGGTCAAAATGCCCATCGTCTGACTGTTCGAAAGATCTCGTTTGTTACTTTATAGCATGACGTCATTTTCCAGCGCTCTGGCCTCTTTTACTTACGATGGTTCTGATAATTGTTTTTGGTAAATGTTGAGATCCGCGTTGGGGACAGGTTCTTCGAAAATTGTGTAGGGTAAACCTAGATGAAATGGGTTAGGGTTATATTTTGGCAATTTCTTTCTTTGGCGTCTGATAATTTCCCCAAAACTGTATGCACGAAGGTAGAAATGTATATAAAATAAATATTAACATGTTAAAAGAAAAAAAAATTCCGAAATATACTGCATTTAGTAAAATAAATAAAAGATTTATTTACAAGTGTTTTGTAAATAGAGACCACGTGTATTGCGAGGTCAACCGGTGACTTCCAAAACATGTCCCGCGTCTTGTGTTAATGATCTGGGGTCCTTATTGTTGTCTTGATCCGTAACTTTTAATGCCGCAAAGACAAAGCTCCTTTCCTTCAATAACTACAAGAAACCTCTCCAACCACCGATTGTCATGGCAAATAACACCCTACCTGAGAGTTCATCATTCAAACTCCTCGGCCTAACCTTCACAGGTAACATGAATTGGAACAAATACATTGAAGACATTGCCAAGGCTGCCACAAAGAAGGTTGGCTCCCGCTACCGTGCTAGTACACTCCTCACACCTGACATCCTGTATCTCTACAAAGCTACCATCTGCCCATGCATCATCTACTAGTCTCTCCCTCCTTGACAAGCTCCAAAAAAGAGTCGCCAACCTAACAGGTCCCTCACTGTCAACCAAGCTCCAGTCCCTGTCCCATCGCCGCCATGTAGCATCCTTATGCTTGTTTTACAAATACTTCAATGGATTATGCTCTGCTGAATTGGCTACTCTGGTGCCCCCTCGACATAAATTCACTAGACCAACTCGACAATCAACTAAATCCCATTCATTCACTGTGGAGGTCCCCAGATGCCGGAGAGCCTTCTACTCAAATAGCTTCTTTCCTCGTGCTGCTGGCCTCTAGAACTCCTTCCCTGCCCCCTGTTTCCCTGACAGTACGGACATGCAGAAATTTAAAACTAATGTAAACAGACATCTCGCTGATCAGATCCCAATTTAGGTCCCCCCCCCCCAAACCTTCTCTCCTTTTCTTTTTTCTCAGTAGCTCCTTACGTCTATGTCCTTGTTTGGGGTGAACTATGTAAAAAAAAAAAATATTTAAGATTTAAAAGTGATTAATGAAATCAACACTTTAAAATTCCGATTCTTGTTCGTAATTGTGCACAACCCGTTTTCCCCAACTTTTTTACTGACCAAATTTGATTATTTTTTCGGTGTACAATTACCTATCATGTCGTTAGAGAATTCCGGGTTGTTTGGAAATTTGGGGGAAAATTTGTGATGGTCAAAAAGTGGAGGAGCAATTTACGTTGAATTTATATAGGACACTGATCCCCCTCCTAAAATCTAAAATATTTGAAAAAAAAATCTACAAAACACGGAATTCTCTAGCGATATGATAGGTAATTAATTCTACACAGAAAATATTTTTTTAATTTGTGATGGTCAAAAAGTGGGGGATCAATTTACATTAAATTTATATAGGAAACTGATCCATCCCTTCTAAAATCTCAATTTTTTTTTTTAACTTTCCAAAACACGGAATTGTCTAGCGACCTGATAGGTAATTGTACACCGAAATGAGAAAAAAAAAATGGTCAATAAAAAAAAAGTTGGGGAAAATGGGTTGTGGACAATTATGAACAAGCGCCAAAATCCCAATAGTCAATAAAAAAAAAAAAAATTTAAATTGGTTTACCTAATTTAAATAAAAAAAATAAAAAAATTAAACATTGTTTTAAGAAGCCGATAAAGAAGTTGTTGTTGTTGTTGTTTTCCTAATTTAATTAATAAATAAATATGTCGTTTTTCAAAATTTAAATCACATTTTTCGTCAACGTTGGGCAAAATTGCCAGAAAAAAAAAAAACATTTTAAATTAAATTTTTAAATTTCTTTTTCTTTTGGAGTTATCTCCCTTTTTGATTTTATTTATATATTGGTCATCTTTCTTCTGATGGTTGACTTGTTTTGTCCACGTTTCGCGTAGACGATGGAGTCTCCTATAACTTAGCCTTTTTACTGCTACTTATTTACAAAAAAAAATAGTGTTGCTTTGGCATTGTATTGATTAGAAATAAATGGTTTAAAATCCTGCCAAAGCCCATTTAACTGGAACAACTAAAAACAACTAAAAACTGTCGATTGACGTAAGGGGAGACAACTGTTTCGATCGTATTTTGTTTTTGTTTAATTTGTGATTTGAAGTAATTTTTGAATTACCGAAAAAAATGAAAATGATGCGTAAAGAAATGGTTTTATTTGATTAAAGGGAAAAGTGTTTATTTTTTGTTTGTTTGCTTCAAGTGGAAGAAGTTTGTGTTGGTTTTTATTTGTTGTTGAATGACGAATGAATTGTTGATTGTGTGTGTGTAAACGACCTTGACATTAAATATTAGTATAAAATGTGTATTTATTTAAGAAATGTGGCATTATATGAAAATATTGATAAGTTTAAATGGTCATAAATTGTTTGTTATAAAATGTTGTTGTTGATGAATGTAAAAGTTGTGATGTGTTAATGTTGTTGAAATGTTGTTTTGTGGGTATTTTGTTAGTTGTAAATGTATGTCGGTGGTTTGTTTAGTTGTTTTGTGTAAGAATGCGTGTTTGGTTTTCAAGCATTTCATACTTACCTGGCACAGGGGTTTGCGACATATTCGTCTACCCTAACACCAGTGAGGTATCCGCTACCGGGCCTTGTGCAAGGTTAAAGCGTTTTTCTTGGACCAAGCCCCCTTTGGGGCTTTTGTCAGCTCCCCCGTTGGGGAGTTTTTCACTTTTTCACTTTTCTACTTTTTTCTCTTTTTTCTCTTTTTCTATGTTTCTTCTATCTAACTCCTCCCCCGTTGGGGAGGCAGCTCCCCGTTGGTAGAGCTAGGTCTTTTATATTTAGTTCCTCCCCCTCTTGGGGAGGCAGCTCCCCGTTGGTAGAGCTAGGTCTTCCCTTGTAGCCACTTTTTTGGCAATTTAATTTTTCATTAAATTCTTTTTTCAGAGTCTGACTGCTTGTCCCAACTTAAGCAGCCGGCAGGGTCGGGGAAGACTCACGTGCCTTTTGGCGACGGTCCCCCTGATTCCGAATCGGCGGGTTGTGGGCAGCAGACAGACCCAGTTTCGATGGAGGCCACCTGGGTCTGGAAAGCCAGAGCTGTCTTGGCGAACGACAGCAAGAGGGGTGTGGCCGCGAAGGGCACCCCTGTCGCCCCAGTTGCGAGTTCGGGAACTGTCGCGCCCAGCGACACTCCAGTCCGGTCTGTGGGGGGAGACACGCTCGAGTGCTCCCCAGGAGGTGTTGCCACGAAGGACACCTCAGTTTCCGTTCTTCCGTCCGGGGGTTGCACGTCCGAGTGCACCCCAACAGGTGTTGCCACGAAGGACACCTCACCTCCGGTTGCTCCGTCGGGAGGTTACACATCCGAGTGTGCCTCAGACATAGACTTTAGTTTCGGCGACTTCCCCGCGGATATCACCTCAGTACGTGCACCTGTCATGGTATCCAGAGAGGAGTGTTTCGCCGAAGTCACAGACACCCAGTTCGGCAACTCCCACAGGTCCCAAATAGATAAACGACCTCTAAGGAAGAGCCGTTCTCTAGATTTAGAGCTCGCTCAAAAACGTTATAATCCAAAAATTTTTCTCGGGTGCTCCTCGGGGGGATCATCGTCGGACCTATCGGAGGGGGAAAGCCATGTTCCAGCAAAACCCAAAACGAGAAGGGGGGCCAAAAGAGCAGTTTTTCCTCACTCTGGATCCTCAATCCCGCTTCGACAGAGGCCCCAAACAGGGAACACTGCAGAAGCCTCCAAAAATTCACACGGAAATGTCACAGCGTGGGGACCCCAGGCCCAGAAAACTCCAGAGGAGTACCGACAACTTTTCAAAGAAAAGTATGCCGCCTATACAGAGGGCTGCAAAATTACACCAACCCCGGGCACTCTGGAAGATGTTAAAAAGAGGACGGTATCCTTGGTCACCACAGATACCAAGACCAAGGGGCTTACTGGGGTCCTCAAGGAGAGAATTATAGACATGTTGGGGGATCTAAAGATCCCGGCCACTTACGTGGTGCGCAGATCATACGCCATGTATGATATCCTGCTCCCCAACATACAAGCAGCCGAGAAAGTTGCCAACACTGAGAGAACGTGGAGGGGCATTAAAATAACGCCCGAATACATGCAAATGAGAAGGACAACCGTCACCATTCTCGGCGTCCCATGCTGCGTCTCCTCTGACCACTTGGGGGCTGTCATGTCACAGTATGGCGACGTCGAGGCCGTTCTTCCAATTAAGGGTGCCAGGAACATCCAAACTGGCGAATATACAATTAAGATGCGGCTCAAGCGAGAAGGGTTCTTGGACATCCCGGCTCAGCTCCAATGCGAACAATGGGCCATGTCCATAATAGTTGAGGGGAGGAGGCCGGTTTGTTGGCATTGCAAGAAATCCGGACACATGGCAAAGGTGTGCCCCACAAGAATCCCTGCAAAGACCCCGCCAACAGCCCCAAACGCAGCAACAACGGTGGCCACGGGGCAAAAACAAGCAGCCCCAACAGAAACCACCAAGGGATGGAATACTGTGGTGGCCAAAAGGGGAAAGAAACCAGGCCCTATCCCCAGCTCGGAACCGGCTGAAACGGAACCGGCTGAAACGGAATCGGCAGAAACGGAACCGGCTGAAACGGAACCGGCTGAAATGGAAAGTGAGGAGGGGAAACAGCCAACAGCTGCCTTGAAAAGAAAATTACCGGTTCCCTCTTCAGAGTCTGAAGTAGAGGAGGGGAAGGAAGGAGAGACGGCCGGGGAAAGAGAAGCCCCAAAGAACCCTAGGCCAAAGAAAAGCAGGGAGGCTAAGGAAAGCCAAAAACAAGCAAAAGCCCCTGAAAATGGCACTACAATTGCTCCCACTTCCAAACCCAAATCTCCAGCCCCAGCAGATTTGAATACAAAAGAGCAAAATACCCCTCCCCCAGTAAATACTGCCATGGAGACTCCCAACACAAAAACAGAGGAGACCGGGAAGGCCAGGACAGTAAACCCGGAGAAAGCTGTTGAGGAGGAGTGAGTATTGAGAAACCGGGAAAAGTCCCTCCAAAAACATCACCTCCCCCTCCACCGATCAGAAGGGATAGATCCAAGAAGTTCCCGTTTTTACCAGGGGGAAGGATCTGTGAGGCAGATGCCTCACTGGTCCAGTCGGATCTAAATGTACGGCAGAGGCAGCACCTCAAACAACTAGAGGCATTCACTCATGTGAAAGGTAAAAGAGTGGACAATCCGGCCAACTTCACCGATGCCCCGATGTTGACATCCTTCATCAGACAGGACAAGGGAAGCCGGGCAAGGGCCCTGTGGAGGATGCTGGAGGCTGGCAAGGGGGCTATACCCGGTATGAAGTTGATCGACGAGGAGCACCCATCTCTAAAAACACTTGCCCCAAAATGCCCCGGGAGGGTCCCAGTTTATGTTCACCCCTCTTTTTTTCGGGCCTTAAAACTAACCTTCCCCCTGGACGTGGGAGGTTTGGCAAGAGACGGACGGATTTCGTCCGATCTGCTGACCGGCAGTCTCGGTCAGGCCTTCGGCGTCCTCACTCCCGAGGACTTTAGCCCCGTCTGTGACACTAGCTAATGGGGACCACAAATTTAAACTTGGCTTGTTGGAATGTGAGGGGCATGAGATCCCGAGGCAAAGCTGCTCGCGTGCTAAGGGATCTCGTGGCCCGTGAGGTAGATGTAGCTGCGATTGAAGAGACCCACTTCCGTTCGTACGAGGATTGTGATGTGCTGACTGACGACTATGACGTCTACTCAGCATATGGCGATGTTCGTAGATGTGGCACCTCTTTGTTAGTGAGACGCACCCTGTCGGCGACGGTAAGCGTTGTTCATACGGATGCGGCGGGACGGCTGGTCGTGGTCGATGTTGCCGTGGGAAACAGCAAGTTTCGGATCGTTGCGGTTTATGCGCCCAACATTGCTGGTGAGAGGGTCTCCTTTTTTCGACAGTTGGAGGCGTTCCTCAAGGGTCCGGAGAGAGTAGTTTTAATGGGGGACTGGAATGCCATCCTAGACCCCAAGATAGATAAGGTCGGTGGGGATAGAGGGTCGGCGTGGTGTGAGAGCAGTCTGTCTGACCTGATGGCCTCATGCGATCTTGTCGACAGATTTCGCGTTGATCACCCAGGGAGGGAGATGTGGACGTGGTATACTAGCGCGGCCTTCTGTCCGAGTACCTACTTGGACAGAATGTTAGTTAGAAGAGGCGACGTAGATTTCATATCTTGTCCCACGTTCACTTGGTTAGGACATTCGGACCATAAATTGGTTATGGCCCGGTTGAGCTTAAGTGATAGGCCTAGGTTGGCTGGGTACTGGAAGTTTAATACCTCCTTACTGGAGATACGCGACTTCCGGGAACAGCTAACGTTACTACTCCAGCGGGGATTAGTGGGGGTGGTTATCGGGAGTAGGTACTGGGTTAAAACTAAGGCTCAGGTTAGAAACTTTTGTGTCCGCTACAGCCAGCGCCTCGCTCAAGATAGGGCTAGGACGCAAAAGCAAGTAGAGGATAAGATGACCCGGGCGGTGGCGGGGGGGGATCCCCTAGAAATAGCATTAATTACGGGGGACCTCAATCGCTTGGCTAGCGAGCGATATGAAGGTCAAGTAGTTAGAGCTAGGTTAAAGAAAGTCTCTAACGAAGCCGTGAACGTTGACGCTGTTGAGCGTAAGGCTGCTTTACGTCGTGGTTCGAATGGGTACATTCGGAAGGTGAAAACCCTGGAAGGACATACCCTGGTATCGACTCGTGAGATTTGTGAGGGGTTCCGTGAGCATTTGGAGGAACGCTTCACCCAACTGCCCAGACTCCGCGGCCAGGAGTTTGACAGCTATTTGGCTGACTCGCCCCGCCTCGAGGCGGCTCGAGCAGCTGGCTGTGATGGCAGGATTACGGAGGGCGAGATCGTTACTGCGTTGAAGCAGGTCGGCTTGAACAAATCTCCAGGACTCGATGGTCTGCCGTACGAAATGTATTTGAGGCTGTCGCCCATGTTTGTCCCAATTCTGAAGGATGTGTTTAACCACTGGTTTGTTCAGGAGTCAATCCCTGGACAGGTAACCAAAGGAGTGGTCACATTACTGAAGAAGGGGGACCAACCTGGGGGGGGAAATTTAGATGACTACAGGCCCATAACTCTGCTAAACACAGAGTTAAAGATTTTGGCCCGCGTTCTTGCGAACCGCCTGCAGGTTGTTATCGGTGAATTGATCAAGCCTGAGCAAAACTTTGCTGTGAAGGGGAGGTCGATTCAGAACAACTTGCATTTGATTCGCATGATCATAGAGGGGACAGAAGACGACGTTGAAGCCGCGCTGATCAATTTAGATCAGTCCAAGGCTTTCGATAGGGTCGACCATGGTTTCCTGAAAGCTGTTTTAGCGGCTGCCGGTTTTGGTCCGGACTTCCGCAGGTGGATCTCTATTCTGTATGACTCGCCGACGGCAGTGGTGCAAGTCAATGGAAAGAGGTCGGAATCGTTCGTTGTTTCTCGGTCGGTACGTCAGGGTTGTCCGCTGTCGCCCCTGCTCTACATCCTGGCGTTGGAACCCTTCCTTCGCAAATTAAGGGATCGGGCGGCAACACCAGTCCTGCGCGGGATCGCTATCCCTCCTCGCAAAGCGCGAGTCAGGGTTTCCGCGTTCGCCGATGATGTCACCGTTTGCGTGTCGAGCCGTACTGACATTCAAACGGTAATTAAGGCGCTCGCTCGGTACGAAGAGGTGACAGGGGCCATAGTCAACCGCAGCAAGTCGAACGGCCTGCGGTTGGGTGCCTGGAGCGGAGAGACCGCTCTTCCAGGTGACTTCAGCTGGTCGGATGGCCCGGTTCGAATCCTCGGCGTATGGTTCGGACCGGGCCTCCAGCTGGAGAAAAACTGGTCGGAAGTACAGACAAAGGTCGAATCGTCGGTCCGGGCTTGGATTCGAAGGAAGCTTTCCTTAAAGGGCAGAGCGGAGGCGTGCGCCACTTACGTCTTCCCTCTCATCCTTTACCGGCTGTCTGTACTACCACTGCCTGCGGCCCGCCTTCACGCTTTCACGCGCTTACTCTTCTCGCTTCTTTGGAAGGGCCGGAAAGCGTACGTCCGCAGACAGGTCTGTACTCAAGTTCCGAGTGTGGGAGGCTTGGGGATGCCTGACTTGGCAAGTCATCGACATGCCGAGAGACTGGCTTTCCTGAGTCGGACTTTGATGGAAGACACTCCGTGGGTCCCTGCGGTCGGGAGCGCCTTTCCCAACCTTATACCCGACCTCTCGGTCGAAGGTCGACGTAGGCCGAGAGGGGAGCCCTTGTTCTTCACCGAATGCCGGGCCGCGCTTAGAGCGTTGCCGGGGTCCAGTAACCTTGCCCGGTCTAGGAAGAGACTATATCGGGATCTAGTGGAGGGTACCGCTTCGGACCCACTTGAGGAGCGGCTTGGATTGTCGAGGGAGGAGGCCCGCTCCCAGTGGAGTTGGGCGCCGGGCCAGAGTTATCTCAACAATTCTGAGTATTCTCTGACCTGGCGACTGGTTCGGCACGCGCTGCCCCTCTATGGCAGATTACGCAGAGACGGTTTAAGGGACGTGTCCTTATGCCCGCGCTGTGAAGACGACGAAGAAGAAACGGCCGAGCACGCCTTTTTCACCTGCAGCAAAGTTCGACGTCTCTGGGAATACGTCAGAGAGGTGACGGCTCGCATCAACGCCGAGCAGCCGATGGTCCTGGATGTCGCATCTGTCATCAACAACGCAGCACCGCCGTGGTCTGGGGAGAAACGAATGGTGTTTCTAGCCATCCTAGCCGTAGCAAGACTAGTGACGTGGGTTACACGTCTTGATGAGGTTCATGGGGTTGGATCTGTTTCGGATTGGGATCTGGTAGTTTACTTTAAACACCAACTTAAAGTAAAGATCAGATGCGATTGGAAACGATTACATCGCATGGATTTCAATAGGAGATGGGTGCATGACACTAGTTTATGCATCCGACGAGGCGCCAAGTTTGAGTTCGTGTTCCCTCCATAGTTATGGCACACGCGGTACTGGGTTCTACGGAACCCACCCCTTGTAGACTTTTTTAACAAAAAAGGAGAAACTCTAAACTAGTAGGAATGAGAGATATCCTGTCCCTATTTTATTTTTGCCGGCACTAGAGAGCTTCCAAAGATTCCCACTTCCACTGTTTTATTTTGTCCCCGGTCTTTTGAAACCCTTGGCATTACTATCTTGGAAGCCGCCATCCACCCCTTGATCCCATTCCCGATGAATTTATTTTTTGAACACTCCTCTCTTAAATTCCCACTCCCACTTAGTGACCGACCCGCTTGTTTTCGGTCTCGTGCCGGAAAACAGTGGGCGATCTAACACTTAGCCATGAGGGAAAGCCGGGCCATACTAACCCCCCTTTTTTTATCATTTTATTTTGTTCTTTATTTTTCTTTCTTTTTGGGTATTTTTAATATTTTATCCCACTCCCACGATAATTCATGTTTTACAGCGATGTTTTTTGGGGATATTTTAAGTAGGAATCCACCCACAGAGTGAATGCGGTATTTTGGTGCAAGAATCTAGTTTAGAGCCAGCAAATGTTGTTTTCTTGTTTTGTAAAAATTTTTTGTGAAATAAAAAACATTGAACAGCTTGTCTTACTTATCCCCGACCCCCCCTCCCCTACATAACGGGCACTATGCCTAAGGTCTGGTGAGTTCCCAAGGTTTGTAAAATCTTCATCTGTAGATAAAGATGGAGATTGTCCGAGGGAATTCACCGGCCTAAATAAAACCTGGCACAGGGGTAAACGGTGATCATCCAGGCCGTTCTCCCAGAGCGAGGCCCTTCCATTGCACTACGGTTGGGTTGACCTTTGCGATCGTCCCAAATGTGGACGACTCGGGTGCGCTATTTCTAAGTGTGGGGTCTGCGTTCGCGCTCACCCCTATAATCAAACAAAAATCAGAACATCTTCCTTAATTTTTCTTTTTACACAGATTCGAACCTGCCGGCTGCCACCACTGGCGGGAGTACCATTGCAGAGGGGGCTGCTCCCCCTGGGAACGACTCCCCAAACGAGGGAGCAGAATCCGAAAACAGGGTATAACGGGGAACAAAACAGCAAAAGGGAATCCCCTCCCAGACAGGCTGCTCCCCCGCGAAAATACCTCCACCCATCACGTTTGGATGAGACCCGATAGACCCGTGCTCCAGCAACAGTGCGGCAGAGGGGGAAAGACAATCGCGGCCCCCCTCCGACAAGCCACCACGTCCAAAGAAGAAGAGAGCCGCCAACGGTCCGCCGGCCCACTGGCCACAACTCCCCTCTGCCAGCAAACCCAAGCCGACCAAGGACACACCAGCTAACCCCGCAGCCAACAAGACCACGGCGGCAGGGAAGAAGACCACCTCACAGGTCAAATTAACCCCGGAAGAGTACCGGAAACTTTTCCGGGAAAAGTACCAGGACTACACGGAGGGAGCCGTGATAAAAGCTCTCCCGGGTACCCTGGAAGATATAAAAATGAGGACCGTGTCCCTGGTCACGACAGAACAAAGGACAAGGGGTCTGACCGGTGTCCAAAAAGACACAATATTGAAGATGTTGGTGGACCTCCAGATCCCGGCAACATACGTAGCAAGGAAAAGCTACGCTATGTACGACATTCTCCTCCCGGACCAGAAGACAGCCGAAAGGTCTGGCAGACTCTAGCGACTTCAGGTGGAAACACCTGAAGTTGAAAACGGAATACCTGGCCAGGAGGAAAACCACCGTATCCATCCTCGGCGCGCCGAGCTTCGTGACACCGGAGCAACTGGGGGCCATCATGAGCCAATATGGCGACGTCGAGGAGGTGGTGCCGGTCTGTGCTCAGCGTGAAATCAGGACGGGCGATTCGGTTGGTCCGTCGGGGGGTTGCACGCCCGGCACCCCAGGAGGTGTTGCCACGAAGGACACCTCAGTTTCGGTTGTTCCGTCCGGGGGTTGCACGTCCGAGTGCACCCCAGGAGCTGTTGCCACGAAGGACACCTCAGTTCCGGTTGCTCCGTCGGGAGGTTACACATCCGAGTGTACCTCAGACGTAGACTTTAGTTTCGGCGATTTCCCCGCGGATATCCCCTCAGCACGTGCACGTGTCATGATATCCAGAGAGGAGTTTTTTGCCGGAGTCACAGACACCCAGTTCGGCAACTCCCACAGGCCCCAAATAGACAAGCGACCTCTTTGAAAGAGCCGTTCTCTAGATTTAGAGCTGGCTCAGAAACGGTACAATCCAAAAAATTTTCTCGGGGGGGATCATCGTCGTACCTATCGGAGGGGGAAAGCTATGGTCCAGCAAAACTCAAGACGAGAAGGGGGGCCAAAAGAACAGTTTTTCCTCACTCTGGATCCTCAATCCCGGTTGGACAGAGGCCGCAAACAGGGAACACTGCAGAAGCCTCCAAAAATTCCCAGGGAAATGTCGCAGTGTGGGGACCCCAGGCCCAGAAAACTCCAGAGGAATACCGCCAACTTTTCAAAGAAAAGTATGCGGCCTATACAGAGGGCTGCAAAATAACACCAACCCCGGGTACTCTGGAAGATGTTAAAAAGAGGACGGTATCATTGGTCACCACAGATACCAAGACCAAGGGGCTTACTGGGGTCCTCAAGGAGAGAATTATAGAGATGTTGGGAGATCTAAAGATCCCGGCCACTTGTGTGGTGCGTAGATCATACGCCATGTATGATATCCTGCTCCCCAACATACAAGCAGCCGAGAAAGTTGCCAACAGTGAGAGAACGTGGAGGGGCATTAAAATCACGCCCGAATACATGCAAATGAGGAGGACAACTGTGACGATTCTCGGCGTCCCATGCTGCGTCTCGTCTGACCACTTGGGGGCGGTGATGTCACAGTATGGCAACGTCGAGGCCGTTGTTGCAATTAAGGGTGCCAGGAACATCCAAACTGGCGAATATACCATCAAGTTGCGGCTAAAGCGAGAAGGGTTCTTGGACATCCCGGCTCAGCTCCAATGCGAACAATGGGCCATGTCCATAATAGTTGAGGGGAGGAGGCCGGTTTGTTGGCATTGCAAAAAATCCGGACACGTGGCAAAGGTGTGCCCCACAAGAATCCCTGCAAAGCCCCCGCCAACAGTACCAACAGCCCCAAAGGCAGCAACAACGGTGGCCACGGGGCAAAAACAAGCAGCTCCAACAGAAACCACCAAGGGATGGAATACTGTGGTGGCCAAAAGAGGAAAGAAACCAGGCCCTATCCCCAGCTCGGAACCGGCTGAAATGGAAAGTGAGGAGGGGAAACAGCCAACAGCTGCCTTGAAAAGTAAATTCCCGGTTCCCTCTTCAGAGTCTGAAGTAGAGGAGGGGAAGGAAGAAGAGATGGCCGGGGAAAGAGAAGCCTCAAAGGACCCTAGGCCAAAGAAAAGCAGGGAGGCTAAGGAAAGCCAAAATCCAGCAAAAGCCCCTGAAAATGGCACTACAATTGCTCCCACTTCCAAACCCAAATCTCCAGCCCCAGCAGATTTGAATACAAAAGAGCAAAATACCCCTCCCCCAGTAAATACTGCCATGGAGACTCCCAACACAAAAACAGAGGAGACCGGGAAGGCCAGGACAGAAAACCCGGAGAAAGCTGTTGAGGAGGAGATGAGTATTGAGAAACCGGGAAAAGTCCCTCCAAAAACATCACCTCCACCTCCACCGATCAGAAGGGATAGGTCCAAGAAGTTCCCGTTTTTACCAGAGGAAAGGATCTGTGAGGTAGATGCCTCACTGGTCCAGTCGGATCTAAATGTATGCCAGAGGCAGCACCTCAAACAACTAGAGGCATTCACTCATGTGAAAGGTAAAAGAGTGGACAATCCGGCCAACTTCACCGATGCCCCGATGTTGACATCCTTCATCAGACAGGACAAGGGAAGCCGGGCAAGGGCCCTATGGAGGATGCTGGAGGCGGGCAAGGGGGCTATACCCGGTATGAAGTTGATCGACGAGGAGCACTCATCTCTAAAAACACTTGTCCCAAAATGCCCCGGGAGGGTCCCAGTTTATGTTCACCCCTCTTTTTTTCGGGCCTTAAAACTAACCTTCCCCTGGACATGGGAGGTTTGGCAAGAGACGGACGGATTTCGTCCGATCTGCTGACCGGCAGTCTCGGTCAGGCCTTCGGCGTCCTCACTCCCGAGGACTTTAGCCCCGTCTGTGACACTAGCTAATGGGGACCACAAATTTAAACTTGGCTTGTTGGAATGTGAGGGGCATGAGATCCCGAGGCAAAGCTGCTCGCGTGCTAAGAGATCTCGTGGCCCGTGAGGTAGATGTAGCTGCGATTGAAGAGACCCACTTCGGTTCGTACGAGGATTGTGATGTGCTGACTGACGACTATGACGTCTACTCAGCATATGGCGATGTTCGTAGATGTGGTACCTCTTTGTTAGTGAGACGCACCCTGTCGGCGACGGTAAGCGTTCATACGGATGCGGCGGGATGGCTGGTCGTGGTCGATGTTGCCGTTGGAAACAGCAAGTTTCGGATCGTTGCGGTTTATGCGCCCAACATTGCTGGTGAGAGGGTCTCCTTTTTTCGACGGTTGGAGGCGTTCCTCAAGGGTCCGGAGAGAGTAGTTTTAATGGGGGACTGGAATGCCATCCTAGACCCCAAGATAGATAAGGTCGGTGGGGATAGAGGGTCGACGTGGTGTGAGAGCAGTCTGTCTGACCTGATGGCCTCATGCGATCTTGTCGACAGATTTCGCGTTGATCACTCGGGGAGGGAGATGTGGACGTGGTATACTAGCGCGGCCTTCTGTCCGAGCACCTACTTGGACAGAATGTTAGTTAGAAGAGGCGACGTAGATTTCATATCTTGTCCCACGTTCACTTGGTTAGGACATTCGGACCATAAATTGGTTATGGCCCGGTTGAGCTTAAGTGATAGGCCTAGGTTGGCTGGGTACTGGAAGTTTAATACCTCCTTACTGGAGATACGCGACTTCCGGGAACAGCTAACGTTACTACTCCAGCGGGGATTAGTGGGGGTGGTTATCGGGAGTAGGTACTGGGTTAAAACTAAGGCTCAGGTTAGAAACTTTTGTGTCCGCTACAGCCAGCGCCTCGCTCAAGATAGGGCTAGGACGCAAAAGCAAGTAGAAGATAAGATGACCCGGGCGGTGGCTGGGGGGAATCCCCTAGAGATAACGTTAATTACGGGGGACCTCAATCGTTTGGCTAGCGAGCGATATGAAGATCAAGTAGTTAGAGCTAGGTTAAAGAAAGTCTCTAACGAAGCCGTGAACGTTGACGCTGTTGAGCGTAAGGCTGCTTTACGTCGTGGTTTGAATGGGTACATTCGGAAGGTGAAAACCCTGGAAGGACATACCCTGGTATCGACTCGTGAGATTTGTGAGGGGTTCCGTGAGCATTTGGAGGAACGCTTCACCCAACTGCCCAGACTCCGCGGCCAGGAGTTTGACAGCTATTTGGCTGACTCGTCCCGCCTCGAGGCGGCTCGAGCAGCTGGCTGTGATGGCAGGATTACGGAGGGCGAGATCGTTACTGCGTTGAAGCAGGTCGGCTTGAACAAATCTCCAGGACTCGATGGTCTGCCGTACGAAATGTATTTGAGGCTGTCGCCCATGTTTGTCCCAATTCTGAAGGATGTGTTTAACCACTGGTTTGTTCAGGAGTCAATCCCTGGACAGGTAACCAAAGGAGTGGTCACATTACTGAAGCAGGGGGACCAACCTGGAGGTATGCGTCAGACAAATCAATTTTACTAAAAATCTTTCCTCCATTCAATTTAACAAACACGTCTCCCGGAGAGGGAAAAGGATAAGAAGGTTCTTTTAAACAGTCATTTAGACCTGTAGAAAAATCTTCACACACGTATTTTATGATTTTTCTTTTTCACAAAGACCACTGGTGACGACCAATCTGAATAACCAATTTTAGAAATGACACTCATTTCTTCCAATCTTTGTAACTCCTGGTTCACGGTTTCTAATGTGGCATACGGCACCTTCCGTTTTGATTTAAACACAGGCTTGACATTTTCTTTTACTTCAAATTTTACTTTGGTTTTCGTGCAATTACCGAGACCACCTGAAAAAACTCTAGGAAATTCATTTTTTAGGTCCTTTATCAATTTATCCATAACCTTATTTTTACCAGCTGGTGAAACATCAATTCTATTACAAAATGAGTTTATAGGAATCTCAAATAGATCGAACAGGATAATTAAATCACTTCCCATTAGGTTAGAAGAATTTTGTAAAACATAAACCTTAGATTTTTTAGTTTTTCCTAAAAACGATACTTCACACAAAAATTCTCCACTGAACTTTAACCTTCTTCCCGAAACTCCACGGCCTATTTTATCAGTCTTGGTTAACCTGGGTTTGTTAATTCTTTTCCACGTTGTTTCATTTATTATGGAGATATCACTTCCAGTATCCAGTTGAAGTTGTACCGTCTCTCCATTTAGTTTCACTTGCACGAATTTTCGTTTTTGATGCTCCTCGGTTTCTTTCTTTGTCAAAACCATTCTTACTTTACTTTTTCCGTTCGACATTTGTCTTTCGGTCTGCTTCATTCTACAGTGTGAACTCTTGTGGCCTATTCTATTACACCAAAAACAACATTTATCTCGGAAAAAACAGTCATTTTTAGAATGAGGTCCACCACATCTGTAGCATAGCAATTTCATTGGGGATTTAAATTTTCTTTCACTTTCACGTGTCCTACGTCGAACTTCTTTCATATATGAAATATGTGAAATGTCTTTTTCCTCGATTTTAGTATTGTCATGTTTCAGATTCATTATTTTTTTAGCTTCTTCCATAGCTTTTTGTAATGTTATATCTGGACTTTGTTCCATTTTTGACAATATTTTCGAACGAACATCTTTATCTCTACTATCCGTCAAACCTTTAACAAAAACAAGGCATTTAAACTTGTCAATTTTAACTCGTGTAGGAGAAATCGTTCACACTCTTGGTTCACTTTTCCTACATACGTAATAAAATCATCATCATTTTGCTTAACAATGTTCAGACAAGTAAAACGCGTATGAAAAAGACTACCTCTCTCACCAAACATGCTGGTGAGTGGCGTTAGTGTCTCCTCAAACGATACTTCGTCAGGTTTTCTAGGCAATAGTAAATTTGTGTACTTTGTACTCTCGTTAGGACCAAGCTTCTGTAATAGAAGTCCAATTTTTTGTTCGTCCAACCAAGATTTGCACTGTTTGTTGAAAATTGTTTTAAACCGTCGAAAATAGGCTTGAATAGTTATTCCGTTGTCAGGGTCATATACAAATTCTGATATTGAATTTGTAATACCCTCGACTGTGAAATAATTTGAATTTTCCATCGTTCTACCTTTTGCAACAGCCTCAAATAACACTTTTGTATTGTTTGCTTGCTGTTTCCGTAACTCTAACATTTCTTGTTGCAAGTAATCTTGGAAATCTTGATGCCTTTTCTGTTGATCCATTTGCGTCTTCCGCTCTTCCATTTGAGAAGACACTAATGCCTTTGTAAGTTCGACCAGTTCGTCAATTTTTTAAACTATCCGCAATACAATGAGTATACCAAACTTCTCAAAAATTTCGATAAAAAAAAAGTTCTTCATTTACCAAAACACAAAAATATGGGACAAACACAACCTCTCGTAATGTTCACGTCGCGAGTTCGAATTCACTCGACGTAAAGAAATATTTTTTTTCATGCACCAGTTAAATAACTGTAACAAAAAAAACACAATTGTAACTCTTTCATTTGACTTAAAACGAAGCAAAAAAATAAGTCTTACTTTTGATGAATTTTTTTTTTTTTTTCCAGTTCCAGCCAAGGTTTGTCGAAGTCACAATATCCGGTCGTTGTGTTTCAAAAAATTCAAACGTGTTTATTTTTCTTTCTTTCCGTCGTTCAATGTGAGTTCTGGGATCGAATCCTATGTCGCCAATATTATGATGTTGACTAGACCTCTTTTGGGAAAAGGTCGGGTAACATATAATAGAATATATCGAGAGTCGTACACAGTTCAAACGGTGACTTGGATAACATCTCGCTCTCTGTCGTGACGAGAGTTGCCTCTCTTTTATTCCCTTGGAGCATCTCATTCTCCAACCTCAGGAAGGGGTACTAGCTTACTCCACATCAGTATTAATTTAATGTTGCTGTCTAGCCTATGCAAAGTACACGAAATAATACATTTGCACTAAGATTTCTAATGAAGTAATGGGTTAGTTATATTCCATGATCGTTAATTAATAAATATTGACATTTTCATAAAAATCGATTGATTTTCTGAATTTTGATGAAATGTTGATATAAAGAATAAAACTGCCTAAGAATAGGGATTTGTCTTCTTGTTGTGTTTACAAACCAAAAGATATTTCCATGCAGTATAACTGATACTAGTCTTTTCATTCGGTGTAAACTGGAAAGAATGAATATTAAATCAGACAAATTATTTTTCAAATAAAATTTTTATGTTTTAAAAATTCAAAAATTTATGACAGCACCATTTTATTATTAAGTATTAATGTAATATTTGCTGTCTAACCTACGCAAATTACACGAAATAATACATTTGCACAAAGATTTCTAATAAAGTAATGGGTTAATTATATTATGTGATCGTTAAGTAATAAATATTGAAAAGTTTATTAAAATCGGTTGATTTCCTGAATTTTGATGAATTTTTAAGTGTAGGGTCAAAGTGTAGGTGTAAAGGTCAAAATGCCCATCGTCTGACTGTTCGACAGATCTCGGTTGTTACTTTATAGCATTCTCCAACCTCAGGAAGGGGTACTAGCTTACTCCACATCAGTATTAATTTAATGTTGCTGTCTAGCCTATGCAAAGTACACGAAATAATACATTTGCACTAAGATTTCTAATAAAGTAATGGGTTAGTTATATTCCACGATCGTTAATTAATAAATATTGACATTTTCATAAAAATTGATTGATTTTCTCTCTCTTTCTTTCTCTCTCTCTCACTTTCTTTCTCTCTCTCTTTCTTTCTCTTTCTCTCTCACTTTCTTTCTCTCTTTCTTTCTCTCTTTTTCTTTCTCTCTCTTTCTTTCTCTTTCTCTCTTTCTTTCTCTCTCTCTTTCTTTCTCTTTCTCTCTCACTTTCTTTCTCTTTCTCTCTAGGGGTACTAGCTTACTCCACATCACCCCCCTCTGAGATCATTTCTTCACAACAGAAATTAATATCTTTTGCGTTTCGGGTTCGGACTTAACGGTTCTACCAGTATTCTTTTTCTTTTGCTTGACCTTTTTGGAATAACTGTTTCAGCAATTGCTGGAATGTCAAACGTCTCATACAATATGTCCATCGGGATTTCCTGATCTCCCCTGACATCTTCCGTAAACCTTGATCTCAATTAATTTAGATGACGTTTATGTTCCCATTTGGAACTTTTCATGTTCTCTCTCTTTCTTTCTCTCTCTCTTTCTTTCTCTCTCTCTTTCTTTTTCTTTCTCTCTCTCTTTCTTTCTCTCTCTCTTTCTTTCTAGTTCTCTCTTTCTTTCTCTCTCTATCTCTTTCTTTCTCTCTCTCTTTCTTTCTCCTTCTCTCTGTCTTTCTTTCTCTTTCTCTGTCTTTCTCTCTCTTTCTTTCTCACTTTCATTCCTTTTCTCTCTTTCTTTCTTTTTCATTTCTCTCTTTCTTTCTCTTTCTCTTACTTTCTTTCTCTCTCTCTCTCTCTCTCTTTCTCTCTTTCTTTCTCTTTCTCTCTTTCTCTTTACCAAAACCAAATGAATTTTCATAAAAATTGATTGATTTTCTAAATTTTGATGAATTTTTAAGTGTAGGGTCAAAGTGTAGGTGTAAAGGTCAAAATGCCCATCGTCTGACTGTTCGACAGATCTCGTTTGTTACTTTATAGCATGACGTCATTTTCCAGCGCTCTGGCCTCTTTTACTTACGATGGTTCTGATAATTGTTTTTGGTAAATGTTGAGATCCGCGTTGGGGACAGGTTCTTCGAAAATTGTGTAGGGTGAACCTAGATGAAATGGGTTAGGTTATATTTTGGCAATTTCTTTCTTTGGCGTCTGATAATTTCCCCAAAACTGTATGCACGAAGGTAGAAATGTACCCAGGGTAGCAAATAGGTTAGGGTTAGCAAATGTGGTCTCAGCATTCAGTCAAATAAATATGATGCATGGTAATATTTTACCTATAGTACTAAAATGTACCAAGTTTTATGAGATACTTTACGTATCTTGAAAAAAATATTACCGGGGTTAATTGGGCCAGCTAAGAGTTTAAAAATCGCCGTAAAGAAGAAGATCAAGTATTTTTTCATCAACACATCACGTATATAAGATGAAGTTACTTTACTCTTGCATACATATTTTTATAATAAAAGTCCTGTTAAAGATCCCATGCCAAGAAACATGTGGCACAAGGCCGGAAAGTGGGAGTAAAAGCCAGAACTCAAGTGGAAGAGTCAGGCTGGCCTCTAAAAATAGCCCGGACGGCCCCATTGGTATTCCCTGGTAGGGGCGCCTCAGGCAATTGGCAATAAACCAACCCCTTCCCAAAGAGGGAAGGCAAGGCCTGGGAGGGTTGACCTCCTAGGACTACCCAAGACATAATACCTCAATTCGACAGATAAATGCCACCAAAATGACCAGTCTCCGTCTGACTTATTGTCGAGAATACGTTCTCGACTAGTATGTAGGCGGTACAATCATCAGCCAACTTTTGCAGACGGAATCATTTTGGAATGCGCAGCGTCTGGCGGACGATTTCACATAAGAGACAACAATGGGAGGTGGATTTATCCCCACATTAAAAGCCGACCTTGTGTCTAACTCTGCCCTCGTAGGGAGGCAGGTAAACCCCTGTAAAACATTCACATCAAGAACTCGTCTAGCTACAACCACAGAAAAGAACTTTCCTCTCTCACTTTCTTTCTCTTTCTTTCTTTCTCTCTCTCTATCTCTTTCTTTCTCTTTCTCTTTCTCTCTTTCTTTCTCTCTCTATTTCTTTCTCTCTCTCTTTCTTTCTCTCTCTCTTTCTTTCTCTCTCACTTTCTCTCTCTCTCTTTCTTTCTCTCTCTCTTTCTTTCTCACTTTCTTTCCTTTTCTCTCTTTCTTTCTTTTTCATCTCTCTCTCTTTCTTTCTCTTTTTCTCTCTCTTTCTCTCTTTCTTTCTCTTACTTTCTTTCTCTCTCTCTTTCTCTCTTTCTCTTTACCAAAACCAAATGAAATTTACAAATAAACAAAGTTTCTTTCCTAGAACATCTCATCTGATTTATTTACTTGTTTCCCACGGCAGGAAGATGTGACACAAGGCCAAAAGGTGGAGGAGAAAGCCAAGCGCCCTAGTGAAAGAGCCAGGCTGGCCTCTAAAAATAGCCTTGGCAACCCCGTTGGCATTCCCCAGTAGGAGCACCTCAGGCAAATTGGCTACAAACCAACCCCTTTCCAAAGAGGGAAGGCAAGGCTTGGGAGGGTGGACCTCCTAGGACTATCCAAGACATGATATCTCAATTGGACAGATAAATGCCACCAAAATGGCCAGTCTCTGTCGAACTGATTGTCAAGAACGTATCCGCGACTAGTATTTAGGCGGTACAATCACCAGCCAACTTTTGCAAACTGAATCATTTTGGAATTCACCGAGAGACGATTGCACCTCAAGAAGAAAAGAAGTCTTTTTCTCTTCTTTATTTGTTTTTTTATTCCTTGTATTCTGTCGAGAAGTTACGACATGAAGTTACGACGTGAAGTTATGACGGCGACTTTTCTCTGTTGCCTCCAGAATGTGACGACAATGGTGCAGGATGTTATCTTAACAAAGAAAAAGTTAATCAACAAACAAAAGACTTTAACAAAAATATTTAAATAACATACTGTTCTTTTGTAGATATACTTGTCCTTTTTGTCTGCAACGCCACAAAAATTCCATTGACTTGAGGTGGAAACTGGCATCTTTTGTACCCAACAATTTTCTCAACTTTCTTTTGACTTGTGACCAAAAACTCATTTAAAAATGAAAAAGGTGTTTTGCCTTCATTTGATTGAATTGTAAATCTATTTTTTATAATTAATCTTTTCGGTACTGATATCGATCCTGAACCAGTTTTCGCGAGGTTCGACTTGGAAGCGTTCGGCTGTCCTACGCAAACACCCGAGTGTTGACGAGCTGAATTGTACCTGACGACAATTTTGATACGGTGCTGCGTCCTATGATTGTAAGTTATATTTTCAATAAATTTTCTAAAAGAAACAACAACAAAAAAAAAACAAGCAAAACATAGCGAAGTTACTTTTATCAAATGAATATTTTTTTATTTTGATACGTTGCTGCGTCCTATAATTTTTTAAACAACAAAACAAATAAAACAAGCAAAACAGAGCGAAATTACTGTTATCAAATAAATATTTTTAACCCTAACCCTAAACCTAACCCTAAACCCTAACAACAAAACAAAACAAGCCAAACATTAAAATCATAGGACACAGCACCGTATCAAAATTGTCGTCTGGTACAAATCGGCTCGTCAACTCTCGGGCGTTTGCGTAGGACAACCGAACGCTTCCGAGTCGAACCTCATGAAAATTGGGTCAGGATCGATATCAGTACCATCTTTTCGAATTAAAAACATAAATTTCAATGTTAATTATTTTATACGTTTCAAAAGAGAGGAGGGTAATCGAAACTTTAAAAACATTTAATTATGGTTTAAGATACAAAGGAATAAATGTTTCCTACGGTAAAAATGGTTCATAGAAGATTTGGGGGGCATTAAAAACGACAGCTAACAGAACAAAAAAGGGGTACAAAAAAACAACAAATAGCCAACAAATAAATGTTACGAAAGGCAAAATAAGTTACTCTTCTACTAACCTGGAAAAGTTTATTTGTGTTTTAACTTATTTTAAGGATTTTTTTTTGTTCAAAACAAACCTGGTGTCCACCTGTTCAGTTAGAATGAAAAGAAAATGGCTGAAATAAAAACACAGTTTCGATAATCGCTCAAAAAACGAAAATTAAGCAAAAAAACTGGTAGAACATTACATTTACCCACGATTGGTGACATGGATGTGTTTCTAACACTATTTTGTTTATTTTTCGATTTTTCACCGATTATCAGGGGTCTCCGTGCAGGGTTCATGAACAGCCATTTTTGTTTTTCGTTCTAACTGAACATGTTCATGCCTGCCATTTTCAAAATGTTCCAGACTTTCGTATGTAGCCCGAAAAGCCAGATATTATCTGTGTTCCAAAGACCGGTATTGTCTGGGCCTTCGGGTCTTGATTTACGCCGGTCTATCGGTTGTCCGTCCTGTGCAGTTCTAGGAGGTGGACCCTCCCAGGCTTTGCCTTCTCACCCTTTGAGAAGGGGTTAGGGCTGCCCAGGCAATTTTTAAATGACCAGAGCGTTCAAATTCTCGAGCGCTGGTTTTTCAAATCCCACTTTCCCGACCTTGTGTCACATCTTACCTTGTGGGAGGAAGATAAATAGAATCTGTGTTCCAAGGATTTCACTCATTATACTTGGATTCCTCACCGTCCGGTTATTAAGGCTAATGGTCAGAGTACCACAAAGATAAGGCCGGTGTTCAACTGTTCGTTGCGAACAGGTGGACATCCCTCTCTAAATGATTGTGTCTATCCGGGAATTAATCTTTTCACGGATTTGCTAGAATTAGTTGAAGTTTCGAATGGATCGTTATGTCCTGTTGGCAGACGTCCGTAAAGCCTTTCTCATGATTCGGTTGGAAACCGAAATGGATAAGAATCGGTTTTGCTTTTTTGTAAAATTGAATGATAAACTGGTATGTTATCGTTACAAAACATTGATTTTTGGGTTTGTGGCCAGCCCATTTATTCTCAACTTCGTCATTAGACATCATGTTGAAAAATACCCTCATAGTTTATGTAGGGATATGCTTATGGAAAATTTTTATGTTGATAACCTCATAAAAACTCACAATTCACAGAAAACTTTGTTGGACCTATACCTGAATGCAAAGAGTATGATGCAGGATGGTAATTTTTCATTAAGGTCCTGTAATTCCAATAATGATGTTTTGACCACTCGAATGAAAGCTGACGAGAGTTTCGTCACCCATGATTCTCCTCTGGAGAGGGTGTTGGGTTATGAGTATGATCCTGTGCAGGATAATTTGCATGTGGCGGTCGGTTCCTTAGATGTGCCGGCTGATACAAAAAGGGGCATCCTATCGCAGAACTCTTCCATATTCGACCCTTTGGGGCTTGTTTTGCCTGTGACTATCAAGGGAAGGGTAATACTCAGTGAGATATGGAAAACTTAGGTGTCATGGGATCAGAAGATACCGGAGAGTTTGCAGCTCACTTGGAACAAGTTGTTTCCTGAGTTGATGAATCTGCATGGTGTGAGGGTCCCCAGATGTGCTGTTGATTCCTCTGCGCCTGCCACGTTAATGATCTTTTGTGATGCTTCACAACAAGCCTTTGGCTTTGCGGCTTACATTTTCCAGTATGGGGCTGCTAAATTAATATTTTCCAAGGCTAAAGTGGCTCCTTTGACAAAGAGAACTTTGCCGTCACTTGAGTTGTTGTCCGTCTTTTTGGCGATGAAATGTATCCCTAATCTTTTGAAGGTGTTTCAAAAGGATGTGGTCAAGAAAATAGTGGTTGCGGTGGACGCACAAGTCGTGTTGTCCTGGATTCTGTCCGAGACAGTTGTGACAAAGAGTGTATTTGTCCGAAATAGGTTAAAAGATATTCGAGTGGGAGTGGATAAATTGTGTGAACAAGGTTTGGAAGTGATGTTCAAGTATGTGAACACTTCTGACAACCCTGCCGACCTGATCACCAGGGGTATTTCCTTGGCGAAATTCAAATCTCTATTGCCCTTTTGGTTATCGGGGCCGCAGTGGCTGGTCGGTGAGAATGTTACCTGGCCAATGTATGATTTGAACTGTTTGAGTTCTGACAGTCAGAGGTTAGTGCTGACTAATGCCATCTCTGTGTCTCCTGTGATTCAGGAATTGTGGCCGGTAGTGGATTTTAAGAGATTTTCTTCCTTGGGAAAACTCATGAGAGTTTTGTCCTACGTGTTTAAGTTTGTATTGAAGTTGCGGAAATCCATGAAAGAACCAGGCCAAGTGGCCAAAATTTATTTGATTAAGTTGGAGCAGTCCTTGCTTCTTCCCAGGGAAAAGTCCTTTTTGTTGAACCCCTCCAACCGTGAGATTCCTCCGTTGGTGGCGAAGTTGGATCTTTACCTGGATGATAAAAGTTTGATAAGGTCTGGGGGAAGGATTGGTAAATCCAGCTTTTACCCTCCGGAAATTTTCCATCCGATTTTGTTACCTCGAGGCAGTCATATAACTGATTTGATTGTTATGGACTGTCATCTCAAATGTAAACATTTGGGTATTGCAGCTACCCTCAGCAAACTCCGTTTGTCAGGTTTCTGGATACATAAATCCAGGCAGGCAGTGAAGTCGGTTATCTCTGCCTGTGCTCTGTGTAAAAGATACAATGCCGTATCTTTCAAATACCCCAAGGTAACCAATTTACCTAAACACAGAGTTAATTTTGTGAAGCCCTTCAACCATACGGGTATAGACTTTACTGGTCACTTGTGGGTTGAAGATGAAAGGGGACCGCAAAAGATGTACATCTTGCTTTTTACGTGCTTCAATGTGAGGGCGGTTCATTTGGAGTTAGTGAGTGACATGTCTACTCACTCAGTGATACTATCATTGGTTAGATTTTTTAACATTTATGGGGTGCCTTCCCATATATACTCAGATAATGCTAAATTATTCGTTGCTGGATGCGGTTTGATTAAGCAAGTGCTTGTGTCTGACGAGTTCGAGGACAAATTTAGTACGTTTGACATCAAGCACCTGACGATACCTTTATATTCTGCTTGGTTCGGCAGTGTTTGGGAGCGTCTTGTTAAGACGGTGAAGGTTTGTCTTTATAAGTTAGTGAGTCGGCAGAAGTTGGGTTATTTTGAACTTCTTTCTGTGTTGTCTGATATACAGAATGCTATTAACTCACGTCCTCTGACTTATAGATGTTCTGGAGATGATGTTTTGGATATTATATCTCCAAACGCGTTTATTCGCCCGTATTGTAATAGTTCTGTTTTTATAAATTCTGAAGAATGTTTTCTTGAGAATTCTCCTCCTTCTAGGAGTGACCTTTTGGAGAAGTTGAAACAGAGGGATCTTCTCTTACAGAGATTTAAGGTTTTATGGTATGAAGAATACCTGCTCGGCTTGAGAGAGCTGAGTGATGATCTGTACTAATCTGATTTTAGTGATGTCATCGCGATAGGCGATGTGGTTCTTGTTAAGAACCCAGCCAAAGCTCGCCCTTATTGGTCCTTGGGTAGAGTGATAGGGTTGACTCCAGGTGATAATTCTCATGTTAGATCTGCCCTGATTAAGAAGGCAGATGGTTCCTCTCAGGAACATTCTTTGAGACACCTTTTTCCGATGGAGTTGTCGGTTACTCATTCCCATCAGACCTCGGAGGTTCCCGAAGAGCCTTGTGGTTCCGAGGATCCTGATGTGGTCCAGCCGGATGTTGCTGGTGGAGATCGTGCCTCGACTTCCAATTCTGGACCCATTCGAACTCGCAAGAAGGTGAGTGAACGGGATGATGATTATTTGTGGTATTGATGTGTACATGAGACATGTATATAACATTGTACATTTTTTTTTTTTTTTTTCTTCGGGAGAGTGTGGAAATTTCGAGATGTTTTTCTAAGTAAGTCATCGGTTACTTCCCTTTGTTTGAAAGCTGTCAGTTTTGGCCTACGTGCAGGTTGAAGGTCATATGGATTTTGCGTGGGAGTTGGGGTGACTTCACGCCATTTTGTGTCACGTGATTTCTATTTTTAGCAATGATGCTTTGGTTGTGTCTGGATTTGATATCGGCGCGAAATTTAATCAGAACAGATTTGGACCTCAGGAAGTCAACACCTGTAAAACTGTTTCTCCGTCCACATGGGGGACGTTAAATTTTGTGAAGAATTTCTACTTGAAGAAATTTAAGAGATAGGATATCTCTTGGCAAGAATTGCCTTTTGTGTATGAAATATTCTTCCTTCAGTCAATGAATGTTTACCTTAGAAGATGTTTCAAGTCAGAGGCTTGAAATGAAGAAATGGAGAATTTGAACAGGATAACTCCGGGCACGAAATTGTTTATGTTGAAGAGCTTAGCTCCAGTGAACTGAAATACTTTGCTGTCGAGAAGATTCTAATCAGAGATTAAGAATCGTAAAGAGCGATCGTCTTTGCAACACAGATCGATTTGAAGGATATAGCTTTGAAAGTTGGTTCCTTACATTCGCGCGTGATGCTATTCAGGACAAACGATGGAAAATCGCAAGTATTATGTTTATTTGAAATTTGTACTGTTCTTGTGACGTATATCTTACGTTGGATTTGCTAAGAGAAAATTATTGAAGAAAGAGAAGAAAAAAAGGAACTTTCTGACAGACGTTTGATAAAATAAAAAAAAGAGTTATTTTTATCGTGGAAATTATGTTCGGCCTTCAGCACGGTTTGTTAATTTTATTACTTTTGGTTGTAACTTTGGTGTAAAGAAAAAAAGAGACTTTTTGATTGATTTGTAAGAATACTGACTTTATAGTAAGTTCATGTTTTAAAAGGATTTATTCCTTTGCTTAGGTTGTGTCAATTTTTGTTGTATCTAACTTTAATGTTCAGAAATACTGATGTTGTATTTTTTTTTTTTTTTTTTTTTTGTATGTTATCCAGGAATAATTTATTTATTCCAGCTTTGGAAAAAAAAGCAGTCCAAGCTACCTTTTTTTTGTAAATAAAACTTTATTTTAACTTTTATGAACATCTTGTATTCTTCCATTCCTTCTCTCTTGTTATAATTTTTTTATGATAATTGTCCTAGATAACATGACCTTTGTTTAGAGCGGTTTTTCGTTAACACCCACGAAAAATCCGACAATAGGTAGAATAATAATTTATGTTGCCTTTGGTAACATTTATTTGTTGCTTATTTTTTTTCTTTATATATAACTTAAGGAAAATTTCAATTACTTAAATCGAGAGCAGACTTAGTAATGTTGGGAAAATTCATCAACATTAATTCAATTATGAAAAGTAAGCAGATATTTCTTTAACCGACACAATAGGGCAGGTCGATTTTTTTTTATTTCTTTAACCAACACAAATGATGATGAAAACAAATTGTTTTTAAATATTTGCCCTTATTTATTTAATTACCTTTTCTTTCGCAAGGCCATAACAATTAGGTTTTTAAAAATAATGAACCGACATAATAACGATCCCTTTACATTAGTAAATAATTATTGTGCCGGGCGTCACTGTATGTTTAACAATTTAGTTAAATATACATGAACCGGCAAAATAACGCAGGAATCGTTATTTTGCCGGGACCGGCAATATAGCCTCTTCCTTATTAAAAAAGAAATTGAAATATATTACAAATTATACATCGTAATAATGGAGAATATTGCCGAAGAAATTGTCTTTTATATGACGGATTATTGGCACTGTAGACTAATCCACGAAAAGAAAACAAATTAATATTTGCAAAATAAAAAGAATTTAAAAAAAGAAATTCACAAAAATCAGAAATCAAATTAATATTTGCAAAATAAAATAAATTAAAAAAGAAGAAATACACAAAAGTTAGAAAACAAATTAATATTTGCAAAATAAAAATAAAAATTAAAAAAGAAATCCCCAAAATCAGAACACAAATTAATATTTGCAAGATAGAAAAAATTAAAGGAAAAGAAATCCACAAAAATCAGAAAATAAATTAATATTTGTAAAATAAAAAGAATTAAAAAAAGAAATTCACAAAAGTTAGAAAACAAATTAATATTTGCAAAATAAAAATAAAAATTAAAAAAGAAATCAAAAAAAATCAGAACACAAATTAATATTTGCAAAATAAAAAAAAAATTTTTTTAAGAAATCCACAAAAATCAGATAACAAATAAATATTTTCAAAAAAACAAAAAAATTTTTCAAAGAAATCCACAAAAATCAGAAAACAAATTAATATTTGCAAAATAAAAAAATATTTAAAAAATGAAATCCACAAAAATCAGAAAACAAATTAATATTTGCAAAATAAAAAAAGAAAGAAAAAAAAAGAAATCCGCAAAAAATCACACAACAAATTAATGCGGTTGATAATTAGATCTTTCACCGCTTACAAAATCGATAAAATTTGGCAAACATTATGGGAGCTAACCGCTTCAATATAACCGATTTTTTTTTCGACATTTTATTCCAATAGAAGCTATCTTGTCGACACATGAAAAGGAACAATTGCCGCCGAAATGATCGCTTAACTTTGCTAAATGTAGGCGATTACAGATGGTTTTACGAGGCGTTGTTAGGGTTAGCGGTAGGGTTAAGGGAAGCTTTTTTAGAGATGGGTTAAGGAAGAGGTTGTTGTTTTTTTTTGGGGGGGGGGGGCTTGCCACTCGGACTTAGTGTTAGTGGTTGTGTTAAGGAGAAGATATGAGGGTACTTGCCACTAAGTATTAGAGCTAGCGGTGTGTGTTTTTAGGAGTCTTCGCCATTTGGACCTAGGGTTAGTGGTAGGGCTAAGGAAGGTTAGAGGGCTTGCCACTTGAACTTAGTACTAGTTGTAGGGTTAAGGGAGTTTTTTTAGGAGGCTTTGCCACTCGGATTTAGGTTAGGTGGTAAGTTAAGCTCTATCTTAACCTACCTACTTTTTTTTTTAAATAGCAAACAAAAATTTGGTTAAGTGTCCCCAAAAAGCTAGAATGGCTCGCAAATGGGGTGGTGGGTCATTTTACGTTAAATTTATATGCGAAACTGATCTTCCACTCAAAATACTAAAATAATTGTTGTTTTTGTTTTTTTTTGTTTTGTTTTTTCATTCCGCAAAGTTTTTCAAGGTTTTCACACGTAATCTAATTAAAATAGAATCTCGTTTTTGGTAGGGGTGGATGGCAGTAATTTAGAGGAGAGTGCTGCTCATCTACAAATTTACTAAAATTAATTTGGGGAATGGAGGATATTTTAGAAGTTCTGTCCGGAGCTTTGTAGTCCTATTACCCCCCCCCCTCTCCTCCTCCTCCTCCTTCTTCTTCTTCTTCTTCTCCTCCTTCTTCTTCTTCTTCTCCCCCTCCTCTCTTCTATTCCTTTCATATCTCCCTCTAACTTCCCCCCTCCTCCTCCTTACATTTTATCTTTCTTCTCTCCTCTCTCTTCTTTTCTCTTTACCCCTTCCCCTCCCGCTTCTCTCTCTTAAAAGTAACCCCTTTTTTGCTGCGTAATGAACCACCATTGAATTAAACAAGAATCATCCTTCATGAAATTCCAAGTATTAATTCTTTTTTTTTTTTTAATTTTATATACATATTTCAATGACAATTTTATTTATATTCTGCATCTGATACCTATCTATACTTACATGCCTTTAAAAGATTTTAATTATTTGTTTTTGATAGATTAAAAACGAAAGAAATTCTCGAGTCTATTTTTTTCCATGAAAGAAAAGTTGGTTCAATTTATCAATTGTTAAAAAAAAGTGACTTAAATTATTTTTTATCCTTTAAATACAATAAATTTATTTAATGGTGTTGGTCATTTATAACGACAGCTAACAGAACGAAAAGGGGGTAAAAAACAAATAGGCAACCAATAAATGTTACGAAAGGCAAGATAAGTTTATTTGTGTTTTAACTTATTTTAAAGAGTTAAACAAAATTTACATTTTAAGACGGGGGATCAGTCTTCTTCGTCTTTTCCCACAGTCCGTTTTTCACAACTTTTTAGGTCTTAAAATCTCAATTTTTTGAAATTTCTTTCCAAAAACCCCGAAATTCTCTCGCGACATGATAGGTAATTGTAAGCAGAAAAAGAATTTTTAAAATTTGAGATGGTCAAAAAGAGGAGGATCAGTCTACGTTGAATTTACATTGAAAACTGATCCCCCGTCTTAAAATCTAAATTTTCTGAAATTTCTTTCCAAAAACTCCGGAATTCTCTACTGACATGATAGGTAATTGTACCCTGAAAAAGACTTTTAAAAAAATTGAGATGGTCAAAAAGTGGGGGATTAGTCTACGTTGAATTAACATTGGAAACTGATCCCCGCTCCTAAAATGTAAAATATTTGAATTTTTTTTCCAAAAACCCCGGAATTCTCTAGCAGTCTGATAGGTAAGTGTACACCGAAAAAAGAAAAAAAAACTGGTCATTAAAAAGTTGTGAAAAACGGACTGTGAGAAAAGACGAACATGTGCCGAGTTTTTTTGTTCAAAACAAACCTTGTGTCCACTTGTTCAGTCAGAACAAAAAAAAATGGCTGAATTTACAGAGTTTCGATAATCGATCAAAAAACGAAAATTAAGCAAAATACTCGTAGAACATTACATTTTCCCACGATTGGTGACATTTATTAGATCTGTTTCTAACATTATTTTGTTTATTTTTCGATTTTTCACCGATTATCAAGAATCCCCGTGCTGGGCTCATGAACAGCCATTTTTTTTCGTTCTAACTGAACGGGTGGACATCAGGTTTGTTTTGAACAAAAAAAAACGCTTTAAAATAAGTTAAAACACAAATAAACTTATCCAGGTTAGTAGAAGAATGCCTTATCTTGCCTTGTGTAACATTTATTTGTTTTGTTGCCTATTTGTTTTTTTAAAACCCTTTTTCGTTTTGTTAGCTGTCGTTATAAATGCCCATAATGTTTATTATTTAATTATTAAAAAAATGTTTCCAATTCACAAACTTTGAAGACTTGCATTTTTTTTTCAATATAATTTGAAAAAGATGAATTTTATTAATTTTTAGTTTTTAAACTGTTAAAATTATCGAAATAATTATGATTAAAAAACGAACACTTTTTAAACAGAACTATTTACGTCAATTGTATTTCGAGTCTAAATTTTAAATGCCAAAACTTAAATGGGTTGGAAAAAAATAAGGTAAATTTATAGAAGTGCACCTTTCGTATTTCGACCCCTAAAAAAAAGTATCCTACTTTTTGGGGCGAATTACATGTAAACAGCCTCAACAAATATCCGCTATGAAAAAAAATTATGAAAATTTTTATTATTTTAGATTTTAGGGGGGGTGGGGGATCACTTTCCTATATAAGTTATACGTAAAGTGAGCACCCATTTCTTGGCCACCGAATCTCACCTCTCGTATTTCGACCCCTAAAAAAAAAGTTTCTACTTTTTTGGACAAATTACATGTAAACAGCCTCAACAAATATCCGCGTGCGCGGTCACTTTACGTATAACTTATATAGGAAAGTGACCCCCCCCCCCCCCCCTCCTAAAATCTAAAATAATAAAAAATTTCATAATTTTTTTCATAGCGGATATTTGTTGAGGCTGTTTATATGTAATTTGCCCAAAAAAGTAGAAACTTTTTTTTTTAGGGGTCGAAATACGAAAGGTGCACTTCTATAAATTTACCTTTATGCCCGCCGCCAGTGACCGGCACCAATCACAATCAAGGATTTGTCTCACGTGACTCAAATTAATCAATCGATCAATCGCAACCATTTTAAAATAAAGAGAATCGTCTACCTTCAATATTTAAAAAATATAAAATTCCGTGCTTATTTCCCCCCCCCCCCCCCCCTGAATATTGGCGAATTTACAATATTTTTCTTTTCGGTTTATTTTTATTTTTATTTTGTTACTTTTCAAAATAGAATTAACGTTGATGGAATTTCCCCACATTATGGAATTTACTTGATTACTCACTGAAAACCATCAAATAATTCGAATTTTAAAAAAAAACTGATTCTTTTGTTTTTTTAATTAAATTATTTTTCGTGGGCAGTCATTTATATCGGGGCAGATGCGAAGTACATGGAGGACCGCTGGCTTCCGGTGGAAAAAGCTTGAAGAAAGTGATACAACAATTTATTTTTATTTTTTAGTCATATTAATTTCAGACTTTTCTTTCATCATATTCTAATAATTAACATAATACAGACTATTTGAAAAATAATTTATTTGATTGTTTTCAAAACTTAAAAAAAAATTTCATTGAAGAAAATAAACAAAATCGAATAATCTTCTTTTTTTTTTCAAGAAATAATGTTTTTGAGCAACGGAATGTGTTTTTTTTTATTTAATGTTTTTTGGAAATATTTAGTGAAAATAATGTTTTGGGGGAGGGTTAGAGTTAGGACATTTCCATTTCTAAGAAAAAAGTTTGATTCCGGAAGTTACACCATTTCCAAGAAAAACGTTTTGAAAACAATCAAATAAATTATTTTTCAAATAGTCTGTATTATGTTAATTATTAGATTAGGATGAAAGAAAAGTCTTAAATTAATATGACAAACAGGAAAGTCTGAAATTAATATGAATTTAAAAAATTGTTGTATCACTTTCAGGCATCCGTACACACTTTCTTCAAGCTTTTTTCACCGGAAAGCCACGGTCCTCCATGTCCTTCGCATCTGCCTATATCGGTTTCAAACTGTTTAAATTAAACTTAAACGTTGTTTATGACCCTTTGTGGAGCTAGTGTACGAATAGAGTACCGTTATGATCGTCTGCAAACAGGAATTTGGGTGCTTCTTGCTTAAAAGTCCGAAAAAAAGGTTTCTTTGTCTTTTAATGTTTAAGAGGTAAATAAGGGGCAGTAACTCTTAATTGTAATTTTGAGCCAGACTTTATCGTTAATTTCTATCAAGCCTGATATTCTCTTCAACTGGAATCATGGATTTGAAATTGTTCCAGTTTGAAGACGTACTATATTTTACTTCAGAAAAAGCAAAACAGATAGATTTTTTGCAAGCGCATGGACTTATTTCTGGAGAAGAGACCTGTAATTGTGGGCATAACATGCGACTTGTGCCATCACGAGTAAAAAACCCAAGTATAAACAAAATAAATGCGTAAATTTTCAATAAAATCTTAAATTTTCCATTTATGTATACTTTGTTGTTCATTTATTACTAATTAATTTTCAAAATCTTAAATTTTCCATTTACGTATACTTTGTTGTTCATTTATTACTAATTAATTGAATGTGGCAGTAAATTACGTTAGATGTAATAACAACAGTTGATAAGAGTTACTGCCCCTTATTTACCTCTTAAACATTAAAAGACAAAGAAATCTTTTTTTCGGACTTTTAAGCAAGAAGCACCGGAATTTGTCTCACAGCGGAAGTCACCGTTTTGGCATACCTTACGAAAAAGGTTCCGGATAGTCGGTAACTTCGCAGAGAAGTGGTATCCCTCCCCCCTCCACACCCGGAAAAGCCATATACTGGAAATTTCGCCCCCACCCTTTTGGTATTTTTCTTTTAAGTAAATTACAAATAAACAAGTTTCGTTTTCTTTTTTTACTTAAAAAAGTAAATAACAAATAAACAAAAAGTAATTAATACACAAAAACTATAAATAACTCGCGACACGAACACTGTTGAACACATGTGGATGATGTGTAAAAGCAGGTTCAAAGCCATGTTTGGTGCCTCAGCATCCACGTTACCATCCCATTTGGATGAATTTATGTGGTGCCAACAATACGGTCGCACAGAGACCGAAACCTGCTAATGCATATTTCTAATTTTTATCCTGTGAATTAAGTTTGAACAAAAAAAATCATTATTTATTCTTTTAATAATTTATTAAAACAATCACATTCCGTTGTTTGAAAAACATTATTTCGTTGCTCAAAAACATTGTTTATTTTTTTCATATATTACTCGTTTCTAAATGACTTGTTTCTGGAAAAATAAAATTATTTTATTCTTAAAAGAAAAAAATAACATTTCGTTGCTCAAAATTTATCACTTGTTTCTTGAAAAAAAAAAGATTATTTATTCTATTTTGTTTGTTATTAATAAATTACTTGTTTCATAAAAAAAAAATTCAGATATCTTTATTCTATTGGGGGGGAGGGCTTCAAATTTCTATTTTCGTAGGAGACCCGGGACTTTGTTCGTAAGGTATGCCAAAACGGTGACTTCCGCTGTGAGACAAATTCCAGTTTGCAGACGATCATAACGGTACTCTATTCGTACACTAGCTCCCCGTTTGTTTTAGTATAAGAATAACTGGAAATACGAGCAAAAAAAAGTTACAGGCGTGACGTAAGCATGACGTATGTAAAACGAATTCTACGAAAACGAACGGAACTAGACGAAAGAGGGTACGCCGTTCTGAATGTTTCGGAAGACACCCCCCCCCCCCAACTCTCCATGTTAAGAATTACTTTTGAAACTTGTCTTTTTTTTAGAACCAGACAGACGACTTTAATGATATCAAATTGTAAACTAAAACTGGAAACGACGACTTTTTTTACACAATTAGAACGAAAGAAAGAGCGATTTTTTTTCACCTTTATTTTTCGAAGCAGACGACTTTAATGAAATAAAATTTTAACTTACCTTTTTTTAAGCAGACGACTTATATCAAAAGAAAAAACACTTTCATTGTATTTTTCCCGAGTTTTTATTTTTTTTAATACAAGAAATTTTTCTTTTTTACTGTGTCTTTGTTTTTTATTTTTTTAGGGTTATGTAACTTTTTTTTGGGGGGGGGGGCGAGTTTTTGGATTAGGTTAGGGAATTAGGGTTAGTGCTAGAATTAGGATGAGGGTTAGTGCTGGAATTAGGGTTAGTGTTGGGTTACTAAGTTCTGTTCTTATTAAGATGGCTACTAGAGGATGTAAAAATTCTCCAGATACATTTTTCTATGTGTGTGGTTATTATATTGAAAAAAAAAAGCAGGTCCAAATTGTGGATAGCATACAGACTCTATTTTCGATTTTTGCTAACAGGTGACTGAGATGTCATGCTACAATTTCTATGATAACTGTCACTCGACTGAGTGTCACTCGACTGAGTGTCACTCCATTGAGTGGCACTCCACTAGGATTAGTAAAATAGTTTGTGAAGGCCTTAGATTTTGGAGGAGAAGCTTTTCAAGAAATTCGTCTCATGTTTCCAAAGCTATCAGATGCTAAGATCAAAGGTGGTATATTTGTTGGACCCCAAGTAAATGCAATGTTGAAGTCGGGGAAGAAGTTGAAGAAAGAGCGATGACAAAAGTTGAAAAAGAAGCTTGGTGCGCATTTCGTTATGTAGTTCGTGGATTCTTAGGAAATCACAAGGATCCTTATTACCAACAACTGGTATCAAAGCTTATTGAGAACTTCAGGAAACTGGATTGTCGTATGAGAATGAGATGAGAATGCAAAAAATGAACCTTTAAGTTCATTTTTTGCATTCTCATCTAGATTAATTCCCCGAAAACTTGGGTGATATCAGTGAAGAACATGGCGGGAGATTTCATCAGGACATCGCAACAATGGAAAGAAGATATCAAGGACGATGGGACACTGCTATGATAGGAGATTATATATGGTCTCTTGTCAGAACAGATGAAAATGTGCACTTTAGAAAATCTCGATCGTCAAAGCACTTCTAATTTTAAGAAAAGAGTTATCAAAGCATTTACATTGCAAAGTTGTATGGTTTATTTTGTTCAAACTAACATTGTATTTACTAAATACCATTCAATATATGAAAAAAGTATTAAATGCTGTTTAATTATCTTTACAACATACTGCTGTAGAGAAAGGGGCACATGTTCGTCTTTAACCACTGTCCGTTTTTCACAACTTTTTACTGACCATTTTTCTTTTCTTTTTTCGGTGTACACTTATCTATCAGGCTGCTAGAGAATTCCGGCGTTTTTTGAATTATTTTTCAAATATTTTACATTTTAGGAGGGGGGATCAGTTTCCAATGTTAATTCAATGTAGACTGATCCCCCTCTTTTTGACCATCTCAATTTTTTAAAAAATCTTTTTCAGTGTACGATTACCTATCATGTCAATAGAGAATTCCGGGGGTTTTGGAAATTTTTTTTAAAATTTGGATGTGTTTCTAACGCTATTTTGTTTATTTTTCGATTTTTCACCAATTATCAAGGGTCCCCGTGCATGGCTTATGAACAGCCATTTTTCATATCTGCCATTTTCAAAATGTTCCAGACTTTCGCATGTAGCCCGAAAAGCCAGATATTATCCGTGTGCCAAGTAAAGTCCAGCAGCGAAATATCGGGAACAATGTTTTGCGATCTCTCCACTCATAATGCGGTTATTGTCCATTGGATGCCTTAATTTGACATATTTAAGATTCAAAAGCGATTAATAAAATCGAAACTTTTAAATTCCGGTGCTTGTTCGTAATTGTCCACAACCCGTTTTTCCCAACTTTTTTACTGACCAAATTTTATTATTTTTTCGGTGTACAATTAGTTATCAGGTCGCTAGAGATTTCCGTGTTTTTTTACAAACAATTTTCGGTATTTTTTTACTATCCATTCCCAGCGCAGTTTACCACTTAAAAAAGTTCAAATCCTACTTTTTTTGTGCAAATACATTTAAACAGCCTAAAAAAACATCCGCAAAGAAGGAATTTAAAAATAAATTAAATATTTAAGATTTTAGATTGGGGATCACTTTCCTTTATAAATTTAACGTAAAATGAGCACCCATTTCCTGGCCACTTAACATTAAACGAGACATGTAACCGACTTGAGTTTCTAATTCGAGACTGGAGATTTTCCTAGTTAGCTATTCCATTTGTTTTTATTTTTACGGTTTTTCATTAGACATGGAAAAAAAATTTCTTGGCACGGATTTTTACAGCAAAAACATGGCGTCGACAGTCTTGTTTTGTTAGCCTCGTATCGGTTTCTCGTTGTCAAGTGTGTGTTTTTTTTTTACCGGGACTCATAATCAAAGCGACGTTTGTTTTTGTTTTACGATTGGGGTTGGGGTTAGAGTTAGGGTTAGGGTTAGGGCTGGAGTTAGAGTTAGGGTTAGGGCTGGAGTTAGGGTGGGTTTTTTATTAAATAAACACGTAGAAATTTAGCCAATTTGGGGTGGGGGGGTATTTATTTATTTAATAAAAACATGTAGAAATTTAGCCAATTTAGTTTTCTGGGTTTTTAGGGGGGGGGGGAGAACTCAAGTCAAAGTTTGCCCACCCCCCTCCAAAACAAACACGAAAATCGCTAAATTTTTACGTGTTTTTATTAAAAACTCAAGTCGGTTATGTGTCTCGTTTGACGCTAACTGGCCAGAAAATGGGTGCTCATTTTACGTTACATTTATAAAGGAAAGTGAACCCTAGGGACCTCCCATTGGTTGTGAACTATTTATCCCCCCCCCTATATGTAACACGATGTAACTTTAATTTAGATTAAGATTATCAACAAAACTTTTTTTTTAAAAGAGGATACATAAAATAAACTGCTGATGAATTTTTAGAATTTTTTCCAGCATACGAAACTCATGAAAATGTGAAGTTAAAATGTTGTTTACTTTTTTTACGTGATAAAATAACGTTCTTATGTATAAGCATTTCTGCGCGCTCTGATAGGCATATTTTTAATAAATCTCGCATAAATCAAGTTATGGCCAGATCTTCACGAAATTTTCAATACTTATTCACTATAGGACTAATTTATCTTTAAAATGCTGTTTTCCTAAAATATATTAGGGAAAATATTTTTTCTACGTGACATTTATTCATTTGATCGAGTTTATCGGTTAGTCAAAATGTTTAAAAACATTTTTGAAAATATGTGTTCTAAATTTTTCAAAATATTTTAATATAATATAGCCCGAAGTATTAGGAATCGTAAAAGACCAAAGTTGTATAGGACCTGAGGTCGTATACAACTTTGTATACGTCGACCTCATATGTACTTGGAAAAAAGTCCTTCATTTGCTAGAAGTAAGAAAGCCTTTTTTGCCGTAGCTAGTTTCGCAGCAACTATGGAACGCAATACTAGCCGTAATTAACGCGGTTCATTTTTAGAGTGAAATTGACGCACGCTAATTAATTTGTAGAGCTAAGCTCATTCTAAAAAAAAAAAAACGTTGACAAAAGTAAGTATTAATTATATTTATTATTATTATTATTTTATTATTATTATATATTTATAATACTTTTTATCATTTTTCTTTTTTCAAATTAAAAAGTTTATCCATCCAGAATTTTCTTTCGAAATTTCGAAATAAAAACTTATTTTTACTTTGAATTTTTATTATTCAATGGACGAATATTTTTAACTATTAACAAACCACAATACTTTCTCCATTTTCATTTTCAGTTTAATTTTTATTATATAAAATTTAACCCAAATTTAAGTCAAATGCTAACAAAACAAAATAGATCAAATCGTTACTTGCAGTAGTATTTTAAAATTAAACGTGACTGGGGAATCTTATACTATTGTCAACAGAACGAGAGCGGGCTTAACAAATAAATGTGCAACAAATAAATGTTAACTGGTTCAGGATCGATATCAGTACCTTAATAAATATAGTATTTGTAAAAATAAAATCCTAAAATTATCTATTTTAATATTCTTTCCTTAAACAAAAGTAAATACTAGTTTAAGCAGGTAAGTTATTTAGGCAATTGCAATAAAAAAAGAAGTAATAAATCTGTCTAAAAAATGTGCAACTCAAGGAAAATGTAAAAAAAAACCGTTAATTTTGTCTACAACATAATGAAAGTAATTAATTCTATCACTTTTGGACATCCATAGGTACATAACATCTCGCAATGTCGCACATGATAATGGTAATTTTTTGTGTAAACAAGACATCCAGCCGTAGAAAACGAAAATTTCGTACTTGTATCGCAAGATAAAGAAGGGTTTCTTTCCCAAATAGATAATTTAATCTTTAAATAAACTATTTTACTTTAGAACAACTTCCTATAAGTATAACTTTATTTTAGGGAGATTTTTAAAAACACTACATGGAACGCGAATGTATGAATTTCTTAAAGAAAGCAGAAACCGGTGACGTCAGCGATTCTGTGGCTGCGATTGGAGGTCCCTAGTGAACCCCCACTCTAAACTCTTAAATATTTAATTTTTTTTTTTAACTTCTTCTTTGCGGATATTTTTTTAGGCTGTTTAAATGTATTTGCACAAAAAAGTAGAATTTGAACTTTTTTAAGGGGTAAACTGCGCTGGGAATGGATAGTAAAAATTTACCCAATTTTCAAATATTTTAGATTTTAGGAGGGGGATCAGTTTCTTATATAAATTTAACGTAAACTGATCACCCACTTTTTGACCATGTTGCATGTTTATTCACACCATTTTTTTTTTTTTTCACCTTTTTTACGGATTAAATTTTTTCTTTTTTCTGTGTACAATTACCAATCATGCCGTTTGGAAATTTTGGGGAAAATTTGTGATGGTCAAAAAGTGGGGGGTCAATTTACGTTGAATTTATATAGGAAACTGATCCCTTCCTTCTAAAATCTCAATTTTTTTTTTTTGGGGGGGGGGGGGGGGTTAAATTAAATTTCCCAAAACACGGAATTGTGTAGCGACCTGATAGGTAATTGTACACCGAAAAGAGAAGAAGAAAAAAAAGTTGAGGAAAATGGGTTGTGGACAATAGGGACCTCCAATTGCATGTGAAGAACGGTGACGTCACTATTTCATGTGTACGTTAAGAAGTCATACATTCGTTTTGCTTTACCGATTGCAAAAAAAACTCTCTCAAATAAAGTTATACTTGTTTTAAAGTAAAATAGTTTAGTTAAAGGTTACATTATCAAATTCTGAAAGAAACCTTTCTTCATTGTCCGATGAAACTACGAAATTTTCTTGTTTTACGACACACGGGGTAGTGTTTACTAAACATCGCGTGAGACATGGCAAGATATTATCTATGTACGGATGAACAGAAGTGAAACAAATTACTTTACTACTATGGTGTAAACAAAATTAACGGTTTGTTTTAACCATTTATTCGTCAATTGAATAATAAAAATTCAAAGTAAAAATAAGTTTATATTTCGAAATGGATAAACATTTTAATTTGAAAAAAGAAAAATGATAAAAAGTATTATAAATATATAATAATAATAATAATAATAATAATAATTACTTTTGTCAACGTTTTTTCTTATTAGTGTTACTGTTTACAAATTAGCGTGCGGCGTGCACCAATTTTACTCTAAAAATGTATGCGCATGCGCGTGGGACAATTTCACTTTAAAAATTGACGTGTTAATTATGGCTAGTATTGCGTTCCATAGTTGCGGCAAAATCAGTTAGTGCAAAAAAATTTTCTTACTTCTAGCAAATGAAGTAGTTTTTTCCAAGTACATAATATGACATCCGCCACAACTTTTGTCTTTTACGATTCATAATACTTCGGGCTATATTATATTAAAATATTTTGAAAAATTTCGAACACGAATATGTTCAAAAATGATGTTTAAAACCGATAAACTCGATCAATACGATCAAATGAATAAATGTCTCTGAAAATAAAAATTATTTCGTAAAACTTTTTTTTTTTTTGCATTTCAATAAATCACAGTATATTTTATTGAGAAAAGGTAAAAAAAAATTCAAAACATAATAATATTGCTTTTATTTCCACTTTTTATTTGTGCATTCACGGACCAGTTTACTAAAACAGTTTACGTAAAATTTAATAAAATTAATCCAATGTGTTTTTTAAAAGAGTTTAGTTTTATATAAGAAAAAAAAATCGCCGGATGACAATATATTTCGTTCAATATTTCATAAAATGAAACAGGGGGGGGGGGGGAATCACGTAAAAAAAAATATTTTCCCTAATATATTTTAGGAAAACAGCATTTTAAAGATACATTAGTCCTATAATGAATAAGTATTGAAAATTTCGTGAAAATCTGGCCATAACTTGATTTATGCGAGATTTATTAAAAATGTGCCTATCACAGCGCACATAAATGCTTATACATAAGAACGTTAGTTTATCACGTAAAAAAAAGTACACAACATTTTAACTTCACATTTTCATAAGTTTCGTATGCTGGAAAAAATTCTAAAAAATCATCAGCAGTTTATTTAATGTATCCTCTTTTGAATGGTAAAAAAGTTTTGTTGATAATCTTAATCTAAATTAAAGTTACATCGTGTTATATATAGGGGGGGGGGTAAATAGTTCACAACCAATTGGAGGTCCCTAGTGGACAATTACGAACAAGTGCCAAAATTCCAATAGTCAATAAAAAATAAATAAATAAATAAATAAAAAAGTGGTTTACCTAATTCAAATTTTAAAAATTAAAAAATTAAACATTGTTTTTAATAAGCCGATAAAGTTGTTGTTGTTGTTGTTTTCCTAATTTAATAATAATAACAAGTTTTCCTAATCTAAATAAATAAATATGTCGTTTTTCAAAATTTAAATCACATTTTTCGTCAACGTTGGGCAAAATTGCCAGAAAAAAAAAACATTTTAAATTAAATTTTTAAATTTCTTTTTCTTTTGGAGTGATCTCCCTTTTTGATTTTATATTGGTCATCTTTCTTCTGTCGGTTGACTTGTTTTGTCCACGTTTCGCGTAGACGGTGGAGTTTCCTATAACTTAGTCTTTTTACTGCTACTTATTTACAAAAAAAAATAGTGTTGTTGCTTTGGCATTGTATTGATTAGAAATAAATGGTTTGAAATCCTGCCGAAGCCCATTTAACTGGAACAACTAAAAACAACTAAAAACTGTCGATTGACGTAAGGGGAGACAACTGTTTCGATCGTATTTTGTTTTTGTTTAATTTGTGATTTGAAGTAATTTTTGAATTACCGAAAAAAATGAAAATGATGCGTAAAGAAATGGTTTTATTTGATTAAAGGGAAAAGTGTTTATTTTTTGTTTGTTTGCTTCAAGTGGAAGAAGTTTGTGTTGGTTTTTATTTGTTGTTGAATGACGAATGAATTGTTGCGTGTGTGTAAACGACCTTGACATTAAATATTAGTATAAAATGTGTATTTATTTAAGAAATGTGGCATTATATGTAAATATTGATAAGTTTAAATGGTCATAAATTGTTTGTTATAAAATGCTGTTGTTGATGAATGTAAAAGTTGTGATGTGTTAATGTTGTTGAAATGTTGTTTTGTGGGTATTTTGTTAGTTGTAAATGTATGTCGGTGGTTTGTTTAGTTGTGTTGTATAAGAATGCGTGTTTGGGGTTGAAAAAATTTCATACTTACCTGGCACAGGGGTAAACGGTGATCATCCAGGCCGTTCTCCCAGAGCGAGGCCCTTCCATTGCACTACGGTTGGGTTGACCTTTGCGATCGTCCCAAATGTGGACGACTCGGGTGCGCTATTTCTAAGTGTGGGGTCTGCGTTCGCGCTCACCCCTATAATCAAACAAAAATCAGAACATCTCTCAAACTTATCTTTATTACTCCTAATATTCGTTTCTTTTTTTCAAGTTAGGAAAGTTTTATTCACTTTTAATCAATGATTATTTATTGCTAATGATTTCTTAGGTTTAGCATTATTATTAATTTTTAAATTATTATTAGATGTTTTTTGGGGATATTTTAAGTAGGAATCCACCCACAGAGTGAATGCGCCATGTCCATAATAGTTGAGGGGAGGAGGCCGGTTTGTTGGCATTGCAAGAAATCCGGACACATGGCAAAGGTGTGCCCCACAAGAATCCCTGCAAAGACCCCGCCAACAGCCCCAAAGGCAAAAACAAAGGAGACCGGGAAGGCCAGGACAGAAAACCCGGAGAAAGCTGTTGAGGAGGAGATGAGTATTGAGAAACCGGGAAAAGTCCCTCCAAAAACATCACCTCCCCCTCCACCGATCAGAAGGGATAGGTCCAAAAAGTTCCTGTTTTTACCAGGGGAAAGGATCTGTGAGGCAGATGCCTCACTGGTCCAGTCGGATCTAAATGTACGCCAGAGGCAGCACCTCAAACAACTAGAGGCATTCACTCATGTGAAAGGTAAAAGAGTGGACAATCCGGCCAACTTCACCGATGCCCCGATGTTGACATCCTTCATCAGACAGGACAAGGGAAGCCGGGCAAGGGCCCTATGGAAGATGCTGGAGGCGGGCAAGGGGGCTATACCCGGTATGAAGTTGATCGACGAGGAGCACCCATCTCTAAAAACACTTGTCCCAAAATGCCCCGGGAGGGTCCCAGTTTATGTTCACCCCTCTTTTTTTCGGGCCTTAAAACTAACCTTCCCCCTGGACGTGGGAGGTTTGGCAAGAGACGAACGGATTTCGTCCGATCTGCTGACCGGCAGTCTCGGTCAGGCCTTCGGCGTCCTCACTCCCGAGGACTTTAGCCCCGTCTGTGACACTAGCTAATGGGGACCACAAATTTAAACTTGGCTTGTTGGAATGTGAGGGGCATGAGATCCCGAGGCAAAGCTGCTCGCGTGCTAAGGGATCTCGTGGCCCGTGAGGTAGATGTAGCTGCGATTGAAGAGACCCACTTCCGTTCGTACGAGGATTGTGATGTGCTGACTGACGACTATGACGTCTACTCAGCATATGGCGATGTTCGTAGATGTGGCACCTCTTTGTTAGTGAGACGCACCCTGTCGGCGACGGTAAGCGTTGTTCATACGGATGCGGCGGGACGGCTGGTCGTGGTTGATGTTGCCGTTGGAAACAGCAAGTTTCGGATCGTTGCGGTTTACGCGCCCAACATTGCTGGTGAGAGGGTCTCCTTTTTTCGACGGTTGGAGGCGTTCCTCAAGGGTCCGGAGAGAGTAGTTTTAATGGGGGACTGGAATGCCATCCTAGACCCCAAGATAGATAAGGTCGGTGGGGATAGAGGGTCGGCGTGGTGTGAGAGCAGTCTGTCTGACCTGATGGCCTCATGCGATCTTGTCGACAGATTTCGCGTTGATCACCCGGGGAGGGAGATGTGGACGTGGTATACTAGCGCGGCCTTCTGTCCGAGCACCTACTTGGACAGAATGTTAGTTAGAAGAGGCGACGTAGATTTCATATCTTGTCCCACGTTCACTTGGTTAGGACATTCGGACCATAAATTGGTTATGGCCCGGTTGAGCTTAAGTGATAGGCCTAGGTTGGCTGGGTACTGGAAGTTTAATACCTCCTTACTGGAGATACGCGACTTCCGGGAACAGCTAACGTTACTACTCCAGCGGGGATTAGTGGGGGTGGTTATCGGGAGTAGGTACTGGGTTAAAACTAAGGCTCAGGTTAGAAACTTTTGTGTCCGCTACAGCCAGCGCCTCGCTCAAGATAGGGCTAGGACGCAAAAGCAAGTAGAAGATAAGATGACCCGGGCGGTGGCTGGGGGGGATCCCTAGAGATAGCATTAATTACGGGGGACCTCAATCGCTTGGCTAGCGAGCGATATGAAGGTCAAGTAGTTAGAGCTAGGTTAAAGAAAGTCTCTAACGAAGCCGTGAACGTTGACGCTGTTGAGCGTAAGGCTGCTTTACGTCGTGGTTCGAATGGGTACATTCGGAAGGTGAAAACCCTGGAAGGACATACCCTGGTATCGACTCGTGAGATTTGTGAAGGGTTCCGTGAGCATTTGGAGGAACGCTTCACCCAACTGCCCAGACTCCGCGGCCAGGAGTTTGACAGCTATTTGGCTGACTCGCCCCGCCTCGAGGCGGCTCGAGCAGCTGGCTGTGATGGCAGGATTACGGAGGGCGAGATCGTTACTGCGTTGAAGCAGGTCGGCTTGAACAAATCTCCAGGACTCGATGGTCTGCTGTACGAAATGTATTTGAGGCTGTCGCCCATGTTTGTCCCAATTCTGAAGGATGTGTTTAACCACTGGTTTGTTCAGGAGTCAATCCCTGGACAGGTAACCAAAGGAGTGGTCACATTACTGAAGAAGGGGGACCAACCTGGGGGGGGGGGGAATTTAGACGACTACAGGCCCATAACTCTGCTAAACACAGAGTTAAAGATTTTGGCCCGCGTTCTTGCGAACCGCCTGCAGGTTGTTATCAGTGAGTTGATCAAGCCTGAGCAAAACTTTGCTGTGAAGGGGAGGTCGATTCAGAACAGCATTTGATTCGCATGATCATAGAGGGGACAGAAGACGACGTTGAAGCTGCGCTGATCAATTTAGATCAGTCCAAGGCTTTCGATAGGGTCGACCATGGTTTCCTGAAAGCTGTTTTAGCGGCTGCCGGTTTTGGTCCGGACTTCCGCAGGTGGATCTCTATTCTGTATGACTCGCCGACGGCAGTGGTGCAAGTCAATGGAAAGAGGTCGGAATCGTTCGTTGTTTCTCGGTCGGTACGTCAGGGTTGTCAGGAATCGTTATTTTGCCGGGACCGGCAATATAGCCTCTTCCTTATTAAAAAAGAAATTGAAATATATTACAAATTATACATCGTAATAATGGAGAATATTGCCGAAGAAATTGTCTTTTATATGACGGAGAATTGGCACTGTAGACTAATCCACGAAAAGAAAACAAATTAATATTTGCAAAATAAAAAGAATTAAAAAAAAGAAATTCACAAAAATCAGAAATCAAATTAATATTTGCAAAATAAAATAAATTGACAAAGAAGAAATACACAAAAGTTAGAAAACAAATTAATATTTGCAAATTAAAAATTAAAAAAGAAATCCCCAAAATCAGAACACAAATTAATATTTGCAAAATAAAAAAAATTAAAGGAAAAGAAATCCACAAAAATCAGAAAATAAATTAATATTTGTAAAATAAAAAGAATTAAAAAAAAGAAATTCACAAAAGTAAGAAAACAAATTAATATTTGCAAAATAAAAATAAAATTAAAAAAGAAATAAAAAAAAATCAGAACACAAATTAATATTTGCAAAAAAAAAAAAAAATTTTTTTTAAGAAATCCACAAAAATCAGATAACAAATAAATATTTTCAAAATAAAAAATTTTTTTTCAAAGAAATCCACAAAAATCAGAAAAAAATTAATATTTGCAAAATAAAAAACTTTAAAAAAACAAATCCACAGAAAACTAATTAATATTTGCAAAAGAAAAAAAGAAAAAAAGAAATCCGCAAAAAATCACACAACAAATTAATGCGGTTGATAATTAGATCTTCCACCGCTTACAAAATCGATAAAATTTGGCAAACATTATGGGAGCTAACCGCTTCAATATAACCGATTTTTTTCGACATTTTATTCCAATAGAAGCTATCTTGTCGACACATGAAAAGGAACAATTGCCGCCGAAATGATCGCTTAACTTTGCTAAATGTAGGCGATTACAGATGGTTTTACGAGGGGTTGTTAGGGTTAGCGGTAGGGTTAAGGGAAGCTTTTTTAGAGATGGGTTAAGGAAGAGGTTGTTGTTTTTTTTTGGGGGGGGGGGCTTGCCACTCGGACTTAGTGTTAGTGGTTGTGTTAAGGAGAAGATATAGGGGTACTTGCCACTAAGCATTAGAGCTAGTGGTGCGTGTTTTTAGGAGTCTTCGCCATTTGGACCTAGGGTTAGTGGTAGGGCTAAGGAAGGTTAGAGGGCTTGCCACTCGGACTTAGTACTAGTTGTAGGGTTAAGGGAGTGTTTTTTAGGAGGCTTTGCCACTCGGATTTAGGTTAGGTGGTAAGTTAAGCTCTATCTTAACCTACCTACTTTTTTTTTTAAATAGCAAACAAAAATTTGGTTAAGTGTCCCCAAAAAGCTAGAATGGCTCGCAAATGGGGTGGTGGGTCATTTTACGTTAAATTTATATGCGAAACTGATCTTCCACTCAAAATACTAAAATAATTGTTTTTTTTTGTTTTTTTTTGTTTTGTTTTTTCATTCCGCAAAGTTTTTCAAGGTTTTCACACGTAATCTAATTAAAATAGAATCTCGTTTTTGGTAGGGGTGGATGGCAGTAATTTAGAGGAGAGTGCTGCTCATCTACAAATTTACCAAAATTAATTTGGGGAATGGAGGATATTTTAGAAGTTCTGTCCGGAGCTTTGTAGTCGTATTACCCCCCCCCCCTCTCCTCCTCCTTCTTCTCCTTCTTCTTCTTCTTCTTCTTCTTCTTCTTCTTCTTCTTCTTCTTCTTCTTCTCCCCCTCCTCTCTTCTATTCCTTTCATATCTTCATCTAACTTCCCCCCTCCTCCTCCTTACATTTTATCTTTCTTCTCTCCTCTCTCTTCTTTTCTCTTTACCCCTTCCCCTCCCGCTTCTCTCTCTTAAAAGTAACCCCTTTTTTGCTGCGTAATGAACCACCATTGAATTAAACAAGAATCAGCCTTCATGAAATTCCAGGTATTAATTCTTTTTTTTTAAAATTTTATATACATATTTCAATGACAATTTTATTTATATTCTGCATCTGATACCTATCTATACTTACATGCCTTTAAAAGATTTTAATTATTTGTTTTTGATAGATTAAAAACGAAAGAAATTCTCGAGTCTATTTTTTTCTATGAAAGAAAAGTTGGTTCAATTTATCAATTGTTAAAAAAAAGTGACTTAAATTATTTTTTATCCTTTAAATACAATAAATTTATTTAATGGTGTTGGTCATTTATAACGACAGCTAACAGAACGAAAAGGGGGTAAAAAACAAATAGGCAACCAATAAATGTTACGAAAGGCAAGATAAGTTTATTTGTGTTTTAACTTATTTTAAAGAGTTTTTTTGTTCAAAACAAACCTTGTGTCCACTTGTTCAGTCAGAACAAAAAAAAATGGCTGAATTTACAGAGTTTCGATAATCGATCAAAAAACGAAAATTAAGCAAAATACTCGTAGAACATTACATTTTCCCACGATTGGTGACATTTATTAGATCTGTTTCTAACATTATTTTGTTTATTTTTCGATTTTTCACCGATTATCAAGAATCCCCGTGCTGGGCTCATGAACAGCCATTTTTTTTCGTTCTAACGGAACGAGTGGACATCAGGTTTGTTTTGAACAAAAAAAACGCTTTAAAATAAGTTAAAACACAAATAAACTTATCCAGGTTAGTAGAAGAATGCCTTATCTTGCTTTGTGTAACATTTATTTGTTTTGTTGCCTATTTGTTTTTTTAAAAACCCTTTTTCGTTTTGTTAGCTGTCGTTATAAATGGCCATAATGTTTATTATTTAATTATTAAAAAATGTTTCCAATTCACAAACTTTGAAGACTTGCATTTTTTTTTCAATATAATTTGAAAAAGATAAATTTTATTAATTTTTAGTTTTTAAACTGTTAAAATTATCGAAATAATTATGATTAAAAAACGAACACTTTTTAAACAGAACTATTTACGTCAATTGTATTTCGAGTCTAAATTTTAAATGGCGAAACTTAAATGGGTTGGAAAAAAATAAGGTAAATTTATAGAAGTGCACCTTTCGTATTTCGACCCCTAAAAAAAAAAGTTTCTACTTTTTTGGGCAAATTACATGTAAACAGCCTCAACAAATATCCGCTATGAAAAAAAATTATGAAAATTTTTATTATTTTAGATTTTAGGAGGGGGGGGTCACTTTCCTATATAAGTTATACGTAAAGTGAGCACGCATTTCTTGGCCACCGAATCTCACCTCTCGTATTTCGACCCCTAAAAAAAAGTTTCTACTTTTTTGGGCGAATTACATGTAAACAGCCATAACAAATATCCGCTATGAAAAAAAAAAATGAAATTTTTTATTATTTTAGATGTTAAGAGGGGTAGGGGGTCACTTTCCTATATAAGTTATACGTAAAGTGAGCACCCATTTGTTGGCCACCGAATCTCACCTCTCATATTTCGACCCCTAAAAAAAAAAGTTTCTACTTTTTTTGACAAATTACATGTAAACAGCCTCAACAAATATCAGCGCGCGCACGCGGTCACTTTACGTATAACTTATATAGGAAAGTGACCCCCCCCCCTCCTAAAATCTAAAATAATAAAAATTTTCATAATTGTTTTTCATAGCGGATATTTGTTGAGGCTGTTTATATGTAATTTGCCCAAAAAAGTAGAAACTTTTTTTTTAGGGGTCGAAATACGAAAGGTGCACTTCTATAAATTTATCTTTATGCCCGCCGCCAGTGACCGGCACCAATCACAATCAAGGATTTGTCTCACGTGACTCAAATTAATCAATCGATCAATCGCAACCATTTTAAAATAAAGAGAATCGTCTACCTTCAATATTTAAAAAATATAAAATTCCGTGCTTATTTTAACCCCCCCCCCCCTGAATATTGGCGAATTTACAATATTTTTCTTTTCAGTTTATTTTTATTTTTATTTTGTTACTTTTCAAAATAGAATTAACGTTGATGGAATTTCCCCACATTATGGAATTTACTTTAATTTTTAAAAAATGAGATTTTAAGACGTAAAAAGTTGTGAAAAACGAACTATGGTAAAAGACGAACAAGACTGATCCCCGTCTTAAAATCTCAATTTTTTGAAATTTCTTTCCAAAAACGCCGGAATTCTCTCGTGACATGATAGGTAATTGTAAGCAGAAGAATAATTTTTAAAATTTGAGATGGTTAAAAAGAGGGGGATCAGTCCACGTTGAATTTACATTGAAAACTGATCCCCCGTCTTAAAATCACAATCTTTTAAAATTTATTTCCAAAACCCCCGGAATTCTCTATTGACATGACAGGTAATCGTACACCGAAAAAGATTTTTTTTAAATTGAGATGGTCAAAAAGAGGGGGATCAGTCTACGTTGAATTAACATTGGAAACTGATCCCCCCTCCTAAAATGTAAAATATTTGAAAAAAAAATCCAAAAACGCCGGAATTCTCTAGCAGCCTGATAGATAAATGTACACCGAAAAAAGAAAAGAAAAATGGTCAGTAAAAATTTGTGAAAAACGGACAGTGGTTATAAAGACGAACATGTACCACAACTTTTTTTACACAATTAGAACGAAAGAAAGAGCGATTTTTTTTTCACCTTTATTTTTCGAAGCAGACGACTTTAATGAAATGAAATTTTAACTTACCTTTTTTTTAAGCAGACGACTTATATCAAAAGAAAAAACACTTTTATTGTATTTTTTCCGAGTTTTTATTTTTTTTTAATACAAGAAATTTTGCTTTTTTACTGTCTGTTTTTTTTGTTTTTTTTAGGGTTATGTAACTTTTTGTGGGGGGGGTCCGAGTTTTTGAATTAAGGTTAGTGCTGGAATTAGGGTTAGTGTTGGGGTTAGGGTTAGTGCTGGAATTAGGGTGAGGAAATTAGGGTTAGGGATTATTTTTGTGGGAGGGGGTCCGAATTTTTTTTTTTAATACAAGGAACTTTTTACTCTGTGTCTCTTTTTGCTTCTGTAAAAGTTGAAATTGGGAGAAGGCATATTCACGAAATATTAGAAGAAGGCAAAGAAGTAGAAGGAAGAGATTTAGCTGAAGAAGAAGATTGTTTTTTTTTTGCAACCGGGTACAAGTCAAAAATTTGTTCTAGCATATTTTTGAAAGGGTTTTTTCCAAATTGTTGTCTCCACATAAATTCCTGGAGATATGAGTTGATCAAATTCCGATTTGTACCGCATCCTTTTCTGTTTCTTCTTTTGGAACAAGAAAATAGTCTAGACATGAAAATAGTATAGGCATGAAAATAGTCTAGGCAAGAAAATAGTATAGGCAAGAAAATAGTATAGGCATGAAAATAGTATAGGCAAGAAAATAGTCTAGGCATGAAAATAGTCTAGGCATGAAAATAGTATAGGCAAGAAAATAGTATAGGCATGAAAATAGTATAGGCATGAAAATAGTCTAGGCATGAAAATAGTATAGGCAAGAAAATAGTATAGGCATGAAAATAGTATAGGCATGAAAATAGTATAGGCATGAAAATAGTCTAGGCAAGAAAATAGTCTAGGCAAGAAAATAGTCTAGGCAAGAAAATAGTATAGGCAAGAAAATAGTATAGGCATGAAAATAGTATAGGCAAGAAAATAGTCTAGGCAAGAAAATAGTATAGGCAAGAAAATAGTATAGGCAAGAAAATAGTATAGGCATGAAAATAGTATAGGCAAGAAAATAGTATAGGCAAGAAAATAGTATAGGCAAGAAAATAGTATAGGCAAGAAAATAGTCTAGGCATGAAAATAGTATAGGCAAGAAAATAGTATAGGCAAGAAAATAGTATAGGCATGAGGTGCAAACGTTTCCAATCTGATAAACTTTGTGCTAAGATTAAGGCATTGCATTAAAGTTCGAATTTCAAGTTTTAAAGAATAAATTAGAATTTTATTTCGAGATGAAAAATACAATTTTAGACTAATTAATAAGTTCAATCCAACCCCCCCCCCCAAAAAAAAACGTAAGCTTTCATGTTTAAATTACTTTTAAGTTAAAAAAAAATCAAGAAACATCATTTATTTTTTTTTGAAAATGAGACCAACTCTTATCAAATTATTCGAAATGAAATGTTCATATAAAGAATAAAACTGCCTAAGAATAGACATTTATCTTCTTGTTGTGTTTACAAACCAAAAGATATTTCCATGCAGTATAACTGATACTAGTCTTTTCATTCGATGTAGACCGGAAAGAATGAATATTAAATCAGACAAATTATTTTTCAAAGAAAAATTTTTATGTTTAAAAAATTATAAAATTTAATACAGCACCATCTTATTAAGTATTAATGTAATATTTGCTGTCTAACCTACGCAAATTACACGAAATAATAAATTTGCACTAAGATTTCTAATAAAGTAATGAGTTAATTATATTCCGTGATAGTTAATTAATAAATATTATCCGCGTTGGGGACAGGTTCTTCGAAAATTGTGTAGGGTAAACCTAGATGAAATGGGTTAGGGTTATATTTTGGCAATTTCTTTCTTTGGCGTCTGATAATTTCCCCAAAACTGTATGCACGAAGGTAGAAATGTACCCAGGGTAGACAATAGGGTTAGGGTTAGCAAATGTGGTCTCGGCATTTAGTCAAATAAATATGATGCATGGTAATATTTTACCTATAGTACTAAAATGTACCAAGTTTTATGAGATACTTTACGTATCTTGAAAAAAATATTACCGGGGTTAATTGGGCCAGCTAAGAGTTTAAAAATCGCCGTAAAGTAGAAGATCAAGTATTTTTTTCATCAACACATCACGTATATAAGATGAAGTTACTTTACTCTTGCATACATATTTTTATAATAAAAGTCCTGTTAAAGATCCCATGCCAAGAAAGATGTGGCACAAGGCTGGAAAGTGGGAGAAAAAGCCGTTGGCATTCCCTGGTAGGAGCGCCTCAGGCAATTGGCAATAAACCAACCCGTTCCCAAAGAGGCAAGGCCTGGGAGGGTGGACCTCCTAGGACTACTCAAGACCTGATACCTCAATTGGACAGATAAAGGCCGCCAAAATGGGCAGTCACTGTCAAACTGATTGTCGAGAACGCATCCGCGACTAGTATTTAGGCGGTACAATTACCAGCCAACTTTTGCAGACTGGGTCATTTTGGAATTCACCGAGAGACGATTGCACCTCAAGAAGAAAAGAAGCTTTTTTCTCTTCTTTATTTGTTTTTTTATTCCTTGTATTCTGTCGAAGTTACGACATGAAGTTACGACGTGAAGTTACAACGGCGACTTTTCTCTGTTGCCTCCAGAATGTGACGACAATGGTGCAGGATGTTATCTTAACAAAGGAAAAAGTTAATCAACAAACAAAAATATTTAAAGTTAATCAACAAACAAAAGACTTTAACAAAAATATTTAAATAACATACTGTTCTTTTGTAGATATACTTGTCCTTTTTGTCTGCAACGCCACAAAAATTCCATTAACTTGAGGTGGAAACTGGCATCTTTTGTACCCAACAATTTTCTCAACTTTCTTTTGACTTGTGACCAAAAACTCATTTAAAAATGAGAAAGTTGTTTTGCCTTCATTTGATTGAATTGTAAATCTATTTTTTATAATTAATCTTTTCGAATTAAAAACATAAATTTCAATGTTAATTATTTTATACGTTTCAAAAGAGAGGAGGGTAATCGAAACTTTAAAAACATTTAATAAATTATTATGGTTTAAGATACAAATGAATAAATGTGCCTACGGTACAAATGGTTCACAGAAGATTTTGGGGGCATTAAAAACGACAGCTAACAGAACAAAAAAGGGGTCAAAAACAAAAACAAATAGGGAACAAATAAATGTTACGAAAGGCAAAATAAGTTACTCTTCTACTAACCTGGAAAAGTTTATTTGTGTTTTAACTTATTTTAAAGAGTTTGTTTTTTTGTTCAAAACAAACCTGGTGTCCACCTGTTCAGTTAGAACGAAAAAAAAAATATCTGAAATGACACAGTTTCGATAATCGCTCAAAAACGAAAATTAAGCAAAATAAAACTGGTAGAACGTTACATTTACCCACGATTGGTGACATTTATTGGATGTGTTTCTAACACTATTTTGTTTATTTTTCGATTTTCACCGATTATCAAGGGTCTCCGTGCAGGGCTCATGAACAGCCATTTTTCATATCTGCCATTTTCAAAATGTTTCAGACTTTCGTATGTAGCCCGAAAAGCCAGATATCCAAGTCCAGCAGCGAAATATCGGGAACAATGTTTTGCGATCTCTCCACTCATAATGCGGTTATTGTGCATTGGACGTCCTAAATTTGACATATATCCAAGGCCTTTGACAAGGTATGGCATAACGGGCTTCTCCTGAAAATACGCTCATACGGTATTACTGGTCAATTACTTAATATAATTAGATCCTTCCTAAACAAAAGAAAAATCCAGGTTGTCCTCGATGGCCGTTCATCTAAGCAACATGATATAAATGCTGGTGTACCCCAGGGATCTATCCTTGTACCTTTGTTGTTCCTGATCTATATAAACGATCTTCCTGATGACATAGAGTCTGAGATTGGTTTATTTGCTGACGAGACAACGCTTTACTCTCGCCATGTTGGCAAAACAGACGTGATCATATCCGAGGCAATGGCTGAATCCTTAGAAAATGACCTCCAGGCTGTAGTGGATTCGGGTCATAAATGGTTGGTAACTTTTAATGCCGCAAAGACAAAGCTCCTTTCCTTCAATAACTACAAGAAACCTCTCCAACCACCGATTGTCATGGCAAATAACACCCTACCTGAGAGTTCATCATTCAAACTCCTCGGCCTAACCTTCACTGGTAACATGAATTGGAACAAATACATTGAAGACATTGCCAAGGCTGCCGCAAAGAAGGTTGACTCCCTCTACCGTGCTAGTAAACTCCTCACACCTGACATTATCCTGTATCTCTACAAAGCCACCATCCGCCCATGCATGGAGTATTGTTGCCACATCTGGGCTAGGGCATCATCTACTAGTCTCTCCCTCCTTGACAAGGTCCAAAAAAGAGTTGCCAACCTAATAGGTCCCTCACTGTCAACCAAGCTCCAGTCTCTGTCCCATCGCCGCAATGTAGCATCCTTGTGCTTGTTTTACAAATACTTCAATAGATTATGCTCCGATGAATTGGCTACTTTGGTGCCCCCTCGACGTAAATTCACTAGACCAACTCGACAATCAACTAAATCCCATTCATTCACTGTGGAGGTCCCCAGATGCCGGAGAGCCTTCTACTCAAATAGCTTCTTTCCTCGTGCTGCTGGCCTCTGGAACTCCTTCCCTGCCCCCTGTTTCCCTGACAGTACTGACATGCAGAAATTTAAAACTAATGTAAACAGACATCTCGCTGATCAGATCCCAATTTAGGTTAACCTCCCCCCCTCCCAACCTTCTCCCCTTTTCTTTTTTCTCGGTGGCCATTTACGTCTATGTCCTTGTTTGGGGTTAACTATGTTAAAAGCAAAAAAAAAAAAATATTTAAGATTTAAAAGCGATTAATGAAATCGACACTTTAAAATTCTGATTCTTGTTCGTAATTGTGCACAACCCGTTTTCCCCAACTTTTTTACTGACCAAATTTGATTATTTTTTCGGTGTACAATTACCTATCATGCCGTTAGAGAATTCCGGGTTGTTTGGAAATTTTGGGGAAAATTTGTGATGGTCAAAAAGTGGAGGAGCAATTTACGTTGAATTTATATAGGACACTGATCCCACTCCTAAAATCTAAAATATTTGAAAAAAAATCTACAAAACACGGAATTCTCTAGCGATATGATAGGTAATTAATTCTACACAGAAATTTTTTTTTTTTAATTTGTGATTAAATTTATATAGGAAACTTCTAAAATCTCAAATTTTTTTGTTAGATTTCCCAAAACACGGAATTGTCTAGCGACCTGATAAGTAATTGTACACCGAAATGAGAAGAAAAAAAATGGTCAATAAAAAAAGTTGGGGAAAATGGGTTGTGGACAATTACGAACAAGCGCCAAAATCCCAATAGTCAATAAAAAAAAAATTGGTTTACCTAATTTAAATAAAAAAATTAAAAAATTAAACATTGTTTTAAGAAACCGATAAAGAAGTTGTTGTTGTTGTTGTTTTCCTAATTTAATAAATAAATAAATAAATATGTCGTTTTTCAAAATTTAAATCACATTTTCGTCAACGTTGGGCAAAATTGCCAGAAAAAAAAAACATTTTAAATTAAATTTTTAAAGTTCTTTTTCTTTTGGAGTTATCTCCCTTTTTGATTTTATTTATATATTGGTCATCTTTCTTCTGCCGGTTGACTTGTTTTGTCCACGTTTCGCGTAGACGATGGAGTCTCCTATAACTTAGCCTTTTTACTGCTACTTATTTACAAAAAAAATAGTGTTGTTGCTTTGGCATTGTATTGATTAGAAATAAATGGTTTGAAATCCTGCCGAAGCCCATTTAACTGGAACAACTAAAAACTGTCGATTGACGTAAGGGGAGACAACTGTTTCGATCGTATTTTGTTTTTGTTTAATTTGTGATTTGAAGTAATTTTTGAATTACCGAAAAAATTGAAAATGATGCGTAAAGAAATGGTTTTATTTGATTAAAGGGAAAAGTGTTTATTTTTTGTTTGTTTGCTTCAAGTGGAAGAAGTTTGTGTTGGTTTTTATTTGTTGAAATGACGAATGAATTGTTGTTGATTGTGTGTGTGTAAACGACCTTGACATTAAATATTAGTATAAAATGTGTATTTATTTAAGAAATGTGGCATTATATGTAAATATTGATAAGTTTAAATGGTCATAAATTGTTTGTTATAAAATGTTGTTGTTGATGAATGTAAAAGTTGTGATATGTTAATGTTGTTGAAATGTTGTTTTGTGGGTATTTTGTTAGTTGTAAATGTATGTCGGTGGTTTGTTTAGTTGTGTTGTATAAGAATGCATGTTTGGGGTTGGAAAAATTTCATACTTACCTGGCACAGGGGTAAACGGTGATCATCCAGGCCGTTCTCCCAGAGCGAGGCCCTTCCATTGCACTACGGTTGGGTTGACCTTTGCGATCGTCCCAAATGTGGACGACTCGGGTGCGCTATTTCTAAGTGTGGGGTCTGCGTTCGCGCTCACCCCTATAATCAAACAAAAATCAGAACATCTTCCTTAATTTTTCTTTTTACACAGATTCGAACCTGCCGGCTGCCACCACTGGCGGGAGTACCATTGCAGAGGGGGCTGCTCCCCCTGGGAACGACTCCCCAAACGAGGGAGCAGAACCCAAAAACAGGGCATACCGGGGAACAAAACAGCAAAAGGGAATCCCCTCCCAGACAGGCTGCTCCCCCGCGAAAATACCTCCACCCATCACGTTTGGATGGGACCCGATAGACCCGTGCTCCAGCAACAGTGCAGCAGAGGGGGAAAGACAATCGCGGCCCCCCTCCGACAGGCCACCACGTCCAAAAAAGAAGAGAGCCGCCAACGGTCCGCCGGCCCACTGGCCACAACTCCCCTCTGCCAGCAAACCCAAGCCGACCAAGGACACACCAGCTAACCCCGCAGCCAACAAGACCACGGCGGCAGGGAAGAAGACCACCTCACAGGTCAAATTAACCCCGGAAGAGTACCGGAAACTTTTCCGGGAAAAGTACCAGGACTACACGGAGGGAGCCGTGATAAAAGTTCTCCCGGGTACCCTGGAAGATATAAAAATGAGGACCGTGTCCCTGGTCACGACAGAACAAGGGGTCTGACCGGTGTCCTAAAAGACAATATTGAAGATGTTGGTGGACCTCCAGATCCCGGCAACATACGTAACAAGGAAAAGCTACGCTATGTACAACATTCTCTTCCCGGACCAGAAGACAGCCGAAGGTCTGGCAGACTCCAGCGACTTCAGGTGGAGACACCTGAAGTTGAAAACAGAATACCTGGCAAGGAGGAGAACCACCGTATCCATCCTCGGCGCGCCGAGCTTCGTGACACCGGAGCAACTGGGGGCCATCATGAGCCAATATGGCGACGTCGAGGAGGTGGTGCCGGTCTGTGCTCAGCGTGAAATCAGGACGGGCGATTCGGTTGGTCCGTCCGGGGGTTGCACGTCCGAGCGCACCCCAAGAGGTGTTGCCACGAAGGACACCTCAGTTCTGGTTGCTCCGTCAGGAGGTTACACATCCGAGTGTGCCTCAGACATAGACTTTAGTTTCGGCGACTTCCCCGCGGATATCCCCTCAGCACGTGCACCTGTCATGATATCCAGAGAGGAGTTTTTTGCCGGAGTCACAGACACCCAGTTCGGCAACTCCCACAGGTCTCAAATAGACAAACGACCTCTTCGGAAGAGCCGTTCTCTAGATTTAGAGCTCGCTCAAAAACGCTATAATCCAAAAAATTTTCTCGGGTGCTCCTCGGGGGGATCATCGTCGGACCTATCGGAGGGGGAAAGCCATGGTCCAGAAAAACCCAAGACGAGAAGGGGGGCCAAAAGAACAGTTTTTCCTCACTCTGGATCCTCAATCCCGCTTGGACAGAGGCCCCAAACAGGGAACACTGCAGAAGCCTCCAAAAATTCACATGGAAATCTCGCAGCGTGGGGACCCCAGGCCCAGAAAACTCCAGAGGAGTACCGACAACTTTTCAAAGAAAAGTATGCCGCCTATACAGAGGGCTGCAAAATAACACCAACCCCGGGTACTCTGGAAGATGTTAAAAAGAGGACAGTATCCTTGGTCACCATAGATACCAAGACCAAGGGGCTTACTGGGTTCCTCAAGGAGAGAATTATAGAGATGTTGGGGGATCTAAAGATCCCGGCCACTTACGTGGTGCGTAGATCATACGCCATGTATGATATCCTGCTCCCCAACATACAAGCAGCCGAGAAAGTTGCCAACACTGAGAGAACGTGGAGGGGCATTAAAATCATGCCCGAATACATGCAAATGAGGAGGACAACCGTGACCATTCTCGGCGTCCCATGCTGCGTCTCGTCTGACCACTTGGGGGCTGTCATGTCACAGTATGGCGACGTCGAGGCCGTTCTTCCAATTAAGGGTGCCAGGAACATCCAAACTGGCGAATATACAATTAAGATGCGGCTGAAGCGAGAAGGGTTCTTGGACATCCCGGCTCAGCTCGATGCGAACAATGGGCCATGTCCATAATAGTTGAGGGGAGGAGGCCGGTTTGTTGGCATTGCAAGAAATCCGGACACATGGCAAAGGTGTGCCCCACAAGAATCCCTGCAAAGACCCCGCCAACAGCCCCAAAGGCAGCAACAACGGTGGCCACGGGACAAAAAGAAGCAGCTCCAACAGAAACCACCAAGGGATGGAATACTGTGGTGGCCAAAAGGGGAAAGAAACCAGGCCCTATCCCCAGCTCGGAACCGGCTGAAATGGAAAGTTAGGAGGGGAAACAGCCAAAAGCTGCCTTGAAAAGGAAATTCCCGGTTCCCTCTTCAGAGTCTGAATTAGAGGAGGGGAAGGAAGAAGAGATGGCCGGTGGAAAGAGAAGCCCCAAAGGACCCTAGGCCAAAGAAAAGCAGGGAGGCTAAGGAAAGCCAAAAACCAGCAAAAGCCCCTGAAAATGGCACTACAATTGCTCCCACTTCCAAACCCAAATCTCCAGCCCCAGCAGATTTGAATACAAAAGAGCAAAATACCCCTCCCCCAGTAAATACTGCCATGGAGACTCCCAACACAAAAACAGAGGAGACCGGGAAGGCCAGGACAGAAAACCCGGAGAAAGCTGTTGAGGAGGAGTGAGTATTGAGAAACCGGGAAAAGTCCCTCCAAAAACATCACCTCCCCCTCCACCGATCAGAAGGGATAGATCCAAGAAGTTCCCGTTTTTACCAGGGGGAAGGATCTGTGAGGCAGATGCCTCACTGGTCCAGTCGGATCTAAATGTACGGCAGAGGCAGCACCTCAAACAACTAGAGGCATTCACTCATGTGAAAGGTAAAAGAGTGGACAATCCGGCCAACTTCACCGATGCCCCGATGTTGACATCCTTCATCAGACAGGACAAGGGAAGCCGGGCAAGGGCCCTATAGAGGATGCTGGAGGCTGGCAAGGGGGCTATACCCGGTATGAAGTTGATAGACGAGGAGCACCCATCTCTAAAAACACTTGTCCCAAAATGCCCCGGGAGGGTCCCAGTTTATGTTCACCCCTCTTTTTTTCGGGCCTTAAAACTAACCTTCCCCCTGGATGTGGGAGGTTTGGCAAGAGACGGACGGATTTCGTCCGATCTGCTGACCGGCAGTCTCGGTCAGGCCTTCGGCGTCCTCACTCCCGAGGACTTTAGCTCCGTCTGTGACACTAGCTAATGGGGACCACAAATTTAAACTTGGCTTGTTGGAATGTGAGGGGCATGAGATCCCGAGGCAAAGCTGCTCGCGTGCTAAGGGATCTCGTGGCCTGTGAGGTAGATGTAGCTGCGATTGAAGAGACCCACTTCCGTTCGTACGAGGATTGTGATGTGCTGACTGACGACTATGACGTCTACTCAGCATATGGCGATGTTCGTAGATGTGGCACCTCTTTGTTAGTGAGACGCACCCTGTTGGCGACGGTAATCGTTGTTCATACGGATGCGGCGGGACGGCTGGTCGTGGTCGATGTTGCCGTTGGAAACAGCAAGTTTTGGATCGTTGCGGTTTATGGGCCCAACATTGCTGGTGAGAGGGTCTCCTTTTTTCGACAGTTGGAGGCGTTCCTCAAGGGTCCGGAGAGAGTAGTTTTAATGGGGGACTGGAATGCCATCCTAGACTCCAAGATAGATAAGGTCGGTGGGGATAGAGGGTCGGCGTGGTGTGAGAGCAGTCTGTCTGACCTGATGGCCTCATGCGATCTTGTCGACAGATTTCGCGTTGATCACCCGGGGAGGGAGATGTGGACGTGGTATACTAGCGCGGCCTTCTGTCCGAGCACCTACTTGGACAGAATGTTAGTTAGAAGAGGCGACGTAGATTTCATATCTTGTCCCACGTTCACTTGGTTAGGACATTCGGACCATAAATTAGTTATGGCCCGGTTGAGCTTAAGTGATAGGCCTAGGTTGGCTGGGTACTGGAAGTTTAATACCTCCTTACTGGAGATACGCGACTTCCGGGAACAGCTAACGTTACTACTCCAGCGGGGATTAGTGGGGGTGGTTATCGGGAGTAGGTACTGGGTTAAAACTAAGGCTCAGGTTAGAAACTTTTGTGTCCGCTACAGCCAGCGCCTCGCTCAAGATAGGGCTAGGACGCAAAAGCAAGTAGAGGATAAGATGACCCGGGCGGTGGCTGGGGGGGATCCCCTAGAGATAGCATTAATTACGGGGGACCTCAATCGCTTGGCTAGCGAGCGATATGAAGGTCAAGTAGTTAGAGCTAGGTTAAAGAAAGTCTCTAACGAAGCTGTGAACGTTGACCCTGTTGAGCGTAAGGCTGCTTTACGTCGTGGTTCGGATGGGTACATTCGGAAGGTGAAAACCCTGGAAGGACATACCCTGGTATCGACTCGTGAGATTTGTGAGGGGTTCCGTGAGCATTTGGAGGAACGCTTCACCCAACTGCCCAGACTCCGCGGCCAGGAGTTTGACAGCTATTTGGCTGACTCGCCCCGCCTCGAGGCGGCTCGAGCAGCTGGCTGTGATGGCAGGATTACGGAGGGCGAGATCGTTACTGCGTTGAAGCAGGTCGGCTTGAACAAATCTCCAGGACTCGATGGTCTGCCGTACGAAATGTATTTGAGGCTGTCGCCCATGTTTGTCCCAATTCTGAAGGATGTTTTTAACCACTGGTTTGTTCAGGAGTCAATCCCTGGACAGGTAACCAAAGGAGTGGTCACATTACTGAAGAAGGGGGACCAACCTGGGGGGGGAAATTTAGACGACTACAGGCCCATAACTCTGCTAAACACAGAGTTAAAGATTTTGGCCCGCGTTCTTGCGAACCGCCTGCAGGTTGTTATCGGTGATTTGATCAAGCCTGAGCAAAACTTTGCTGTGATGGGGAGGTCGATTCAGAACAACTTGCATTTGATTCGCATGATCATAGAGGGGACAGAAGACGACGTTGAAGCCGCGCTGATCAATTTAGATCAGTCCAAGGCTTTCGATAGGGTTGACCATGGTTTCCTGAAAGCTGTTTTAGCGGCTGCCGGTTTTGGTCCGGACTTCCGCAGGTGGATCTCCATTCTGTATGACTCGCCGACGGCAGTGGTGCAAGTCAATGGAAAGAGGTCGGAATCGTTCGTTGTTTCTCGGTCGGTACGTCAGGGTTGTCCGCTGTCGCCCCTGCTCTACATCCTGGCGTTGGAACCCTTCCTTCGCAAATTAAGGGATCGGGCGGCAACACCAGTCCTGCGCGGGATCGCTATCCCTCCTCGCAAAGCGCGAGTCAGGGTTTCCGCGTTCGCCGATGATGTCACCGTTTGCGTGTCGAGCTGTACTGACATTCAAACGGTGATTAAGGCGCTCGCTCGGTACGAAGAAGTGACAGGGGCCATAGTCAACCGCAGCAAGTCGAACGGCCTGCGGTTGGGTGCCTGGAGCGGAGAGACCGCTCTTCCAGGTGACTTCAGCTGGTCGGATGGCCCGGTTCGAATCCTCGGCGTATGGTTCGGACCGGGCCTCCAGCTGGAGAAAAACTGGTCGGAAGTACAGACAAAGGTCGAATCGTCGGTCCGGGCTTGGATTCGAAGGAAGCTTTCCTTAAAGGGCAGAGCGGAGGCGTGCGCCACTTACGTCTTCCCTCTCATCCTTTACCGGCTGTCTGTACTACCACTGCCTGCGGCCCGCCTTCACGCTTTCACGCGCTTACTCTACTCGCTTCTTTGGAAGGGCCGGAAAGCGTACGTCCGCAGACAGGTCTGTACTCAAGTTCCGAGTGTGGGAGGCTTGGGGATGCCTGACTTGGCAAGTCATCGACATGCCGAGAGACTGGCTTTCCTGAGTCGGACTTTGATTGAAGACACTCCGTGGGTCCCTGCGGTCGGGAGCGCCTTTCCCAACCTCATACCCGACCTCTCAGTCGAAGGTCGACGTAGGCCGAGAGGGGAGCCCTTGTTCTTAACCGAATGCCGGGCCGCGCTTAGAGCGTTGCCGGGGTCCAGTAACCTTGCCCGGTCTAGGAAGAGACTATATCGGGATCTAGTGGAGGGTACCGCTTCGGACCCACTTGAGGAGCGGCTTGGATTGTCGAGGGAGGAGGCCCGCTCCCAGTGGAGTTGGGCGCCGGGCCAGAGTTATCTCAACAATTCTGAGTATTCTCTGACCTGGCGACTGGTTCGGCACGCGCTGCCCCTCTATGGCAGATTACGCAGAGACGGTTTAAGGGACGTGTCCTTATGCCCGCGCTGTGAAGACGACGAAGAAGAAACGGCCGAGCACGCTTTTTTCACCTGCAGCAAAGTTCGACGTCTCTGGGAATACGTCAGAGAGGTGGCGGCTCGCATCGACGCAGAGCAGCCGATGGTCCTGGATGTGGCATCTGTCATCAACAACGCAGCACCGCCGTGGTCTGGGGAGAAACGAATGGTGTTTCTAACCATCCTAGCCGTAGCAAGACTAGTGACGTGGGTTACACGTCTTGATGAGGTTCATGGGGTTGGATCTGTTTCGGATCGGGATCTGGTAGTTTACTTTAAACACCAACTTAAAGTAAAGATCAGATGCGATTGGAAACGATTACATCGCATGGATTTCAATAGGAGATGGGTGCATGACACTAGTTTATGCATCCGACGAGGCGCCAAGTTTGAGTTTGTGTTCCCTCCATAGTTATGGCACACGCGGTACTGGGTTTAACGGTACCCACCCCTTGTAGACTTTTTTTTTACTAAAAGAGAAACTCTAAACTAGTAGGAATGAGAGATATCCTGTCTCTTTTTTATTTTTGCCGGCACTAGAGAGCTTCCAAAGATTCCCACTTCCACTGTTTTATTTTGTCCCCGGTCTTTTGAAACCCTTGGCATTACTATCTTGGAAGCCGCCATCCACCCCTTGATCCCATTCGTGATGAATTTATTTTTTGAACACTCCGCTCTTAAATTCCCACTCCTACTTAGTGACCGACCCGCTTGTTTTCGGTCTCGTGCCGGAAAACAGTGGGCGATCTAACACTTAGCCATGAGGGAAAGCCGGGCCATACTAACCCCCCTTTTTTATCATTTTATTTTGTTCTTTATTTTCCTTTCTTTTTGGGTATTTTTAATATTTTATCCCACTCCCACGATAATTCATGGTTTACAGCGATGTTTTTTGGGGATATTTTAAGTAGGAATCCACCCACAGAGTGAATGCGGTATTTTGGTGCAAGAATCTAGTTTAGAGCCAGCAAATGTTGTTTTCTGGTTTTGTAAAAATTTTTTGTGAAATAAAAAACATTGAACAGCTTGTCTTACTTATCCCCGACCCCCCCCCCCTCCCCTACATAACGGGCACTATGCCTAAGGTCTGGTGAGTTCCCAAGGTTTGTAAAATCTTCATCTGTAGATAAAGATGGAGATTGTCCGAGGGAATTCACCGGCCTAAATAAAACCTGGCACAGGGGTAAACGGTGATCATCCAGGCCGTTCTCCCAGAACGAGGCCCTTCCATTGCACTACGGTTGGGTTGACCTTTGCGATCGTCCCAAATGTGGACGACTCGGTGCGCTATTTCTAAGTGTGGGGTCTGCGTTTGCGCTCACCCCTATAATCAAACAAAAATCAGAACATCTTCCTTAATTTTTCTTTTTACACAGGAGTCTGTTTCTGTCGCGCCTCAATTTAATTTTTTTTTTTAATTTAGTTTTGACTCCCCACTCCTCAATTCCTACCCCTGATTAGAAACCGACCTGTTTTATTTATCTACCTCCCACAAGGTCGGGAAAGGTGAGCCAGTGCTCGAGAGGTGAGCACTCTGGCCATTTAAATATTGCCTGGGCAGCCCTGTCGGCATTCCCCGGTAGAATGAGGCATTTTGGTGAGAGTGTCTAGCCTAGGGTAAAGTCAATGTATGACAAATCTTATGTCCAACAACCCCCCCCCCCCCCATAACGACTCGGGCTTCATGCCTAAGACAAATGTAAAAGAATTTTATGTGCATTGTTTTTTCTTTTCAAATATTTGTTTGTAAATTTTTGTCTAAATAAAATCCCTGTATGTTGTTCGAAATACGCAGCAGTTATCAAAGATTCCTCTTGTCGTTTCCTGTCACCTCAATTTTATTTTTTCATTGATTCTTTTTAACTTATATTGATACAACTCTATATTAATAAATGTGTGTTTCTCGTCTCTGTGTAAATAGCACTTTTTTTTAATCTACTATTAATCGATTATTTCAAATCAAAATTGCAATCGCATTAATTAAAACGAAATTTAAAAAATTCACATTTTAAGAAATAATTTAATTATGAAATCAGCCATTGTCTCTTTGTGGCAATTCACATTCAAGCATAATTTTTTAAAACTTATATTCACCCTAAAGAAGGGGCACATTGCCACTGAGGCCTAAAGGGCTACTGTGAATTACTTTTAAGTTAGAAACAAGAAATATCATTTTTTTTAAATGAGAGCAAAAAAAAAACACATTTTAATTTATTTCAATAAATGCTCTAGTAATTAATTATTTTGAATTATTGAATTTGTAATTATTCATGTTTAATTTACTTTTAAGTTAAAAAAAATCAAGAAACATCATTTATTTTTTTGAAAATGAGACCAACTCTTATCAAATTATTCAAAACCAAAACCAAAAGAATAAAACTGCCTAAGAATAGGGATTTGTCTTATATTTACAAACCAAAAGATATTTCCATGCAGTATAACTGATACTAGTCTTTTCATTCGATGTAGACCGGAAAGAATGAATATTAAATCAGACAAATTATTTTTCAAAGAAAATTTTTTATGTTTTAAAAATTAAAAAATTTATGACAACACCATTTTATTATTAAGTATTTATTATGATGTTGGGAAAAGACCTCTTTTGGGAAAAGGTCGGGTAACATATAATAGAATATATCGAGAGTCGTACACAGTTCAAACGGTGACTTGGATAACACCTCGCTCTCTGTCGTGACGAGAGTTGCCTCTCTTTTATTCACTTGGAGCATCTCATTCTCCAACCTCAGGAAGGGGTACTAGCTTACTCCACATCACCCCCCTCTGAGATCATTTCTTCACAACAGAAATTAATATCTTTTGCGTTTCGGGTCCGCACTTAACGGTTCTACCAGTATTCTTTTTCTTTTGCTTGACCTTTTTGGAATAACTGTTTCAGCAATTGCTGGAATGTCAAACGTCTCATACAATATGTCCATCGGGATTTCCTGATCTTCCCTGACATCTTCCGTAAACCTTGATCTCAATTAATTTAGATGACGTTTATGTTCCCATTTGGAACTTTTCACACAGTACATAATTCTACCAATTCTTTTTGGTATTACCCCATCATCCCAAAACGTTTTTCCATTTCTGAAATTTTTGAAAAAAACTTTGTCTCCGGTTTTAAAGAACTTACACGAAAAATTACTTTTCTTCGCGTATTTCTTCGTTGGACTTGGTAACAATCTGTCAAATACTGAGCGTATCTTTCTAGCAAACATCAGTTCGGCTGGTGACATGCCTGAAACTGTGTTTGGGTTTAGCGTGATTCTGTACAACGACAAAAATTTCTGAATGGTCTTCTCCTCAGTGTCCATGCCGTGATTCTTCCTTAATGCCCTTTTAAAAGTATCCACAAATCTTTCAACCTGACCATTAGATCTGGGATGGTAAGGTGAATTTGTTGCGCGGTCAATGGACAAACATCTGCAGAAATCTTTAAATTCGCTGCTGGTAAATTGTGTCCCACTGTCGCTTACTATTGTTTTTGGTACACCAAAGCGACTGAAAAGTTCGTCTAGTACCTTTCTAGTAGTTGTGGATGTCGAGTGTTTACATTTGAAAATCTCAGGTCACTTGGAGTAGCTATCTACAACTATTAGGTAATAATGACCGTTCATGGGTCCAGCATAACCGATATGCAGTTTCGTCCATGGGACATCTGTTTTCGGCCATGGTATAATTTTCACTGGTGGTGCTTTTGCTGCAAGTTGGCATCCTCTACATGCTTTAACAATCTGTTCTATATCCTTGTCCATCTTCGGCCAATAAGTATAACTCCTCATTAAAGCTTTCATACGTGTGATCCCTGGATGCCCTTGATGGAATTCTTTTAACATCCGCTTTTGCAGTACAACTGGCATCATCACTCTTCCAGCATATAGTAGCACTTCATCGCATATTGAATATGCTGACGAATTTCTTGAAGTTTTATATTTCTTCTTTGAAATTACTTCTTCTTTCATCTTTTTGATGAAATCCTCTTTTCCAGCCTTGATTCTTATTTCATCTAACGTGACAGGTAATTCACGTATAGCATTGCATAATGCTTCCTTAAAATCCGTTTCATCCCTTATAGCTGCAATAACCATGTCTTCTAGTGGTTCCAATCTTTGAGGGATTAATCTGGAAAGACCATCTGCATGCCCTATTTTCTTCGAAGGCAAAAATTCCATTTTAAAATTATAATTTAATAATTCGGTACCCCAGCGCTGCAATCTATTTGCAGTATGTGTGGGAATACCCTTCTTTGATCCGTATATGGATAATAGTGGCCTATGGTCTGTTTGTAATAAAAACGATCGACCATGGATAAATTTATGAAATTTATTTTAACGCAAAAACAATCGCAAGGCTCTCTTTTTCAATTTTTTTCTGCCGGAAGCCAAGTTCTGGAAACATGGGCTACTGGTTTCTTACTACCATCTTCAAATTTATTAAGAATTACAGCACCAATGCACAGTGGGCTGGGACATGGAAATTGCCAAAAATGATCTTTACTCAAGCATTTATGGCTCTAAATGTTTCAAAAAGTAGAGAAAAAATCCAGTTTAACAACAAAAAAAAGTAAGTCAAACGGAATCCTACAAGAAAAATGGTGAACATTTGAACATCTCAGATTTCGCGATTTCACAATATCATTATCTCATTGGTTTCAAGACAAGTGTTTTTTCCACCAAATTACTAAATATGCTTGTAAAATGAATAAAAGTGGCCCAAATAAGGTAATTTTTTCACATTTATCCAGTATTGGCCCAAGTTAACTGAATATAATAAAATCATTTAATGTCAGGTCCCCAATTACAAGAAAAATTAGTTTTTGGTAAAAAAAATTTTTTGCTAATTTTTGTTCAAAATCCTTAAAATTTACGTATTTTTCGCTTTAAAATTTGATACATAACGGTGAGAATCTCAAAATGCCACAAGCCAGATTTTCTCCAGTGTACATTTTCTGAAAGTATAGATAAATATGTCTCTAAAAATCCATATATTGAGAATTCTGACTTGTGGCAATCCAAAATAAAGAGAATTCTCCACAGAAGCCAATTCTCAGAAATCTGATGCACGCCCGTTGCGATTGACTACTTAGATTTTGACCATTTCTTAAATATTTTGAGATCAGATAATGCTCTGATGCTGAAATTTCTCATGGGAAAGCTCTTGAGGCTGAGAAATCCAAAAATGCTACCAGATTTATCCAAAAATCAACACATTTGTTGCAATTTAACAAAAAAAAACTAAATTTCTAGCTGTGATTCTGTCGTTTAAACTATCACATATTAGATGATTACTTTTCTTTTTCAGAACAACACAAACTCAAACAAACAAACTATGAAATTGACATGGGACGAATTCTACGCCATCTGCCAAGCGCAGAAACCCAACAACTTCAAACCTCCAGACTGGGACAAAGTTGAAACAGCAGTTGCGACGAAACTTGCTGTCCTGCTAGATGAATTGCTGCACACAAAGATGGTGGAGCTGAAAACAACGTGCAACACGTTCGCAGCTGCCAGAAAGAGCAAAGGGAGTGCCCAGAGGGATACTCCATGCAAAGACGTATTTGACAGCGACGATTACAACTCGTCTGCTGATGAAGTCCCCAGGAAGAAGAATAAAAAGTCATTGGATCAGCTAGGAGAGAGACAACTAAAAGCCCGCACAGAAGAAATATGGCTGAAGGTTGAGGAGTATGCTGAGGAAAACGAAGAAACCCTCTACGAGTCCTTGACTTGCTTCTCAAGAAATGTAAGGACAATAGAGCTCGAGACTTCGGAGACAGTGTGTGGCAGCAAGCTGAGCCTTCCTCCTCAACAATCTCTCACGATGCAGCCATGACTATTATGGTGGATTGTCAGCTGGGGTGAGAGACATTCCAAACTGAGGAAGACTTTGAAACAACAAGGGCACCACATCCTCCCCCCATGGATCAAACTCAGAAATCCCCTCAGCCTATGGATCTGATGTGGATCAGTGTTCCTCCCACTCTACACAAACTGCTGGCTCACTCATGGCAGCTCATCGAGATGAACGATTGTCGTGGCCTTAAATGTTTTGATGAATCTGGGTTGGAGGCTAACAACAAAATTCTTCGATCCATCCGTCTCAAGTTGGCTCGCAAAACCTCGCAAGCAGATAATTTGGACGATGTGATTAACCGGTTGTGGTTAGGTTCGGATCCGAAGATAAATCATATTCGTCTACTAGCACAGCCGTTCTGTAAACATTGCATTGAATACGGGCATTCAACACGTTACTGCAAGATTGCCCACCCACTCTTTGGGCCTCTGAGTAATGATGATGCTCTGTTTGAGAAGCTCTGTTGCTGAAAGTTTATTCCTACTGCTTGATAAATTTATGAAAATCATCATGTCAGTGACTACATCTGCTTCATCATATACATCCAACGGGCTCCAATCCATTCTCAGGGGAAAATTATATCTGATCCCGTCTTTAATGCCTTTAATGCCCTAACAGCTTATCGTTATTTTGACCCCATTACCCCCCCCCCCCCCCCGAAATTATCATTTAGGAATTTTCTGTTCAAGATAGTAATAACCTTAATAATACGCTTCTAACAAGCCCTCAATCACTCTCCGAGGATTATTTTAAGCCATAATATATCTACAATCGTGATTTTGGCGCAATATGCCCAAATATGGTTTTTCGGTCCCAGAGCCCTCAAAGATCAATATTGTGAAATTTTTCTTTCATATTTGTAATCAGCTAAGTAATACGCTTCCAACGAGCCCTCAACCAATATTAGGAGATTACTTAAAGTCGTAATATATCTAAAAACGTTATGCCTGAATATGGTTTTTCGGCCCTACACCCCTCAAAAATTTGAATTTTGAAAATTTTCTTTCAAATTTGTAATCAGCTCAGTAATATGCTTCCAACGAGCCCTCAACCAATATCAGGGGATTATTTAAAGCCATGATATATCCAAAAACGTGATTTTGGCCCATTATGCCCAAATATGGTTATTTGGCCTCAGACCCCTCAAAAAAAAATTTATTTGATTTTTTTTCTTATTTCTGTAATAAGCTCAGTAATACGCTTCCATTGTAAGGGGATCATTTTTGCCCAAGATATTGATATTTTTCCAAAATTTCACCCTCCCAGCCCACTATGAAATGCCATAATCACTTGTGTCAGAAGCGACTATTATTTCTTGTTTAGGGTCATAATGTGTTAGTGCTAAATCCGACGTCAATACACTTTTTATTTTTTCAAAAGCTTGCTGACATTTATCAGTCCAATTCCATTTTACACTTTTTTTTAATAAATTGTTCAATGGGGCCTTTAAGTCATGCATATTTTTTATATATACTCCATAGTAATTCGCTAAACCCAGAAAAGCTTGAAGCGTTGTAATATTTTTAGCGACGGCATATTTTTTATGGATTCTGCTTTTCGAGTCTGGTCGTCTTCCTTTTGCGTCAATTATTTGTCCTAAATATTTAATTTCAGACATAAAAAAATCGCATTTTTCTGAACTTAACTTGAAACCGTATTCTTCTATTTTTTGAAATACCGCTCTTATGTGCTCTAAATGCTCCTTAGTATTTTTGCTTTTAATCAGCACATCGTCCAAATATGCTACTGCAAACTCTAGATCAGCCAACATTGTGTCCATGATCTGTTGAAATAAGCTAGGGGCGACTTTTAATCCAAACGGAAGTCTATTGAATTTGTACAACCCCTTATGCATGTTTATTGTTAATAATTTTGCACAGTTTTCATCAACTCTTACTTGGAGGTATGCGTCAGACAAATCAATTTTATTAAAAATCTTTCCTCCATTCAATTTAACAAACACGTCTCCCGGAGAGGGAAAAGAATAAGAAGGTTCCTTTAAACAGTCATTTAGACCTGTAGAAAAATCTTCACACACACGTATTTTATGATTTTTCTTTTTCACAAAGACCACTGGCGACGCCCAATCTGAATAACCAATTTTAGAAATGACACTCATTTCTTCCAATCTTTGTAACTCCTGGTTCACGGTTTCTAATGTGGCATACGGCACCTTCCGTTTTGATTTAAACACAGGCTTGACATTTTCTTTTACTTCAAATTTTACTTTGGTTTTCGTGCAATTACCGAGACCACCTGAAAAAAAAAACTCTAGGAAATTCATTTTTTTAGATCCTTTATCAATTTATCCTTAACCTTATTTTTACCAGCTGGTGAAACATCAATTCTATTACAAAATGAGTTTATAGGAATCTCAAATAGATCGAACAGGATAATTAAATCACTTCCCATTAGGTTAGAAGAATTTTGTAAAACATAAACCTTAGATTTTTTAGTTTTTCCTAAAAACGATATTTCACACAAAAATTCTCCACTGAACTTTAACCTTCTTCCCGAAACTCCACGGACTATTTTATCAGTCTTGGTTAACCTGGGTTTGTTCATTCTTTTCAACGTTGTTTCATTTATTATGGAGATATCACTTCCAGTATCCAGTTGAAGTTGTACCATCTCTCCATTTATTTTCACTTGCACGAATTTTCTTTTTTGACCCTCCTCGATTTCTTTCTTTGTCAAAACCATTCTTACTTTACTTTTTCCGTTCGACATTTGTCTTTCGGTCTGCTTCATTCTACAGTGTGAACTCTTGTGGCCTATTCTATTACACCAAAAACAACATTTATCTCGGAAAAAACAGTCATTTTTAGAATGAGGTCCACCACATCTGTAGCATAGCAATTTCATTGGGGATTTAAATTTTCTTTCACTTTCACGTGTCCTACGTCGAACTTCTTTCATATGCGAAATATGTGAAATGTCTTTTTCCTCGATTTTAGTATTGTCATGTTTCAGATTCATTATTTTTTTAGCTTCTTCCGTAGCTTTTTATAATGTTATATCTGGACTTTGTTCCATTTTGACAATATTTTCGAACGAACATCTTTATCTCTACTATCCGTCAAACCTTTAACAAAAACAAGGCATTTAAACTTGTCAATTTTAACTCGCGTAGGAGAAATCGTTCACACTCTTGGTTTACTTTTCCAACATACGTAATAAAATCAGCATCATTTTGCTTAACAATGTTCAGACAAGTAAAACGCGTATGAAAAAGACTACCTCTCTCACCAAACATGCTGGTGAGTGGCGTTAGTGTCTCCTCAAACGATACTTCGTCAGGTTTTCTAGGCAATAGTAAATTTGTGTACTTTGTACTCTCGTTAGGACCAAGCTTCTGTAATAGAAGTCCAACTTTTTGTTCGTCCGACCAAGATTTGCACTGTTTGTTGAAAATTGTTTCAAACCGTCGAAAATAGGCTTGAATAGTTATTCCGTTGTCAGGGTCATATACAAATTCTGATATTGAATTTGCAATACCCTCGGCTGTGAAATAATGTGAATTTTCCATCGTTCTACCTTTTGCAACAGCCTCAAATAACACTTTTGTGTTGTTTGCTTGCTGTTTCCGTAACTCTAACATTTCTTGTTGCAAATAATCTTGGAAATCTTTCTGTTGTTCCATTTGCGTCTTCTGTTGATCCATTTACGTCTTCCGCTCTTCCATTTGAGAAAACACTAATGCCTTTGTAAGTTCGACCAGTTCGTCAATTTTTTAAACTATACGCAATACAATGAGTATACCAAACTTCTCAAAAATTTTCTTCATTTACCAAAACACAAAAATATGGGACAAACACAACCTCCCGTAATGTTCACGTCGCGAGTTCGAATTCACTCGGCGTAAAGAAATTTTTTTTTTCATGCACCAGTTAAATAACTGTAACAAAAAAAAACACAATTGTAACTCTTTCATTTGACTTAAAACGAAGCAAAAAAATAAGTCTTACTTTTGATGAATATTTTTTTTTCTTTCGTTCCAGCCAAGGTTTGTCGAAGTCACAATATCCGGTCGTTGTGTTTCAAAAAATTCAAACATGTTTATTTTTCTTTCTTTCCGTCGTTCAATGTGAGTTCTGGGATCGAATCCTATGTCGCCAATATTATGATGTTGACTAGACCTCTTTTGGAAAAAGGTCGGGTAACATATAATAGAATATATCGAGAGTCGTACACAGTAGAGATGGGCGTTTTTTTTTAAATGAGAGAAAAAAAAAACACATTTTAATTTATTTCAATAAATGTTCTATTAATTATTTAGAATTATTGATTTTGTGTTACTTTACTGAATTCGTAATCTTTCATGTTTGAATTACTTTTAAGTTAGAAACAAGAAATATCATTTTTTTAAATGAGAGCAAAAAAAAAACACATTTTAATTTATTTCAATAAATGTTCTATTAATTATTTAGAATTATTGATTTTGTGTTACTTTACTGAATTCGTAATCTTTCATGTTTGAATTACTTTTAAGTTAGAAACAAGAAATATCATTTTTTTAAATGAGAGAAAAAAAAAACACATTTTAATTTATTTCAATAAATGTTCTATTAATTATTTAGAATTATTGATTTTGTGTTACTTTACTGAATTCGTAATCTTTCATGTTTGAATTACTTTTAAGTTAGAAACAAGAAATATCATTTTTTTTAAATGAGAGCAAAAAAAAACACATTTTAATTTATTTCAATAAATGCTCTAGTAATTAATTATTTTTAATTATTGAATTTGTAATCTTTCATGTTTAATTTACTTTTAAGTTTAAAAAAAATCAAGAAACATCATTTATTTTTTTGAAAATGAGACCAACTCTTATCAAATTATTCAAAACCAAAACCAAAGGAATAAAACTGCCTAAGAATAGGGATTTGTCTTATATTTACAAACCAAAAGATATTTCCATGCAGTATAACTGATAAAGAAAAATTTTTTTAAATTTATGACAACACCATTTTATTATTAAGTATTTATTATGATGTTGACTAGACCTCTTTTGGGAAAAGGTCGGGTAACATATAATAGAATATATCGAGAGTCGTACACAGTTCAAACGGTGACTTGGATAACATCTCACTCCCTCGTGACGAGAGTTGCCTCTCTTTTATTCCCTTGGAGCATCTCATTCTCCAACCTCAGGAAGGGGTACTAGCTTACTCCACATCAGTATTAATTTAATGTTGCTGTCTAGCCTATGCAAATTACACAAAATAATACATTTGCACTAAGATTTCTAATAAAGTAATGGGTTAGTTATATTACGTGATCGTTAATTAATAAATATTGAAAATTTCATAAAAATTGATTGATTTTCTGAATTTTGATGCATTTTTAAGTGTAGGGTCAAAGTGTAGGTGTAAAGGTCAAAATGCCCATCGTCTGACTGTTCGACAGATCTCGTTTGTTACTTTATAGCATGACGTCATTTTCCAGCGCTCTGGCCTCTTTTACTTACGATGGTTCTGATAATTGTTTTTGGTAAATGTTGAGATCCGCGTTGGGGACAGGTTCTTCGAAAATTGTGTAGGGTAAACCTAGATGAAATGGGTTAGGGTTATATTTTGGCAATTTCTTTCTTTGGCGTCTGATAATTTCCCCAAAACTGTATGCACGAAGGTAGAAATGTACCCAGGGTAGCAAATAGGTTAGGATTAGGGTTAGCAAATGTGGTCTCAGCATTCAGTCAAATAAATATGATGCATGGTAATATTTTACCTATAGTACTAAAATGTACCAAGTTTTATGAGATACTTTACGTATCTTGAAAAAAATATTACCGGGGTTAATTGGGCCAGCTAAGAGTTTAAAAATCGCCGTAAAGAAGAAGATCAAGTATTTTTTTCATCAACACATCACGTATATAAGATGAAGTTACTTTACTCTTGCATACATATTTTTATAATAAAAGTCCTGTTAAAGATCCCATGCCAAGAAAGATGTGGCACAAGGCCGGAAAGTGGGAGTAAAAGCCAGAACTCAAGTGGAAGAGTCAGGCTGGCCTCTAAAAATAGCCCGGACGGCCCCATTGGTATTCCCTGGTAGGGGCGCCTCAGGCAATTGGCAATAAACCAACCCCTTCCCAAAGAGGGAAGGCCTGGGAGGGTTGACCTCCTAGGACTACCCAAGACATAATACCTCAATTCGACAGATAAATGCCACCAAAATGACCAGTCTCCGTCTGACTTATTGTCGAGAATACGTTCTCGACTCGTATTTAGGCGGTACAATCATCAGCCAACTTTTGCAGACGGAATCATTTTGGAATGCGCAGCGTCTGGCGGACGATTTCACATAAGAGACAACAATGGGAGGTGGATTTATCCCCACATTAAAAGCCGACCTTGTGTCTAACTCTGCCCTCGTAGGGAGGCAGGTAAACCCCTGTAAAACATTCACATCAAGAACTCGTCTAGCTACAACCACAGAAAAGAACTTTTCTCTCTCTCTCTCTCTCTCTCTCTCTCTCTCTCTTTCTCTCTGTCTTTCTTTCTCTTTCTCTCTCACTTTCTTTCTCTCTTTCTTTCTCTTTCTCTCTTTCTTTCTTTCTCTTTCTCTCTCACTTTCTTTCTTTCTCTCTCTCTTTCTTTCTCTCTTTCTTTCTCTCTCTCTCTCTTTCTTTCTCTTTCTCTCTTTCTTTCGTTCTCTTTCTCTCTCACTTTCTTTCCTTTTCTCTCTTTCTTTCTTTTTCATCTCTCTCTTTCTTTCTCTTTCTCTGTCTCTTTCTTTCTCTTTCTCTTACTTTCTTTCCCTCTCTCTCTTTCTCTCTTTCTTTCTCTTTCTCTCTTTCTCTTTACCAAAACCAAATGAAATTTACAAATAAACAAAGTTTCTTTCCTAGAACATCTCATCTGATTTATTTACTTGTTTCCCACGGTGTGGCACAGGGCCAAAAGGTGGAGGAGAAAGCCAAGCGCCCCAGTGAAAGAGCCAGGCTGGCCTCTAAAAATAGCCTTGGCAACCCCGTTGGCATTCCCCAGTAGGAGCGCCTCAGGCAAATTGGCTACAAACCAACCCCTTTCCAAAGAGGGAAAGCAAGGCCTGGGAGGGTGGACCTCCTAGGACTATCCAAGACATGATACCTCAATTGGACAGTAAATGCCACCAAAATGGCCAGTCTCTGTCGGACTGATTGTCAAGAACGTATCTGCGACTAGTATTTAGGCGGTACAATCACCAGCCAACTTTTGCAAACTGAATCATTTTGGAATTCACCAAGAGACGATTGCACCTCAAGAAAAAAAGAAGCCTTTTTCTCTTCTTTATTTGTTTTTTTATTCCTTGTATTCTGTCGAGAAGTTACGTGAAGTTACGACGTGAAGTTATGACGGCGACTTTTCTCTGTTGCCTCCAGAATGTGACGACAATGGTGCAGGATGTTATCTTAACAAAGAAAAAGTTAATCAACAAACAAAAGACTTTAACAAAAATATTTAAATAACATACTGTTCTTTTGTAGATATACTTGTCCTTTTTGTCTGCAACGCCACAAAAATTCCATTAACTTGAGGTGGAAACTGGCATCTTTTGTACCCAACAATTTTCTCAACTTTCTTTTGACTTGTGACTAAAGACTCATTTAAAAATGAAAAAGTTGTTTTGCCTTCATTTGATTGAATTGTAAATCTATTTTTTATAATTAATCTTTTCGGTACTGATATCGATCCTGAACCAGTTTTCGCGAGGTTCGACTTGGAATCGTTCGGCTGTCCTATGCAAACACCCGAGTGTTGACGAGCTGAATTGTACCTGACGACAATTTTGATACGGTGCTGCGTCCTATGATTGTAAGTTATATTTTCAAGAAATTTTCTAAAAGAAACAACAAAAAAAAAAAAACAAGCAAAACATAGCGAAGTTACTTTTATCAAATAAATATTTTTTTATTTTGATACGTTGCTGCGTCCTATAATTTTTAGTTATAGTGGCAAGAGATTTTTTAAACAACAAAACAAGCAAAACAGAGCGAAATTACTGTTATCAAATAAATATTTTTAACCCTAACCCTAAACCCTAACCCTAAACCTAACCCTAAACCCTAACAACAAAAAAAAAACAAAACAAGCCAAACATTAAAATTGGGTCAGGATCGATATCAGTACCATCTTTTCGAATTAAAAACATAAATTTCAATGTTAATTATTTTATACGTTTCAAAAGAGAGGAGGGTAATCGAAACTTTAAAAACATTTAATTATGGTTTAAGATACAAAGGAATAAATGTGCCTATGGTAAAAATGGTTCATAGAAGATTTGGGGGGCATTAAAAACGACAGCTAACAGAACAAAAAAGGGGTCAAAAACAAAACAAATAGGCAACAAATAAATGTTACGAAAGGCAAAATAAGTTACTCTTCTACTAACCTGGAAAAGTTTATTTGTGTTTTAAGTAATTTTAAGGATTTTTTTTTGTTCAAAACAAACCTGGTGTCCACCTGTTCAGTTAGAATGAAAAGAAAATGGCTGAAATAAAAACACAGTTTCGATAATCGCTCAAAAAAAACGAAAATTAAGCAAAAAAACTGGTAGAATGTTACATTTACCCACGATTGCCTGAGGCGCGCCTACCGGGGAATGCCGACGGGGCTGCCCAGGCAATTTTTAAATGACCAGAGCGTTCAAATTCTCGAGCGCTGGTTTTTCAAATCCCACTTTCCCGACCTTGTGTCACATCTTACCTTGTGGGAGGAAGATAAATAGAATCTGTGTTCCAAGGATTTCACTCATTATACTTGGATTCCTCACCGTCCGGTTATTAAGGCTAATGGTCAGAGTACCACAAAGATAAGGCCGGTGTTCACCTGTTCGTTGCGAACAGGTGGACATCCCTCTCTAAATGATTGTGTCTATCCGGGAATTAACCTTTTCACGGATATGCTGGAATTACTGTTGAAGTTTCGAATGGATCGTTATGTCCTGTTGGCAGACGTCCGTAAAGCCTTTCTCATGATTCGGTTGGAAACCGAAAGAGATAAGAATCGGTTTTGCTTTTTTGTAAAATTGAATGATAAACTGGTATGTTATCGTTACAAAACATTGATTTTTGGGTTTGTGGCCAGCCCATTTATTCTCAACTTCGTCATTAGACATCATGTTGAAAAATACCTTCATAGTTTATGTAGGGATATGCTTATGGAAAATTTTTATGTTGATAACCTTATAAAAACTCACAATTCACAGAAAACTTTGTTGGACCTATACCTGAATGCAAGGAGTATCATGCAGGATGGTAATTTTTCATTAAGGTCCTGTAATTCCAATAATGATGTTTTGACCACTCGAATGAAAGCTGACGAGAGTTTCGTCACCCATGATTCTCCTCTGGAGAGGGTGTTGGGTTATGAGTATGATCCTGTGCAGGATAATTTGCATGTGCGGTCGGTTCCTTAGATGTGCCGGCTGATACAAAAAGGGGCATCCTATCGCAGAACTCTTCCATATTCGACCCTTTGGGGCTTGTTTTGCCTGTGACTATCAAGGGAAGGGTAATACTCAGTGAGATATGGAAAACTCAGGTGTCATGGGATCAGAAGGTACCGGAGAGTTTGCAGCTCACTTGGAACAAGTTGTTTCCTGAGTTGATGAATCTGCATAGTGTAAGGGTCCCCAGATGTGCTGTTGATTCCTCTGCGCCTGCCACGTTAATGATCTTTTGTGATGCTTCACAACAAGCCTTTGGCTTTGCGGCTTACATTTTCCAGTATGGGGCTGCTAAATTAATATTTTCCAAGGCTAAAGTGGCTCTTTTGACAAAGAGAACTTTGCCGTCACTTGAGTTGTTGTCCGTCTTTTTGGCGATGAAATGTATCCCTAATCTTTTGAAGGTGTTTCAAAAGGATGTGGTCAAGAAAATAGTGGTTGCGGTGGACGCACAAGTCGTGTTGTCCTGGATTCTGTCCGAGACAGTTGTGACAAAGAGTGTATTTGTCCGAAATAGGTTAAAAGATATTCGAGTGGGAGTGGATAAATTGTGTGAACAAGGTTTGGAAGTGATGTTCAAGTATGTGAACACTTCTGACAACCCTGCCGACCTGATCACCAGGGGTATTTCCTTGGCGAAATTCAAATTTCTATTGCCCTTTTGGTTATCGGGGCCGCAGTGGCTGGTCGGTGAGAATGTTACCTGGCCAATGTATGATTTGAACTGTTTGAGTTCTGACAGTCAGAGGTTAGTGCTGACTAATGCCATCTCTGTGTCTCCTGTGATTCAGGAATTGTGGCCGGTAGTGGATTTTAAGAGATTTTCTTCCTTGGGAAAACTCATGAGAGTTTTGTCCTACGTGTTTAAGTTTGTATTGAAGTTGCGGAAATCCATGAAAGAACCAGGCCAAGTGGCCAAAATTTATTTGATTAAGTTGGAGCAGTCCTTGCTTCTTCCCAGGGAAAAGTCCTTTTTGTTGAACCTCTCCAACCGTGAGATTCCTCCGTTGGTGGCGAAGTTGGATCTTTACCTGGATGATAGAAGCTTGATAAGGTCTGGGGGAAGGATTGGTAAATCCAGCCTTTACCCTCCGGAAATTTTACATCCGATTTTGTTACCTCGAGGCAGTCATATAACTGATTTGATTGTTATGGACTGTCATCTCAAATGTAAACATTTGGGTATTGCAGCTACCCTCAGCAAACTCCGTTTGTCAGGTTTCTGGATACATAAATCCAGGCAGGCAGTGAAGTCGGTTATCTCTGCCTGTGCTCTGTGTAAAAGATACAATGCCGTATCTTTCAAATACCCCAAGGTAACCAATTTACCTAAACACAGAGTTAATTTTGTGAAGCCCTTCAACCATACGGGTATAGACTTTACTGGTCACTTGTGGATTGAGGATGAAAGGGGACCGCAAAAGATGTACATCTTGCTTTTTACGTGCTTCAATGTGAGGGCGGTTCATTTGGAGTTAGTGAGTGACATGTCTACTCACTCAGTGATACTATCATTGGTGAGATTTTTTAACATTTATGGGGTGCCTTCCCATATATACTCAGATAATGCTAAATCATTCGTTGCTGGATGCGGTTTGATTAAACAAGTGCTTGTGTCTGACGAGTTTGAGGACAAATTTAGTACGTTTGACATCAAGCACCTGACGATACCTTTATATTCTGCTTGGTTCGGCAATGTTTGGGAGCGTCTTGTTAAGACGGTGAAGGTTTGTCTTTATAAGTTAGTGAGTCGGCAGAAGTTGGGTTATTTTGAACTTCTTTCTGTGTTGTCTGATATACAGAATGCTATTAACTCACGTCCTCTGACTTATAGATGTTCTGGAGATGATGGTTTGGATATTATATCTCCAAACGCGTTTATTCGCCCGTATTGTAATAGTTCTGTTTTTATAAATTCTGAAGAATGTTTTCTTGAGAATTCTCCTCCTTCTAGGAGTGACCTTTTGGAGAAGTTGAAACAGAGGGATCTTCTCTTACGGAGATTTAAGGTTTTATGTTATGAAGAATACCTGCTCGGCTTGAGAGAGCTGAGTGGTGATCTGTACCAATCTGATTTTAGTGATGTCATCGCAATAGGCGATGTGGTTCTTGTTAAGAACCCAGCCAAAGCTCGCCCTTATTGGTCCTTGGGTAGAGTGATAGGGTTGACTCCAGGTGATGATTCTCATGTTAGATCTGCCCTGATTAAGAAGGCAGATGGTTCCTCTCAGGAACATTCTTTGAGACACCTTTTTCCGATGGAGTTGTCAGTTACTCATTCCCATCAGACCTCGGAGGTTCCCGAAGAGCCTTGTGGTTCCGAGGATCCTGATGTGGTCCAGCCGGATGTTGCTGGTGGAGATCGTGCCTCGACTTCCAATTCTGGACCCATTCGAACTCGCAAGAAGGTGAGTGAACGGGATGATGATTATTTGTGGTATTGATGTGTACATGAGACATGTATATAACATTGTACATTTTTTTTTTTTTTCTTCGTCGGGAGAGTGTGGAAATTTCGAGATGTTTTTCTAAGTAAGTCATCGGTTACTTCCCTTTGTTTGAAAGCTGTCAGTTTTGGCCTACGTGCAGGTTGAAGGTCATATGGATTTTGCGTGGGAGTTGGGTTGACTTCACGCCATTTTGTGTCACGTGATTTCTATTTTTAGCAATGATGCATTGGTTGTGTCTGGATTTGATATCGGCGCGAAATTTAATCAGAACAGATTTGGACCTCAGGAAGTCAACACCTGTAAAACTGTTTCTCCGTCCACATGGGGGACGTTAAATTTTGTGAAGAATTTCTACTTGAAGAAATTTAAGAGATAGGATATCTCTTGGCAAGAATTGCCTTTTGTGTATGAAATATTCTTCCTTCAGTCAACGAATGTTTACCTTAGAAGATGTTTCAAGTCAGAGGCTTGAAATGAAGAAATGGAGAATTTGAACGAGATAACTCCGGGCACGAAATTGCCTATGTTGAAGAGCTTAGCTCCAGTGAACTGAAATACTTTGCTGTCGAGAAGATTCTAATCAGAGATTAAGAATCGTAAAGAGCAATCGTCTTTGCAACACAGATCGATTTGAAGGATATAGCTTTGAAAGTTGGTTCCTTACATTCGCGCGTGATGCTATTCAGGACAAACGATGGAAAATAGCAAGTATTATGTTTATTTGAAATTTGTACTGTTCTTGTGACGTATATCTTACGTTGGATTTGCTAAGAGAAAATTATTGAAGAAAAAGAAGAAAAAAAAGAACTTTGTGACAGACGTTTGATAAAATAAAAAAAAGTTATTTTTATCGTGGAAATTATGTTCGGCCTTCAGCACGGTTTGTTAATTTTATTACTTTTGGTTGTAACTTTGGTGTAAAGAAAAAAAGAGACTTTTTGATTGATTTGTAAGAATACTGACTTTATAGTAAGTTCATGTTTTAAAAGGATTTATTCCTTTGCTTAGGTTGTGTCAATTTTTGTTGTATCTGTAATAAAAACTGGACGCCGAATATAACTTAAGGATAAGCTTTATTTAACCATTTGTGGCTTACTGCGACAATTAGTGTTTTAACATTCACTCTTAATATGCACGAATGTAGAACATTCCATTATTACTTAAAGGGGGAGACAGGCATCAATTATCTTTGTTACTACATTCTCCCCCATCTATCTTCTTATTCGTAGGGAACAAAATCATCCCATCGACCTGGCCTCCTGCGGGTTCTTTGAGGGCGTCTTGGTTGTTCGTGCCCGACATCCATTTCTAATCTAGGCTCCTCGGGACCTGACGACGTTTCGGGACTGTCTTGTGTGGCTGGTTTAGGGCTAAAATATCTTGCTCCAAATCGCTCTCGTTTTCTACAGCGCTTCGGTCGCTTGGTGTCTGAAGATTGAGTATCTGTCTCAGATATTGGGTGAAACTGCTTTCGTGGTACGCATCTGTCGTCCGAACTAGAGTCAGAGACGACTCTGTTAGTATATTCAGATTCGTTTTGTTGGGACTCTGAACTTGACGTATCTGGCACACGATCACCTAAGTGGGTCGGACTTGTTCCACGAACCGGAGCTGTATATCCATCTGAAGCAGTTCTACGTTCATATACATTTCCTGCTGGGGCTAGATCCCTTAAGGAGACAGTAGATTGCCTTCCTTCTGAATTTCTGACCAGTGCATACTGAGGGTTCGCTTCGATTAATTCTACCTCGCTTACCAATGGGTCATGTTTACTATGACGAACATGGTGTTTTAATAAAACTGTGCCAGGTTGTGCAAGCCACGAGGGAAGTGATGTACCTGCTGAGCTTCGTCGTGGGAACGAGAAGAATCTCTCATGTGGGGTAGCGTTTGTCGCTGTACATAATAGAGTTCTAATAGCGTATAAGGCCATGGGGATGAGGCTTTCCCAATCGGAGATCGGACTATTGCGATTTGCTGCCGCCAACTGTACTGTTTTCCATATTATACCATTGTATCTTTCGCACTGTCCGTTTCCTTGAGGATTGTGAGGAGTTGTTCTACTTACAACTACTCTTCGTTCATGCAGAAACTGCTTGAGTTCGTCCGACATAAAAGCAGACCCACGATCTGAATGTATATATGCAGGCACTCCAAAAACGGCAAAAATGGAGCACAGGCCTTGAATTACTGTTGCAGCCGTTACGTCTGGGCAGGGGATAACGAACAGAAATCTTGAGTATTCGTCTATTATTGTGAGCATGTATTTATTTTTAGTTTTAGAGGGTAAAGGGCCCTTAAAATCCAGGTTAAGTCTTTCAAAAGGCTGTGTGGCCTTAATGAGTGTTGCTGGAGGAGGTTTGTAGAACCTGGGCTTATTTTCTGCGCATATCCGACAAGAGTTCGTAATTCTTTTTACGTCTTCAACAGAATATGGCAAGTTTCTGCTCCTGACTACGTGAATCATTCTTGTGATACCTGGGTGACACAATTCCCTGTGTATATACTGAAGATCATCTGAGCCAGTTACGAGGCCACATACCCTTGAAAGCTCGTCGACCGCGGCATTCTCCTTACCAGGGCGGTAAGTGACGTCAAAGGAGTAGCAAGAAAGCTCCATTCTCCATCTCGCTATTTTCTCGTTTTTTATTTTACTCGTTGTTTTTGGGTTAAACATAAACGAGACCGACTTTTGGTCAGTGATTAATTCAAAATGTCGGACGATTAAGTAATGCCTCCATTTTCGTAATGCCTCAACTATGGCGTACGCTTCTTTTTCTATTGCCGAGTGTCGTCGCTCGGATCTCGAAAGTGTTCTTGAAAAAAAAGCTACAGGACGACCGGATTGTCTCAGTGAGGCAGCTATCGCACAGTCGGAGGCATCCGTCTCAACTAATAGAGGGATAAAAGGATCCACAGCAGAAATGGCAGACTGAGCAATGTTCCTTTTCATGTTTTGAAATGCTCTGATGGCGGAACAGGACAACGGAAAAGTAGATACTTGCGTCAATGGGTGTATTTTTTCTGAAAAAGACGCAACCCATTGGGAGTAGTGAGCAAACATACCGAGGGCTCGTCGTAAAGAGGGCATGTTTCCAGGGATTGGTAATTCCATTAGCGGTTTCAGTCGCTCGGGATCCGGCGTCATGGTGCCATTTTTGACAATGTATCCCAATAATTTGATGCTTTTCAAGTTGTAGGAACATTTTTCACTGTTCAAAGTCAGATTATATTTCTTGACGGCAGCCATGAATCGTTTAAGGTTGTGGTCATGTTCAGCTTGGTTATGTCCGCATACTGTGACATTGTCTATATATGCAACAGTACCCTTCAATTTTTCATTGGAGATTATTTCATCTATTACCCTCTGGAAGCTAGCCACACCATTTGTTATCCCAAAAGGAATTTGGCAGAACTGATATAGGCGACCGCAGGCCTCGAATGCCGTGTAGGGCTTATCCTCTGGCTTGATAGGTACCTGATGGTAGGCACTTCTGAGATCCAAAGTACTGAAAGTGTGATATTTTGCAATATTAGAAATCATTTCGTCAATACGAGGCAGTGGATAGGCATCGAGTAATGTGTATCTGTTGATGGTCTGGGAATAGTCAATGACCATCCTTTTCTTGTGATTTTCAGTGGCTGTTACGAGGACCTGGGCTCGCCATGGAGATTCACTTGGCTCTATAATTCCTTCCTTAAGTAGTTTTGTTACTTCTGCTGCTATGAACTGTTTGTCCGTTTCTGAATAGCGTCTTGATTTTATTGCTACTGGTTTGCAGTCAGGAGTTAAGTTTGTAAAAAGTGACGGGTGCCGCACTTTGACAGCTGCTTAGAACCGGCTTAGGGGTCACCAAAAGGAATTTCAACGCATGAATGTTGTTTTAGAAAATTGTGACCCAAAATCACTTCGCAGCAGAGGTTTTTCATTACTGATAATTTGATCCCTTGATAGGAGTTTCCTTTTAGTTTCAGGTTAACCATGCAATATCCAATTACATGGGACGATAAAGATGAATTTGCCATTGATATTTGGTTGGAACAAGGAAATATTTCCCATTTATTCGCTTTTACAATACTGGCATTAATAAAACTTTCGGAACTGCCTGTATCAATAAGCGCATGAATAGTCAATCCATTGATTTTTACCCTCACGATTGTTTTTGAGAGGCAGCCGGGGAATGCAGCTGCTATTGTAATTGGTGCTACAGTAGCAAGAGTAGCCAAACGTTTTTTTTGAGAAGCTGACCGGCAAACTTTCGAAAAATGTCCCTGCTTATCACACTTGTGGCATCTAACATCTCGAGCCGGGCAGGACGAACGAGCATGTATACGAAGGCCACAAAAGTAGCATGTGGATCCAGCTGAGGCGGCAGTGATAAGTTGTTCGTGATCGTTAGAAAGGGGGGTGGCAGCATCTTGAACAATGGAAGAATTTTGAACATGCAGAGGAGGGGCTACGATAGCAGCTCCCAAAATATCGGGTTGTAAATAGAAGACAGACTGCTTCTGTGCCATGTCCAACGTTAGAGCTTGTTCATAAGCTGTTGGTAAGTCTAGGTCTTTATTCTCTAGTAGTCTTTGTCTTATTTGGTTGGACTGTATTCCATTAATAAATGCGTCCCTGATTAAAACATCTCTCGCTTGGTTCGCAGTTAAGGCTGTAAATTCACACTCGCGACTTAACGTCTTTAGAATCTGAAGGTATTGTTCAAGGCTTTCTTCTGGTTGTTGACGCCGGGTAGCAAGTAAATGTCTAGCAAAAATAGTATTTTTTTTCTTGACAAACATGGCTTCTAAAATGTCCACCGCAGTTTCATAATTTTCACATTCAGATAAATTTCTATAAATAGCAGTAGAGACATGATGTAAAAGAAGGGTATATTTCTCAGTACCTGTTAAAGCCGCGTTTGAAGATAACTGTAGAGCTGTAAGAAATCCTTCGAACATTTTTCTCCAATGCCGCCATTTGTCAGTAGATTCCGAGTCGGCCGTATCGAGGTCTAGACGATCGGGTTTCAAGTAACATCCATAACGAATGGTTAAATAAATTGTAATAAAAACTGGACGCCGAATATAACTTAAGGATAAGCTTTATTTAACCATTTGTGGCTTACTGCGACAATTAGTGTTTTAACATTCACTCTTAATATACACGAATGTAGAACATTCCATTATTACTTAAAGGGGGAGACAGGCATCAATTATCTTTGTTACTACAGTATCTAACTTTAATGTTCAGAAATACTGATGTTGTATTTTTTTTTTTTTTTTTTTTTTTGTATGTTATCCAGGAATAATTTATTTATTCCAGCTTTGGAAAAAAAAGCAGTCCAAGCTACCTTTTTTTTGTAAATAAAACTTTATTTTAACTTTTACGAACATCTTGTATTCTTCCATTCCTTCTCTCTTGTTATAATTTTTTTATGATAATTGTCCTAGATAACATGACCTTTGTTTAGAGCGGTTTTTCGTTAACACCCACGAAAAATCCGACAATAGGTAGAATAATAATTTATGTTGCCTTTGGTAACATTTATTTGTTGCTTATTTTTTTCTTTATATATAACTTATATATAACTTAAGGAAAATTTCAATTACTTAAATCGAGAGCAGACTTAGTAATGTTGGGAAAATTCATCAACATTAATTCTATTATGAAAAGTAAGCAGATATTTCTTTAACCGACACAATAGGGCAGGTCGATTTTTTTTACTTTAACCGACACAACTGATGATGACAACAAATTGTTTTTAAATATTTGCCCTTATTTATTTAATTACCTTTTCTTTCGCAAGGCCATAACAATTAGGTTTTTAAAAATAATGAACCGGCATAATAACGATCCCTTTACATTAGTAAATAATTATTGTGGCGGGCGTCACTGTATGTTTAACAATTTAGTTAAATATACATGAACCGGCAAAATAACGCAGGAATCGTTATTTTGCCGGGACCGGCAATATAACGCAGGAATCGTTATTTTGCCGGGACCGGCAATATAGCCTCTTCCTTATTAAAAAAGAAATTGAAATATATTACAAATTATACATCGTAATAATGGAGAATATTGCCGAAGAAATTGTCTTTTATATGACGGATTATTGGCACTGTAGACTAATCCACGAAAAGAAAACAAATTAATATTTGCAAAATAAAAAGAATTTAAAAAAAGAAATTCACAAAAATCAGAAAACAAATTAATATTTGCAAAATAAAAAAATATTTAAAAAATGAAATCCACAAAAATCAGAAAAATTAATATTTGCAAAATAAAAAGAATTAAAAAAAAGAAATTCACAAAAATCAGAAATCAAATTAATATTTGCCAAATAAAATAAATTAAAAAAGAAGAAATACACAAAAGTTAGAAAACAAATTAATATTTGCAAAATAAAAATAAAAATTAAAAAAGAAATTTAAAAAAATCAGAACACAAATTAATATTCTCAAAATAAAAAAAAAATTTTTTTAAGAAATCCACAAAAATCAGATAACAAATAAATATTTTCAAAATAAAAAAATTTTTTTTCAAAGAAATCCACAAAAATCAGAAAAAAATTAATATTTGCAAAATAAAAAAATATTTAAAAAATGAAATCCACAAAAATCAGAAAACAAATTAATATTTGCAAAATAAAAAAAGAAAGAAAAAAAGAAATCCGCAAAAAATCACACAACAAATTAATGCGGTTGATAATTAGATCTTTCACCGCTTACAAAATCGATAAAATTTGGCAAACATTATGGGAGCTAACCGCTTCAATATAACCGATTTTTTTTCGACATTTTATTCCAATAGAAGCTATCTTGTCGACACATGAAAAGGAACAATTGCCGCCGAAATGATCGCTTAACTTTGCTAAATGTAGGCGATTACAGATGGTTTTACGAGGGGTTGTTAGGGTTAGCGGTAGGGTTAAGGGAAGCTTTTTTAGAGATGGGTTAAGGAAGAGGTTGTTGTTTTTTGGGGGTGGGGGCTTGCCACTCGGACTTAGTGTTAGTGGTTGTGTTAAGGAGAAGATATGAGGGTACTTGCAACTAAGTATTAGAGCTAGTGGGTGCGTGTTTTTAGGAGTCTTCGCCATTTGGACCTAGGGTTAGTGGTAGGGCTAAGGAAGGTTAGAGGGCTTGCCACTCGGACTTAGTACTAGTTGTAGGGTTAAGGGAGTGTTTTTTTAGGAGGCTTTGCCACTCGGATTTAGGTTAGGTGGTAAGTTAAGCTCTATCTTAACCTACCTACTTTTTTTTTTAAATAGCAAACAAAAATTTGGTTAAGTGTCCCCAAAAAGCTAGAATGGCTCGCAAATGGGGTGGTGGGTCATTTTACGTTAAATTTATATGCGAAACTGATCTTCCACTCAAAATACTAAAATAATTGTTGTTTTTGTTTTTTCATTCCGCAAAGTTTTTCAAGGTTTTCACACGTAATTTAATTAAAATAGAATCTCGTTTTTGGTAGGGGTGGATGGCAGTAATTTAGAGGAGAGTGCTGCTCATCTACAAATTTACCAAAATTAATTTGGGGAATGGAGGATATTTTAGAAGTTCTGTCCGGAGCTTTGTAGTCCTATTACCCCCCCCCCCTCTCCTTCTTCTTCTTCTTCTTCTTCTTCTTCTCCCCCTCCTCTCTTCTATTCCTTTCATATCTTCATCTAACTTCCCCCCTCCTCCTCCTTACATTTTATCTTTCTTCTCTCCTCTCTCTTCTTTTCTCTTTACCCCTTCCCCTCCCGCTTCTCTCTCTTAAAAGTAACCCCTTTTTTGCTGCGTAATGAACCACCATTGAATTAAACAAGAATCAGCCTTCATGAAATTCCAGGTATTAATTCTTTTTTTTTTAAATTTTATATACATATTTCAATGACAATTTTATTTATATTCTGCATCTGATACTTATCTATACTTACATGCCTTTAAAAGATTTTAATTATTTGTTTTTGATAGATTAAAAACGAAAGAAATTCTCGAGTCTATTTTTTTCCATGAAAGAAAAGTTGGTTCAATTTATCAATTGTTAAAAAAAGTGACTTAAATTATTTTTTATCCTTTAAATACAATAAATTTATTTAATGGTGTTGATCATTTATAACGACAGCTAACAGAACGAAAAGGGGTAAAAAACAAATAGGCAACCAATAAATGTTACGAAAGGCAAGATAAGTTTATTTGTGTTTTAATTTATTTTAAAGAGTTTTTTTGTTCAAAACAAACCTTGTGTCCACTTGTTCAGTCAGAACAAAAAAAAATGGCTGAATTTACAGAGTTTCGATAATCGATCAAAAAACGAAAATTAATCAAAATACTCGTAGAACATTACATTTTCCCACGATTGGTGACATTTATTAGATCTGTTTCTAACATTATTTTGTTTATTTTTCGATTTTTCACCGATTATCAAGAATCCCCGTGCTGGGCTCATGAACAGCCATTTTTTTTCGTTCTAACTGAACGGGTGGACATCGGGTTTGTTTTGAACAAAAAAAAAACGCTTTAAAATAAGTTAAAACACAAATAAACTTATCCAGGTTAGTAGAAGAATACCTTATCTTGCTTTGTGTAACATTTATTTGTTTTGTTGCCTATTTGATTTTTAAAAACCCTTTTTCGTTGTGTTAGCTGTTGTTATAAATGCCCATAATGTTTATTATTTAATTATTAAAAAAATGTTTCCAATTCACAAACTTTGAAGACTTGCATTTTTTTTTCAATATAATTTGAAAAAGATAAATTTTATTAATTTTTAGTTTTTAAACTGTTAAAATTATCGAAATAATTATGATTAAAAAACGAACTCTTTTTAAACAACTATTTACGTCAATTGTATTTCGAGTCTAAATTTTAAATGCCGAAACTTAAATGTGTTGGAAAAAAATAAGGTAAATTTATAGAAGTGCACCTTTCGTATTTCGACCCCTAAAAAAAAGTTTCTACTTTTTTGGGCAAATTACATGTAAACAGCCTCAACAAATATCCGCGCGCGCGCGGTCACTTTACGTATAACTTATATAGGAAAGTGACCCCCCCCTTCCTAAAATCTAAAATAATAAAAATTTTCATAATTTTTTTTTATAGCGGATATTTTTTGAGGCTGTTTACATGTAATTTGCCCAAAAAAGTAGAAACTTTTTTTTTTAGGGGTCGAAATACGAAAGGTGCACTTCTATAAATTTACCTTTATGCCCGCCGCCAGTGACCGGCACCAATCACAATCAAGCATTTGTCTCACGTGACTCAAATTAATCAATCGATCAATCGCAACCATTTTAAAATAAAGAGAATCGTCTACCTTCAATATTTAAAAAATATAAAATTCCGTGCTTATTTTAACACCCCCCCCCCCCTGAATATTGGCGAATTTACAATATTTTTCTTTTCGGTTTATTTTTATTTTTATTTTGTTACTTTTCAAAATAGAATTAACGTTGATGGATTTTCCCCACATTATGGAATTTACTTGATTACTCACCGAAAACCATCAAATAATTCGAATTTAAAAAAAAAACTGATTCTTTTGTTTTTTTAATTAAATTATTTTTCGTGGGCAGTCATTTATATCTGGGCAGATGCGAAGTACATGGAGGACCGCTGGCTTCCGGTGGAAAAAGCCTGAAAGTGATACAATTTATTTTTATTTTTTAGTCATATTAATTTCAGACTTTTCTTTTTTTTTTCATATTAATTTCAGACTTTTCTTTCATCATATACTAATAATTAACATAATACAGACTATGGCACATGTTCGTCTTTAACCACTGTCCGTTTTTCACAACTTTTTACTGACCATTTTTCTTTTCTTTTTTCGGTGTACACTTATCTATCAGGCTGCTAGAGAATTACGGCGTTTTTGGAATTGTTTTTCAAATATTTTACATTTTAGGAGGGGGGATCAGTTTCCAATGTTAATTCAACGTAGACTGATCCCCCTCTTTTTGACCATCTCAATTTTTAAAAAAATCTTTTTCGGTGTACGATTACCTATCATGTCAATAGAGAATTCCGGGGGTTTGGGAAATAAATTTTTTTAAATTGTGATTTTAAGACGGGGGATCAGTTTTCAATGTAAATTCAACATCTTTTTAACCATCTCAAATTTAAAAAATTATTCCTCTGTTTACAATTACCTATCATGTCGCGAGAGAATTCCAGGGTTTTTGGAAAGAAATTTTTTAAAAAATGAGATTTTAAGACGTAAAAAGTTGTGAAAAACGAACTATGGTAAAAGACGAACAAGACTGATCCTCCGTCTTAAAACCTCAATTTTTTAAAAAGATTTTTTAAAAAATTGAGATGGTCAAAAAGAGGGGGATCAGTCTACGTTGAATTAACATTGGAAACTGATCCCCCCTCCTAAAATGTAAAATATTTTTTAAAAAATTCCAAAAACGCCGGAATTCTCTAGCAGCCTGATAGATAAGTGTACACCGAAAAAAGAAAAGAAAAATGGTCAGTAAAAAGTTGTGAAAAACGGACAGTGGTTAAAGACGAACATGTGCCCAGACTATTTGAAAAATAATTTATTTTATTGTTTTCAAAACTTAAAAAAAATTTTCATTGAAGAAAATAAACAAAATCGAATAATCTTTTTTTTTCAAGAAATAATGTTTTTGAGCAACGGAATGTGTTTTTTTTTATTTAATGTTTTTTTTGGAAATATTTAGTGAAAATAATGTTTTGGGGGAGGGTTAGAGTTAGGACATTTCCATTTCTAAGAAAAAAGTTTGATTCCGGAAGTTACTCCATTTCCAAGAAAAAACGTTTTGAAAACAATCAAATAAAAACAAATAAATTATTTTTCAAATAGTCTGTATTATGTTAATTATTAGATTAGGATGAAAGAAAAGTCTGAAATTAATATGACAAACAGGAAAGTCTGAAATTAATATGAATTTAAAAAATTGTTGTATCACTTTCAGGCATCCGTACACACTTTCTGCAAGCTTTTTTCACCGGAAAGCCACGGTCCTCCATGTCCTTCGCATCTGCCTATATCGGTTTCAAACTGTTTAAATTAAACTTAAACGTTGTTTATGACCGTTTGTTTTAGTATAAGAAAAACTGGCACTGTTTCGGGAAATACGAGCAAAAAAAAAATTACAGGCGTGACGTAAGCATGACGTATGTAAAACGAATTCTACGAAAACGAACGGAACTAGACGAAAGAGGGTACGCCGTTCTGAATGTTTCGGAAGACCCCCCCCCCCCCCAACTCTCCATGTTAAGAATTACTTTTGAAACTTGTCTTTTTTTTAGAACCAGACAGACGACTTTAATGATATCAAATTGTAAACTAAAACTGGAAACGACGACTTTTTTTACACAATTAGAACGAAAGAAAGAGCGATTTTTTTTTCGAAGCAGACGACTTTAATGAAATAAAATTTTAACTTACCTTTTTTTTAAGCAGACGACTTATATCAAAAGAAAAAACACTTTTATTGTATTTTTTCCGAGTTTTTATTTTTTTTAATACAAGAAATTTTTCTTTTTTACTGTGTCTGTTTGTTTTTTATTATTTTTTTAAGGTAATGTAACTTTTTTTTGGGGGGCGGGGAGTTTTTGGATTAGGTTAGGGAATTAGGGTTAGTGCTAGAATTAGGATGAGGGTTAGTGCTGGAATTAGGGTGAGATAATTAGGGTTAGGGATTATTTTTGTGGGAGGGGGTCCGAATTTTTCTTTTTTAATACAAGGAACTTTTTACTCTGGGTCTCTTTTTGCTTCTGTAAAAGTTGAAATTGGGAGAAGGCATATTCACGAAATATTAGAAGAAGGCAAAGAAGTAGAAGGAAGAGATTTAGCTGAAAGAAGAAGATTGTTTTTTTTTCTGCAACCGGGTACAAGTCAAAAATTTGTTCTAGCATATTTTTGAAAGGGTTTTTTCCAAATTGTTGTCTCCACATAAATTCCTGGAGATATGAGTTGATCAAATTCCGATTTGTACCGCATCCTTTTCTGTTTCTTCTTTTGGAACAAGAAAATAGTATAGGCAAAAAAATAGTATAGGCAAGAAAATAGTATAGGCAAGAAAATAGTGTAGGCAAGAAAATAGTATAGGCAAGAAAATAGTATAGGCATGAAAATAGTATAGGCAAGAAAATAGTATAGGCATGAAAATAGTATAGGCAAGAAAATAGTGTAGGCAAGAAAATAGTGTAGGCAAGAAAATAGTATAGGCATGAAAATAGTATAGGCATGAAAATAGTATAGGCAAGAAAATAGTATAGGCAAGAAAATAGTGTAGGCATGAAAATAGTATAGGCAAGAAAATAGTATAGGCAAGAAAATAGTGTAGGCATGAAAATAGTATAGGCATGAAAATAGTATAGGCATGAAAATAGTATAGGCATGAAAATAGTATAGGCATGAAAATAGTATAGGCAAGAAAATAGTATAGGCATGAAAATAGTATAGGCATGAAAATAGTATAGGCAAGAAAATAGTGTAGGCAAGAAAATAGTATAGGCATGAAAATAGTATAGGCAAGAAAATAGTATAGGCATGAAAATAGTATAGGCATGAAAATAGTATAGGCAAGAAAATAGTATAGGCAAGAAAATAGTATAGGCAAGAAAATAGTCTAGGCAAGAAAATAGTATAGGCAAGAAAATAGTATAGGCATGAAAATAGTATAGGCATGAAAATAGTGTAGGCAAGAAAATAGTGTAGGCAAGAAAATAGTATAGGCAAGAAAATAGTATAGGCAAGAAAATAGTATAGGCAAGAAAATAGTATAGGCAAGAAAATAGTATAGGCATGAAAATAGTATAGGCATGAAAATAGTATAGGCATGAAAATAGTATAGGCAAGAAAATAGTGTAGGCATGAAAATAGTATAGGCATGAAAATAGTATAGGCATGAAAATAGTATAGGCATGAAAATAGTATAGGCAAGAAAATAGTATAGGCAAGAAAATAGTATAGGCATGAAAATAGTATAGGCAAGAAAATAGTGTAGGCAAGAAAATAGTATAGGCATGAAAATAGTATAGGCAAGAAAATAGTATAGGCATGAAAATAGTATAGGCATGAAAATAGTATAGGCAAGAAAATAGTATAGGCATGAAAATAGTATAGGCAAGAAAATAGTATAGGCATGAAAATAGTATAGGCATGAAAATAGTATAGGCAAGAAAATAGTATAGGCAAGAAAATAGTATAGGCATGAAAATAGTATAGGCAAGAAAATAGTATAGGCATGAAAATAGTATAGGCAAGAAAATAGTATAGGCATGAAAATAGTATAGGCATGAAAATAGTATAGGCAAGAAAATAGTATAGGCAAGAAAATAGTATAGGCAAGAAAAGAAGCCTTTTTCTCTTCTTTATTTGTTTTTTACAACGTAAAGTTACAACGGCGACTTTTCTCTGTTGCCTCCAGAATGTGACGACAATGGTGCAGAATGTTATCTTAACAAAGAAAAAGTTAATTAACAAACAAAAGACTTTAACAAAAATATTTAAATAACATACTGTTCTTTTGTAGATATACTTGTCCTTTTTGTCTGCAACGCCACAAAAATTCCATTAACTTGAGGTGGAAACTGGCATCTTTTGTACCCAACAATTTTCTCAACTTTCTTTTGACTTGTGACCAAAAACTCATTTAAAAATGAAAAAGTTGTTTTGCCTTCATTTGATTGAATTGTAAATCTATTTTTTATAATTAATCTTTTCGAATTAAAAACATAAATTTCAATGTTAATTATTTTATACGTTTCAAAAGAGAGGAGGGTAATCGAAACTTTAAAAACATTTAATAAATTATTATGGTTTAAGATACAAATGAATAAATGTGCCTACGGTAAAAATGGTTCATAGAAGATTTGGGGGGCATTAAAAACGACAGCTAACAGAACAAAAAAGGGGTCAAAAACAAAAACAAATAGGCAACAAATAAATGTTACGAAAGGCAAAATAAGTTACTCTTCTACTAACCTGGAAAAGTTTATTTGTGTTTTAACTTATTTTAAAGAGTTTGTTTTTTTGTTCAAAACAAACCTGGTGTCCACCTGTTCAGTTAGAACGAAAAAAAAAATGTCTGAAATGACACAGTTTCGATAATCGCTCAAAAAACGAAAATTAAGCAAAATAAAACTGGTAGAACGTTACATTTACCCACGATTGGTGACATTTATTGGATGTGTTTCTAACACTATTTTGTTTATTTTTCGATTTTCACCGATTATCAAGGGTCTTCGTGCAGGGCTCATGAACAGCCATTTTTCATATCTGCCATTTTCAAAATGTTTCAGACTTTCGTATGTAGCCCGAAAAGCCAGATATCCAAGTCCAGCAGCGAAATATCGGGAACAATGTTTTGCGATCTCTCCACTCATAATGCGGTTATTGTGCATTGGACGTCCTAAATTTGACATATATCCAAGGCCTTTGACAAGGTATGGCATAAAGGGCTTCTCCTGAAAATACGCTCATACGGTATTACTGGGCAATTACTTAATATAATTAGATCCTTCCTAAACAAAAGAAAAATCCAGGTTGTCCTCGATGGCCGTTCATCTAAGCAACATGATATAAATGCTGGTGTACCCCAGGGATCTATCCTTGTACCTTTGTTGTTCCTGATCTATATAAACGATCTTCCTGATGACATAGAGTCTGAGATTGGTTTATTTGCTGACGAGACAACGCTTTACTCTCGCCATGTTGGCAAAACAGACGCGATCATATCCGAGGCGATGGCTGAATCCTTAGAAAATGACCTCCAGGCTGTAGTGGATTGGGGTCATAAATGGTTGGTAACTTTTAATGCCGCAAAGACAAAGCTCCTTTCCTTCAATAACTACAAGAAACCTCTCCAACCACCGATTGTCATGGCAAATAACACCCTACCTGAGAGTTCATCATTCAAACTCCTCGGCCTAACCTTCACTGGTAACATGAATTGGAACAAATACATTGAAGACATTGCCAAGACTGCCGCAAAGAAGGTTGACTCCCTCTACCGTGCTAGTAAACTCCTCACACCTGACATTATCCTGTATCTCTACAAAGCCACCATCCGCCCATGCATGGAGTATTGTTGCCACATCTGGGCTAAGGCATCATCTACTAGTCTCTCCCTCCTTGACAAGGTCCAAAAAAGAGTTGCCAACCTAATAGGTCCCTCACTGTCAACCAAGCTCCAGTCTCTGTCCCATCGCCGCAATGTAGCATCCTTGTGCTTGTTTTACAAATACTTCAATAGATTATGCTCCGATGAATTGGCTACTCTGGTGCTCCCTCGACGTAAATTCACTAGACCAACTCGACAATCAACTAAATCCCATTCATTCACTGTGGAGGTCCCCAGATGCCGGAGAGCCTTCTACTCAAATAGCTTCTTTCCTCGTGCTGCTGGCCTCTGGAACTCCTTCCCTGCTCCCTGTTTCCCTGACAGTACTGACATGCAGAAATTTAAAACTAATGTAAACAGACATCTCGCTGATCAGATCCCAATTTAGGTTAACCTCCCCCCCTCCCAACCTTCTCTCCTTTTCTTTTTTCTCAGTGGCCATTTACGTCTATGTCCTTGTTTGGGGTGAACTATGTTAAAAGCAAAAAAAAAAAAAAATATTTAAGATTTAAAAGCGATTAATGAAATCGACACTTTAAAATTCCGATTCTTGTTCGTAATTGTGCACAACCCGTTTTCCCCAACTTTTTTACTGACCAAATTTGATTATTTTTTCGGTGTACAATTACCTATCATGCCGTTAGAGAATTCCGGGTTGTTTGGAAATTTTGGGGAAAATTTGTGATGGTCAAAAAGTGGAGGAGCAATTTACGTTGAATTTATATAGGACACTGATCCCCCTCCTAAAATCTAAAATATTTGAAAAAAAATCTACAAAACACGGAATTCTCTAGCGATATGATAGGTAATTAATTCTACACAGAAATTTTTTTTTTTTAATTTGTGATTAAATTTATATAGAAAACTTCTAAAATCTCAAATTTTTTTGTTAGATTTCCCAAAACACGGAATTGTCTAGCGACCTGATAAGTAATTGTACACCGAAATGAGAAGAAAAAAAATGGTCAATAAAAAAAGTTGGGGAAAATGGGTTGTGGACAATTACGAACAAGCGCCAAAATCCCAATAGTCAATAAAAAAAAAATTGGTTTACCTAATTTAAATTAAAAAATTAAACATTGTTTTAAGAAACCGATAAAGAAGTTGTTGTTGTTGTTGTTTTCCTAATTTAATTAATAAATAAATAAATATGTCGTTTTTAAAAATTTAAATCACATTTTTCGTCAACGTTGGGCAAAATTGCCAGAAAAAAACAAAAACATTTTAAATTAAATTTTAAAATTTCTTTTTCTTTTGGAGTTATCTCCCTTTTTTATTTATTTATATATTGGTCATCTTTCTTCTGCCGGTTGACTTGTTTTGTCCACGTTTCGCGTAGACGATGGAGTCTCCTATAACTTAGCCTTTTTACTGCTACTTATTTACAAAAAAAAAATAGTGTTGTTGCTTTGGCATTGTATTGATTAGAAATAAATGGTTTAAAATCCTGCCGAAGCCCATTTAACTGTAACAACTAAATGTAGCAGAAAAAAATCAATCTTCTTCTTTCTCTTCTTCTTCCTCCTCTTCTTCTTCTTTCTCTTCTACTTCCTCTCTCTCTTCTTCTTTCTCTTCTTCTTCTTTCTCCTTCTTCTTTCTCTTCTTCTTCTTCTTCTTTCTCTTCTTCTTCTTCTTTCTCTTCTTCTTCTTCTTTCTCTTCTTCTTCTTCTTCTTTCTCTTCTTCTTCTTTCTCTTCTTCTTCTTCTTTCTCTTCTTCTTCTTCTTCTTCTTCTTCTTCTTTCTCTTCTTCTTTCCACGTCGTCCCTCGTAGACTACGTTCTCAGCCTCGTTCCCTCTTGCCTCCAGCGACCCGTTTTTATATTAAACTGGACTCTCGTCTCCGCGAGAGAACACGAGATTTCACGGGATTACCTGGCGATATTAAGCCTAGGACGCCATCTTGCCGCTCTTTTGGCGGTCCAGCCCTGCAGAGCGCGCATCGAGACCGTTTTCCAGGTAATCCCATGTTTTCACAATTTATAACACACTCCCCCCTGATCTCATTATCACAGAAAGAGCAGGGAGGCCGTGTCCTTTTTCTTCGAGTGCTTCTTCGGGGAGGGGGATTCGGGGCCTCATCGTCATCCGTGCTGTCTTCCGTGGCAGGAAGGTCAGCGAACCTGAGGCTGCGCATCGCAGCATCACTGTCCGGGTTTTCATCAGCAGTAGGAGGGTCAGTACATTCAAGGCTATCACTCTCAGTGTCGCTGCGCGATGAAGCCGTCATGAACCAGAATGATGGTTCGCTGGTCACGGATTCAATGTCACTATCCTCGTTAAATGGCAGCTGCGTTTGGAATACCGATCTTAAGTCTTTAATGTGACGGGGTACTCCATCAACTCGCACCGCCTGCGGGCTGATCACTTCAGTGACACGACCGGTTCCGTAACGAGTCGTGCACTGGCCTCGGGGTTTTTTAACCCAAACGACATCTCCTTTTTTTCATTTTCTCCTGTGGAGGTTCTGGTTCGGGCAGTAAGCTGCTCTCCAAACCTCTCGCCCTGACATGGTATGTATGTAGCGCATTAGCTGGCGCGGTGGAGGGTGAAGTATCGTCCTTAGGGGTGACGTTATACCAATAGACTGCTTCAGCCACCGTACACCCCTTCCGCGCTGCGATGGTCTTGATAGTCCTATGGTTGCGCTCAATAATTCCGTTCCCACTGGGCACATGGGCACACCGAAAACGCAGACGGACACCCCAGCCATCTACAAACTGTTTGAACGGTGCACTAACAAAAGCGGGGCCATTGTCGGTCAATATCTCAGAAGGAGGGCCACGCTCAAGGAACACACTTTCCAACTCATGGACAATGGCAGCCGTATCCTGCCGGCGAAGGGACCGCCACAATGCAAATCGGGACGGTCCGCAGTCAATAAGGGTCAAGAAATTCCTCCCGTTGTAGTGAGTTACGTCCATCGCAATCCTATCCCAGTTATACTTCACACCGAGTGTGCCCTTCTTCCACCGGACAGGTGCTGGGTCGATCGATTGGCAGGTGTTGCAACTTCTCACAACAGATTTCACAGCCCTCCGTGACACAGAGGGATCAACCAACCTGGCGAAGTAAAAGGTTCGGTTTACACCAGGGTGCCCGCTTTGGCAATGGACATCAGCGATACGCTCTGGGCTGAGTCTACGTCCCACCGCAGCACAATTTACAGGTGCTGGTTCGTTCATTTCTTTCTGCAGGTCCAGCCAACGGCGAGGCACTCTGGTCAATCGATCTGCTCGATTCAAACAGGACTGCACCAGTGTCACATCTATGACCAAGTTGTATTCATTGACGGTTTCGGTTAGGGTAGCAAGCCGCCTCCGGATTAACATTTCGGCCGATGCCTTCGTTGTCAGCCGTGCTTTTCCGTTCAAGGCATCGGTCATCCACCGATGCACACACGTGGAATCCGTGATAACGTGGAGGACGCTAGCCTGCCACTGAAGCGCTAGATTGACTCCTTTCAGTGTAGCATCGAGTTCAGCTAGGTTTATGTGCTTAGCGTCATTCTCTGGCCGGAGCCAGCAGGCATCTTCTACTATGCTTCCGTTGACTGCCAGAGCAACGCCAAGGGCAAGTGAGCTGGCGTCCACCCAAACTGTAAACTCACTCCCATCGACGCACCAGCTCCCTCGTACAGGGTCATCATTGGTCACTCTGGCCACAGCTTCCACCAGCATGCTTCGCAGGGAAGGATCACGCACCTCATCGTCCCATCCTGTTGACAAAGAAGTTGCCCGTCGCTTTATAGCCGCCACAGCCACTCGGAGCCACCCACACACAGGGAAGTGACCCACCAGTTTTCCACACATGGAAAACGTGCTCCGACGTGTGATGGTAGATGGGATTTCCGGGATTTCACCGCCCCTTCCCCATTGGAGGCCATCTGCACTTCCGCTCACCTGCAGCCCGAGCACTTTCGCCCCATCCTGCAGCCGCTCCGGTTCCTTGCACGACAACCCGAAGTGCTCAAAGTGTTCTTTGACCGCCTGGGCAGACAGCAGGCTCTCATTGACAAAAATGTCGTCTATATAAGACGATGTCGCCTGTTGCACAGCTTTATCCTGACGCCGGATCGCCCGCATGATCGCCGTCATGATGCCCGGGGCTACATTCAAGCCGAACCCCAGCCTGGTCAAGCAATAGCGAGTTCCTTTGATTACCACTGTCTGGAATGGCCACAGCGATTTCTCAACACGTATTTGTAGGTAAGCTCTTCGCAAGTCCAGTATGGCCGCTTCCGCACCCTGCCGTCGCCACTCTCGCAGTTTATGAGCACAAACGTCAGCCCCCGAAGTGTACGGGTCAACGTGTTCATTGAGTTCCCGGTAATCAAGAACAGGTCGAACTTTCTGCTTGTTCTCTTGTCTGATAGCCATCAGGGGAATTAGCCCCCGCGGGGGCCCGAGCTCATCCTCTGGGTATGGAATTAACCAGCCGTTATCCAGCCACACTTGAAGTTCTGCCTCGTACTGCCCCCTAAGCCATGCAGGAGGGGGATACTCTGTCAGCCGATTCCGCAAAGACACTGGTGGCTGGTCGCCTGCCCACTTCCAGGACGCTGTCCATGTGTTTGTGCCCTTGTCATATTCTGCGTGGAAATCGGGTTCGTCAAGAGTGATTGCTGCACACATTTGTTTGTCTGGTCGAGGGAATCTCACATCACCGACGCTGTTTACAGTAATTCCGCCTAGCTGTGTAATAGTGTCCATTCCAAGGAGAAGGTCATATCCGAGCAGCTCCCCATCGACCACCAACACCGTCACAGCCACCGAGGGGCCATTGTCAATGCTGATATGAACAACACTGGATCCACAACACACTAATGAGCCTTTGCCGACAGTCAGGACGGGGATCTGTCGTTTCTTCCATGTGGTGCAACATTCCTTTCGAAGGAGGGTTTGGGTACAGCCGGTGTCAACCAGCGCTGAACGTTTACACCCATCAACTTGAACTGTCACTGCAGGAAGCGCTTTGTTCAATGCCGCTTTGGGGAGGGTGCTAGCGCTGCGGCGTCCTCCCCCTGCCCGTTTCCCGGACAATTCCGTGCTATGTGGCCTGGCTTATTGCATTGGTAACACCGTATTACTTTTCGTGCTCCATAATTTGGGGTGCGCCTTGTGCCGCCTCTGCAGTCTCTGGAGAAGTGGTTGGGGCCACCACATGTATAGCATCGTAGGCCCTCTGCTGGCGAGTCCAAGGTGTCAACCGCTGCAGAGACCAGTTCTCGATCGTCCTTCAAGATGTTTCGTGCTCTCGCCAACAACTCCACCAATTCAATCTCTGTGAGTCTCAATGATGCTCGCAGCAGTCGGCTTGCATCGTCCGGAAGTCCAGACAAAAAGGCGCATGCCAATATGCGGTCACTCGCACCGCCGAAGGGAGCAGCAAGCTTTTTCAAGTCGGCCATGTAGACGTCCACTGTCTCCCCCGGCCCAAGCCGGCGTTCGGAAAATTGCCTCCAGGCAACAAAAGGATCTGCACCAAATGCCCCGTGCAGCGCCTGTGCAATCTGCTCCATGGTCGCATCATTACTGAGCTGCTGGTACACGGCGTAAGCCCCCTTAGTGAGTCTCAATGGGATGACCATAGCTGGGTCTTTAATTTTGCACAACCGGCAAACACGCTCGGCCTTCTCCAGCCATTCGACCACCGATGGACCAGCAGGAGAGCCGTCGAATTCCGGAATCAATCTGATGTCGAATTTTTCCATAACAATGCCGAAAATAGCTTGTAGCAGAAAAAATCAATCTTCTTCTTTCTCTTCTTCTTCCTCCTCTTCTTCTTCTTTCTCTTCTACTTCCTCTCTCTCTTCTTCTTTCTCTTCTTCTTCTTTCTCCTTCTTCTTTCTCTTCTTCTTCTTCTTCTTTCTCTTCTTCTTCTTCTTTCTCTTCTTCTTCTTCTTTCTCTTCTTCTTCTTCTTCTTCTTCTTCTTTCTCTTCTTCTTCTTCTTCTTCTTCTTCTTTCTCTTCTTCTTTCCACGTCGTCCCTCGTAGACTACGTTCTCAGCCTCGTTCCCTCTTGCCTCCAGCGACCCGTTTTTATATTAAACTGGACTCTCGTCTCCGCGAGAGAACACGAGATTTCACGGGATTACCTGGCGATATTAAGCCTAGGACGCCATCTTGCCGCTCTTTTGGCGGTCCAGCCCTGCAGAGCGCGCATCGAGACCGTTTTCCAGGTAATCCCATGTTTTCACAATTTATAACACACTAAAAACTGTCGGTTGACGTAAGGGGAGACAACTGTTTCGATCGTATTTTGTCTTTGTTTAATTTATGATTTGAAGTAATTTTTGAATTACCGAAAAAAGTGAAAATGATGCGTAAAGAAATGGTTTTATTTGATTAAAGGGAAAAGTGTTTATTTTTTGTTTGTTTGCTTCAAGTGGAAGAAGTTTGTGTTGGTTTTTATTTGTTGTTGAATGACGAATGAATTGTTGCGTGTGTGTAAACGACCTTGACATTAAATATTAGTATAAAATGTGTATTTATTTAAGAAATGTGGCATTATATGTAAATATTGATAAGTTTAAATGGTCATAAATTGTTTGTTATAAAATGCTGTTGTTGATGAATGTAAAAGTTGTGATGTGTTAATGTTGTTGAAATGTTGTTTTGTGGGTATTTTGTTAGTTGTAAATGTATGTCGGTGGTTTGTTTAGTTGTGTTGTATAAGAATGCGTGTTTGGGGTTGAAAAAATTTCATACTTACCTGGCACAGGGGTAAACGGTGATCATCCAGGCCGTTCTCCCAGAGCGAGGCCCTTCCATTGCACTACGGTTGGGTTGACCTTTGCGATCGTCCCAAATGTGGACGACTCGGGTGCGCTATTTCTAAGTGTGGGGTCTGCGTTCGCGCTCACCCCGATAAATCAAACAAAAATCAGAACCTCTCTCAAACTTATCTTCGTTACTCCTAATATTCGTTATTATGTTTTTTTTTTTCAAGTAATTTTTATCATTTTTATGTTAAAATTAATCTAATAATCTCTAGTGTCTTATCTTTTTACACAGATGAATCGTCTTCTCGTTTTCTGTCACTTCAATTTATATATGTAAGATAATGAAGAGTGGACGAGTGCGCTATTTCTAAGTGTGGGGTCTGCGTTCGCGCTCACCCTCAAATGATTTTACACAGGAGACTGTCGTTTTTCTGTCACTTCAATTGTTAGAATTTGTTAAAGCCCCCTCACTGATTGGCTGTTGCCATGTCCCTTAAGAACCTCATGGATTGGCTGTCAGGCATTGCAACCCCTTTTTAGTATAGGTGTCATGTGAGCAAGCCCTTAAAAACCCTTGTATACGGCTTCCCGCCCTCTTTTCCACGACTCTGCTGATGGCCGGGGAAAGAGAAGCCCCAAAGAACCCTAGGCCAAAGAAAAGCAGGGAGGCTAAGGAAAGCCAAAAACAAGCAAAAGCCCCTGAAAATGGCACTACAATTGCTCCCACTTCCAAACCCAAATCTCCAGCCCCAGCAGATTTGAATACAAAAGAGCAAAATACCCCTCCCCCAGTAAATACTGCCATGGAGACTCCCAACACAAAAACAGAGGAGACCGGGAAGGCCAGGACAGAAAACCCAGCGAAAGCTGTTGAGGAGGAGATGAGTATTGAGAAACCGGGAAAAGTCCCTCCAAAAACATCGCCTCCCCCTCCACCGATCAGAAGGGATAGATCCAAGAAGTTCCCGTTTTTACCAGGGGGAAGGATCTGTGAGGCAGATGCCTCACTGGTCCAGTCGGATCTAAATGTACGGCAGAGGCAGCACCTCAAACAACTAGAGGCATTCACTCATGTGAAAGGTAAAAGAGTGGACAATCCGGCCAACTTCACCGATGCCCCGATGTTGACATCCTTCATCAGACAGGACAAGGGAAGCCGGGCAAGGGCCCTATGGAGGATGCTGGAGGCTGGCAAGGGGGCTATACCCGGTATGAAGTTGATCGACGAGGAGCACCCATCTCTAAAAACACTTGCCCCAAAATGCCCCGGGAGGGTCCCAGTTTATGTTCACCCCTCTTTTTTTCGGGCCTTAAAACTAACCTTCCCCCTGGACGTGGGAGGTTTGGCAAGAGACGGACGGATTTCGTCCGATCTGCTGACCGGCAGTCTCGGTCAGGCCTTCGGCGTTCTCACTCCCGAGGACTTTAGCCCCGTCTGTGACACTAGCTAATGGGAACCACAAATTTAAACTTGGCTTGTTGGAATGTGAGGGGCATGAGATCCCGAGGCAAAGCTGCTCCCGTGCTAAGGGATCTCGTGGCCCGTGAGGTAGATGTAGCTGCGATTGAAGAGACCCACTTCCGTTCGTACGAGGATTGTGATGTGCTGACTGACGACTATGACGTCTACTCAGCATATGGCGATGTTCGTAGATGTGGCACCTCTTTGTTAGTGAGACGCACCCTGTCGGCGACGGTAAGCGTTGTTCATACGGATGCGGCGGGACGGCTGGTCGTGGTCGATGTTGCCGTTGGAAACAGCAAGTTTCGGATCGTTGCGGTTTATGCGCCCAACATTGCTGGTGAGAGGGTCTCCTTTTTTCGACAGTTGGAGGCGTTCCTCAAGGGTCCGGAGAGAGTAGTTTTAATGGGGGACTGGAATGCCATCCTAGACCCCAAGATAGATAAGGTTGGTGGGGATAGAGGGTCGGCGTGGTGTGAGAGCAGTCTGTCTGACCTGATGGCCTCATGCGATCTTGTCGACAGATTTCGCGTTGATCACCCAGGGAGGGAGATGTGGACGTGGTATACTAGCGCGGCCTTCTGTCCGAGTACCTACTTGGACAGAATGTTAGTTAGAAGAGGCGACGTAGATTTCATATCTTGTCCCACGTTCACTTGGTTAGGACATTCGGACCATAAATTGGTTATGGCCCGGTTGAGCTTAAGTGATAGGCCTAGGTTGGCTGGGTACTGGAAGTTTAATACCTCCTTACTGGAGATACGCGACTTCCGGGAACAGCTAACGTTACTACTCCAGCGGGGATTAGTGGGGGTGGTTATCGGGAGTAGGTACTGGGTTAAAACTAAGGCTCAGGTTAGAAACTTTTGTGTCCGCTACAGCCAGCGCCTCGCTCAAGATAGGGCTAGGACGCAAAAGCAAGTAGAGGATAAGATGACCCGGGCGGTGGCGGGGGGAGATCCCCTAGAAATAGCATTAATTACGGGGGACCTCAATCGCTTGGCCAGCGAGCGATATGAAGGTCAAGTAGTTAGAGCTAGGTTAAAGAAAGTCTCTAACGAAGCCGTGAACATTGACGCTGTTGAGCGTAAGGCTGCTTTACGTCGTGGTTCGAATGGGTACATTCGGAAGGTGAAAACCCTGGAAGGACATACCCTGGTATCGACTCGTGAGATTTGTGAGGGGTTCCGTGAGCATTTGGAGGAACGCTTCACCCAACTGCCCAGACTCCGCGGCCAGGAGTTTGACAGCTATTTGGCTGACTCGCCCCGCCTCGAGGCGGCTCGAGCAGCTGGCTGTGATGGCAGGATTACGGAGGGCGAGATCGTTACTGCGTTGAAGCAGGTCGGCTTGAACAAATCTCCAGGACTCGATGGTCTGCCGTACGAAATGTATTTGAGGCTGTCGCCCATGTTTGTCCCAATTCTGAAGGATGTGTTTAACCACTGGTTTGTTCAGGAGTCAATCCCTGGACAGGTAACCAAAGGAGTGGTCACATTACTGAAGAAGGGGGACAAACCTGGGGGGGGAAATTTAGACGACTACAGGCCCATAACTCTGCTAAACACAGAGTTAAAGATTTTGGCCCGCGTTCTTGCAAACCGCCTGCAGGTTGTTATCGATGATTTGATCAAGCCTGAGCAAAACTTTGCTGTGAAGGGGAGGTCGATTCAGAACAACTTGCATTTGATTCGCATGATCATAGAGGGGACAGAAGACGACGTTGAAGCCGCGCTGATCAATTTAGATCAGTCCAAGGCTTTCGATAGGGTCGACCATGGTTTCCTGAAAGCTGTTTTAGCGGCTGCCGGTTTTGGTCCGGACTTCCACAGGTGGATCTCTATTCTGTATGACTCGCCAACGGCAGTGGTGCAAGTCAATGGAAAGAGGTCGGAATCGTTCGTTGTTTCTCGGTCGGTACGTCAGGGTTGTCCGCTGTCACCCCTGCTCTACATCCTGGCGTTGGAACCCTTCCTTCGCAAATTAAGGGATCGGGCGGCAACACCAGTCCTGCGCGGGATCGCTATCCCTCCTCGCAAAGCGCGAGTCAGGGTTTCCGCGTTCGCCGATGATGTCACCGTTTGCGTGTCGAGCCGTACTGACATTCAAACGGTGATTAAGGCGCTCGCTCGGTACGAAGAAATGACAGGGGCCATAGTCAACCGCAGCAAGTCGAACGGCCTGCGGTTGGGTGCCTGGAGCGGAGAGACCGCTCTTCCAGGTGACTTCAGCTGGTCGGATGGCCCGGTTCGAATCCTCGGCGTATGGTTCGGACCGGGCCTCCAGCTGGAGAAAAACTGGTCGGAAGTACAGACAAAGGTCGAATCGTCGGTCCGGGCTTGGATTCGAAGGAAGCTTTCCTTAAAGGGCAGAGCGGAGGCGTGCGGCACTTACGTCTTCCCTCTCATCCTTTACCGGCTGTCTGTACTACCACTGCCTGCGGCCCGCCTTCACGCTTTCACGCGCTTACTCTTCTCGCTTCTTTGGAAGGGCCGGAAAGCGTACTTCCGCAGACAGGTCTGTACTCAAGTTCCGAGTGTGGGAGGCTTGGGGATGCCTGACTTGGCAAGTCATCGACATGCCGAGAGACTGGCTTTCCTGAGTCGGACTTTGATGGAAGACACTCCGTGGGTCCCTGCGGTCGGGAGCGCCTTTCCCAACCTCATACCCGACCTCTCGGTCGAAGGTCGACGTAGGCCGAGAGGGGAGCCCTTGTTCTTCACCGAATGCCGGGCCGCGCTTAGAGCGTTGCCGGGGTCCAGTAACCTTGCCCGGTCTAGGAAGAGACTATATCGGGATCTAGTGGAGGGTACCGCTTCGGACCCACTTGAGGAGCGGCTTGGATTGTCGAGGGAGGAGGCTTGCTCCCAGTGGAGTTGGGCGCCGGGCCAGAGTTATCTCAACAATTCTGAGTATTCTCTGACCTGGCGACTGGTTCGGCACGCGCTGCCCCTCTATGGCAGATTACGCAGAGACCGTTTAAGGGACGTGTGCTTATGCCCGCGCTGTGAAGACGACGAAGAAGAAACGGTTAAGCACGCCTTTTTCACCTGCAGCAAAGTTCGATGTCTCTGGGAATACGTCAGAGAGGTGACGGCTCGCATCGACGCCGAGCAGCCGATGGTCCTGGATGTAGCATCTGTCATCAACAACGCAGCACCGCCGTGGTCTGGGGAGAAACGAATGGTGTTTCTAGCCATCTTAGCCGTAGCAAGACTAGTGACGTGGGTTACACGTCTTGATGAGGTTCATGGGGTTGGATCTGTTTCGGATCGGGATCTGGTAGTTTACTTTAAACACCAACTTAAAGTAAAGATCAGATGCGATTGGAAACGATTACATCGCATGGATTTCAATAGGAGATGGGTGCATGACACTAGTTTATGCATCCGACGAGGGCCAAGTTTGAGTTCGTGTTCCCTCCATAGTTATGGCACACGCGGTACTGGGTTCTACGGAACCCACCCCTTGTAGACTTTTTTAACTAAAAGAGAAACTCTAAACTAGTAGGAATGAGAGATATCCTGTCCCTATTTTATTTTTGCCGGCACTAGAGAGCTTCCAAAGATTCCGACTTCCACTGTTTTATTTTGTCCCCGGTCTTTTGAAACCCTTGGCATTATTATCTTGGAAGCCGCCATCCACCCCTTGATCCCATTCCCGATGAATTTATTTTTTGAACACTCCTCTCTTAAATTCCCACTTCTACTTAGTGACCGACCCGCTTGTTTTCGGTCTCGTGCCGGAAAACAGTGGGTTATCTAACACTTAGCCATGAGGGAAAGCCGGGCCATACTAAGCCCCTTTTTTATCATTTTATTTTGTTCTTTATTTTTCTTTCTTTTTGGGTATTTTTAATATTCTATCCCACTCCCACGATAATTCATGTTTTACAGCGATGTTTTTTTTTGATTTTTTAAGTAGGGATCCACCCACAGAGTGAATGCGGTATTTTGGTGCAAGAATCTAGTTTAGAGCCAGCAAATGTTGTTTTCTTGTTTTGTGAAAATTTTTTGTGAAATAAAAAACATTGAACAGCTTGTCTTACTTATCCCCGACCCCCCCTCCCCTACATAACGGGCACTATGCCTAAGGTCTGGTGAGTTCCCAAGGTTTGTAAAATCTTCATCTGTAGATAAAGATGGAGATTGTCCGAGGGAATTCACCGGCCTAAATAAAACCTGGCACAGGGGTAAACGGTGATCATCCAGGCCGTTCTCCCAGAGCGAGGCCCTTCCATTGCACTACGGTTGGGTTGACATTTGCGATCGTCCCAAATGTGGACGACTCGGGTGCGCTATTTCTAAGTGTGGGGTCTGCGTTCGCGCTCACCCCTATAATCAAACAAAAATCAGAACATCTTCCTTAATTTTTCTTTTTACACAGGAGTCGGTTTCTGTCGCGCCTCAATTTAATTTTTTTTTAAATTTAGTTTTGACTCCCCACTCCTCAATTCCTACCCCTGATTAGAAACCGACCTGTTTTATTTATCTACCTTCCACAAGGTCGGGAAAGATGAGCCAGCGCTCGAGAGGTGAGCACTCTAGCCATTTAAAAATTGTCTGGGCAGCCCTGTCGGCATTCCCCGGTAGAATGGGGCATTTTGGTGAGAGTGTCTAGCCTAGGGTAAAGTCAATGTATGACAAATCTTATGTCCAACGAACCCCCCCCCCCCATAACGACTCGGGCTTCATGCCTAAGACAAATGTAAAAGAATTTTATGTGCATTGTTTTTTCTTTTCAAATATTTGTTTGTAAATTTTTGTCTAAATAAAATCCCTGTATGTTGTTCGAAATACGCAGCAGTTATCAAAGATTCCTCTTGTCGTTTCCTGTCACCTCAATTTTATTTTTTCATTGATTCTTTTTAACTTATATTGATACAACTCTATATTAATAAATGTGTGTTTCTCCTCTCTGTGTAAATAGCACTTTTTTAAAATCTACTATTAATCGATTATTTCAAATCAAAATTGCAATCGCATTAATTAAAACGAAATTTTAAAAATTCACATTTTAAGAAATAATTTAATTATGAAATCAGCCATTGTCTCTTTGTGGCAATTCACATTCAAGCATAATTTTTTAAAACTTATATTCACCCCAAAGAAGGGGGCACATTGCCACTGAGGCCTAAAGGGGCTACTGTGAATTACTTTTAAGTTAGAAACAAGAAATATCATTTTTTTTAAATGAGAGCAAAAAAAACACATTTTAATTGATTTCAATAAATGCTCTAGTAATTAATTATTTTGAATTATTGAATTTGTAATCTTTCATGTTTAATTTACTTTTAAGTTAAAAAAAATCTAGAAACATCATTTATTTTTTTGAAAATGAGACCAACTCTTATCAAATTATTCAAAACCAAAAGAATAAAACTGCCTAAGAATAGGGATTTGTCTTATATTTACAAACCAAAAGATATTTCCATGCAGTATAACTGATACTAGTCTTGTCGTTCAATGTGAGTTCTGGGATCTAATCCTATGTCGTCAATATTATGATGTTGACTAGACCTCTGTTGGGAAAAGGTCGGGTAACATATAATAGAATATATCGAGAGTCGTACACAGTTCAAACGGTGACTTGGATAACATCTCGCTCTCTGTCGTGACGAGAGTTGCCTCTCTTTTATTCCTTTGGAGCATCTCATTCTCCAACCTCAGGAAGGGGTACTAGCTTACTCCACATCACCCCCCTCTGAGATCATTTCTTCACAACAGAAATTAATATCTTTTGCGTTTCGGGTCCGCCCTTAACGGTTCTACCAGTATTCTTTTTCTTTTGCTTAACCTTTTTGGAATAACTGTTTCAGCAATTGCTGGAATGTCAACCGTCTCATACAATATGTCCATCGGGATTTCCTGATCTCCCCTGACATCTTCCGTAAACCTTGATCTCAATTAATTTAGATGACGTTTATGTTCCCATTTGGAACTTTTCACACAGTACATAATTCCACCAATTCTTTTTGATATTACCCCATCATCCCAAAACGTTTTTCCATTTCTGAAATTTTGGAAAAAAATTTTGTCTCCGGTTTTAAAGAACTTACACGAAAAATTACTTTTCTTCGCGTATTTCTTCGTTGGACTTGGTAACAATCTGTCAAATACTGAGCGTATCTTTCTAGCAAACATCAGTTCGGCTGGTGACATGCCTGAAACTGTGTTTGGGTTTAGCGTGATTCTGTACGACAAAAATTTCTGAATGGTCTTCTCCTCAGTGTCCATGCCGTGATTCTTCCTCAATGCCCTTTTAAAAGTATGCACAAATCTTTCAGCCTGACCATTAGATCTGGGATGGTAAGGTGAATTCGTTGCGTGGTCAATGGACAAACATCTGCAGAAATCTTTAAATTCACTGCTGGTAAATTGTGTCCCACTGTCGCTTACTATTGTTTTTGGTGCACCAAAGCGACTGAAAAGTTCGTCTAGTACCTTTCTAGTAGTTGTGGGTGTCGGGTGTTTACATTTGAAAATCTCAGGCCACTTGGAGTAGCTATCTACAACTATTAGGTAATAATGACCGTTCATGGGTCCAGCATAACCGATATGCAGTCTCGTCCATGGGACATCTGTTTTCGGCAATGGTATAATTTTCACTGGTGGTGCTTTTGCTGCAAGTTGGCATCCTCTACATGCTTTAACAATCTGTTCTATATCCTTGTCCATCTTCGGCCAATAAGTATAACTCCTCATTAAAGCTTTCATACGTGTGATCCCTAGATTCCCTTGATGGAATTCTTTTAACATCTGCTTTTGCAGTACAACTGGCATCACCACTCTTCCAGCATATAGTAGCACTTCATCGCATATTGAATATGCTGACGAATTTCTTGAAGTTTTATATTTCTTCTTTGAAATTACTTCTTCTTTCATCTTTTTGATGAAATCCTCTTTTCCAGCCTTGATTCTTATTTCATCTAACGTGACAGGTAATTCACGTATAGCATTGCATAATGCTTCCTTAAAATCCGTTTCATCCCTTATGGCTGCAATAACCATGTCTTCTAGTGGTTCCAATCTTCGAGGGATTAATCTGGAAAGACCATCTGCATGCCCTATTTTCTTCGAAGGCAAAAATTCCATTTTAAAATTATAATTTAATAATTCGGTACCCCAGCGCTGCAATCTATTTTCAGTATGTGTGGGAATACCCTTCTTTGATCCGTATATGGATAATAGTGGCCTATGGTCTGTTTGTAATAAAAACGATCGACCATGGATAAATTTATGAAATTTATTTTAACGCAAAAACAATCGCAAGGCTCTCTTTTTCAATTTTTTTCTGCCGGAAGCCAAGTTCTGGAAACATGGGCTACTGGTTTCTTACTACCATCTTCAAATTTATGAAGAATTACAGCACCAATGCACAGTGGGCTGGGACATGGAAATTGCCAAAAATGATCTTTACTCAAGCATTTATGGCTGTAAATGTTTCAAAAAGTAGAGAAAAAATGCAGTTTAACAACAAAAAAAAAATTAAGTCAAACGGAATCCTACAAGAAAAATGGTGAACATTTGAACATCCCAGATTTTGCGATTTCACAATATCATTATCTCATTGGTTTCAAGTGTTTTTTCCACCAAATTACTAAATATGCTTGTAAAATGAATAAAAGTGGTCCAAATAAGGTATTTTTTTCACATTTATCCAGTATTGGCCCAAGTTAACTGAATATAATAAAATCATTTAATGTCAGGTCCCCAATTACAAGAAAAATTAGTTTTTGGTAAAAAAAATTTTTTGCTAATTTTTGTTCAAAATCCTTAAAATTTACGTATTTTTCGCTTTAAAATTTGATACATAACGGTGAGAATCTCAAAATGCCACAAGCCAGATTTTCTCCAGTGTACATTTTCTGAAAGTATAGATAAATATGTCTCTAAAAATCCATATATTGAGAATTCTGACTTGTGGCAATCCAAAATAAAGAGAATTCTCCACAGAAGCCAATTCTCAGAAATCTGATGCACGCCCGTTGCGATTGACTACTTAGATTTTGACCATTTCTGAAATATTTTGAGATCAGATAATGCTCTGATGCTGAAATTTCTCATGGGAAAGCTCTTGAGGCTGAGAAATCCAAAAATGCTACCAGATTTATCCTAAAATGAACACATTTGTTACAATTTAACAAAAAAAAAAAAAAAATTTCTAGCTGTGATTCTGTCGTTTAAACTATCACATATTAGATGATTACTTTTCTTTTTCAGAACAACACAAACTCAAACAAACAAACTATGAAATTGACATGGGACGAATTCTACGCCATCTGCCAAGCGCAGAAACCCAACAACTTCAAACCTCCAGACTGGGACAAAGTTGAAACAGCAGTTGCGACGAAGCTTGCTGTCCTGTCAGATGAATTGCTGCACACAAAGATGATGGAGCTGAAAACAACGTACAACAGGTTCGCAGCTGCCAGAAAGAGCAAAGGGAGTGCCCAGAGGGATACTCCATGCAGAGACGTTGTATTTGACAGCGACGATTACAACCCGTCTGCTGATGAAGTCCCCAGGAAGAAGAATAAAAAGTCATTGGATCAGTGTTCCTCCCACTCTACACAAACTGCTGGCTCACTCATGGGAGCTCATCGAGATAAACGATTGTCGTGGCCTTAAATGTTTTGATGAATCTGGGTTGGAGGCTAACAACAAAATTCTTCGATCCATCCGTCTCAAGTTGGCTCACAAAACCTCGCAAGCAGATAATTTGGACGATGTGATTAACCGGTTGTGGTTAGGTTTGGATCCGAAGATAAATCATATTCGTCTACTAGCACAGCCGTTCTGTAAACATTGCATTGAATACGGGCATTCAACACGTTACTGCAAGATTGCCCATCCACTCTTTGGGCCTCTGAGTAATGATGATGCTCTGTTTGAGAAGCTCTGTTGCTGAAAGTTTATCCCTACTGCTTAATAAATTTATGAAAATCATCATGTCAGTGACTATATCTGCTTCATCATATGCATCCAACGGGCTCCAATCCATTCTCAGGGGAAAATTATATCTGATCCCGTCTTTTCTGCCTTTAATGCCCTAACAGCTTATCGTTATTTTGACCCCATTACCCCCCCCCCCCCCAAATTATCATTTAGGAATTTTCTGTTCAAGATAGTAATAACCTTAGTAATACGCTTCTAACAAGCCCTCAATCACTCTCCGAGGATTATTTTAAGCCATAATATATCTACAATCGTGATTTCGGCGCAATATGCCCAAATATGGTTTTTCGGTCCCAGAGCTCTCAAAGATTAATATTGTGAAATTTTTCTTTCATATTTGTAATCAGCTAAGTAATACGCTTCCAACGAGCCCTCAACCAATATTAGGGGATTACTTAAAGTCGTAATATATCTAAAAACGTTATGCCTGAATATGGTTTTTCGGCCCTACACCCCTCAAAAATTTGAATTTTGAAAATTTTCTTTCATATTTGTAATCAACTCAGTAATATGCTTCCAACGAGCCCTCAACCAATATCAGGGGATTATTTAAAGCCATGATATATCCAAAAACGTGATTTTGGTCCATTATGCCCAAATATGGTTATTTGGCCCCAGACCCCTCAAAAAAAAAATTTATTTGATTTTTTTTCTTATTTCTGTAATAAGCTCAGTAATTTTTGCCCAAGATATTGATATTTTTCCAAAATTTCACCCTCCCAGCCCACTATGCAATGTTATAATCACTTGTGTCAGAAGCGACTATTATTTCTTGTTTAGGGTCATGATGTGTTCGTGCTAAATCCGACGTCAATACACTGTTTATTTTTTCGAAAGCTTGCTGACATTTATCAGTCCAATTCCATTTTACACTTTTTTTTAATAAATTGTTCAATGGGGCCTTTAAGTCATGCATATTTTTTATATATATTCCATAGTAATTTGCTAAACCCAGAAAAGCTTGAAGCGTTGTAATATTTTTAGCGATCGGCATATTTTTTATGGCTTCTGCTCTTTTCGGGTCTGGTCGTCTTCCTTTTGCGTCAATTATTTGTCCTAAATATTTAATTTCAGACATAAAAAAATCGCATTTTTCTGAACTTAACTTGAAACCGTATTCTTCTATTTTTTGAAATACCGCTCTTATGTGCTCTAAATGCTCCTTAGTATTTTTGCTTTTAATCAGCACATCGTCCAAATATGCTACTGCAAACTCTAGATCAGCCAGCATGGTGTCCATGATCTGTTGAAATAAGCTAGGGGCGACTTTTAATCCAAACGGAAGTCTATTGAATTTGTACAACCCCTTATGCGTGTTTATTGTTAATAATTTTGCACAGTTTTCGTCAACTCTTACTTGGAGGTATGCGTCAGACAAATCAATTTTACTAAAAATCTTTCCTCCATTCAATTTAACAAACACGTCTCCTGGAGAGGGAAAAGGATAAGAAGGTTCCTTTAAACAGTCATTTAGACCTGTAGAAAAATCTTCACACACACGTATTTTATGATTTTTCTTTTTCACAAAGACCACTGGTGACGACCAATCTGAATAACCAATTTTAGAAATGACACTCATTTCTTCTAATCTTTGTAACTCCTGGTTCACGGTTTCTAATGCAGCATACGGCACCTTCCGTTTTGATTTAAACACAGGCTTGACATTTTCTTTTACTTAAAATTTTACTTTGGTTTTCGTGCAATTACCGAGACCACCTGAAAAAACTCTAGGAAATTCATTTTTTAGGTCCTTTATCAATTTATCCGTAACCTTATTTTTACCAGCTGGTTAAACATCAATTCTATTGCAAAATGAGTTCATAGGAATCTCAAATAGATCGAACAGGATAATTAAATCACTTCCCATTAGGTTAGAAGAATTTTGTAAAACATAAACCTTAGATTTTTTAGTTTTTCCTAAAAACGATACTACACACAAAAATTCTCCACTGAACTTTAACCTTCTTCCCGAAACTCCACGGCCTATTTTATCAGTCTTGGTTAACCTGGGTTTGTTAATTCTTTTCCACGTTGTTTCATTTATTATCCAGTATCCAGTTGAAGTTGTACTGTCTCTCCATTTATTTTCACTTGCACGAATTTTCTTTCTTTGTCAAAACCATTCTTACTTTACTTTTTCCGTTCGACATTTGTCTTTCGGTCTGCTTCATTCTACAGTGTGAACTCTTGTGGCCTATTCTATTACACCAAAAACAACATTTATCTCGGAAAAAACAGTCATTTTTAGAATGAGGTCCACCACATCTGTAGCAGCAATTTCATTGGGGATTTAAATTTTCTTTCACTTTCACGTGTCCTACGTCGAACTTCTTTCATATGCGAAATATGTGAAATGTCTTTTTCCTCGATTTTAGTATTGTCATGTTTCAGATTCATTATTTTTTTAGCTTCTTCCATAGCTTTTTGTAATGTTATATCTGGACTTTGTTCCATTTTTGACAATATTTTCGAACGAACATCTTTATCTCTACTATCCGTCAAACCTTTAACAAAAACAAGGCATTTAAACTTGTCAATTTTAACTCGTGTAGGAGAAATCGTTCACTCTCTTGGTTTACTTTTCCTACATACGTAATAAAATCATCATCATTTTGCTTAACAATGTTCAGACAACTAAAACGCGTATGAAAAAGACTACCTCTCTCACCAAACATGCTGGTGAGTGGCGTTAGTGTCTCCTCAAACGATACTTCGTCAGGTTTTCTAGGCAATAGTAAATTTGTGTACTTTGTACTCTCGTTAGGACCAAGCTTCTGTAATAGAAGTCCAACTTTTTGTTCGTCCGACCAAGATTTGCACTGTTTGTTGAAAATTGTTTCAAACCGTCGAAAATAGGCTTGAATAGTTATTCCGTTGTCAGGGTCATATACAAATTCTGATATTGAATTTGCAATACCCTCGGCTGTGAAATAATGTGAATTTTCCATCGTTCTACCTTTTGCAACAGCCTCAAATAACACTTTTGTGTCGTTTGCTTGCTGTTTCCGTAACTCTAACATTTCTTGTTGCAAATAATCTTGGAAATCTTGATGCCTTTTCTGTTGTTCCATTTGCGTCTTCTGTTGATCCATTTACGTCTTCCGCTTTTCCATTTGAGAAGACACTAATGCCTTTGTAAGTTCGACCAGTTCGTCAATTTTTTAAACTATACGCAATACAATGAGTATACCAAACTTCTCAAAAATTTTGATAAAAAAAAAGTTCTTCATTTACCAAAACACAAAAATATGGGACAAACACAACCTCCCGTAATGTTCACGTCGCGAGTTCGAATTCACTCGGCGTAAAGAAATTTTTTTTTTCATGCACCAGTTAAATAACTGTAACAAAAAAAAACACAATTGTAACTCTTTCATTTGACTTAAAACGAAGCAAAAAAATAAGTTTTACTTTTGATGAATATTTTTTTTTCTTTCGTTCCAGCCAAGGTTTGTCGAAGTCACAATATCCGGTCGTTGTGTTTCAAAAAATTCAAACGTGTTTATTTTTCTTTCTTTCCGTCGTTCAATGTGAGTTCTGGGATCGAATCCTATGTCGCCAATATTATGATGTTGACTAGACCTCTTTTGGAAAAAGGTCGGGTAACATATAATAGAATATATCGAGAGTCGTACACAGTAGAGATGGGCGTTTTTTTTTAAATGAGAGAAAAAAAAAACACATTTTAATTTATTTCAATAAATGTTCTATTAATTATTTAGAATTATTGATTTTGTGTTACTTTACTGAATTCGTAATCTTTCATGTTTGAATTACTTTTAAGTTAGAAACAAGAAATATCATTTTTTTTAAATGAGAGCAAAAAAAAAACACATTTTAATTTATTTCAATAAATGCTCTAGTAATTAATTATTTTTAATTATTGAATTTGTAATCTTTCATGTTTAATTTACTTTTAAGTTTTAAAAAAATCAAGAAACATCATTTATTTTTTTGAAAATGAGACCAACTCTTATCAAATTATTCAAAACCAAAACCAAAAGAATAAAACTGCCTAAGAATAGGGATTTGTCTTATATTTACAAACCAAAAGATATTTCCATGCAGTATAACTGATAAAGAAAAAATTTTTTAAATTTATGACAACACCATTTTATTATTAAGTATTTATTATGATGTTGACTAGACCTCTTTTGGGAAAAGGTCGGGTAACATATAATAGAATATATCGAGAGTCGTACACAGTTCAAACGGTGACTTGGATAACATCTCGCTCTCTGTCGTGACGAGAGTTGCCTCTCTTTTATTCCCTTGGAGCATCTCATTCTCCAACCTCAGGAAGGGGTACTAGCTTACTCCACATCAGTATTAATTTAATGTTGCTGTCTAGCCTATGCAAATTACACAAAATAATACATTTGCACTAAGATTTCTAATAAAGTAATGGGTTAGTTATATTACGTGATCGTTAATTAATAAATATTGAAAATTTCATAAAAATTGATTGATTTTCTGAATTTTGATGCATTTTTAAGTGTAGGGTCAAAGTGTAGGTGTAAAGGTCAAAATGCCCATCGTCTGACTGTTCGACAGATCTCGTTTGTTACTTTATAGCATGACGTCATTTTCCAGCGCTCTGGCCTCTTTTACTTACGATGGTTCTGATAATTGTTTTTGGTAAATGTTGAGATCCGCGTTGGGGACAGGTTCTTCGAAAATTGTGTAGGGTAAACCTAGATGAAATGGGTTAGGGTTATATTTTGGCAATTTCTTTCATTGGCCTCTGATAATTTCCCCAAAACTGTATGCACGAAGGTAGAAATGTACCCAGGGTAGCAAATAGGGTTAGGGTTAGCAAATGTGGTCTCAGCATTCAGTCAAATAAATATGATGCATGGTAATATTTTACCTATAGTACTAAAATGTACCAAGTTTTATGAGATACTTTACGTATCTTGAAAAAAATATTACCGGGGTTAATTGGGCCAGCTAAGAGTTTAAAAATCGCCGTAAAGAAGAAGATCAAGTATTTTTTTCATCAACACATCACGTATATAAGATGAAGTTACTTTACTCTTGCATACATATTTTTATAATAAAAGTCCTGTTAAAGATCCCATGCCAAGAAAGATGTGGCACAAGGCCGGAAAGTGGGAGTAAAAGCCAGAACTCAAGTGGAAGAGTCAGGCTGGCCTCTAAAAATAGCCCGGACGGCCCCATTGGTATTCCCTGGTAGGGGCGCCTCAGGCAATTGGCAATAAACCAACCCCTTTCCAAAGAGGGAAGGCCTGGGAGGGTTGACCTCCTAGGACTATCCAAGACATGATACCTCAATTCGACAGATAAATGCCACCAAAATGACCAGTCTCCGTCTGATTTATTGTCGAGAATACGTTCTCGACTCGTATTTAGGCGGTACAATCATCAGCCAACTTTTGCAGACGGAATCATTTTGGAATGCGCAGCGTCTGGCGGACGATTTCACATAAGAGACAACAATGGGAGGTGGATTTATCCCCACATTAAAAGCCGACTTTGTGTCTAACTCTACCCTCGTAGGGAGGCAGGTAAACCCCTGTTAAACATTCACATCAAGAACTCGTCTAGCTACAACCACAGAAAAGAACTTTCCTCTCTCTCTCTCTCTCTCTCTCTCTTTCTCTCTCTCTTTCTCTCTTTCTTTCTTTCTCTTTCTCTCTCACTTTCTTTCTCTTTCTCTCTTTCTTTCTTTCTCTCTCTATTTCTTTCTCTCTTTCTTTCTCTATCTCTTTCTCTCTCTCTTTCTTTCTCTCTCTCTCTTTCTTTCTCTCTCTTTCTTTCTCTTTTTCTCTCTTTCTTTCTCTTTTTCTCTCTCTTTCTTTCTCTTTCTCTTACTTTCTTTCTCTCTCTCTCTTTCTTTCTCTCTCTCTTTCTTTCTCTTACTTTCTTTCTCTCTCTTTCTCTCTTTCTTCCTCTTTCTCTCTTTCTCTTTACCAAAACCAAATGAAATTTACAAATAAACAAAGTTTCTTTCCTAGAACATCTCATCTGATTTATTTACTTGTTTCCCACTGCAGGAAGATGTGGCACAAGGCCAAAAGATGGAGGAGAAAGCCAGGCGCCCCAGTGAAAGAGCCAGGCTGGCCTCTAAAAATAGCCTTGGCAACCCCGTTGGCATTCCCCAGTAGGAGCACCTCAGGCAAATTGGCTACAAACCAACCCCTTTCCAAAGAGGGAAGGCAAGGCCTGGGAGGGTGTACCTCCTAGGACTATCCAAGACATGATACTTCAATTGGACAGATAAATGCCACCAAAATGGCCAGTCTCTGTCGGACTGATTGTCAAGAACGTATCCGCGACTAGTATTTAGGCGGTACAATCACCAGCCAACTTTTGCAAACTGAATCATTTTGAAATTCACCGAGAGACGATTGCACCTCAAGAAGAAAAGAAGCCTTTTTCTTTTCTTTATTTGTTTTTTTATACCTTGTATTCTGTCGAAGTTACGACGAGAAGTTACGACGGCGACTTTTCTCTGTTGCCTCCAGAATGTGACGACAATGGTGCAGGATGTTATCTTAACAAAAGAAAAAGTTAATCAACAAACAAAAGACTTTAACAAAAATATTTAAATAACATACTGTTCTTTTGTAGATATACTTGTCCTTTTTGTCTGCAACGCCACAAAAATTCCATTAACTTGAGGTGGTGGAAACTGGCATCTTTTGTACCCAACAATTTTCTCAACTTTCTTTTGACTTGTGACCAAAAACTCATTTAAAAATGAAAAAGTTGTTTTGCCTTCATTTTGTTGAATTGTAAATCTATTTTTTATAATTAATCTTTTCGGTACTGATATCGATCCTGAACCAGTTTTCGCGAGGTTCGACTTGGAAGCGTTCGGCTGTCCTACGCAAACACCCGAGTGTTGACGAGCTGAATTGTACCTGACGACAATTTTGATACGGTGCTGCGTCCTATCATTGTAAGTTATATTTTCAAGAAATTTTCTAAAAGAAACAACAAAAAAAAAAAACAAGCAAAACATAGCGAAGTTACTTTTATCAAATAAATATTTTTTTATTTTGATACGTTGCTGCGTCCTATAATTTTTAGTTATAGTGGCAAGAAATTTTTTAAACAACAAAACAAGCAAAACAGAGCGAAATTACTGTTATCAAATAAATATTTTTAACCCTAAACCCTAAACCTAACCCTAAACCCTAACAACAAAAAAAAACAAAACAAGCAAAACATTAAAATCATAGGACACAGCACCGTATCAAAATTGTCGTCTGGTACAAATCGGCTCGTCAACTCTCGGGCGTTTGCGTAGGACAACCGAACGCTTCCGAGTCGAACCTCATGAAAATTGGGTCAGGATCGATATCAGTACCATCTTTTCGAATTAAAAACATAAATTTCAATGTTAATTATTTTATACGTTTCAAAAGAGAGGAGGGTAATCGAAACTTTAAAAACATTTAATTATGGTTTAAGATACAAAGGAATAAATGTGCCTACGGTAAAAATGGTTCATAGAAGATTTGGGGGGCATTAAAAACGACAGGTAACAGAACAAAAAAGGGGTACAAAAAAACAACAAATAGCCAACAAATAAATGTTACGATAGGCAAAATAAGTTACTCTTCTACTAACCTGGAAAAGTTTATTTGTGTTTTAAGTTATTTTAAGGATTTTTTTTGTTCAAAACAAACCTGGTGTCCACCTGTTCAGTTAGAATGAAAAGAAAATGGCTGAAATAAAAACACAGTTTCGATAATCGCTCAAAAAAAACGAAAATTAAGCAAAAAAACTGGTAGAATGTTACATTTACCTACGATTGGTGACATGGATGTGTTTCTAACACTATTTTGTTTATTTTTCGATTTTTCACCGATTATCGAGGGTCTCTGTGCAGGGTTCATGAACAGCCATTTTTGTTTTTCGTTCTAACTGAACATGTTCATGCCTGCCATTTTCAAAATGTTCCAGACTTTCGTATGTAGCCCGAAAAGCCAGATATTATCTGTGTTCCAAAGACCGGTATTGTCTGGGCCTTCGGGTCTTGATTTACGCCGGTCTATTGGTTGTCCGTCCTGTGCAGTTCTAGGAGGTGCACCCTCCTAGGCTTTGCCTTCTCACCCTTTGAGAAAGGGTTAGTTTATTGCTAATCGCCTGAGGCGCGCCTACCGGGGAATGCCGACGGGGCTGCCCAGGCAATTTTTAAATGACCAGAGCATTCAAATTCTCGAGCGCTGGTTTTTCAAATCCCACTTTCCCGACCTTGTGTCACATCTTACCTTGTGGGAGGAAGATAAATAGAATCTGTGTTCCAAGGATTTCACTCATTATACTTGGATTCTTCACCGTCCGGTTATTAAGGCTAATGGTCAGAGTACCACAAAGATAAGGCTGGTGTTCAACTGTTCGTTGCGAACAGGTGGACATCCCTCTCTAAATGATTGTGTCTATCCGGGAATTAACCTTTTCACGGATATGCTGGAATTACTGTTGAAGTTTCGAATGGATCGTTATGTCCTGTTGGCAGACGTCCGTAAAGCCTTTCTCATGATTCGGTTGGAAACCGAAAGAGATAAAAATCGGTTTTGCTTTTTTGTAAAATTGAATGATAAACTGGTATGTTATCGTTACAAAACATTGATTTTTGGGTTTGTGGCCAGCCCATTTATTCTCAACTTCGTCATTAGACATCATGTTGAAAAATACCCTCATAGTTTATGTAGGGATATGCTTATGGAAAATTTTTATGTTGATAACCTTATAAAAACTCACAATTCACAGAAAACTTTGTTGGACCTATACCTGAATGCAAGGAGTATCATGCAGGATGGTAATTTTTCATTAAGGTCCTGTAATTCCAATAATGATGTTTTGACCACTCGAATGAAAGCTGACGAGAGTTTCGTCACCCATGATTCTCCTCTGGAGAGGGTGTTGGGTTATGAGTATGATCCTGTGCAGGATAATTTGCATGTGGCGGTCGGTTCCTTAGATGTGCCGGCTGATACAAAAAGGGGCATCCTATCGCAGAACTCTTCCATATTCGACCCTTTGGGGCTTGTTTTGCCTGTGACTATCAAGGGAAGGGTAATACTCAGTGAGATATGGAAAACTCAGGTGTCATGGGATCAGAAGATACCGGAGAGTTTGCAGCTCACTTGGAACAAGTTGTTTCCTGAGTTGATGAATCTGCATAGTGTAAGGGTCCCCAGATGTGCTGTTGATTCCTCTGCGCCTGCCACGTTAATAATCTTTTGTGATGCTTCACAACAAGCCTTTGGCTTTGCAGCTTACATTTTCCAGTATGGGGCTGCTAAATTAATATTTTCCAAGGCTAAAGTGGCTCCTTTGACAAAGAGAACTTTGCCGTCACTTGAGTTGTTGTCCGTCTTTTTGGCGATGAAATGTATCCCTAATCTTTTGAAGGTGTTTCAAAAGGATGTGGTCAAGAAAATAGTGGTTGCGGTGGACGCACAAGTCGTGTTGTCCTGGATTCTGTCCGAGACAGTTGTGACAAAGAGTGTATTTGTCCGAAATAGGTTAAAAGATATTCGAGTGGGAGTGGATAAATTGTGTGAACAAGGTTTGGAAGTAATGTTCAAGTATGTGAACACTTCTGACAACCCTGCCGACCTGATCACCAGGGGTATTTCCTTGGCGAAATTCAAATCTCTATTGCCCTTTTGGTTATCGGGGCCGCAGTGGCTGGTCGGTGAGAATGTTACCTGGCCAATGTATGATTTGAACTGTTTGAGTTCTGACAGTCAGAGGTTAGTGCTGACTAATGCCATCTCTGTGTCTCCTGTGATTCAGGAATTGTGGCCGGTAGTGGATTTTAAGAGATTTTCTTCCTTGGGAAAACTCATGAGAGTTTTGTCCTACGTGTTTAAGTTTGTATTGAAGTTGCGGAAATCCATGAAAGAACCAGGCCAAGTGGCCAAAATTTATTTGATTAAGTTGGAGCAGTCCTTGCTTCTTCCCAGGGAAAAGTCCTTTTTGTTGAACCCCTCCAACCGTGAGATTCCTCCGTTGGTGGCGAAGTTGGATCTTTACCTGGATGATAAAAGTTTGATAAGGTCTGGGGGAAGGATTGGTAAATCCAGCCTTTACCCTCCGGAAATTTTACATCCGATTTTGTTACCTCGAGGCAGTCATATAACTGATTTGATTGTTATGGACTGTCATCTCAAATGTAAACATTTGGGTATTGCAGCTCCCTCAGCAAACTCCGTTTGTCAGGTTTCTGGATACATAAATCCAGGCAGACAGTGAAGTCGGTTATCTCTGCCTGTGCTCTGTGTAAAAGATACAATGCCGTATCTTTCAAATACCCCAAGGTAACCAATTTACCTAAACACAGAGTTAATTTTGTGAAGCCCTTCAACCATACGGGTATAGACTTTACTGGTCACTTGTGGGTTGAGGATGAAAGGGGACCGCAAAAGATATACATCTTGCTTTTTACGTGCTTCAATGTGAGGGCGGTTCATTTGGAGTTAGTGAGTGACATGTCTACTCACTCAGTGATACTATCATTGGTTAGATTTTTTAACATTTATGGGGTGCCTTCCCATATATACTCAGATAATGCTAAATCATTCGTTGCTGGATGCGGTTTGATTAAGCAAGTGCTTGTGTCTGACGAGTTCGAGGACAAATTTAGTACGTTTGACATCAAGCACCTGACGATACCTTTATATTCTGCTTGGTTCGGCAGTGTTTGGGAGCGTCTTGTTAAGACGGTGAAGGTTTGTCTTTATAAGCTAGTGAGTCGGCAGAAGTTGGGTTATTTTGAACTTCTTTCTGTGTTGTCTGATATACAGAATGCTATTAACTCACGTCCTCTGACTTATAGATGTTCTGGAGATGATGGTTTGGATATTATATCTCCAAACGCGTTTATTCGCCCGTATTGTAATAGTTCTGTTTTTATAAATTCTGAAGAATGTTTTCTTGAGAATTCTCCTCCTTCTAGGAGTGACCTTTTGGAGAAGTTGAAACAGAGGGATCTTCTCTTACAGAGATTTAAGGTTTTATGGTATGAAGAATACCTGCTCGGCTTGAGAGAGCTGAGTGGTGATCTGTACCAATCTGATTTTAGTGATGTCATCGCGATAGGCGATGTGGTTCTTGTTAAGAACCCAGCCAAAGCTCGCCCTTATTGGTCCTTGGGTAGAGTGATAGGGTTGACTCCAGGTGATGATTCTCATGTTAGATCTGCCTTGATTAAGAAGGCAGATGGTTCCTCTCAGGAACATTCTTTGAGACACCTTTTTCCGATGGAGTTGTCGGTTACTCATTCCCATCAGACCTCGGAGGTTCCCGAAGAGCCTTGTGGTTCTGAGGATCCTGATGTGGTCCAGCCGGATGTTGCTGGTGGAGATCGTGCCTCGACTTCCAATTCTGGACCCATTCGAACTCGCAAGAAGGTGAGTGAACGGGATGATGATTATTTGTGGGATTGATGTGTACATGAGACATGTATATAACATTGTACATTTTTTTTTTTTTTTCTTCGTCGGGAGAGTGTGGAAATTTCGAGATGTTTTTCTAAGTAAGTCATCGGTTACTTCCCTTTGTTTGAAAGCTGTCAGTTTTGGCCTACGTGCAGGTTGAAGGTCATATGGATTTTGCGTGGGAGTTGGGTTGACTTCACGCCATTTTGTGTCACGTGATTTCTATTTTTAGCAATGATGCATTGGTTGTGTCTGGATTTGATATCGGCGCGAAATTTAATCAGAACAGATTTGGACCTCAGGAAGTCAACACCTGTAAAACTGTTTCTCCGTCCACATGGGGGACGTTAAATTTTGTGAAGAATTTCTACTTGAAGAAATTTAAGAGATAGGATATCTCTTGGCAAGAATTGCCTTTTGTGTATGAAATATTCTTCCTTGAGTCAACGAATGTTTACCTTAGAAGATGTTTCAAGTCAGAGGCTTGAAATGAAGAAATGGAGAATTTGAACGAGATAACTCCGGGCATGAAATTGCCTATGTTGAAGAGCTTAGCTCCAGTGAACTGAAATACTTTGCTGTCGAGAAGATTCTAATCAGAGATTAAGAATCGTAAAGAGCGATCGTCTTTGCAACACAGATCGATTTGAAGGATATAGCTTTGAAAGTTGGTTCCTTACATTCGCGCGTGATGCTATTCAGGACAAACGATGGAAAATAGCAAGTATTATGTTTATTTGAAATTTGTACTGTTCTTGTGACGTATATCTTACGTTGGATTTGCTAAGAGAAAATTATTGAAGAAAGAGAAGAAAAAAAGGAACTTTCTGACTGACGTTTGATAAAATAAAAAAAAGAGTTATTTTTATCGTGGAAATTATGTTTGGCCTTCAGCACGGTTTGTTAATTTTATTACTTTTGGTTGTAACTTTGGTGTAAAGAAAAAAAGAGACTTTTTGATTGATTTGTAAGAATACTGACTTTATAGTAAGTTCATGTTTTAAAAGGATTTATTGCTTTGCTTAGGTTGTGTCAATTTTTGTTGTATCTAACTTTAATGTTCAGAAATACTGATGTTGTATTTTTTTTATTTTTATTTTTTTTGTATGTTATCCAGGAATAATTTATTTATTCCAGCTTTGGAAAAAAAAGCGGTCCAAGCTACCTTTTTTTTGTAAATAAAACTTTATTTTAACTTTTATGAACATCTTGTATTCTTCCATTCCTTCTCTCTTGTTATAATTTTTTTATGATAATTGTCCTAGATAACATGACTTTTGTTTAGAGCGGTTTTTCGTTAACACCCACGAAAAATCCGACAATAGGTAGAATAATAATTTATGTTGCCTTTGGTAACATTTATTTGTTGCTTATTTTTTTCTTTATATATAACTTATATATAACTTAAGGAAAATTTCAATTACTTAAATCGAGAGCGGACTTAGTAATGTTGGGAACATTCATCAACATTAATTCTATTATGAAAAGTAAGCAGATATTTCTTTAACCGACACAATAGGGCAGGTCGATTTTTTTTTATTTCTTTAACCGACACAACTGATGATAAAAACAAATTGTTTTTAAATATTTGCCCTTATTTATTTAATTACCTTTTCTTTCGCAAGGCCATAACAATTAGGTTTTCAAAACTAATGAACGGACATAATAACGATCCCTTTACATTAGTAAATAATTATTGTGCCGGGCGTCACTGTATGTTTAACAATTTAGTTAAATATACATGAACCGGCAAAATAACGCAGGAATCGTTATTTTGCCGGGACCGGCAATATAGCCTCTTCCTTATTAAAAAAGAAATTGAAATATATTACAAATTATACATCGTAATAATGGAGAATATTGCCGAAGAAATTGTCTTTTATATGACGTATTATTGGTACTGTAGACTAATCCACGAAAAGAAAACAAATTAATATTTGCAAAATAAAAAGAATTTAAAAAAAGAAATTCACAAAAATCAGAAATCAAATTAATATTTGCAAAATAAAATAAATTAAAAAAGAAGAAATACACAAAAGTTAGAAAACAAATTAATATTTGCAAATTAAAAATTAAAAAAGAAATCCCCAAAATCAGAACACAAATTAATATTTGCAAAATAAAAAAAATTAAAGGAAAAGAAATCCACAAAAATCAGAAAATAAATTAATATTTGTAAAATAAAAAGAATTAAAAAAAAGAAATTCACAAAAATACGAAATCAAATTAATATTTGCAAAATAAAATAAATTAAAAAAGAAGAAATACACAAAAGTTAGAAAACACATTAATATTTGCAAAATAAAAATAAAAATTAAAAAAGAAATCCCCAAAATCAGAACACAAATTAATATTTGCAAGATAAAAAAATTAAAGGAAAAGAAATCCACAAAAATCAGAAAATAAATTAATATTTGTAAAATAAAAAGAATTAAAAAAAAGAAATTCACAAAAGTTAGAAAACAAATTAATATTTGCAAAATAAAAAAAAAATTAAAAAAGAAATAAAAAAAAATCAGAACACAAATTAATATTTGCAAAATAAAAAAAAAATTTTTTTAAGAAATCCACAAAAATCAGATAACAAATAAATATTTTCAAAATAAAAAAAAATTTTTCAAAGAAATCCACAAAAATCAGAAAAAAATTAATATTTGCAAAATAAAAAACTTTAAAAAAACAAATCCACAAAAATCAGAAAACAAATTAATATTTGCAAAATAAAAAAAGAAAGAAAAAAAAAGAAATCCGCAAAAAATCACACAACAAATTAATGCGGTTGATAATTAGATCTTTCACCGCTTACGAAATCGATAAAATTTGGCAAACATTATTGGAGCTAACCGCTTCAATATAACCGATTTTTTTTTCGACATTTTATTCCAATATAAGCTATCTTGTCGACACATGAAAAGGAACAATTGCCGCCGAAATGATCGCTTAACTTTGCTAAATGTAGGCGATTACAGATGGTTTTACGAGGGGTTGTTAGGGTTAGCGATAGGGTTAAGGGAAGCTTTTTTAGAGATGGGTTAAGGAAGAGGTTGTTGTTTTTTTTTGGGGGGGGGCTTGCCACTCGGACTTAGTGTTAGTGGTTGTGTTAAGGAGAAGATATGGGGGTACTTGCCACTAAGCATTAGAGCTAGTGGTGCGTGCTTTTAGGAGTCTTCGCCATTTGGACCTAGGGTTAGTGGTAGGGCTAAGGAAGGTTAGAGGACTTGCCACTCGGACTTAGTACTAGTTGTAGGGTTAAGGGAGTGTTTTTTTAGGAGGCTTTGCCACTCGGATTTAGGTTAGGTGGTAAGTTAAGCTCTATCTTAACCTACCTACTTTTTTTTTTAAATAGCAAACAAAAATTTGGTTAAGTGTCCCCAAAAAGCTAGAATGGCTCGCAAATGGGGTGGTGGGTCATTTTACGTTAAATTTATATGCGAAACTGATCTTCCACTCAAAATACTAAATAATTGTTGTTTTTGTTTTTTTTTTGTTTTGTTTTTTCATTCCGCAAAGTTTTTCAAGGTTTTCACACGTAATCTAATTAAAATAGAATCTCGTTTTTGGTAGGGGTGGATGGCAGTGATTTAGAGGAGAGTGCTGCTCATCTACAAATTTACCAAAATTAATTTGGGGAATGGAGGATATTTTAGAAGTTCTGTCCAGAGCTTTGTAGTCCTGTTACCCCCCCCCCCTCTCCTCCTCCTCCTTCTTCTTCTTCTTCTTCTTCTCCCCCTCCTCTCTTCTATTCCTTTCATATCTTCATCTAACTTCCCCCCCTCCTTCTCCGTACATTTTATCTTTCTTCTCTCCTCTCTCTTCTTTTCTCTTTACCCCTTCGCCTCCCGCTTCTCTCTCTTAAAAGTAACCCTTTTTTTGCTGCGTAATGAACCACCATTGAATTAAACAAGAATCAGCCTTCATGAAATTCCAGGTATTAATTCTTTCTTTTTTTAATTTTATATACATATTTCAATGACAATTTTATTTATATTCTGCATCTGATACCTATCTATACTTACATGCCTTTAAAAGATTTTGGCACATGTTCGTCTTTTCTCACAGTCCGTTTTTCACAACTTTTTAATGACCAGTTTTTTTTTTCTTTTTTTGGTGTACACTTACCTATCAGGCTGCTAGAGAATTCCGGAGTTTTTGGAAAAAAATTTCAAATATTTTACATTTTAGGAGCGGGGATCAGTTTCCAATGTTAATTTAACGTAGACTGATCCCCCACTTTTTAACCATCTCAATTTTTTAAAAGTCTTTTTCGGTGTACAATTACCTATCATGTCAGTAGAGAATTCCGGAGTTTTTGGAAAGAAATTTCAGAAAATTTAGATTTTAAGACGGGGGATCAGTTTTCAATGTAAATTCAACGTAGACTGATCCCCCTCTTTTTGACCATCTCAAATCTTTAAAATTCTTCTTCTGCTTACAATAACCTATCATGTCGCGAGAGAATTCCGGAGTTTTGGGGAAAAAAATTAACAAAATTTACATTTTAAGACGAGGGATCAGTCTTCTTCGTCTTTTCCCACAGTCCGTTTTTCACAACTTTTTAGGTCTTAAAATCTCAATTTTTTAAAATTTCTTTCCAAAAACCCCGAAATTCTCTCGCGACATGATAGGTAATTGTAAGCAGAAGAAGAATTTTTAAAATTTGAGATGGTCAAAAAGAGGGGGATCAGTCTACGTTGAATTTACATTGAAAACTGATCCCCCGTCTTAAAATCTAAATTTTCTGAAATTTCTTTCCAAAAACTCCGGAATTCTCTACTGACATGATAGGTAATTGTACACCGAAAAAGACTTTTAAAAAAAATTGAGATGGTTAAAAAGTGGGGGATCAGTCTACGTTGAATTAACATTGGAAACTGATCCCCGCTCCTAAAATGTAAAATATTTGAAATTTTTTTCCAAAAACCCCGGAATTCTCTAGCAGCCTGATAGGTAAGTGTACACCGAAAAAAGAAAAAAAAACTGGTCATTAAAAAGTTGTGAAAAACGGACTGTGAGAAAAGACGAACATGTGCCAAGATTTTAATTATTTGTTTTTGATAGATTAAAAACGAAAGAAATTCTCGAGTCTATTTTTTTCCATGAAAGAAAAGTTGGTTCAATTTATCAATTGTTAAAAAAAAGTGACTTAAATTATTTTTTATCCTTTAAATACAATAAATTTATTTAATGGTGTTGGTCATTTATAACGACAGCTAACAGAACGAAAAGGGGGTAAAAAACAAATAGGCAACCAATAAATGTTACGAAAGGCAAGATAAGTTTATTTGTGTTTTAACTTATTTTAAAGAGTTTTTTTGTTCAAAACAAACCTTGTGTCCACTTGTTCAGTCAGAACAAAAAAAAATGGCTGAATTTACAGAGTTTCGATAATCGATCAAAAAACGAAAATTAAGCAAAATACTCGTAGAACATTACATTTTCCCACGATTGGTGACATTTATTAGATCTGTTTCTAACATTATTTTGTTTATTTTTCGATTTTTCACCGATTATCAAGAATCCCCGTGCAGGGCTCATGAACAGCCATTTTTTTTCGTTCTAACTGAACTGGTCGACATCAGGTTTGTTTTGAACAAAAAAAAACGCTTTAAAATAAGTTAAAACACAAATAAACTTATCCAGGTTAGTAGAAGAATGCCTTATCTTGCTTTGTGTAACATTTATTTGTTTTGTTGCCTATTTGTTTTTTAAAAACCCTTTTTCGTTTTGTTAGCTGTCGTTATAAATGCCCATAATGTTTATTATTTAATTATTAAAAAAATGTTTCCAATTCACAAACTTTGAAGACTTGCATTTTTTTTCAATATAATTTGAAAAAGATTTTATTAATTTTTAGTTTTTAAACTGTTAAAATTATCGAAATAATTATGATTAAAAAACAAACTCTTTTTAAACAGAACTATTTACGTCAATTGTATTTCGAGTCTAAATTTTAAATGCCGAAACTTAAATGGGTTGGAAAAAAATAAGGTAAATTTATAGAAGTGCACCTTTCGTATTTCGACCCCTAAAAAAAAAAGGTAAATTTATAGAAGTCCACCTTTCGTATTTCGACCCCTAAAAAAAAAGTTTCTACTTTTTGGGGCAAATTACATATAAACAGCCTCAACAAATATCCGCTATGAAAAAAAATTATGAAAATTTTTATTATTTTAGATTTTAGGAGGGGGGTCACTTTCCTATATAAGTTATACGTAAAGTGAGCACCCATTTCTTGGCCACCGAATCTCACCTCTCGTATTTCGACACCTAAAAAAATAGTTTCTACTTTTTTGGACAAATTACATGTAAACAGCCTCAACAAATATCCGCGCACGCGCGGTCACTTTACGTATAACTTATATAGGAAAGTGACCCCCCCCCCCCTCCTAAAATCTAAAATAATAAAAATTTTCATAATTTTTTTTCATAGCGGATATTTGTTGAGGCTGTTTATATGTAATTTGCCCAAAAAAGTAGAAACTTTTTTTTTAGGGGTCGAAATACGAAAGGTGGACTTCTATAAATTTACCTTTTTCTTTTAGGGGTCGAAATACGAAAGGTGGACTTCTATAAATTTACCTTTATGCCCGCCGCCAGTGACCGGCACCAATCACAATCAAGGATTTGTCTCACGTGACTCAAATTAATCAATCGATCAATCGCAACCATTTTAAAATAAAGAGAATCGTCTACCTTCAATATTTAAAAAATATAAAATTCCGTGCTTATTTTACCCCCCCCCCCCCCCCCTGAATATTGGCGAATTTACAATATTTTTCTTTTCGGTTTATTTTTATTTTTATTTTGTTACTTTTCAAAATAGAATTAACGTTGGTGGAATTTCCCCACATTATGGAATTTACTTGATTACTCACTGAAAACCATCAAATAATTCGAATTTAAAAAAAAAACTGATTCTTTTGTTTTTTTAATTAAATTATTTTTCGTGGGCAGTCATTTATATCGGGGCAGATGCGAAGTACATGGAGGACCGCTGGCTTCCGGTGGAAAAAAGCTTGAAGAAAGTGTGTACGAAAGTGATACAACATTCTTTTTAATTTTTTATTCATATTAATTTCAGACTTTTCTTTCATCATAATCTAATAATTAACATAATACAGACTATTTGAAAAATAATTTATTTGATTGTTTTCAAAACTTAAAAAAAAATTTCATTGAAGAAAATAAACAAAATCGAATAATCTTTTTTTTTTCAAGAAATAATGTTTTTGAGCAACGGAATGTGTTTTTTTTATTTAATGTTTTTTGGAAATATTTAGTGAAAATAATTGGGGGAGGGTTAGAGTTAGGACATTTCCATTTCTAAGAAAAAAGTTTGATGACGGAAGTTACTTCATTTCCAAGAAAAACGTTTTGAAAACAATCAAATAAAAACAAATAAATTATTTTTCAATAAGTTTGTATTATGTTAATTATTAGATTATTAGGGACCTCCAATTGCATGTGAAGAACGGTGACGTCACTATTTCATGTGTACGTTAAGAAGTCATACATTCGTTTTGCTTTACCGATTGCAAAAAAAACTCTCTCAAATAAAGTTATACTTGTTTTAAAGTAAAATAGTTTAGTTAAAGGTTACATTATCAAATTCTGAAAGAAACCCTTCTTCATTGTCCGATGAAACTACGAAATTTTCTTGTTTTACGACACACGGGGTAGTGTTTACTAAACATCGCGTGAGACATGGCAAGATATTATCTATGTACGGATGAACAGAAGTGAAACAAATTACTTTACTACTATGGTGTAAACAAAATTAACGGTTTGTTTTAACCATTTTTTTCTTCCTTGAGACAGATTATTACTTTTTTTTTACTGAAAAAAAACAGAATTGCCTGAATAACTTACATATTCACTTTGGCGCTGTTTTACTGAATGTGGAAGTGCCGCGATTCCGAAACTTAATATATTAATATATATATATATATATATATATATATATATATATATATATATAATAATAATAATAATAATTACTTTTGTCAACGTGTTTTCTTATTAGTGTTACTGTTTACAAATTAGCGTGCGGCGTGCACCAATTTTACTCTAAAAATGTATGCGCGTGGGACAATTTCACTTTAAAAATTGACGTGTTAATTATGGCTAGTATTGCGTTCCATAGTTGCGGCAAAATCAGTTAGTGCAAAAAAATTTTCTTACTTCTAGCAAATGAAGTAGTTTTTTCCAAGTACATAATATGACATCCGCCACAACTTTTGTCTTTTACGATTCATAATACTTCGGGCTATATTATATTAAAATATTTTGAAAAATTTCGAACACGAATATGTTCAAAAATGATGTTTAAAACCGATAAACTCGATCAATACGATCAAATGAATAAATGTCTCTGAAAATAAAAATTATTTCGTAAAACTTTTTTTTTTTTTTGCATTTCAATAAATCACAGTATATTTTATTGAGAAAAGGTAAAAAAAAATTCAAAACATAATAATATTGCTTTTATTTCCACTTTTTATTTGTGCATTCACGGACCAGTTTACTAAAACAGTTTACGTAAAATTTAATAAAATTAATCCAATGTGTTTTTTAAAAGAGTTTAGTTTTATATAAGAAAAAAAAATCGCCGGATGACAATATATTTCGTTCAATATTTCATAAAATGAAACAGGGGGGGGGGGGGGGATCACGTAAAAAAAATATTTTCCCTAATATATTTTAGGAAAACAGCATTTTAAAGATAAATTAGTCCTATAATGAATAAGTATTGAAAATTTCGTGAAGATCTGGCCATAACTTGATTTATGCGAGATTTATTAAAAATGTGCCTATCACAGCGCACATAAATGCTTATACATAAGAACGTTAGTTTATCACGTAAAAAAAAGTACACAACATTTTAACTTCACATTTTCATGAGTTTCGTATGCTGGAAAAAATTCTAAAAAATCATCAGCAGTTTATTTAATGTATCCTCTTTTGAATGGTAAAAAAGTTTTGTTGATAATCTTAATCTAAATTAAAGTTACATCGTGTTATATATAGGGGGCGGGGGTTAATAGTTCACAACCAATTGGAGGTCCCTAAAAGATTATGATGAAAGAAAAGTCTGAAATTAATATGAATTTAAAAAATTGTTGTATCACTTTCAGGCATCCGTACACACTTTCTTCAAGCTTTTTTCACCGGAAAGCCACGGTCCTCCATGTCCTTCGCATCTGCCTATATCGGTTTCAAACTGTTTAAATTAAACTTAAACGTTGTTTATGACCGTTTGCTTTGGTATAAGAAAAACTGGCACTGTTTCGGGAAATACGAGCAAAAAAAAGTTACAGGCGTGACGTAAGCATGACGTATGTAAAACGAATTCTACGAAAACGAACGGAACTAGACGAAAGAGGGTACGCCGTTCTGAATGTTTCGGAAGACCCCCCCCCCCCCCCAACTCTCTATGTTAAGAATTACTTTTGAAACTTGTCTTTTTTTTAGGACCAGACAGACGACTTTAATGATATCAAATTGTAAACTAAAACTGGAAACGACGACTTTTTTTTACACAATTAGAACGAAAGAAAGAGCGATTTTTTTTCACCTTTATTTTTCGAAGCAGACGACTTTAATGAAATAACATTTTAACTTACCTTTTTTTTTAAGCAGACGACTTATATCAAAAGAAAAAACACTTTTATTGTATTTTTTTTAATACAAGAAATTTTTCTTTTTTACTATGTCTGTTTGTTTTTTTAAATTTTTTTTAGGGTTATGTAACTTTTTTTGTGGGGGGGGTCCGAGTTTTTGGATTAAGGTTAGGGAAGTAGGGTTAGTGCTAGAATTAGGATGAGGGTTAGTGCTGGAATTAGGGTTAGTGTTGGGGTTAGGGTTAGTGCTGGAATTAGGGTGAGGAAATTAGGGTTAGGGATTATTTTTGTGGGAGGGGTCCGAATTTTTTTTTTTTAATACAAGGAACTTTTTACTCTGTGTCTCTTTTTGCTTTTGTAAAAGTTGAAATTGGGAGACGGCATATTCACGAAATATTAGAAGAAGACAAAGAAGTAGAAGGAAGAGATTTAGCTGAAGAAGAAGATTGTTTTTTTTTCTGCAACCGGGTACAAGTCAAAAACAAATGAAATGTTCATATAAAGAATAAAACTGCCTAAGAATAGACATTTATCTTCTTGTGTTTACAAACCAAAAGATATTTCCATGCAGTATAACTGATACTAGTCTTTTCATTCGGTGGAAACTGGAAAGAATGAATATTAAATCAGACAAATTATTTTTCAAATAAAATTTTTATGTTTTAAAAATTCAAAAATTTATGACAGCACCATTTTATTATTAAGTATTAATGTAATATTTGCTGTCTAACCTACGCAAATTACACGAAATAATACATTTGCACACAGATTTCTAATAAAGTAATAGGTTAATTATATTATGTGATCGTTAAGTAATAAATATTGAAAAGTTTATTAAAATCGGTTGATTTTCTGAATTTTTAAGTGAAGTGAAGGGTCAAAATGCCCATCGTCTGACTGTTCGACAGATCTCGTTTGTTACTTTATAGCATGACGTCATTTTCCAGCGCTCTGGCCTCTTTTACTTACGATGGTTCTGATAATTCTTTTGGGTAAATGTTGAGATCCGCGTTGGGGACAGGTTCTTCGAAAATTGTGTAGGGTAAACCTAGATGAAATGGGTTAGGGTTATATTTTGGCAATTTCTTTCTTTGGCATCTGATAATTTCCCCAAAACTGTACGCACGAAGGTAGAAATGTACCCAGGGTAGCAAATAGGTTAGGGTTAGCAAATGTGGTCTCAGCATTCAGTCAAATAAATATGATGCATGGTAATATTTTACCTATAGTACTAAAATGTACCAAGTTTTATGAGATACTTTACGTATCTTGAAAAAAATATTACCGGGGTTAATTGGGCCAGCTAAGAGTTTAAAAATCGCCGTAAAGAAGAAGATCAAGTATTTTTTTCATCAACACATCACGTATATAAGATGAAGTTACTGTACTCTTGCATACATATTTTTATAATAAAAGTCCTGTTAAAGATCCCATGCCAAGAAAGATGTGGCACAAGGCCAGAAAAGTGGGAGTAAAAGCCAGAACTCAAGCAGAAGAGTCAGGCTGGCCTTTAAAAATAGCCTTGACAACCCCGTTGGCATTCCCTGGTAGGAGCGCCTCAGGCAATTGGCAATAAACCAACCCCTTCCCAAAGAGGCAAGGCCTGGGAGGGTGGACCTCCTAGGACTACTCAAGACCTGATATCTCAATTGGACAGATAAAGGCCACCAAAATGACCAGTCTCTGTCGAACTGATTGTCGAGAACGTATCCGCGACTAGTATTTAGGCGGTACAATCACCAGCCAACTTTTGCAGACTGGGTCATTTTGGAATTCACCGAGAGACGATTGCACCTCAAGAAGAAAAGAAGCCTTTTTCTCTTCTTTATTTGTTTTTTTATACCTTGTATTCTGTCGAGAAGTTACGACATGAAGTTACAACGTGAAGTTACGACGTGAAGTTACGACGTAAAGTTACAACGGCGACTTTTCTCTGTTGCCTCCAGAATGTGACGACAATGGTGCAGGATGTTATCTTAACAAAAGAAAAAGTTAATCAACAAACAAAAGACTTTAACAAAAATATTTAAATAACATACTGTTCTTTTGTAGATATACTTGTCCTTTTTGTCTGCAACGCCACAAAAATTCCATTAACTTGAGGTGGTGGAAACTGGCATCTTTTGTACCCAACAATTTTCTCAACTTTCTTTTGACTTGTGACCAAAGACTCATTTAAAAATGAAAAAGTTGTTTTGCCTTCATTTTGTTGAATTGTAAATCTATTTTTTATAATTAATCTTTTCGAATTAAAAACATAAATTTCAATGTTAATTATTTTATACGTTTCAAAAGAGAGGAGGGTAATCGAAACTTTAAAAACATTTAATTAATTATTATGGTTTAAGATACAAAGGAATAAATGTGCCTACGGTACAAATGGTTCATAGAAGATTTTTGGGGGCATTAAAAACGACAGCTAACTGAACAAAAAAGGGGTCAAAAACAAAAACAAATAGGCAACAAATAAATGTTATGAAAGGCAAAATAAGTTACTCTTCTACTAACCTGGATAAGTTTATTTGTGTTTTAACTTATTTTAAAGAGTTTGTTTTTTTGTTCAAAACAAACCTGGTGTCCACCTGTTCAGTTAGAATGAAAAGAAAATGGCTGAAATGACACAGTTTCGATAATCGCTCAAAAAACGAAAATTAAGCAAAATAAAACTGGTAGAACATTACATTTACCCACAGTTGGTGACATTTATTGGATGTGTTTCTAACACTATTTTGTTTATTTTTCGATTTTTCACCGATTATCAAGGGTCTTCGTGCAGGGCTCATGAACAGCCATTTTTCATATCTGCCATTTTCAAAATGTTTCAGACTTTCGTATGTAGCCCGAAAAGCCAGATATCCAAGTCCAGCAGCGAAATATCGGGAACAATGTTTTGCGATCTCTCCACTCATAATGCGGTTATTGTGCATTGGACGTCCTAAATTTGACATATATCCAAGGCCTTTGACAAGTTATGGCATAAAGGGCTTCTCCTGAAAATACACTCATACGGTATTACTGGGCAATTACTTAATATAATTAGATCCTTCCTAAACAAAAGAAAAATCTAGGTTGTCCTCGATGGCCGTTCATCTAAGCAACATGATATAAATGCTGGTGTTCCCCAGGGATATATCCTTGGACCTTTGTTGTTCCTGATCTATATAAACGATCTCCCTGATGACATAGAGTCTGAGATTGGTTTATTTGCTGACGACACCACGCTTTACTCTCGCTATGTTGGCAAAACAGACGCGATCATATCCGAGGCGATGGCTGAATCCTTAGAAAATGACCTCCAGGCTGTAATGGATTGGGGTCATAAATGGTTGGTAACTTTGGACCAAGACTAAAATAAATATTAACATGTTAAAAGAAAAAAAAATTCCGAAATATACTGCATTTAGTAAAATAAATAAAAGATTTATTTACAAGTGTTTTGTAAATAGAGACCACGTGTATTGCAAGGTCAACCGGTGACTTCCAAAACATGTCCTGCGTCTTGTGTTAATGATCTGGGGTCCTTATTGTTGTCTTGATCCGTAACTTTTAATGCCGCAAAGACAAAGCTCCTTTCCTTCAATAACTACAAGAAACCTCTCCAACCACCGATTGTCATGGCAAATAACAGCCTACCTGAGAGTTCATCATTCAAACTCCTCGGCCTAACCTTCACAGGTAACATGAATTGGAACAAATACATTGAAGACATCGCCAAGGCTGCCACAAAGAAGGTTGGCTCCCTCTACCGTGCTAGTACACTCCTCACACCTGACATTATCCTGTATCTCTACAAAGCTACCATCCGCCCATGCATCATCTACTAGTCTCTCCCTCCTTGACAAGGTCCAAAAAAGAGTCGCCAACCTAATAGGTCCCTCACTGTCAACCAAGCTCCAGTCTCTGTCCCATCGCCGCAATGTAGCATCCTTGTGCTTGTTTTACAAATACTTCAATAGATTATGCTCCGATGAATTGGCTACTCTGGTGCCTCCTCGACGTAAATTCACTAGACCAACTCGACAATCAACTAAATCCCATTCATTCACTGTGGAGGTCTCCAGATGCCGGAGAGCCTTCTACTCAAATAGCTTCTTTCCTCGTGCTGCTGGCCTCTGGAACTCCTTCCCTGCCCCCTGTTTCCCTGACAGTACTGACATGCAGAAATTTAAAACTAATGTAAACAGACATCTCGCTGATCAGATCCCAATTTAGGTTAACCTCCCCCCCTCCCAACCTTCTCTCCTTTTCTTTTTTCTCAGTGGCCATTTACGTCTATGTCCTTGTTTGGGGTGAACTATGTTAAAAAAAAAAAAAAATATTTAAGATTTAAAAGCGATTAATGAAATCAACACTTTAAAATTCCGATTCTTGTTCGTAATTGTGCACAACCCGTTTTCCCCAACTTTTTTACTGACCAAATTTGATTATTTTTTCGGTGTACAATTACCTATCATGCCGTTAGAGAATTCCGGGTTGTTTGGAAATTTTGGGGAAAATTTGTGATGGTCAAAAAGTGGAGGAGCAATTTACGTTGAATTTATACAATGATCCCTCTCCTAAAATCTAAATTATTTGAAAAAAAATCTACGTTGAATTTATACACTGATCCCCCTCCTAAAATCTAAATTATTTGAAAAAAAATCTACAAAACACGGAATTCTCTAGCGATATGATAGGTAATTAATTCTACACGGAAATTTTTTTTTTAATTTGTGATGGTCAAATAGTGGGGGATCAATTTACATTAAATTTATATAGGAAACTTCTAAAATCTCAATTTTTTTTTTAGATTTCCCAAAACACGGAATTGTCTAGCGACCTGATAAGTAATTGTACACCGAAATGAGAAAAAAAAAAATGGTCAATAAAAAAAAGTTGGGGGAAATGGGTTGTGGACAATTACGAACAAGCGCCAAAATCCCAATAGTCAATAAAAAAAAGGATCAAGAGAACAATAGGGACCCCAGATCATTAACACAAGACGCGGGACATATTTTGAAATCACCGGTTGACCTCGCAATACACGTGGTCTCTATTTACAAAACACTTGTAAATAGATCTTTTATTTATGTTAATAAATGCAGTATATTTCGGAATTTTTTTTTTCTTTTAACATGTTAATATTTATTTTAAGGCAGAGAGTTCATAAATAAAACAAATAAATATTAACATGTTTTCTTTTAAAACATGTTTTTGTGTCACTATTTACAAAACAACTCGGGTTTTTTTTCTTTTAACATGTATACGCTTTTTTTAAAATCGGCTGACTTGTAATCTGTCGTTTTGCAATAAACAAAACAATTTATCATTTTTTTTTTTACTTTTAAAATTTGTTTTTTATTTAGTAAATACTAAATAAAAAACAAATTTTAAACACAATTCTATATTTCGTGTTGTGTATTTTAAGAAAAAGTGGATACTTTTTTTTCTTTTCGTAGGGAGGCGAGTAACTAGCGAAGTTTTATTTATTTGTTTATAATTGTTGCTTACAGAAAAAAAAGGAAAAAACTTCACGAGGGCAGAAATGGGGGGGGGGGTATGAAATATTTATCACCGTACTTAAGTAATCTTTCGTTTTGTAGGGAAAAATCAAGCTTCCCAAAAAGGGGCACTCTGGATCTTACCTCAGTTTAGAAGGATTTTTCCATACTACACATTGCTCCTAGCCTGAGGAGGCAAAACGGATGATTACGCAAGTTATTTTAATAAATAGACGAAATATATACGCTTTTTAAAAAATCGGCTGACTTGTAATCTTTCGTTTTGCCTCCCCACGAGGGCGGAGTTAGACTTCAAAAATCAGTTTCTAAACGGAAGCAATTTAAAATTTATTAAGTTTTTTCCTTTTTTTTCTGTAAGCAACAATTATAAACAAATAAATAAAACTTCGCTAGTTACTCGCCTCCCTACGAAAAGAAAAAAAAGTATCCACTTTTTCCTAAAATACACAACACGAAATATAGAATTGCGTTTAAAATTTGTTTTTTATTTAGTAAATAAAAGTAAAAAAAAAAATGATAAATTGTTTTGTTTATTGCAAAACGACAGATTACAAGTCAGCCGATTTTTAAAAAAGCGTATACATGTTAAAAGAAAAAAAACCTGAGTTGTTTTGTAAATAGTGACACAAAAACATGTTTTAAAAGAAAACATGTTAATATTTATTTGTTTTATTTATGAACTCTCTGCCTTAAAATAAATATTAACATGTTAAAAGAAAAAAAAAATTCCGAAATATACTGCATTTATTAACATAAATAAAAGATCTATTTACAAGTGTTTTGTAAATAGAGACCACGTGTATTGCGAGGTCAACCGGTGATTTCAAAATATGTCCCGCGTCTTGTGTTAATGATCTGGGGTCCCTATTGTTCTCTTGATCCAAAAAAAAAAAATTGGTTTACCTAATTTAAATTAAAGAATTAAAAAATTAAACATTGTTTTAAGAAACCGATAAAGAAGTTGTTGTTGTTGTTGTTGTTGTTTTCCTAATTTAATGAATAAATAAATAAATATGTCGTTTTTCAAAATTTAAATTACATTTTTCGTCAACGTTGGGCAAAATTGCCAGAAAAAAAAAACATTTTAAATTAAATTTTTAAAGTTCTTTTTCTTTTGGAGTTATATCCCTTTTTTATTTATTTATATATTGGTCAGCTTTCTTCTGCCGGTTGACTTGTTTTGTCCACGTTTCGCGTAGACGGTGGAGTCTCCTATAACTTAGCCTTTTTACTGCTACTTATTTACAAAAAAAAAATAGTGTTGTTGCTTTGGCATTGTATTGATTAGAAATAAATGGTTTGAAATCCTGCCGAAGCCCATTTAACTGTAACAACTAAAAACAACTAAAAACTGTCGGTTCACGTAAGGGGAGACAACTGTTTCGATCGTATTTTGTTTTTGTTTAATTTGTGATTTGAAGTAATTTTTGAATTACCGAAAAAAATGAAAATGATGCGTAAAGAAATGGTTTTATTTGATTAAAGGGAAAAGTGTTTATTTTTTGTTTGTTTGCTTCAAATGGAAGAAGTTTGTGTTGGTTTTTATTTGTTGTTGAATGACGAATGAATTGTTGCGTGTGTGTAAACGACCTTGACATTAAATATTAGTATAAAATGTGTATTTATTTAAGAAATGTGGCATTATATGTAAATATTGATAAGTTTAAATGGTCATAAATTGTTTGTTATAAAATGTTGTTGTTGATGAATGTAAAAGTTGTGATGTGTTAATGTTGTTGAAATGTTGTTTTGTGGGTATTTTGTTAGTTGTAAATGTATGTCGGTGGTTTGTTTAGTTGTGTTGTGTAAGAATGCGTGTTTGGTTTTCAAGCATTTCATACTTACCTGGCACAGGGGTAAACGGTGATCATCCAGGCCGTTCTCCCAGAGCGAGGCCCTTCCATTGCACTACGGTTGGGTTGACCTTTGCGATCGTCCCAAATGTGGACGACTCGGGTGCGCTATTTCTAAGTGTGGGGTCTGCGTTCGCGCTCACCCCTATAATCAAACAAAAATCAGAACATCTTCTTTAATTTTTCTTTTTACACAGTTTTTTTTTTAATTTAGTTTGACTCCCACTCCTTAATTCCTACCCCTGATTAGAAACCGACCTCCTTTATTTATCTACCTCCCACAAGGTCGGGAAAGATAAGCCAGCGCTCGAGAGGTGAGCACTCTGGCCATTTAAAAATTGCCTGGGCAGCCCCGTCGGCATTCCCCGGTAGAATGAGGCATTTTGGTGAGAGTGTCTAGCCTAGGGTAAAGTCAATGTATGACAAATCTTATGTCCAACGAACCCCCCCCCCCCATAACGACTCGGGCTTCATGCCTAAGACAAATGTATAAGAATTTTATGTGCATTGTTTTTTCTTTTAAAATATTTGTTTGTAAATTTTTGTCTAAATAAAATCCCTGTATGTTGTTCGAAATACGCAGCAGTTATCAAAGATTCCTCTTGTCGTTTCCTGTCACCTCAATTTTATTTTTTCATTGATTCTTTTTAACTTATATTGATACAACTCTATATTAATAAATGTGTGTTTCTCGTCTCTGTGTAAATAGCACTTTTTTTTAATCTACTATTAATCGATTATTTGAAATCAAAATTGCAATCGCATTAATTAAAACGAAATTTTAAAAATTCACATTTTAAGAAATAATTTAATTATGAAATCAGCCATTGTCTCTTTGTGGCAATTCACATTCAAGCATAATTTTTTTAAACTTATATTCACCCCAAAGAAGGGGCACATGGTCACTTAGGCCTAAAGGGGCTACTGTGGATTAGGTGCCAGAATTATAAAGGCATCCTAAGTGGGGCGTTGTATAGGGAGATGTTTGTTCCCATTGCATTTAACTTTCTGCATATATTCGTAGTCGGGGGAGCAGAGAGAGAATTCCAAAGGCAAGCAGTTTGAGGAAAGAAGCTGGAAACCTAGTGAAGGGGTGGGATTTTGCTGCTTCTCGAGTTAGTCGATTTTGGCCTGCGTTCTTGCCAACCGCCTGCAGGTTGTTATCGGTGATTTGATCAAGCCTGAGCAAAACTTTGCTGTGAAGGGGAGGTCGATTCAGAACAACTTGCATTTGATTCGCATGATCATAGAGGGGACAGAAGACGACGTTGAAGCCGCGCTGATCAATTTAGATCAGTCCAAGGCTTTCGATAGGGTCGACCATGGTTTCCTGAAAGCTGTTTTAGCGGCTGCCTGTTTTGGTCCGGACTTCCGCAGGTGGATCTCTATTCTGTATGACTCGCCGACGGCAGTGGTGCAAGTCAATGGAAAGAGGTCGGAATCGTTCGTTGTTTCTCGGTCGGTACGTCAGGGTTGTCAGGAATCGTTATTTTGCCGGGACCGGCAATATAGCCTCTTCCTTATTAAAAAAGAAATTGAAATATATTACAAATTATACATCGTAATAATGGAGAATATTGCCGAAGAAATTGTCTTTTATATGACGGATTATTGGCACTGTAGACTAATCCACGAAAAGAAAACAAATTAATATTTGCAAAATAAAAAGAATTAAAAAAAAGAAATTCACAAAAATCAGAAATCAAATTAATATTTGCAAAATAAAATAAATTAAAAAAGAAGAAATACACAAAAGTTAGAAAACAAATTAATATTTGCAAAATAAAAATTAAAATTAAAAAAGACATCCCCAAAATCAGAACACAAATTAATATTTGCAAGATAAAAAAAATTAAAGGAAAAGAAATCCACAAAAATCAGAAAATAAATTAATATTTGTAAAATAAAAAGAATTAAAAAAAAGAAATTCACAAAAGTTAGAAAACAAATTAATATTTGCAAAATAAAAATAAAAATTAAAATCGAAATCAAAAAAAATCAGAACACAAATTAATATTTGCAAAATAAAAAAAATTTTTTTTAACAAATCCACAAAAATCAGATAACAAATAAATATTTTCAAAATAAAAAAATTTTTTTCAAAGAAATCCACAAAAATCAGAAAACAAATAATATTTGCAAAATAAAAAACTTTAAAAAAACAAACTCACAAAAATCAGAAACAAATTAATATTTGCAAAATAAAAAAATATTTAAAAAATGAAATCCACAAAAATCAGAAAACAAATTAATATTTGCAAAATAAAAAGAATTAAAAAAAAGAAATTCACAAAAATCAGAAAACAAATTAATATTTGCAAAATAAAATAAATTAAAAAAGAAAAAATACACAAAAGTTAGAAAACAAATTAATATTTGCAAAATAAAAATAAAAATTAAAAAAGAAATCACCAAAATCAGAACACAAATTAATATTTGCAAGATAAAAAAAATTAAAGGAAAAAAAATCCACAAAAATCAGAAAATAAATTAATATTTGTAAAATAAGAAGAATTAAAAAAAAGAAATTCACAAAAGTTAGAAAACAAATTAATATTTGCAAAATAAAAATTAAAATTAAAAAAGAAATCAAAAAAAATCAGAACACAAATTAATATTTGCAAAATAAAAAAAATTGTTTTTAAGAAATCCACAAAAATCAGATAACAAATAAATATTTTCAAAATAAAAAAAAATTTTTCAAAGAAATCCACAAAAATCAGAAAAAAATTAATATTTGCAAAATAAAAAGAGAAAGAAAAAAAGAAATCCGCAAAAAATCACACAACAAATTAATGCGGTTGATTATTAGATCTTCCACCGCTTACAAAATCGATAAAATTTGGCAAACATTATTGGAGCTAACCGCTTCAATATAACCGATTTTTTTTCGAAATTTTATTCCAATAGAAGCTATCTTGTCGACACATGAAAAGGAACAAATGCCGCCGAAATGATCGCTTAACTTTGCTAAATGTAGGCGATTACAGATGGTTTTACGAGGGGTTGTTAGGGTTAGCGGTAGGGTTAAGGGAAGCTTTTTTAGAGATGGGTTAAGGAAGAGGTTGTTGTTTTTTGGGGGTGGGGGCTTGCCACTCGGACTTAGTGTTAGTGGTTGTGTTAAGGAGAAGATATGAGGGTACTTGCCACTAAGTATTAGAGCTAGTGGGTGCGTGCTTTTAGGAGTCTTCGCCATTTGGACCTAGGGTTAGTGGTAGGGCTAAGGAATGTTAGAGGGCTTGCCACTTGAACTTAGTACTAGTTGTAGGGTTAAGGGAGTGTTTTTTTAGGAGGCTTTGCCACTCGGATTTAGGTTAGATGGTAAGTTAAGCTCTATCTTAACCTACCTACTTTTTTTTTAAATAGCAAACAAAAATTTGGTTAAGTGTCCCCAAAAAGCTAGAATGGCTCGCAAATGGGGTGGTGGGTCATTTTACGTTAAATTTATATGCGAAACTGATCTTCCACTCAAAATACTAAAATAATTGTTGTTTTTGTTTTTTTTTTGTTTTGTTTTTTCATTCCGCAAAGTTTTTCAAGGTTTTTCTAATTAAAATAGAATCTCGTTTTTGGTAGGGGTGGATGGCAGTAATTTAGAGGAGAGTGCTGCTCATCTACAAATTTACCAAAATTAATTTGGGGAATGGAGGATATTTTAGAATTTCTGTCCGGAGCTTAGTAGTCCTATTACACCCCCCCTCTCCTCCTCCTCCTTCTTCTTCTCCTTCTCCTTCTTCTTCTTCTCCTTCTCCCCCTCCTCTCTTCTATTCCTTTCATATCTTCATCTAACTTCCCCCCTCCTCCTCCTTACATTTTATCTTTCTTCTCTCCTCTCTCTTCTTTTCTCTTTACCCCTTCCCCTCCCGCTTCTCTCTCTTAAAAGTAACCCCTTTTTTGCTGCGTAATGAACCACCATTGAATTAAACAAGAATCAGCCTTCATGAAATTCCAGGTATTAATTCTTTTTTTTTTTAATTTTATATACATATTTCAATGACAATTTTATTTATATTCTGCATCTGATACCTATCTATACTTACATGCCTTTAAAAGATTTTAATTATTTGTTTTTGATAGATTAAAAACGAAAGAAATTCTCGAGTCTATTTTTTTCCATGAAAGAAAAGTTGGTTCAATTTATCAATTGTTAAAAAAAAGTGACTTAAATTATTTTTTATCCTTTAAATACAATAAATTTATTTAATGGTGTTGGTCATTTATAACGACAGCTAACAGAACGAAAAGGGGGTAAAAAACAAATAGGCAACCAATAAATGTTACGAAAGGCAAGATAAGTTTATTTGTGTTTTAACTTATTTTAAAGAGTTTTTTTGTTCAAAACAAACCTTGTGTCCACTTGTTCAGTCGGAACAAAAAAAAATGGCTGAATTTACAGAGTTTCGATAATCGATCAAAAAACGAAAATTAAGCAAAATACTCGTAGAACATTACATTTTCCCACGATTGGTGACATTTATTAGATCTGTTTCTAACATTATTTTGTTTATTTTTCGATTTTTCACCGATTATCAAGAATCCCCGTGCTGGGCTCATGAACAGCCATTTGTTTTCGTTCTAACTGAACGGGTGGACATCAGGTTTGTTTTGAACAAAAAAAAAACGCTTTAAAATAAGTTAAAACACAAATAAACTTATCCAGGTTAGTAGAAGAATACCTTATCTTGCTTTGTGTAACATTTATTTGTTTTGTTGCCTATTTGATTTTTAAAAACCCTTTTTCGTTGTGTTAGCTGTTGTTATAAATGCCCATAATGTTTATTATTTAATTATTAAAAAAATGTTTCCAATTCACAAACTTTGAAGACTTGCATTTTTTTTTCAATATAATTTGAAAAAGATAAATTTTATTAATTTTTAGTTTTTAAACTGTTAAAATTATCGAAATAATTATGATTAAAAACGAACTCTTTTTAAACAGAACTATTTACGTCAATTGTATTTCGAGTCTAAATTTTAAATGGCGAAACTTAAATGGGTTGGAAAAAAATAAGGTAAATTTATAGAAGTGCACCTTTCGTATTTCGACCCCTAAAAAAAAAATTTCTACTTTTTGGCGCAAATTACATATAAACAGCCTCAACAAATATCCGCTATGAAAAAAAATTATGAAAATTTTTATTATTTTAGATTTTAGGAGGGGGGGGGGTCACTTTCCTATATAAGTTATACGTAAAGTGAGCACCCATTTGTTGGCCACCGAATCTCACCTCTCGTATTTCGACCCCTAAAAAAAAAAGTTTCTACTTTTTGGGACAAATTACATGTAAACAAATATCCGCGCGTGCGCTTTCACTTTACGTATAACTTATATAGGAAAGTGACCCCCCCCCCCTCCTAAAATCTAAAATAATAAAAATTTTCATAATTATTTTTCATAGCGGATATTTGTTGAGGCTGTTTATATGTAATTTGCCCAAAAAAGTAGAAACTTTTTTTTTTAGGGGTCGAAATACGAAAGGTGCACTTCTATAAATTTACCTTTTTCTTTTAGGGGTCGAAATACGAAAGGTGCACTTCTATAAATTTACCTTTATGCCCGCCGCCAGTGACCGGCACCAATCACAATCAAGGATTTGTCTCACGTGACTCAAATTAATCAATCGATCAATCGCAACCATTTTAAAATAAAGAGAATCGTCTACCTTCAATATTTAAAAAATATAAAATTCCGTGCTTATTTTACCCCCCCCCCCCCCCCCCCTGAATATTGGCGAATTTACAATATTTTTCTGGTCGGTTTATTTTTATTTTTATTTTGTTACTTTTCAAAATAGAATTAACGTTGATGGATTTTCCCCACATTATGGAATTTACTTGATTTCTCACTGAAAACCATCAAATAATTCGAATTTTTAAAAAAAAACTGATTCTTTTGTTTTTTTAATTAAATTATTTTTCGTGGGCAGTCATTTATATCGGGGCAGATGCGAAGTACATGGAGGACCGCTGGTTTCCGGTGGAAAAAGCCTGAAAGTGATACAACAATTTATTTTTATTTTTTAGTCATATTAATTTCAGACTTTTCTTTTTTTTTTTTCATATCAATTTCAGACTTTTCTTTCATCATATTCTAATAATTAACATAATACAGACTATTTGAAAAATAATTTATTTGATTGTTTTCAAAACTTAAAAAAAAATTTCATTGAAGAAAATAAACAAAATAGAATAATCTTCTTTTTTTTTCAAGAAATAATGTTTTTGATCAACGGAATGTGTTTTTTTTTATTCAATGTTTTTTTGGAAATATTTAGTGAAAATAATGTTTTGGGGGAGGGTTAGAGTTAGGACATTTCCATTTCTAAGAAAAAAGTTGGATTCCGGAAGTTACTCCATTTCCAAGAAAAAACGTTTTGAAAACAATCAAATAAAAACAAATAAATTATTTTTCAAATAGTCTGTATTATGTTAATTATTAGATTAGGATGAAAGAAAAGTCTGAAATTAATATGACAAACAGGAAAGTCTGAAATTAATATGAATTTAAAAAATTGTTGTATCACTTTCAGGCATCCGTACACACTTTCTTCAAGCTTTTTTCACCGGAAAGCCACGGTCCTCCATGTCCTTCGCATCTGCCTATATCGGTTTCAAACTGTTTAAATTAAACTTAAACGTTGTTTATGACCGTTTGTTTTGGTATAAGAAAAACTGGCACTGTTTCGGGAAATACGAGCAAAAAAAAGTTACAGGTGTGACGTAAGCATGACGTATGTAAAACGAATTCTACGAAAACGAACGGAACTAGACGAAAGAGGGTACGCCGTTCTGAATGTTTCGGAAGACCCCCCCCCCCCCCCCCAACTCTCTATGTTAAGAATTACTTTTGAAACTTGTCTTTTTTTTAGGACCAGACAGACGACTTTAATGATATCAAATTGTAAACTAAAACTGGAAACGACGACTTTTTTTTACACAATTAGAACGAAAGAAAGAGCGATTTTTTTTCACCTTTATTTTTCGAAGCAGACGACTTTAATGAAATAACATTTTAACTTACCTTTTTTTTTAAGCAGACGACTTATATCAAAAGAAAAAACACTTTTATTGTATTTTTTTTAATACAAGAAATTTTTCTTTTTTACTATGTCTGTTTGTTTTTTTAAATTTTTTTTAGGGTTATGTAACTTTTTTTGTGGGGGGGGGGTCCGAGTTTTTGGATTAAGGTTAGGGAATTAGGGTTAGTGCTAGAATTAGGATGAGGGTTAGTGCTGGAATTAGGGTGAGGAAATTAGGGTTAGGGATTATTTTTGTGGGAGGGGTCCGAATTTTTTTTTTTTAATACAAGGAACTTTTTACTCTGTGTCTCTTTTTGCTTTTGTAAAAGTTGAAATTGGGAGACGGCATATTCACGAAATATTAGAAGAAGACAAAGAAGTAGAAGGAAGAGATTTAGCTGAAGAAGAAGATTGTTTTTTTTTCTGCAACCGGGTACAAGTCAAAAACAAATGAAATGTTCATATAAAGAATAAAACTGCCTAAGAATAGACATTTATCTTCTTGTGTTTACAAACCAAAAGATATTTCCATGCAGTATAACTGATACTAGTCTTTTCATTCGGTGGAAACTGGAAAGAATGAATATTAAATCAGACAAATTATTTTTCAAATAAAATTTTTATGTTTTAAAAATTCAAAAATTTATGACAGCACCATTTTATTATTAAGTATTAATGTAATATTTGCTGTCTAACCTACGCAAATTACACGAAATAATACATTTGCACACAGATTTCTAATAAAGTAATAGGTTAATTATATTATGTGATCGTTAAGTAATAAATATTGAAAAGTTTATTAAAATCGGTTGATTTTCTGAATTTTTAAGTGAAGTGAAGGGTCAAAATGCCCATCGTCTGACTGTTCGACAGATCTCGTTTGTTACTTTATAGCATGACGTCATTTTCCAGCGCTCTGGCCTCTTTTACTTACGATGGTTCTGATAATTCTTTTGGGTAAATGTTGAGATCCGCGTTGGGGACAGGTTCTTCGAAAATTGTGTAGGGTAAACCTAGATGAAATGGGTTAGGGTTATATTTTGGCAATTTCTTTCTTTGGCATCTGATAATTTCCCCAAAACTGTACGCACGAAGGTAGAAATGTACCCAGGGTAGCAAATAGGTTAGGGTTAGCAAATGTGGTCTCAGCATTCAGTCAAATAAATATGATGCATGGTAATATTTTACCTATAGTACTAAAATGTACCAAGTTTTATGAGATACTTTACGTATCTTGAAAAAAATATTACCGGGGTTAATTGGGCCAGCTAAGAGTTTAAAAATCGCCGTAAAGAAGAAGATCAAGTATTTTTTTCATCAACACATCACGTATATAAGATGAAGTTACTGTACTCTTGCATACATATTTTTATAATAAAAGTCCTGTTAAAGATCCCATGCCAAGAAAGATGTGGCACAAGGCCAGAAAAGTGGGAGTAAAAGCCAGAACTCAAGCAGAAGAGTCAGGCTGGCCTTTAAAAATAGCCTTGACAACCCCGTTGGCATTCCCTGGTAGGAGCGCCTCAGGCAATTGGCAATAAACCAACCCCTTCCCAAAGAGGCAAGGCCTGGGAGGGTGGACCTCCTAGGACTACTCAAGACCTGATATCTCAATTGGACAGATAAAGGCCACCAAAATGACCAGTCTCTGTCGAACTGATTGTCGAGAACGTATCCGCGACTAGTATTTAGGCGGTACAATCACCAGCCAACTTTTGCAGACTGGGTCATTTTGGAATTCACCGAGAGACGATTGCACCTCAAGAAGAAAAGAAGCCTTTTTCTCTTCTTTATTTGTTTTTTTATACCTTGTATTCTGTCGAGAAGTTACGACATGAAGTTACAACGTGAAGTTACGACGTGAAGTTACGACGTGAAGTTACGACGTAAAGTTACAACGGCGACTTTTCTCTGTTGCCTCCAGAATGTGACGACAATGGTGCAGGATGTTATCTTAACAAAAGAAAAAGTTAATCAACAAACAAAAGACTTTAACAAAAATATTTAAATAACATACTGTTCTTTTGTAGATATACTTGTCCTTTTTGTCTGCAACGCCACAAAAATTCCATTAACTTGAGGTGGTGGAAACTGGCATCTTTTGTACCCAACAATTTTCTCAACTTTCTTTTGACTTGTGACCAAAAACTCATTTAAAAATGAAAAAGTTGTTTTGCCTTCATTTTGTTGAATTGTAAATCTATTTTTTATAATTAATCTTTTCGAATTAAAAACATAAATTTCAATGTTAATTATTTTATACGTTTCAAAAGAGAGGAGGGTAATCGAAACTTTAAAAACATTTAATTAATTATTATGGTTTAAGATACAAAGGAATAAATGTGCCTACGGTACAAATGGTTCATAGAAGATTTTGGGGGCATTAAAAACGACAGCTAACTGAACAAAAAAGGGGTCAAAAACAAAAACAAATAGGCAACAAATAAATGTTATGAAAGGCAAAATAAGTTACTCTTCTACTAACCTGGATAAGTTTATTTGTGTTTTAACTTATTTTAAAGAGTTTGTTTTTTTGTTCAAAACAACCCTGGTGTCCACCTGTTCAGTTAGAATGAAAAGAAAATGGCTGAAATGACACAGTTTCGATAATCGCTCAAAAAACGAAAATTAAGCAAAATAAAACTGGTAGAACATTACATTTACCCACGATTGGTGACATTTATTGGATGTGTTTCTAACACTATTTTGTTTATTTTTCGATTTTTCACCGATTATCAAGGGTCTTCGTGCAGGGCTCATGAACAGCCATTTTTCATATCTGCCATTTTCAAAATGTTTCAGACTTTCGTATGTAGCCCGAAAAGCCAGATATCCAAGTCCAGCAGCGAAATATCGGGAACAATGTTTTGCGATCTCTCCACTCATAATGCGGTTATTGTGCATTGGACGTCCTAAATTTGACATATATCCAAGGCCTTTGACAAGTTATGGCATAAAGGGCTTCTCCTGAAAATACACTCATACGGTATTACTGGGCAATTACTTAATATAATTAGATCCTTCCTAAACAAAAGAAAAATCTAGGTTGTCCTCGATGGCCGTTCATCTAAGCAACATGATATAAATGCTGGTGTTCCCCAGGGATATATCCTTGGACCTTTGTTGTTCCTGATCTATATAAACGATCTCCCTGATGACATAGAGTCTGAGATTGGTTTATTTGCTGACGACACCACGCTTTACTCTCGCTATGTTGGCAAAACAGACGCGATCATATCCGAGGCGATGGCTGAATCCTTAGAAAATGACCTCCAGGCTGTAATGGATTGGGGTCATAAATGGTTGGTAACTTTGGACCAAGACTAAAATAAATATTAACATGTTAAAAGAAAAAAAAATTCCGAAATATACTGCATTTAGTAAAATAAATAAAAGATTTATTTACAAGTGTTTTGTAAATAGAGACCACGTGTATTGCAAGGTCAACCGGTGACTTCCAAAACATGTCCCGCGTCTTGTGTTAATGATCTGGGGTCCTTATTGTTGTCTTGATCCGTAACTTTTAATGCCGCAAAGACAAAGCTCCTTTCCTTCAATAACTACAAGAAACCTCTCCAACCACCGATTGTCATGGCAAATAACACCCTACCTGAGAGTTCATCATTCAAACTCCTCGGCCTAACCTTCACAGGTAACATGAATTGGAACAAATACATTGAAGACATCGCCAAGGCTGCCACAAAGAAGGTTGGCTCCCTCTACCGTGCTAGTACACTCCTCACACCTGACATTATCCTGTATCTCTACAAAGCTACCATCCGCCCATGTATCATCTACTAGTCTCTCCCTCCTTGACAAGGTCCAAAAAAGAGTCGCCAATCTAATAGGTCCCTCACTGTCAACCAAGCTCCAGTCTCTGTCCCATCGCCGCAATGTAGCATCCTAGTGCTTGTTTTACAAATACTTCTATGGATTATGCTCCGATGAATTGGCTACTCTGGTGCCTCCTCGACGTAAATTCACTAGACCAACTCGACAATCAACTAAATCCCATTCATTCACTGTGGAGGTCCCCAGATGCCGGAGAGCCTTCTACTCAAATAGCTTCTTTCCTCGTGCTGCTGGCCTCTGGAACTCCTTCCCTGCCCCCTGTTTCCCTGACAGTACTGACATGCAGAAATTTAAAACTAATGTAAACAGACATCTCGCTGATCAGATCCCAATTTAGGTTAACCTCCCCCCCTCCCAACCTTCTCTCCTTTTCTTTTTTCTCAGTGGCCATTTACGTCTATGTCCTTGTTTGGGGTGAACTATGTAAAAAAAAAAAAAAATATTTAAGATTTAAAAGCGATTAATGAAATCGACACTTTAAAATTCCGATTCTTGTTCGTAATTGTGCACAACCCGTTTTCCCCAACTTTTTTACTGACTAAATTTGATTATTTTTTCGGTGTACAATTACCTATCATGCCGTTAGAGAATTCCGGATTGTTTGGAAATTTTGGGGAAAATTTGTGATGGTCAAAAAGTGGAGGAGCAATTTACGTTGAATTTATACAATGATCCCTCTCCTAAAATCTAAATTATTTGAAAAAAATTCTACATTGAATTTATACACTGATCCCCCTCCTAAAATCTAAATTATTTGAAAAAAAATCTACAAAACACGGAATTCTCTAGCGATATGATAGGTAATTAATTCTACACGGAAAATTTTTATTTAATTTGTGATGGTCAAATAGTGGGGGATCAATTTACATTAAATTTATATAGGAAACTTCTAAAATCTCAATTTTTTTTTTAGATTTCCCAAAACACGGAATTGTCTAGCGACCTGATAAGTAATTGTACACCGAAATGAGAAAAAAAAAAATGGTCAATAAAAAAAAGTTGGGGAAAATGGGTTGTGGACAATTACGAACAAGCGCCAAAATCCCAATAGTCAATAAAAAAAAGGATCAAGAGAACAATAGGGACCCCAGATCATTAACACAAGACGCGGGACATATTTTGAAATCACCGGTTGACCTCGCAATACACGTGGTCTCTATTTACAAAACACTTGTAAATAGATCTTTTATTTATGTTACTAAATGCAGTATATTTCGGAATTTTTTTTTTCTTTTAACATGTTAATATTTATTTTAAGGCAGAGAGTTCATAAATAAAACAAATAAATATTAACATGTTTTCTTTTAAAACATGTTTTTGTGTCACTATTTACAAAACAACTCGGGTTTTTTTTCTTTTAACATGTATACGCTTTTTTAAAAATCGGCTGACTTGTAATCTGTCGTTTTGCAATAAACAAAACAATTTATCATTTTTTTTTTTACTTTTATTTACTAAATAAAAAACAAATTTTAAACGCAATTCTATATTTCGTGTTGTGTATTTTAAGAAAAAGTGGATACTTTTTTTTCTTTTCGTAGGGAGGCGAGTAACTAGCGAAGTTTTATTTGTTTTATTTATGAACTCTCTGCCTTAAAATAAATATTAACATGTTAAAAGAAAAAAAAAATTCCGAAATATACTGCATTTATTAACATAAATAAAAGATCTATTTACAAGTGATAGGTAATTGTACACCGAAATGAGAAAAAAAAAATGGTCAATAAAAAAAAAATTGGGGAAAATGGGTTGTGGACAATTATGAACAAGCGCCAAAATCCCAATAGTCAATAAAAAAAAAAAAAAAATTAAATTGGTTTACCTAATTTAAATTAAAAAAATTAAAAAATTAAACATTGTTTTAAGAAGCCGATAAAGAAGTTGTTGTTGTTGTTGTTGTTTTCCTAATTTAATTAATAAATAAATAAATATGTCGTTTTTAAAAATTTAAATCACATTTTTCGTCAACGTTGGGCAAAATTGCCAGAAAAAAAACAAACATTTTAAATTAAATTTTTAAATTTTTTTTTCTTTTGGAGTTATCTCCCTTTTTTATTTATTTATATATTGGTCATCTTTCTTCTGCCGGTTGACTTGTTTTGTCCACGTTTCGCGTAGACGATGGAGTCTCCTATAACTTAGCCTTTTTACTGCTACTTATTTACAAAAAAAAAAGTGTTGTTGCTTTGGCATTGTATTGATTAGAAATAAATGGTTTGAAATCCTGCCGAAGCCCATTTAACTGTAACAACTAAAAACTGTCGGTTGACGTAAGGGGAGACAACTGTTTCGATCGTATTTTGTTTTTGTTTAATTTGTGATTTGAAGTAATTTTTGAATTACCGAAAAAAAATGAAAATGATGCGTAAAGAAATGGTTTTATTTGATTAAAGGGAAAAGTGTTTATTTTTTGTTTGTTTGCTTCAAGTGGAAGAAGTTTGTGTTGGTTTTTATTTGTTGTTGTTGAAAAGACGAATGAATTGTTGCTGATTGCGTGTGTGTAAACGACCTTGACATTAAATATTAGTATAAAATGTGTATTTATTTAAGAAATGTGGCATTATATGTAAATATTGATAAGTTTAAATGGTCATAAATTGTTTGTTATAAAATGTTGTTGTTGATGAATGTAAAAGTTGTGATGTGTTAATGTTGTTGAAATGTTGTTTTGTGGGTATTTTGTTAGTTGTAAATGTATGTCGGTGGTTTGTTTAGTTGTGTTGTGTAAGAATGCGTGTTTGGTTCGGATGCTTCCTTGGTCTTTTGGCTAAGATCAAAGTGTAGTATCTGTTCCCATAGACTGGTATTGTCTTGGCCTCAGGGGCTTGATTTACGCCGGTCTATGGGATTGTCCTGTGCAGTTCTAGGAGGTCCACCCTCCCAGGCTTCGCCTCCCCTCTTTGGGGAGGAGTAAGTTTATTGCTTACTGTCTGAGGCGCCCCTACCGGGGAATGCCGACGGGGCTGCCCAGGCAATTTTTAAATGGCCAGAGTGCTCACCTCTCGAGCGCTGGCTTTTAACCCCACTTTCTCGACCCAATCTGTGGTCACATCTTACTTGTGGGAGTAAGATAAAACTGGCCTTGTGCCTAACTCCTGGGGAGGAGTAAATACCTTTCATACTTACCTGGCACAGGGGTAAACGGTGATCATCCAGGCCGTTCTCCCAGAGCGAGGCCCTTCCATTGCACTACGGTTGGGTTGACCTTTGCGATCGTCCCAAATGTGGACGACTCGGGTGCGCTATTTCTAAGTGTGGGGTCTGCGTTCGCGCTCACCCCTATAATCAAACAAAAATCAGAACATCTTCTTTAATTTTTCTTTTTACACAGTTTTTTTTTTAATTTAGTTTGACTCCCACTCCTTAATTCCTACCCCTGATTAGAAACCGACCTCCTTTATTTATCTACCTCCCACAAGGTCGGGAAAGATAAGCCAGCGCTCGAGAGGTGAGCACTCTGGCCATTTAAAAATTGCCTGGGCAGCCCCGTCGGCATTCCCCGGTAGAATGAGGCATTTTGGTGAGAGTGTCTAGCCTAGGGTAAAGTCAACGTATGACAAATCTTATATCTAACGAACCCCCCCCCCCCCCCATAACGACTCGGGCTTCATGCCTAAGACAAATGTAAAAGAATTTTATGTGCATTGTTTTTTCTTTTCAAATATTTGTTTGTAAATTTTTGTCTAAATAAAATCCCTGTATGTTGTTCGAAATACGCAGCAGTTATCAAAGATTCCTCTTGTCGTTTCCTGTCACCTCAATTTTATTTTTTCATTGATTCTTTTTAACTTATATTGATACAACTCTATATTAATAAATGTGTGTTTCTCGTCTCTGTGTAAATAGCACTTTTTTTTAATCTACTATTAATCGATTATTTCAAATCAAAATTGCAATCGCATTAATTAAAACGAAATTTAAAAAATTCACATTTTAAGAAATAATTTAATTATGAAATCAGCCATTGTCTCTTTGTGGCAATTCACATTCAAGCATAATTTTTTTAAACTTATATTCACCCCAAAGAAGGGGCACATTGCCACTGAGGCCTAAAGGGGCTACTGTGGATTAGGTGCCAGAATTATAAAGGCATCCTAAGTGGGGCGTTGTATAGGGAGATGTTTGTTCCCATTGCATTTAACTTTCTGCATATATTCGTAGTCGGGGGAGCAGAGAGAGAATTCCAAAGGCAAGCAGTTTGAGGAAAGAAGCTGAAAACCTAGTGAAGGGGTGGGATTTTGCTGCTTCTCGAGTTAGTCGATTTTGGCCCGCGTTCTTGCGAACTGCCTGCAGGTTGTTATCGGTGATTTGATCAAGCCTGAGCAAAACTTTGCTGTGAAGGGGAGGTCGATTCAGAACAACTTGCATTTGATTCGCATGATCATAGAGGGGACAGAAGACGACGTTAAAGCCACGCTGATCAATTTAGATCAGTCCAAGGCTTTCGATAGGGTCGACCATGGTTTCCTGAAAGCTGTTTTAGCGGCTGCCTGTTTTGGTCCGGACTTCCGCAGGTGGATCTCTATTCTGTATGACTCGCCGACGTCAGTGGTGCAAGTCAATGGAAAGAGGTCGGAATCGTTCGTTGTTTCTCGGTCGGTACGTCAGGGTTGTCAGGAATCGTTATTTTGCCGGGACCGGCAATATAGCCTCTTCCTTATTAAAAAAGAAATTGAAATATATTACAAATTATACATCGTAATAATGGAGAATATTGCCGAAGAAATTGTCTTTTATATGACGGATTATTGCCACTGTAGGCTAATCCACGAAAAGAAAACAAATTAATATTTGCAAAATAAAAAGAATTAAAATAAAGAAATTCACAAAAATCAGAAATCAAATTAATATTTGCAAAATAAAATAAATTAAAAAAGAAGAAATACACAAAAGTTAGAAAACAAATTAATATTTGCAAAATACAAATAAAAATTAAAAAATAAATCCCCAAAATCAGAACACAAATTAATATTTGCAAGATAAAAAAAATTAAAGGAAAAAAATCCACAAAAATCAGAAAATAAATTAATATTTGTAAAATAAAAAGAATTAAAAAAAAGAAATTCACAAAAGTTAGAAAACAAATTAATATTTGCAAAATAAAAATAAAAATTAAAAAAGAAATAAAAAAAAATCAGAACACAAATTAATATTTGCAAAATAAAAAAATTTATTTTAAGAAATCCAAAAATCAGATAACAAATAAATATTTTCAAAATAAAAAAAATTTTTTCAAAGAAATCCACAAAAATCAGAAAAAAATTAATATTTGCAAAATAAAAAAACTTTAAAAAAACAAACTCACAAAAATCAGAAAACAAATTAATATTTGCAAAATAAAAAAATATTTAAAAAATGAAATCCACAAAAATCAGAAAACAAATTAATATTTGCAAAATAAAAAGAATTAAAAAAAAGAAATTCACAAAAATCAGAAAACAAATTAATATTTGCAAAATAAAATAAATTAAAAAAGAAAAAATACACAAAAGTTAGAAAACAAATTAATATTTGCAAAATACAAATAAAAATTAAAAAATAAATCCCCAAAATCAGAACACAAATTAATATTTGCAAAATAACAAAAAAAAATTTTAAAGAAATCCACAAAAATTAGATAACAAATAAATATTTTCAAAGAAATCCACAAAAATCAGAAAAAAATTAATATTTGCAAAATAAAAAACTTTAAAAAAACAAATCCACAAAAATCAGAAAACAAATTAATATTTGCAAAATAAAAAACTTAAAAAAAACAAATCCACAAAAATCAGAAAACAAATTAATATTTGCCAAATAAAAAAAGAAAGAAAAAAAGAAATCCGCAAAAAATCACACAACAAATTAATGCGGTTGATAATTAGATCTTTCACCGCTTACAAAATCGATAAAATTTGGCAAACATTATTGGAGCTAACCGCTTCAATATAACCGATTTTTTTTCGACATTTTATTCCAATAGAAGCTATCTTGTCGACACATGAAAAGGAACAATTGCCGCCGAAATGATCGCTTAACTTTGCTAAATGTAGGCGATTACAGATGGTTTTACGAGGGGTTGTTAGGGTTAGCGGTAGGGTTAAGGGAAGCTTTTTTAGAGATGGGTTAAGGAAGAGGTTGTTGTTTTTTGGGGGTGGGGGCTTGCCACTCAGACTTAGTGTTAGTGGTTGTGTTAAGGAGAAGATATGGGGGTACTTGCCACTAAGTATTAGAGATAGTGTGTGCGTGTTTTTAGGAGTCTTCGCCATTTGGACCTAGGGTTAGTGGTAGGGCTAAGGAAGGTTAGAGGGCTTGCCACTTGAACTTAGTACTAGTTGTAGGGTTAAGGGAGTTTTTTTAGGAGGCTTTGCCACTCGGATTTAGGTTAGGTGGTAAGTTAAGCTCTATCTTAACCTACCTACTTTTTTTTTTAAATAGCAAACAAAAATTTGGTTAAGTGTCCCCCAAAAGCTAGAATGGCTCGCAAATGGGGTGGTGGGTCATTTTACGTTAAATTTATATGCGAAACTGATCTTCCACTCAAAATACTAAAATAATTGTTGTTTTTGTTTTTTTTTTGTTTTGTTTTTTCATTCCGCAAAGTTTTTCAAGGTTTTCACACGTAATCTAATTAAAATAGAATCTCGTTTTTGGTAGGGGTGGATGGCAGTAATTTAGAGGAGAGTGCTGCTCATCTACAAATTTACCAAAATTAATTTGGGGAATGGAGGATATTTTAGAAGTTCTGTCCGGAGCTTTGTAGTCCTATTACCCCCCCCCTCTCCTCCTCCTCCTTCTTCTTCTTCTTCTTCTTCTCCTTCTCCCCCTCCTCTCTTCTATTCCTTTCATATCTTCATCTAACTTCCCCCCTCCTCCTCCTTACATTTTATCTTTCTTCTCTCCTCTCTCTTCTTTTCTCTTTACCCCTTCGCCTCCCGCTTCTCTCTCTTAAAAGTAACCCCTTTTTTGCTGCGTAATGAACCACCATTGAATTAAACAAGAATCAGCCTTCATGAAACTCCAGGTATTAATTCTTTTTTTTTTTAATTTTATATACATATTTCAATGACAATTTTATTTATATTCTGCATCTGATACCTATCTATACTTACATGCCTTTAAAAGATTTTAATTATTTGTTTTTGATAGATTAAAAACGAAAGAAATTCTCGAGTCTATTTTTTTCCATGAAAGAAAAGTTGGTTCAATTTATCAATTGTTAAAAAAAAGTGACTTAAATTATTTTTTATCCTTTAAATACAATAAATTTATTTAATGGTGTTGGTCATTTATAACGACAGCTAACAGAACGAAAAGGGGGTAAAAAACAAATAGGCAACCAATAAATGTTACGAAAGGCAAGATAAGTTTATTTGTGTTTTAACTTATTTTAAAGAGTTTTTTTGTTCAAAACAAACCTTGTGTCCACTTGTTCAGTCAGAACAAAAAAAAATGGCTGAATTTACAGAGTTTCGATAATCGATCAAAAAACGAAAATTAAGCAAAATACTCGTAGAACATTACATTTTCCCACGATTGGTGACATTTATTAGATCTGTTTCTAACATTATTTTATTTATTTTTCGATTTTTCACCGATTATCAAGAATCCCCGTGCTGGGCTCATGAACAGCCATTTTTTTTTCGTTCTAACTGAACGGGTGGACATCAGGTTTGTTTTGAACAAAAAAAAAACGCTTTAAAATAAGTTAAAACACAAATAAACTTATCCAGGTTAGTAGAAGAATGCCTTATCTTGCTTTGTGTAACATTTATTTGTTTTGTTGCCTATTTGTTTTTTTAAAACCCTTTTTCGTTGTGTTAGCTGTTGTTATAAATGCCCATAATGTTTATTATTTAATTATTAAAAAAATGTTTCCAATTCACAAACTTTGAAGACTTGCATTTTTTTTCAATATAATTTGAAAAAGATAAATTTTATTAATTTTTAGTTTTTAAACTGTTAAAATTATCGAAATAATTATGATTAAAAAACGAACACTTTTTAAACAGAACTATTTACGTCAATTGTATTTCGAGTCTAAATTTTAAATGGCGAAACTTAAATGGGTTGGAAAAAAATAAGGTAAATTTATAGAAGTGCACCTTTCGTATTTCGACCCCTAAAAAAAAGGGTAAATTTATAGAAGTGCACCTTTCGTATTTCGACCCCTAAAAAAAAAAGTTTCTACTTTTTTGGGCAAATTACATATAAACAGCCTCAACAAATATCGGCACATGTTCGTCTTTTCTCACAGTCCGTTTTTCACAACTTTTTAATGACCAGTTTTTTTTTCTTTTTTCGGTGTACACTTACCTATCAGGCTGCTAGAGAATTCCGGGGTTTTTGGAAAAAAATTTCAAATATTTTACATTTTAGGAGCGGGGATCAGTTTCCAATGTTAATTCAACGTAGACTGAGCCCCCACTTTTTGACCATCTCAATTTTTTTTAAAGTCTTTTTCGGTGTACAATTACCTATCATGTCAGTAGAGAATTCCGGAGTTTTTGGACAGAAATTTCAGAAAATTTAGATTTTAAGACGGGGGATCAGTTTTCAATGTAAATTCAACGTAGACTGATCCCCCTCTTTTTGACCATCTCAAATTTTAAAAATTCTTCTTCTGCTTACAATTACCTATCATGTCGCGAGAGAATTTCGGGGTTTTTGGAAAGAAATTTCAAAAAATTGAGATTTTAAGACCTAAAAAGTTGTGAAAAACGGACTGTGGGAAAAGACGAAGAAGACTGATCCCCCGTCTTAAAATGTAAATTTTGTTAATTTTTTTCCCCAAAACTCCGGAATTCTCTCGCGACATGATAGGTTATTGTAAGCAGAAGAAGAATTTTAAAGATTTGAGATGGTCAAAAAGAGGGGGATCAGTCTACGTTGAATTTACATTGAAAACTGATCCCCCGTCTTAAAATCTAAATTTTCTGAAATTTCTTTCCAAAAACTCCGGAATTCTCTACTGACATGATAGTTAATTGTACACCGAAAAAGACTTTTACAAAAATTGAGATGGTCAAAAAGTGGGGGATCAGTCTACGTTGAATTAACATTGGAAACTGATCCCCGCTCCTAAAATGTAAAATATTTGAATTTTTTTTCCAAAAACCCCGGAATTCTCTAGCAGCCTGATAGGTAAGTGTACACCGAAAAAAGAAAAAAAAACTGGTCATTAAAAAGTTGTGAAAAACGGACTGTGAGAAAAGACGAACATGTGCCCAAATATCCGCTATGAAAAAAAATGGTGCTTCTTGCTTAAAATGCCGAAAAAAAGATTTCTGTGTCTTTTAAAGTTGAAGAGGTAAATAAGGGGCAATAACTCTTAATTTTATTTTTGAGCCAGACTTTATCCTGAATTGTTATTTTGAGCCAAAATTTATCGTTAATTTTTAACAAGACTGATATTATCTTCAACTGGAATTATGGATTTGAAATTGTTCCAGTTCGAAGATGTGCTATATTTTACGTCAGAAAAAGCAAAGCAGATAGATTTTTTGCAAGCGCATGGTCTTATTTCTGGAGAAGAGACCTGTAATTGTGGGCATGAAATGCGACTTGTGCCAGCACGAGTGAAAACGGATGGGTTCCATTGGCGTTGTACGAGCGGATACTGTGCACGTAGAATGTCTATTAGACGTAACAGTATATTCGATAAATCGAAATTAACAATTCGCAAACTGTTGAAGTTTATTTATTTATGGGCGAAGGGCAAAGCTGACTTTGATTACGTAAAAGCTGAGTGTTCAATTACGAGTGATAAAGCTATCGTAAAATGGCGGATGAGGATGCGGGAATTCTGTATGGAATATTTTTTACGTAATCCGCAAATTCTAGGAGGTAAGGGACGTACCGTGGAAATAGACGAAGGGATGCGGCTACATTGATTCCCTTAATCAAACAATATATCAGACCGGGAACGACCATTGTGTCTGATTGTTGGCGAGCATACAATCGCCTTGGTGCCGAAGGATTCCATCATTTGCGTGTGAATCACAAGTATAATTTTGTTGACCCACAAAGTGGTGCGACCACCAACCACGTTGAACGCATGTGGTGTGAAGCAAAAAAAAGAAACAAAATTGAATGTGGCACCCACACGCAAATGGTGGATTCCTACCTCGCAGAATTTATGTGGCGGCAGAAATTCAAACCAGTAAATGCTTTCGCCCAAATTTGCCAACAGATTGCAGACTATCATTCAGTATAAAGCCCAGTCAACAACCCAAGTATAAGCAACATAAATGCGTAAATTTTCAATAAAATCTTAATTTTTCCATTTATGTATACATTGTTGTTCATTTATTACTAAAAAATTTTCAAAATCATAAATTTCCCATTTACGTATAATTTGTTGTTCATTTATTACTAATTAATTGAATGTCGCAGTAAATTACGTTACATGTAATAACAACAGGTGATAAGAGTTATTGCCCCTTATTTACCTCTTCAACTTTAAAAGACACAGAAATCTTTTTTTCGGCATTTTAAGCAAGAAGCACCAAAAAAATTATGAACATTTTTATTATTTTAGGAGGGGGGGGGGTCACTTTCCTATATAAGTTATACGTAAAGTGAGCACGCATTTCTTGGCCACCGAATCTCACCACTCGTGTTTCGACCCCTAAAAAAAAAAGTTTCTACTTTTTTTGGCAAATTACATGTAAACAGCCATCCATAACAAATATCCGCTATGAAAAAAAAAATGAATTTTTTTATTATTTTAGATGTTAGGAGGGGTGGGGGATCACTTTCCTATATAAGTTACCCCTAACATCTAAAATGGCTGTTTACATGTAATTTGCCCCAAAAAGTAGAAACTTTTCTTTTTTAGGGGTCGAAATACGAGTGGTGAGATTCGGTGGCCAAGAAATGCGTGCTCACTTTACGTATAACTTATATAGGAAAGTGACCTCCCCCCTCCTAAAATCTAAAATAATAAAAATTTTCATAATTTTTTTTCATAGCGGATATTTGTTGAGGCTGTTTATATGTAATTTGCCCAAAAAAGTAGAAACTTTTTTTTTTAGGGGTCGAAATACGAAAGGTGCACTTCTATAAATTTACCAAAAAAAGTTTCTACTTTTTGGGGCGAATTACATGTAAACAGCCTCAACAAATATCCGCTATGAAAAAAAATTATGAAAATTTTTATTATTTTAGATTTTAGAAGGGGGGTCACTTTCCTATATAAGTTATACGTAAAGTGAGCACCCATTTCTTGGCCACCGAATCTCACCTCTCGTATTTCGACCCCTAAAAAAAAAGTTTCTACTTTTTTGGGCAAATTACATGTAAACAGCCATAACAAATATCCGCTATGAAAAAAAAAATGAAATTTTTTATTATTTTAGATGTTAAGAGGGGTGGGGTATCACTTTCCTATATAAGTTATACGTAAAATGAGCCCCCATTTCTTGGCCACCGAATCTCACCTCTCGTATTTCGACCCCTAAAAAAAAAAGTTTCTACTTTTTTGGACAAATTACATGTAAACAGCCTCAACAAATATCCGCGCGCGCGCGGTCACTTTACGTATAACTTATATAGGAAAGTGACCCCCCCTCGTAAAATCTAAAATAATAAAAATTTTCATAATTTTTTTTCATAGCGGATATTTGTTGAGGCTGTTTATATGTAATTCGCCCAAAAAAGTAGAAACTTTGGTGCTATTTTACTTATAGGGCGATCAAGTTAATTGTGTTCATGTAAAAGCATTATTTTGTACTTACTCAGTCATATTTTATCTCTCACGCCCCAAAAAAGAATTTTAAAATATCAAGCAGAACTTTAATTAGAACGATTTTTCCATTTCCATAAGGGTTATATGAAATGGCGAGTCTCCGATTTTCGGAGTGGCCGGTTAGCTAACTAAGGGCAGATAAGTGTCGCGAAAAGTTACCATGTAAATATGAAAAAAGAAAAAAACCCAAGAAAATTATATCGTGGAAAGTATCCCGGTGAACAAAGTAAAAATAATTATTTAATTTTCTATTTTTTAATTTAATAAATATATATTTTATTATTGCTTATGTGTTTCTTTCTTTTTATAATCCTAACAATAAAAACGGAGTTAATGCCCTTGTCTATTCTACCGAAGGGGTCGAAATACGAAAGGTGCACTTCTATAAATTTACCTTTATGCCCGCCGCCAGTGACCGGCACCAATCACAATCAAGGATTTGTCTCACGTGACTCAAATTAATCAATCGATCAATCGCAACCATTTTAAAATAAAGAGAATCGTCTACCTTCAATATTTAGAAAATATAAAATTCCGTGCTTATTTGATTCCGGAAGTTACTCCATTTCCAAGAAAAAACGTTTTGAAAACAATCAAATAAAAACAAATAAATTATTTTTCAAATAGTCTGTATTATGTTAATTATTAGATTATGATGAAAGAAAAGTCTGAAATTAATATGACAAACAGGAAAGTCTGAAATTAATATGAATTTAAAAAATTGTTGTATCACTTTCAGGCATCCGTACACACTTTTTTCAAGCTTTTTTCACCGGAAAGCCACGGTCCTCCATGTCCTTCGCATATGCCTATATCGGTTTCAAACTGTTTAAATTAAACTTAAACGTTGTTTATGACCGTTTGTTTTAGTATAAGAAAAACTGGCACTGTTTCGGGAAATACGAGCAAAAAAAAGTTACAGGCGTGACGTAAGCATGACGTATTTAAAACGAATTCTACGAAAACGAACGGAACTAGACGAAAGAGGGTACGCCGTTCTGAATGTTTCGGAAGACCCCCCCCCCCCCCCCAACTCTCTATGTTAAGAATTACTTTTGAAACTTGTCTTTTTTTTAGGACCAGACAGACGACTTTCATGATATCAAATTGTAAACTAAAACTGGAAACGACGACTTTTTTTTACACAATTAGAACGAAAGAAAGAGCGATTTTTTTTCACCTTTATTTTTCGAAGCAGACGACTTTAATGAAATAAAATTTTAACTTACCTTTTTTTTAAGCAGACGACTTATATCAAAAGAAAAAACACTTTTATTGTATTTTTTCCGAGTTTTTATTTTTTTTTAATACAAGAAATTTTTCTTTTTTACTGTGTCCGTTTGTTTTTTATTATTTTTTTAGGGTTGTGTAACTTTTTATTGGGGGGGGGGGGGGCGAGTTTTTGGATTAGGTTAGGGAATTAGGGTTAGTGCTGGAATTAGGGTTAGGAATTATTTTTGTGGGAGGAGGTCCGAATTTTTTTTTTTTAATACAAGGAACTTTTTACTCTGTGTCTCTTTTTGCTTCTGTAAAAGTTGAAATTGGGAGACGGCATATTCACGAAATATTAGAAGAAGGCAAAGAAGTAGAAGGAAGAGATTTAGCTGAAAGAAGAAGATTGTTTTTTTTTCTGCAACCGGGTACAAGTCAAAAATTTGTTCTAGCATATTTTTGAAAGGGTTTTTTCCAAATTGTTGTCTCCACATAAATTCCTGGAGATATGAGTTGATCAAATTCCGATTTGTACCGCATCCTTTTATGTTTCTTCTTTTGGAACAAGAAAATAGTATAGGCAAGAAAATAGTATAGGCATGAAAATAGTCTAGGCATGAAAATAGTATAGGCATGAAAATAGTATAGGCATGAAAATAGTATAGGCAAGAAAATAGTATGGGCATGAAAATAGTATAGGTATGAAAATAGTATAGGCATTAAAATAGTATAGGCATTAAAATAGTATAGGCAAGAAAATAGTATAGGCAAGAAAATAGTATAGGCATGAAAATAGTATAGGCATTAAAATAGTATAGGCAAGAAAATAGTATAGGCATGAAAATAGTATAGGCATGAAAATAGTCTAGGCAAGAAAATAGTATAGGCATGAAAATAGTATAGGCAAGAAAATAGTATAGGCAAGAAAATAGTATAGGCAAGAAAATAGTATAGGCATTAAAATAGTATAGGCATTAAAATAGTATAGGCAAGAAAATAGTATAGGCATGAAAATAGTATAGGCATGAAAATAGTATAGGCAAGAAAATAGTATAGGCAAGAAAATAGTATAGGCATGAAAATAGTATAGGCATTAAAATAGTATAGGCATTAAAATAGTATAGGCATGAAAATAGTATAGGCAAGAAAATAGTATAGGCATGAAAATAGTATAGGCATTAAAATAGTAGAGGCATGAAAATAGTAGAGGCAAGAAAATAGTATAGGCATTAAAATAGTCTAGGCAAGAAAATAGTATAGGCATTAAAATAGTCTAGGCAAGAAAATAGTATAGGCATGAAAATAGTATAGGCAAGAAAATAGTATAGGCATGAAAATAGTAGAGGCATGAAAATAGTAGAGGCAAGAAAATAGTAGAGGCAAGAAAATAGTAGAGGCAAGAAAATAGTAGAGGCAAGAAAATAGTATAGGCAAGAAAATAGTATAGGCATGAAAATAGTATAGGCAAGAAAATAGTATAGGCAAGAAAATAGTATAGGCAAGAAAATAGTATAGGCAAGAAAATAGTATAGGCAAGAAAATAGTATAGGCATTAAAATAGTCTAAGCAAGGAAATAGTCTAGGCAAGAAAATAGTCTAGGCAAGAAAATAGTATAGGCATGAAAATAGTATAGGCATGAAAATAGTCTAGGCAAGAAAATAGTATAGGCAAGAAAATAGTATAGGCATGAAAATAGTATAGGCATGAAAATAGTCTAGGCAAGAAAATAGTATAGGCAAGAAAATAGTAGAGGCATGAAAATAGTAGAGGCAAGAAAATAGTCTAGGCAAGAAAATAGTCTAAGCATGAAAATAGTATAGGCATGAAAATAGTCTAAGCATGAAAATAGTATAGGCAAGAAAATAGTCTAGGCATGAAAATAGTATAGGCAAGAAAATAGTATAGGCATGAAAATAGTCTAGGCAAGAAAATAGTCTAGGCAAGAAAATAGTCTAGGCAAGAAAATAGTATAGGCATGAAAATAGTATAGGCATGAAAATAGTATAGGCAAGAAAATAGTATAGGCATGAAAATAGTATAGGCATGAAAATAGTATAGGCATGAGGTGCAAATGTTTCCAATTTCCAAAAAATGAAAAAAAAGTTTTTACGGGGGGGGGGGGTGTATTCGGAATGGCATTCCCTCTTTTGTCTAGTTCCATCGTTTTCGTAGCATTCCTCGTACATACGTCATGCTTACGTAACACTTGTAAATTTTTGGTTGTATTTCCCGAAACTGTACCAAAAAACAGTCCACTGATGGCGGCCCACGGCCACGAATTCGGATTCAGGACGTGTGAGCAAGAAAATGTAATATCGCCAAATTTGGTGGGCATAAAGTCACGGCTATCGTAAAGGAAGAAGGCCTGTCAACTGAGTCGAGCTTTTCTGGTGATGTCCATCTAATCAGAGCAAGTAATAAAAGCAAGCAGACTCAACTCCATAGGATTATTCATTCCTGCTATTGTGACCTTATTCCCCTGCCAAGAACACGGCTACCCTCCTAAGGATAATTCATTCACTTGGAAATCATTGTTAACTTGTTCATTTTTTCAAACGTATTTCCTTTTTTATAGATGTTGAGCGTGAAAGAGAATTTTTTTAAAATCCAACATGGCGTCCAAAGATTAAGACATTGCATTAAAGTTCGAATTTCAAGTTTTAAAAAATAGAAATTAGAATTTTATTTCGAGATGAAAAATACAATTTTAGACTAATTAATAAGTTCAATCCAAAATCCCCCCCCCCCCAAAAAAAACGTAAGCTTTCATGTTTTAATTACTTTTAAGTTAAAAAAAAATCAAGAAACATCATTTATTTTTTTGAAAATGAGACCAACTCTTATCAAATTATTCAAAACCAAAAGAATAAAACTGCCTAAGAATAGGGATTTGTCTTATATTTACAAACCAAAAGATATTTCCATGCAGTATAACTGATACTAGTCTTTTCATTCGGTGTAAACTGGAAAGAATGAATATTAAATCAGACAAATTATTTTTCAAAGAAAAATTTTTATGTTTAAAAAAATTCAAAAATTTATGACAGCACCATTTTATTATTAAGTATTAATGTAATATTTGCTGTCTAACCTACGCAAATTACACGAAATAATAAATTTGCACTAAGATTTCTAATAAAGTAATGAGTTAATTATATTCCGTGATCGTTAATTTATAAATATTGAAAAGTTTATTAAAATCGGTTGATTTTCTGAATTTTGATGAATTTTTAAGTGTAGGGTCAAAGTGTAGGTGTAAAGGTCAAAATGTCCATCGTCTGACTGTTCGACAGATCTCGTTTGTTACTTTATAGCATGACGTCATTTTCCAGCTCTCTGGCCTCATTTACTTACGATGGTTCTGATAATTCGTTTTGGTAAATGTTGAGATTCGCGTTGGGGACAGGTTCTTCGAAAATTGTGTAGGGTAAACCTAGATGAAATGGGTTAGAATTATATTTTGGCAATTTCTTTCTTTGGCGTCTGATAATTTCCCCAAACTGTATGCACGAAGGTAGAAATGTACCCAGGGTAGCAAATAGGTTAGGGTTAGGGTTAGCAAATGCGGTCTCAGCATTCAGTCAAATAAATATGATGCATGGTAATATTTTACCTATAGTACTAAAATGTACCAAGTTTTATGAGATAAAAATATTACCGGGGTTAATTGGGCCAGCTAAGAATTTAAAAATCACCGTAAAGAAGAAGATCAAGTATTTTTTCATCAACACATCACGTATATAAGATGAAGTTACTTTACTCTTGCATACATATTTTTATAATAAAAGTCCTGTTAAAGATCCCATGCCAAGAAAGATGTGGCACAAGGCCAGAAAAGTGGGAGAAAAAGCCAGAACTCAAGCAGAAGAGTCAGGCTGGCCTTTAAAAATAGCCTTGACAACCCCGTTGGCATTCCCTGGTAGGAGCGCCTCAGGCAATTGGCAATAAACCAACCCCTTCCCAAAGAGGCAAGGCCTGGGAGGGTGGACCTCCTAGGACTACTCAAGACCTGATATCTCAATTGGACAGATAAAGGCCACCAAAATGACCAGTCTCTGTCGAACTGATTGTCGAGAACGTATCCGCGACTAGTATTTAGGCGGTACAATCACCAGCCAACTTTTGCAGACTGGGTCATTTTGGAATTCACCGAGAGACGATTGCACCTCAAGAAGAAAAGAAGCCTTTTTCTCTTCTTTATTTGTTTTTTTATACCTTGTATTCTGTCGAGAAGTTACGACATGAAGTTACAACGTGAAGTTACGACGTAAAGTTACAACGGCGACTTTTCTCTGTTGCCTCCAGAATGTGACGACAATGGTGCAGGATGTTATCTTAACAAAAGAAAAAGTTAATCAACAAACAAAAGACTTTAACAAAAATATTTAAATAACATACTGTTCTTTTGTAGATATACTTGTCCTTTTTGTCTGCAACGCCACAAAAATTCCATTAACTTGAGGTGGTGGAAACTGGCATCTTTTGTACCCAACAATTTTCTCAACTTTCTTTTGACTTGTGACCAAAGACTCATTTAAAAATGAAAAAGTTGTTTTGCCTTCATTTTGTTGAATTGTAAATCTATTTTTTATAATTAATCTTTTCGAATTAAAAACATAAATTTCAATGTTAATTATTTTATACGTTTCAAAAGAGAGGAGGGTAATCGAAACTTTAAAAACATTTAATTAATTATTATGGTTTAAGATACAAAGGAATAAATGTGCCTACGGTACAAATGGTTCATAGAAGATTTTTGGGGGCATTAAAAACGACAGCTAACTGAACAAAAAAGGGGTCAAAAACAAAAACAAATAGGCAACAAATAAATGTTATGAAAGGCAAAATAAGTTACTCTTCTACTAACCTGGATAAGTTTATTTGTGTTTTAACTTATTTTAAAGAGTTTGTTTTTTTGTTCAAAACAAACCTGGTGTCCACCTGTTCAGTTAGAATGAAAAGAAAATGGCTGAAATGACACAGTTTCGATAATCGCTCAAAAAACGAAAATTAAGCAAAATAAAACTGGTAGAACATTACATTTACCCACAGTTGGTGACATTTATTGGATGTGTTTCTAACACTATTTTGTTTATTTTTCGATTTTTCACCGATTATCAAGGGTCTTCGTGCAGGGCTCATGAACAGCCATTTTTCATATCTGCCATTTTCAAAATGTTTCAGACTTTCGTATGTAGCCCGAAAAGCCAGATATCCAAGTCCAGCAGCGAAATATCGGGAACAATGTTTTGCGATCTCTCCACTCATAATGCGGTTATTGTGCATTGGACGTCCTAAATTTGACATATATCCAAGGCCTTTGACAAGGTATGGCATAAAGGGCTTCTCCTGAAAATACACTCATACGGTATTACTGGGCAATTACTTAATATAATTAGATCCTTCCTAAACAAAAGAAAAATCCAGGTTGTCCTCGATGGCCGTTCATCTAAGCAACATGATATAAATGCTGGTGTACCCCAGGGATCTATCCTTGTACCTTTGTTGTTCCTGATCTATATAAACGATCTTCCTGATGACATAGAGTCTGAGATTGGTTTATTTGCTGACGAGACAACGCTTTACTCTCGCCATGTTGGCAAAACAGACGCGATCATATCCGAGGCAATGGCTGAATCCTTAGAAAATGACCTCCGGGCTGTAGTGGATTCGGGTCATAAATGGTTGGTAACTTTTAATGCCGCAAAGACAAAGCTCCTTTCCTTCAATAACTACAAGAAACCTTTCCAACCACCGATTGTCATGGCAAATAACACCCTACCTGAGAGTTCATCATTCAAACTCCTCGGCCTAACCTTCACTGGTAACATGAATTGGAACAAATACATTGAAGACATTGCCAAGACTGCCGCAAAGAAGGTTGACTCCCTCTACCGTGCTAGTAAACTCCTCACACCTGACATTATCCTGTATCTCTACAAAGCCACCATCCGCCCATGCATGGAGTATTGTTGCCACATCTGGGCTAGGGCATCATCTACTAGTCTCTCCCTCCTTGACAAGGTCCAAAAAAGAGTTGCCAACCTAATAGGTCCCTCACTGTCAACCAAGCTCCAGTCTCTGTCCCATTGCCACAATGTAGCATCCTTGTGCTTGTTTTACAAATACTTCAATAGATTATGCTCCGATGAATTGGCTACTCTGGTGCCCCCTCGACGTAAATTCACTAGACCAACTCGACAATCAACTAAATCCCATTCATTCACTGTGGAGGTCCCCAGATGCCGGAGAACCTTCTACTCAAATAGCTTCTTTCCTCGTGCTGTTGGCCTCTGGAACTCCTTCCCTGCCCCCTGTTTCCCTGACAGTACTGACATGCAGAAATTTAAAACTAATGTAAACAGACATCTCGCTGATCAGATCCCAATTTAGGTTAACCTCCCCCCCTCCCAACCTTCTCTCCTTTTCTTTTTTCTCAGTGGCCATTTACGTTTATGTCCTTGTTTGGGGTGAACTATGTAAAAAAAAAAAAAAATATTTAAGATTTAAAAGCGATTAATGAAATCGACACTTTAAAATTCCGATTCTTGTTCGTATTTGTGCACAACCCGTTTTCCCCAACTTTTTTACTGACCAAATTTGATTATTTTTTCGGTGTACAATTACCTATCATGCCGTTAGAGAATTCCGGGTTGTTTGGAAATTTTGGGGAAAATTTGTGATGGTCAAAAAGTGGAGGAGCAATTTACGTTGAATTTATATAGGACACTGATCCCCCTCCTAAAATCTAAAATATTTGGAAAAAAATCTACAAAACACGGAATTCTCTAGCGATATGATAGGTAATTAATTCTACACAGAAATTTTTTTTTTTTAATTTGTGATTAAATTTATATAGGAAACTTCTAAAATCTCAAATTTTTTTGTTAGATTTCCCAAAACAGGGAATTGTCTAGCGACCTGATAAGTAATTGTACACCGAAATGAGAAGAAAAAAAATGGTCAATAAAAAAAGTTGGGGAAAATGGGTTGTGGACAATTACGAACAAGCGCCAAAATCCCAATAATAGTCAATAAAAAAAAAATTGGTTTACCTAATTTAAATAAAAAAATTAAAAAATTAAACATTGTTTTAAGAAACCGATAAAGAAGAAGTTGTTGTTGTTGTTGTTGTTGTTTTCCTAATTTAATTAATAAATAAATAAATATGTCGTTTTTAAAAATTTAAATCACATTTTTCGTCAACGTTGGGCAAAATTGCCAGAAAAAAAAAAAACATTTTAAATTAAATTTTTAAAGTTCTTTTTCTTTTGGAGTTATCTCCCTTTTTTATTTATTGATATATTGGTCATCTTTCTTCTGCCGGTTGACTTGTTTTGTCCACGTTTCGCGTAGACGATGGAGTCTCCTATAACTTAGCCTTTTTACTGCTACTTATTTACAAAAAAAAAATAGTGTTGTTGCTTTGGCATTGTATTGATTAGAAATAAATGGTTTGAAATCCTGCCGAAGCCCATTTAACTGTAACAACTAAAAACAACTAAAAACTGTCGGTTGACGTAAGGGGAGACAACTGTTTCGATCGTATTTTGTTTTTGTTTAATTTGTGATTTGAAGTAATTTTTGAATTACCGAAAAAAATGAAAATGATGCGTAAAGAAATGGTTTTATTTGATTAAAGGGAAAAGTGTTTATTTTTTGTTTGTTTGCTTCAAGTGGAAGAAGTTTGTGTTGGTTTTTATTTGTTGTTGAATGACGAATGAATTGTTGTTTATTGTGTGTGTGTAAACGACCTTGACATTAAATATTAGTATAAAATGTGTATTTATTTAAGAAATGTGGCATTATATGAAAATATTGATAAGTTTAAATGGTCATAAATTGTTTGTTATAAAATGTTGTTGTTGATGAATGCAAAAGTTGTGATGTGTTAATGTTGTTGAAATGTTGTTTTGTTGGTATTTTGTTAGTTGTAAATGTATGTCGGTGGTTTGTTTAGTTGTGTTGTGTAAGAATGCGTGTTTTGTGTTGGAAAAATTTCATACTTACCTGGCACAGGGGTAAACGGTGATCATCCAGGCCGTTCTCCCAGAGCGAGGCCCTTCCATTGCACTACGGTTGGGTTGACCTTTGCGATCGTCCCAAATGTGGACGACTCGGGTGCGCTATTTCTAAGTGTGGGGTCTGCGTTCGCGCTCACCCCTATAATCAAACAAAAATCTGAACATCTTCCTTAATTTTTCTTTTTACACAGATTCGGACCTGCCGTCTGCTCCCCCTGGGAACGACTCCCCAAACGAGGGAGCAGAACCTCGAAAACAGGGCATAACCGGGGAACAAAACAGCAAAAGGGAATCCCCTCCCAGACAGACTGCTCCCCCGCGAAATTACCTCCACCCATCACGTTTGGATGGGACCCGATAGACCCGTGCTCCAGCGACAGTGCGGCAAAGGGGGAAAGACAATCGCGGCCCCCCTCCGACAGGCCACCACGTCCAAAGAAGAAGAGAGCCGCCAATGGTCCGCCGGCCCACTGGCCACAACTCCCCTCTGCCAGCAAACCCAAGCCGACCAAGGACACACCAGCTAACCCCGCAGCCAACAAGACCACGGCGGCAGGGAAGAAGACCACCTCACAGGTCAAATTAACCCCGGAAGAGTACCGGAAACTTTTTCGGGAAAAGTACCAGGACTACACGGAGGGAGCCGTGATAAAAGCTCTCCCGGGTACCCTGGAAGATATAAAAATGAGGACCGTGTCCCTGGTCACGACAGAACAAAGGACAAGGGGTCTGACCGGTGTCCTAAAAGACACAATATTGAAGATGTTGGTGGACCTCCAGATCCCGGCAACATACGTAGCAAGGAAAAGCTACGCTATGTACGACATTCTCCTCCCGGACCAGAAGACAGCCGTAGGTCTGGCAGACTCCAGCGACTTCAGGTGGAGACACCTGAAGTTGAAAACAGAATACCTGGCCAGGAGGAGAACCACCGTATCCATCCTCGACGCGCCGAGCTTCGTGACACCGGAGCAACTGGGGGCCATCATGAGCCAATATGGCGACGTCGAGGAGGTGGTGCCGGTCTGTGCTCAGCGTGAAATCAGGACGGGCGATTCGGTTGGTCCGTCTGGGGGTTGCACGTCCGAGCGCACCCCAAGAGGTGTTGCCACCAAGGACACCTCAGTTCCGGTTGCTCCGTCGGGAGGTTACACATCCGAGTGTGCCTCAGACATAGACTTTAGTTTCGGCGACTTCCCCGCGGATATCCCCTCAGCACGTGCACCTGTCATGATATCCAGAGAGGAGTTTTTTGCCGGAGTCACAGACACCCAGTTCGGCAACTCCCACAGGTCCCAAATAGACAAACGACCTCTTCGGAAGAGCCGTTCTCTAGATTTAGAGCTCGCTCAAAAACGCTATAATCCAAAAAATTTTCTCGGGTGCTCCTCGGGGGGATCATCGTCGGACCTATCGGAGGGGGAAAGCCATGGTCCAGCAAAACCCAAGACGAGAAGGGTGGCCAAAAGAACAGTTTTTCCTCACTCTGGATCCTCAATCCCGCTTGGACAGAGGCCCCAAACAGGGAACACTGCAGAAGCCTCCAAAAATTCCCAGGGAAATGTCGCAGTGTGGGGACCTCAGGCCCAGAAAACTCCAGAGGAATACCGCCAACTTTTCAAAGAAAAGTATGCGGCCTATACAGAGGGCTGCAAAATAACACCAACCCCGGGTACTCTGGAAGATGTTAAAAAGAGGACGGTATCCTTGGTCACCACAGATACCAAGACCAAGGGGCTTACTGGGGTCCTCAAGGAGAGAATTATAGAGATGTTGGGGGATCTAAAGATCCCGGCCACTTACGTGGTGCGTAGATCATACGCCATGTATGATATCCTGCTCCCCAACATACAAGCAGCCGAGAAAGTTGCCAACACTGAGAGAACGTGGAGGGGCATTAAAATCACGCCCGAATACATGCAAATGAGAAGGACAACCGTCACCATTCTCGGCGTCCCATGCTGCGTCTCCTCTGACCACTTGGGGGCTGTCATGTCACAGTATGGCGACGTCGAGGCCGTTCTTCCAATTAAGGGTGCCAGGAACATCCAAACTGGCGAATATACAATTAAGATGCGGCTCAAGCGAGAAGGGTTCTTGGACATCCCGGCTCAACTCCAATGCGAACAATGGGCCATGTCCATAATAGTTGAGGGGAGGAGGCCGGTTTGTTGGCATTGCAAGAAATCCGGACACATGGCAAAGGTGTGCCCCACAAGAATCCCTGCAAAGACCCCGCCAACAGCCCCAAAGGCAGCAACAACGGTGGCCACGGGGCAAAAAGAAGCAGCTCCAACAGAAACCACCAAGGGATGGAATACTGTGGTGGCCAAAAGGGGAAAGAAACCAGGCCATATCCCCAGCTCAGAACCGGCTGAAACGGAACCGGCTGAAACGGAACCGGCTGAAACAGAACCGGCTGAAATGGAAAGTGAATAGGGGAAACAGCCAACAGCTGCTTTGAAAAGGAAATTCCCGGTTCCCTCTTCAGAGTCTGAAGTAGAGGAGGGGAAGGAAGAAGAGATGGCCGGGGAAAGAGAAGCCCCAAAGGACCCTAGGCCAAAGAAAAGCAGGGAGGCTAAGGAAAGCCAAAAACCAGCAAAAGCCCCTGAAAATGGCACTACAATTGTTCCCACTTCCAAATCCAAATCTCCAGCCCCAGCAGATTTGAATACAAAAGAGCAAAATACCCCTCCCCCAGTAAATACTGCCATGGAGACTCCCAACACAAAAACAGAGGAGACCGGGAAGGCCAGGACAGAAAACCCGGAGAAAGCTGTTGAGGAGGAGATGAGTATTGAGAAAACGGGAAAAGTCCCTCCAAAAACATCACCTCCCCCTCCACCGATCAGAAGGGATAGGTCCAAGAAGTTCCCGTTTTTACCAGGGGAAAGGATCTGTGAGGCAGATGCCTCACTGGTCCAGTCAGATCTAAATGTACGGCAGAGGCAGCACCTCAAACAACTAGAGGCATTCACTCATGTGAAAGGTAAAAGAGTGGACAATCCGGCCAACTTCACCGATGTCCCGATGTTGACATCCTTCATCAGACAGGACGAGGGAAGCCGGGCAAGGGCCCTATGGAGGATGCTGGAGGCGGGCAAGGGGGCTATACCCGGTATGAAGTTGATCGACGAGGAGCACCCATCTCTAAAAACACTTGTCCCAAAATGCCCCGGGAGGGTCCCAGTTTATGTTCACCCCTCTTTTTTTCGGGCCTTAAAACTAACCTTCCCCCTGGACGTGGGAGGTTTGGCAAGAGACGGACTGATTTCGTCCGATCTGCTGACCGGCAGTCTCGGTCAGGCCTTCGGCGTCTTCACTCCCGAGGACTTTAGCCCCGTCTGTGACACTAGCTAATGGGGACCACAAATTTAAACTTGGCTTGTTGGAATGTGAGTGGCATGAGATACCGAGGCAAAGCTGCTCGCGTGCTAAGGGATCTTGTGGCCCGTGAGGTAGATGTAGCTGCGATTGAAGAGACCCACTTCGGTTCGTACGAGGATTGTGATGTGCTGACTGACGGATGTGACGTCTACTCAGCATATGGCGATGTTCGTAGATGTGGCACCTCTTTGTTAGTGAGACGCACCCTGTCGGCGACGGTAAGCGTTGTTCATACGGATGCGGCGGGACGGCTGGTCGTGGTCGATGTTGCCGTTGGAAACAGCAAGTTTCGGATCATTGCGGTTTATGCGCCCAACATTGCTGGTGAGAGGGTCTCCTTTTTTCGACGGTTGGAGGCGTTCCTCAAGGGTCCGGAGAGAGTAGTTTTAATGGGGGACTGGAATGCCATCCTAGACCCCAAGATAGATAAGGTCGGTGGGGATAGAGGGTCGGCGTGGTGTGAGAGCAGTCTGTCTGACCTGATGGCCTCATGCGATCTTGTCGACAGATTTCGCGTTGATCACCCGGGGAGCGAGATGTGGACGTGGTATACTAGCGCGGCCTTCTGTCCGAGCACCTACTTGGACAGAATGTTAGAAGAGGCGACGTAGATTTCATATCTTGTCCCACGTTCACTTGGTTAGGACATTCTGACCATAAATTGGTTATGGCCCGGTTGAGCTTAAGTGATAGGCCTAGGTTGGCTGGGTACTGGAAGTTTAATACCTCCTTACTGGAGATACGCGACTTCCGGGAACAGCTAACGTTACTACTCCAGCGGGGATTAGTGGGGGTGGTTATCGGGAGTAGGTACTGGGTTAAAACTAAGGCTCAGGTTAGAAACTTTTGTGTCCGCTACAGCCAGCGCCTCACTCAAGATAGAGCTAGGACGCAAAAGCAAGTAGAGGATAAGATGACCCGGGCGGTGGCTGGGGGGGATCCCCTAGAGATAGCATTAATTACGGGGGACCTCAATCGCTTGGCTAGCGAGCGATATGAAGGTCAAGTAGTTAGAGCTAGGTTAAAGAAAGTCTCTAACGAAGCCGTGAACGTTGACGCTGTTGAGCGTAAGGCTGCTTTACGTCGTGGTTCGGATGGGTACATTCGGAAGGTAAAAACCCTGGAAGGACATACCCTGGTATCGACTCGTGAGATTTGTGAGGGGTTCCGTGAGCATTTGGAGGAACGCTTCACCCAACTGCCCAGACTCCGCGGCCAGGAGTTTGACAGCTATTTGGCTGACTCGCCCCGCCTCGAGGCGGCTCGAGCAGCTGGCTGTGATGGCAGGATTACGGAGGGCGAGATCGTTACTGCGTTGAAGCAGGTCGGCTTGAACAAATCTCCAGGACTCGATGGTCTGCCGTACGAAATGTATTTGAGGCTGTCGCCCATGTTTGTCCCAATTCTGAAGGATGTGTTTAACCACTGGTTTGTTCAGGAGTCAATCCCTGGACAGGTAACCAAAGGAGTGGTCACATTACTGAAGAAGGGGGACCAACCTGGGGGGGGAAATTTAGACGACTACAGGCCCATAACTTAGCCAAACACAGAGTTAAAGATTTTGGGCCGCGTTCTTGCGAACCGCCTGCAGGTTGTTATCGGTGATTTGATCAAGCCTGAGCAAAACTTTGCTGTGAAGGGGAGGTCGATTCAGAACAACTTGCATTTGATTCGCATGATCATAGAGGGGACAGAAGACGACGTTGAAGCCGCGCTGATCAATTTAGATCAGTCCAAGGCTTTCGATAGGGTCGACCATGGTTTCCTGAAAGCTGTTTTAGCGGCTGCCGGTTTTGGTCCGGACTTCCGCAGGTGGATCTCTATTCTGTATGACTCGCCGACGGCAGTGGTGCAAGTCAATGGAAAGAGGTCGGAATCGTTCGTTGTTTCTCGGTCGGTACGTCAGGGTTGTCCGCTGTCGCCCCTGCTCTACATCCTGGCGTTGGAACCCTTCCTTCGCAAATTAAGGGATCGGGCGGCAACACCAGTCCTGCGCGGGATCGCTATCCCCCCTCGCAAAGCGCGAGTCAGGGTTTCCGCGTTCGCCGATGATGTCACCGTTTGCGTGTCGAGCCGTACTGACATTCAAACGGTGATTAAGGCGCTCGCTCGGTACGAAGAAGTGACAGGGGCCATAGTCAACCGCAGCAAGTCGAACGGCCTGCGGTTGGGTGCCTGGAGCGGAGAGACCGCTCTTCCAGGTGACTTCAGCTGGTCGGATGGCCCGGTTCGAATCCTCGGCGTATGGTTCGGACCGGGCCTCCAGCTGGAGAAAAACTGGTCGGAAGTACAGACAAAGGTCGAATCGTCGGTCCGGGCTTGGATTCGAAGGAAGCTTTCCTTAAAGGGCAGAGCGGAGGTGTGCGCCACTTACGTCTTCCCTCTCATCCTTTACCGGCTGTCTGTACTACCACTGCCTGCGGCCCGCTTTCACGCGCTTACTCTTCTCGCTTCTTTGGAAGGGCCGGAAAGCGTACGTCCGCAGACAGGTCTGTACTCATGTTCCGAGTGTGGGAGGCTTGGGGATGCCTGACTTGGCAAGTCATCGACATGCCGAGAGACTGGCTTTCCTGAGTCGGACTTTGATGGAAGACACTCCGTGGGTCCCTGCGGTCGGGAGCGCCTTTCCCAACCTCATACCCGACCTCTCGGTCGAAGGTCGACGTAGGCCGAGAGGGGAGCCCTTGTTCTTCACCGAATGCCGGGCCGCGCTTAGAGCGTTGCCGGGGTCCAGTAACCTTGCCGGGTCTAGGAAGAGACTATATCGGGATCTAGTGGAGGGTACCGTTTCGGACCCACTTGAGGAGCGGCTTGGATTGTCGAGGGAGGAGGCCCGCTCCCAGTGGAGTTGGGCGCCGGGCCAGAATTATCTCAACAATTCTGAGTATTCTCTGACCTGGCGACTGGTTCGGCACGCGCTGCCCCTCTATGGCAGATTACGCAGAGACGGTTTAAGGGACGTGTCCTTATGCCCGCGCTGTGAAGACGACGAAGAAGAAACGGCCGAGCACGCCTTTTTCACCTGCAGCAAAGTTCGACGTCTCTGGGAATACGTCAGAGAGGTGACGGCTCGCATCGACGCCGAGCAGCCGATGGTCCTGGATGTAGCATCTGTCATCAACAACGCAGCACCGCCGTGGTCTGGGGAGAAACGAATGGTGTTTCTAGCCATCCTAGCCGTAGCAAGACTAGTGACGTGGGTTACACGTCTTGATGAGGTTCATGGGGTTGGATCTTTTTCGGATCGGGATCTGGTAGTTTACTTTAAACACCAACTTAAAGTAAAGATCAGATGCGATTGGAAACGATTACATCGCATGGATTTCAATAGGAGATGGGTGCATGACACTAGTTTATGCATCCGACGAGGCGCCAAGTTTGAGTTTGTGTTCCCTCCATAGTTATGGCACACGCGGTACTGGGTTCTACGGAACCCACCCCTTGTAGACTTTTTTAACTAAAAGAGAAACTCTAAACTAGTAGGAATGAGAGATATCCTGTCCCTATTTTATTTTTGCCGGCACTAGAGAGCTTCCAAAGATTCCCACTTCCACTGTTTTATTTTGTCCCCGGTCTTTTGAAACCCTTGGCATTACTATCTTGGAAGCTGCCATCCACCCCTTGATCCCATTCCCGATGAATTTATTTTTTGAACACTCCTCTCTTAAATTCCCACTCCCACTTAGTGACCGACCCGCTTGTTTTTGGTCTCGTGCCGGAAAATAGTGGGCGATCTAACACTTAGCCATGAGGGAAAGCCGGGCCATACTAACCCCCCTTTTTTATCATTTTATTTTGTTCTTTATTTTTCTTTCTTTTTGGGTATTTTTAATATTTTATCCCACTCCCACGATAATTCATGTTTTACAGCGATGTTTTTTTTTGATTTTTTAAGTAGGGATCCACCCACAGAGTGAATGCGGTATTTTGGTGCAAGAATCTAGTTTAGAGCCAGCAAATGTTGTTTTCTTGTTTTGTAAAAAAATTTTGTGAAATAAAAAACATTGAACAGCTTGTCTTACTTATCCCCGACCCCCCTCCCCTACATAACGGGCACTATGCCTAAGGTCTGGTGAGTTCCCAAGGTTTGTAAAATCTTCATCTGTAGATAAAGATGGAGATTGTCCGAGGGAATTCACCGGCCTAAATAAAACCTGGCACAGGGGTAAACGGTGATCATCCAGGCCGTTCTCCCAGAGCAAGGCCCTTCCATTGCACTACGGTTGGGTTGACCTTTGCGATCGTCCCAAATGTGGACGACTCGGGTGCGCTATTTCTAAGTGTGGGGTCTGCGTTCGCGCTCACCCCTATAATCAAACAAAAATCAGAACATCTTCCTTAATTTTACTTTTTACACAGGAGTCGGTTTCTGTCGCGCCTCAATTTAATTTTTTTTTAAATTTAGTTTTGACTCCCCACTCCTCAATTCCTACCCCTGATTAGAAACCGTCCTGCTTTCTTTATCTACCTCCCACAAGGTCGGGAAAGATGAGCTAGCGCTCGAGAGGTGAGCACTCTGGCCATTTAAAAATTGTCTGGGCAGCCCTGTCGGCATTCCCCGGTAGAATGAGGCATTTTGGTGAGAGTGTCTAGCCTAGGGTAAAGTCAATGTATGACAAATCTTATGTCCAACCAACCCCTCCCCCCCCCCCATAACGACTCGGGCTTCATGCCTAAGACAAATGTAAAAGAATTTTATGTGCATTGTTTTTTCTTTTAAAATATTTGTTTGTAAATTTTTGTCTAAATAAAATCCCTGTATGTTGTTCGAAATACGCAGCAGTTATCAAAGATTCCTCTTGTCGTTTCCTGTCACCTCAATTTTATTTTTTCATTGATTCTTTTTAACTTATATTGATACAACTCTATATTAATAAATGTGTGTTTCTCGTCTCTGTGTAAATAGCACTTTTTTTAAATCTACTATTAATCGATTATTTGAAATCAAAATTGCAATCGCATTAATTAAAACGAAATTTTAAAAATTCACATTTTAAGAAATAAGTTAATTATGAAATCAGCCATTGTCTCTTTGTGGCAATTCACATTCAAGCATAATTTTTTAAAACTTATATTCACCCCAAAGAAGGGGGCACATTGCCACTGAGGCCTAAAGGGGCTACTGTGAATTACTTTTAAGTTAGAAACAAGAAATATCATTTTTTTTAAATGAGAGCAAAAAAAACACATTTTAATTGATTTCAATAAATGCTCTAGTAATTAATTATTTTGAATTATTGAATTTGTAATCTTTCACGTTTAATTTACTTTTAAGTTAAAAAAAATCAAGAAACATCATTTATTTTTTTGAAAATGAGACCAACTCTTATCAAATTATTCAAAACCAAAAGAATAAAACTGCCTAAGAATAGGGATTTGTCTTATATTTACAAACCAAAAGATATTTCCATGCAGTATAACTGATACTAGTCTTTTCATTCGATGTAGACCGGAAAGAATGAATATTAAATCAGACAAATTATTTTTCAAAGATAACTTTTCATGTTTTAAAAATTTATGACAACACCATTTTATTATTAAGTATTTATTATGATGTTGGGAAAAGGTCGGGTAACATATAATAGAATATATCGAGAGTCGTACACAGTTCAAACGGTGACTTGGATAACATCTCACTCCCCCGTGACGAGAGTTGCCTCTCTTTTATTCCCTTGGAGCATCTCATCCTCGTCGCCAATATTATGATGTTGACTAGACCTCTTTTGGGAAAAGGTCGGGTAACATATAATAGAATATATCGAGAGTCGTACACAGTTCAAACGGTGACTTGGATAACATCTCACTCCCTCGTGACGAGAGTTGCCTCTCTTTTATTCCCTTGGAGCATCTCATTCTCCAACCTCAGGAAGGGGTACTAGCTTACTCCACATCAGTATTAATTTAATGTTGCTGTCTAGCCTATGCAGATAATTTGGATGATGTGATTAACCGGTTATGGTTAGGTTCGGATCCAAAGATAAATCATATTCGTCTACTAGCACAGCCGTTCTGTAAAAATTTATGAAAATCATCATGTCAGTGACTATATCTGCTTCATCATATACATCCAACGGGCTCCAATCCATTCTCAGGGGAAAATTATATCTGATCCCGTCTTTAATGCCCTAACAGCTTATCGTTATTTTGACCCCATTACCCCCCCCCCCCCCCCCCCCCGAAATTATCATTTAGGAATTTTCTGTTCAAGATAGTAATAACCTTAGTAATACGCTTCTAACAAGCCCTCAATCACTCTCCGAGGATTATTTTAAGCCATAATATATCTACAATCGTGATTTCGGCGCAATATGCCCAAATATGGTTTTTCGGTCCCAGAGCCCTCAAAGATCAATATTGTGAAATTTTTCTTTCATATTTGTAATCAGCTACGTAATACGCTTCCAACGAGCCCTCAACCGATATTAGGGGATTACTTAAAGTCGTAATATATCTAAAAACGTTATGCCTGAATATGGTTTTCGGCTCTACACCCCTCAAAAATTTTAATTTTGAAAATTTTATTTCAAATTTGTAATCAGCTCAGTAATATGCTTCCAACGAGCCCTCAACCAATATCAGGGGATTATTTAAAGCCATGATATATCCAAAAACGTAATTTTGGCCCATTATGCCCAAATATGGTTATTTGGCCCCAGACCCCTCAAAAAAATATTTATTTGATTTTTTTTCTTATTTCTGTAATAAGCTCAGTAATACGCTTCCAACGAGCCCTCAACCATTGTAAGGGGATCATTTTTGCCCAAGATATTGATATTTTTCCAAAATTTCACCCTCCCAGCCCACTATGCAATGCCATAATCACTTGTGTCAGAAGCGACTATTATTTCTTGTTTAGGGTCATAATGTGTTAGTGCTAAATCCGACGTCAGTACACTTTTTATTTTTTCGAAAGCTTGCTGACATTTATCAGTCCAATTCCATTTTACACTTTTTTTTAATAAATTGTTCAATGGGGCCTTTAAGTCATGCATATTTTTTATATATATTCCATAGTAATTTGCTAAACCCAGAAAAGCTTGAAGCGTTGTAATATTTTTAGGGATCGGCATATTTTTTATGGCTTCTGCTCTTTTAGGGTCTGGTCGTCTTCCTTTTGCGTCAATTATTTGTCCTAAATATTTAATTTCAGACATAAAAAAATCGCATTTTTCTGAACTTAACTTGAAACCGTATTCTTCTATTTTTTAAATACCGCTCTTATGTGCTCTAAATGCTCCTTAGTATTTTTGCTTTTAATCAGCACATCGTCCAAATATGCTACTGCAAACTCTATATCAGCCAACATTGTGTCCATGATCTGTTGAAATAAGCTAGGGGCGACTTTTAATCCAAACGGAAGTCTATTGAATTTGTACAACCCCTTATGCGTGTTTATTGTTAATAATTTTGCACAGTTTTCGTCAACTCTTACTTGGAGGTATGCGTCAGACAAATCAATTTTACTAAAAATCTTTCCTCCATTCAATTTAACAAACACGTCTCCCGGAGAGGGAAAAGGATAAGAAGGTTCCTTTAAACAGTCATTTAGACCTGTAGAAAAATCTTCACACACACGTATTTTATGATTTTTCTTTTTCACAAAGACCACTGGTGACGACCAATCTGAATAACCAATTTTAGAAATGACACTCATTTCTTCCAATCTTTGTAACTCCTGGTTCACGGTTTCTAATGTGGCATACGGCACCTTCCGTTTTGATTTAAACACAGGCTTGACATTTTCTTTTACTTCAAATTTTACTTTGGTTTTCGTGCAATTACCGAGACCACCTGAAAAAACTCTAGGAAATTCATTTTTTAGGTCCTTTATCAATTTATCCTTAACCTTATTTTTACCAGCTGGTGAAACATCAATTCTATTACAAAATGAGTTTGTAGGAATCTCGAATAGATCGAACAGGATAATTAAATCACTTCCCATTAGGTTAGAAGAATTTTGTAAAACATGAACCTTAGATTTTTTAGTTTTTCCTAAAAACGATACTTCACACAAAAATTCTCCACTGAACTTTAACCTTCTTCCCGAAACTCCACGGCCTATTTTATCAGTCTTGGTTAACCTGGGTTTGTTAATTCTTTTCCACGTTGTTTCATTTATTATGGAGATATCACTTCCAGTATCCAGTTGAAGTTGTACCTTCTCTCCATTTATTTTCACTTGCACGAATTTTCTTTTTTGACCCTCCTCGATTTCTTTCTTTGTCAAAACCATTCTTACTTTACTTTTTCCGTTCGATATTACTCTTTCGGTCTGCTTCATTCTAAAGTGTGAACTCTTGTGGCCTATTCTATTACACCAAAAACAACATTTATCTCGGAAAAAACAGTCATTTTTAGAATGAGGTCCACCACATCTGTAGCATAGCAATTTCATTGGGGATTTAAATTTTCTTTCACTTTCACGTGTCCTACGTCGAACTTCTTTCATATGCGAAATATGTGAAATGTCTTTTTCCTCGATTTAAGTATTGTCATGTTTCAGATTCATTATTTTTTTAGCTTCTTCCGTAGCTTTTTGTAATGTTATATCTGGACTTTGTTCCATTTTTGACAATATTTTCGAACGAACATCTTTATCTCTACTATCCGTCAAACCTTTAACAAAAACAAGGCATTTAAACTTGTCAATTTTAACTCGTGTAGGAGAAATCGTTCACACTCTTGGTTTACTTTTCCTACATACGTAATAAAATCAGCATCATTTTGCTTAACAATGTTCAGACAACTAAAACGCGTATGAAAAAGACTACCTCTCTCACCAAACATGCTGGTGAATGGCGTTAGCTTCTGTAATAGAAGTCCAACTTTTTGTTCGTCCGACCAAGATTTGCACTGTTTGTTGAAAATTGTTTCAAACCGTCGAAAATAGGCTTGAATAGTTATTCCGTTGTCAGGGTCATATACAAATTCTGATATTGAATTTGTAATACCCTCGGCTGTGAAAAAATTAGAATTTTCCATCGTTCTACCTTTTGCAACAGCCTCAAATAACACTTTTGTGTCGTTTGCTTGCTGTTTCCGTAACTCTAACATTTCTTGTTGTAAGTAATCTTGGAAATCTTGATGCCTTTTCTGTTGATCCATTTGCGTCTTCCGCTCTTCCATTTGAGAAGACACTAATGCCTTTGTAAGTTCGACCAGTTCGTCAATTTTTTAAACTATACGCAATACAATGAGTATACCAAACTTCTCAAAAATTTCGATAAAAAAAAAGTTCTTCATTTACCAAAACACAAAAATATGGGACAAACACAACCTCTCGTAATGTTCACGTCGCGAGTTCGAATTCACTCGGCGTCAAGAAATTTTTTTTTTCATGCACCAGTTAAATAACTGTAACAAAAAAAAACACAATTGTAACTCTTTCATTTGACTTAAAACGAAGCAAAAAAATAAGTCTTACTTTTGATGAATATTTTTTTTTTTTTTTCCGTTCCAGCCAAGGTTTGTCGAAGTCACAATATCCGGTCGTTGTGTTTCAAAAAATTCAAACGTGTTTATTTTTCTTTCTTTCCGTCGTTCAATGTGAGTTCTGGGATCGAATCCTATGTCGTCAATATTATGATGTTGACTAGACCTCTTTTGGGAAAAGGTCGGGTAACATATGATAGAATATATCGAGAGTCGTACACAGTTCAAACGGTGACTTGGATAACATCTCGCTCTCTGTCGTGACGAGAGTTGCCTCTCTTTTATTCCCTTGGAGCATCTCATTCTCCAACCTCAGGAAGGGGTACTAGCTTACTCCACATCAGTATTAATTTAATGTTGCTGTCTAGCCTATGCAAAGTACACAAAATAATACATTTGCACTAAGATTTCTAATAAAGTAATGGGTTAGTTATTATATTCCGCGATCGTTAATTAATAAATATTGACATTTTCATAAAAATTGATTGATTTTCTGAATTTTGATGAATTTTTAAGTGTAGGGAGAGGTAAAAATGCCCATCGTCTGACTGTTCGACAGATCTCGGTTGTTACTTTAGAGCATGACGTCATTTTCCAGCGCTCTGGCCTCTTTTACTTACGATGGTTCTGATAATTGTTTTTGGTAAATGTTGATATCCGCGTTGGGGACAGGTTCTTCGAAAATTGTGTAGGGTAAACCTAGATGAAATGGGTTAGGGTTATATTTTGGCAATTTCTTTCTTTGGCGTCTGATAATTTCCCCAAAACTGTATGCACGAAGGTAGAAATGTACCCAGGGTAGCAAATAGGGTTAGGGTTAGCAAATGTGGTCTCAGCATTCAGTCAAATAAATATGATGCATGGTAATATTTTACGTATAGTACTAAAATGTATCAAGTTTTATGAGATACTTTACGTATCTTGAAAAAAATATTACCGGGGTTAATTGGGCCAGCTAAGAGTTTAAAAATCGCCGTAAAGAAGATCAAGTATTTTTTCATCAACACATCACGTATATAAGATGAAGTTACTTTACTCTTGCATACATATTTTTATAATAAAAGTCCTGTTAAAGATCAAATGCCAAGAAAGATGTTGCACAAGGCCGGAAAGTGGGAGTAAAAGCCAGAACTCAAGTGGAAGAGTCAGGCTGGCCTCTAAAAATAGCCCGGACGGCCCCATTGGTATTCCCTGGTAGGGACGCTTCAGGCAATTGGCAATAAACCAACCCCTTCCCAAAGAGGGAAGGCAAGGCCTGGGAGGGTGGACCTCCTAGGACTACCCAAGACATAATACCTCAATTCGACAGATAAATGCCACCAAAATGACCAGTCTCCATCTGACTTATTGTCAAGAATACGTTCTCGACTCGTATTTAGGCGGTACAATCATCAGCCAACTTTTGCAGACGGGATCATTTTGGAATGCGCTCAAACGCAGCGTCTGGCGGACGATTTCACATAAGAGACAACAATGGGAGGTGGATTTATCCCCACATTAAAAGCCGACCTTGTGTCTAACTCTGCCCTCGTAGGGAGGCAGGTAAACCCCTGTAAAACATTCACATCAAGAACTCGTCTAGCTACAACCACAGAAAAGAACTTTCCTCTCTCACTTTCTTTTTCTTTCTTTCTTTCTCTCTCTATCTCTTTATTTCTCTCTCTCTTTCTTTCTTTCTTTCTCTCTCTTTCTTTCTCTCTCTATTTCTCTCTCTCTTTCTTTCTCTTTCTCTCTTTCTTTCTCTCTCTCTTTCTTTCTCTTTCTCTCTCACTTTCTTTCCTTTTCTCTCTTTCTTTCTTTTTCATCTCTCTCTTTCTTTCTCTTTTTCTCTCTCTTTCTCTTACTTTCTCTCTCTCTCTTTCTTTCTCTCTTTCTTTCTCTCTTTCTCTTTACCAAAACCAAATGAAATTTACAAATAAACAAAGTTTCTTTCTTAGAACATCTCATCTGATTTATTTACTTGTTTCCCACGGCAGGAAGATGTGGCACAAGGCCAAAAGGTGGAGGAGAAAGCCAAGCGCCCCAGTGAAAGAGCCAGGCTGGCCTCTAAAAATAGCCTTGGCAACCCCGTTGGCATTCCCCAGTAGGAGCGCCTCAGGCAAATTGGCTACAAACCAACCCCTTTCCAAAGAGGGAAGGCAAGGCCTGGGAGGGTGGACCTCCTAGAACTATCCAAGACATGATACCTCAATTGGACAGATAAATGCCACCAAAATGCCCAGTCTCTGTCGGACTGATTGTCAAGAACATATCCGCGACTAGTATTTAGGCGGTACAATCACCAGCCAACTTTTGCAGACTGGGTCATTTTGGAATTCACCGAGAGACGATTGCACCTCAAGAAGAAAAGAAGCCTTTTTCTCTTCTTTATTTGTTTTTTTATTCCTTGTATTTCTTTTGACTTGTGACCAAAGACTCATTTAAAAATGAAAAAGTTGTTTTGCCTTCATTTGATTAAATTGTAAATCTATTTTTTATAATTAATCTTTTCGGTACTGATATCGATCCTGAACCAGTTTTCGCGAGGTTCGACTTGGAAGCGTTCGGCTGTCCTACGCAAACACCCGAGTGTTGACGAGCTGAATGGTACCTGACGACAATTTTGATACGGTGCTGCGTCCTATGATTGTAAGTTATTGTTGTGGTGGCAACCACTCATTTGCATATACGAATAACGTTACACTATAAATGGCAAGCCTAGGTTGGCCTTAGAGTGTGTTATCTAAATGCCACCGGAAGTGACACCGAAGAGCGTACATGTCCTCCCACCAAGACTCTCTGACTCGACACCTTCATTTGTACATACTGTAAATATACCTTTTCTTTAATACACGTATTATTGCATTCTCCTTGTTGTTTGCGTCTTCATTGTATTCCTCACTAATTATGGTTCAACCTTGCAACCACAACAGTTGGCGACGAGATATGAAGCGTCAAATATAACAGTTTGACGAAGAACTATTTTTTTTAAAAAAAGTACAATGCAAAGTGTTGACGAGCAAACGGATTTTACGCTAAAGAAAAGTTTTCAACTTAAGTGAAAAAAAAAAAAAAATCGAACGTGGCAAAAGCGACAATTTACGCCGTTTTCTGGGAATCCGACTTACAAACGAATGTAAAAGTGAATTTTTGTTTTGTCGCTAAACGACAAATCTGTTTCGTATTACTAAAGGACCAACTTGCAAACGAAAAGCGGATTTTGTTCTGTCGCAAAACGACAGGTCAGACTCGTATTACGAAAAGCAAGGAAGTAACCTACAAAAAAAAAAAAAAAGTTCACCAGTGGATTCTAATTACTGCTCCCCGTTAGCAAAACAACAACTAAAGGAATCTTTTAATTAATAATTTGTTTGGCGGCGGTATTAAAAGGAAATACCATAGCTAGAAATTAAAGCTCAAGGAAAGGATTTTTTTTTTTAAAAAAGTTGTCACTGGATAACGGATAATACAGTAAAACGTCACGAAAAAAAAAAAAAAAAAAAGTAAAATGGAAGAATTATCAAAAATGTTCATGCAATTTTTACAGGCACAAGCTGACCGCGAGGAAAGACAAAATCAGGCACAAGTTGACCGCGAGGAAAGACAAAATCAGGCACAAGTTGACCGCGAGGAAAGACAAAAACAGGCACAAGTTGACCGCGAGGAAAGACAAAAACAGGCACAAGTTGATCGCGAGGAAAGACAAAATCAGGCACAAGCTGACCGCGAGGAAAGACAAAAGGAACATTTAGAAAAAAGCGAGGAAAGACAAAATGAACGTTTTGCTAAAACACTGGAACTACTAAAGAATAATCGAGAAAATGTCGACAGTTTTTATTTCTCCCATACAACTATCTTTAATAGTATGGACACATTTAATTATGTGCCGGAGGAAGGAAATACTTTTGAAGCATACTATACAAGATACGAGGATGTTTTTCAACTGGACTGCAAAAATTGGCCAAATAGCCAGAAAGTGAGCCTTTTACTCAGGAAATTGGGTACATCAGAACACAGCAAATTCATAGATTACATATTACCTAAAAAAACTGCGGAATTAGAGTTCATGGAAGCTGTGAAATTACTAAAAGAATTATTTAATCCAAATGTATCTCTTTTTCATAAAAGATGGCTGTGCATGAATCTAAGAAAGATGGACAACCAAGATTATTTGACATACGCATCAGTTGTCAATAAAAACTGCGATAATTTTAAGCTTGCGGAACTAACGGTAGAAGATTTTAAATGTCTAATCTTCGCACAAGGGTTAGTTTCCACGAAAAATGCAGAAATACGCAGACGAGTGTTGTCTAAGCTGGAATCTGAGCACGATTTAACCCTCCAGAAACTAGCAGAGGACTGTGAAAGGGCCATTACACTAAAAAAGGATTCAAAAAATATAGAAGAATCCGGAGTGGCATATGTAAGAAAAGTTAGAAAACCATACACACCAACCAAGAACTTTACAAAGAAAAGCAATCAAAATGGAACGGGATATTACAATCCTAATAACCATAAATATAGGACAGAATATAACAAGTCTCTTCCTAGATATAACTGTAAGAGATGTGCAGAAAAGCATTGGGAATCAGATTGTCCTTATAAGAAGAAAAAATGCTACATTTGTAAGAAGGTGGGACACAAAAGCGATTGCTGCAGATATAAAGATTACACCAGAAAGAGAGTACAGCAAACAAAATCAAATACAAAATTAGACAAAGATCGGCGAAAATACGTAAAAGTGGAAATATTTAAAACACCAATAAAGTTACAACTCGACTCCGGCTCCGATATTTCTATTATAAACCTGAATACATGGAAAAAGTTGGGTAAAAAACCAACCATGATGAAAACGAGTAAATCAGCCCGGACGGTAACTGGTGGTGGTATAAAATTTGAAGGAGAAGTTGTTCTTCCGATAAAATTAAAAGGGATTACGAAGAAATTAAAAATATTCGTACTGAAAAATAGTGAAAATCTTTTTGGAATAGATTTAATTGAGAAATTTGGTCTATGGGATAAGCCAATCAATACATTCTGTAAAAAAATAGAATGTTCTTCTCCAACAACAGTAAATATAAAAGACGATTTAAAAGAATTATTTCCTGAAGCATTCACGACTAACTTAGGTCGCTGTAATAAATTCAAGGCCTCGTTTGAACTTAAAGAAAACGCCAGCCCAATTTTTAGAAAAAAGCGAAACGTTCCGTTCGCTGGGTTGGAAAAGATTAATAAAGAATTAGATAGATTGGAACAGACAGGAATTCTATCAAAAATAGAACACAGCGAGTGGGCAGCCCCCACCGTATACGTAAAGAAAAAGAATGACGAAGTTAGAGTGTGCGCAGATTTTTCGACCGGGGTCAACTCCCTATTAAAAGATCACCATTACCCTCTACCAAGTCCAGAGGAAATATTCAGGAAGTTAAATGGTGGTAATATCTTCTCCAAGATAGACTTGAGCGATGCATATTTGCAAATACCGGTCGAGGAAAATTGCTCAAAAATACTATGCATCAATACGCATAAGGGATTGTACAAATACAACCGATTGCTCTTTGGCATCAAAGTAGCGCCTGCCATTTTTCAGCAAGCGATGGACACCATGCTAAGTGGTATTGAGTGCGCATGTGCATACCTGGACGACATTGTTGTCAGGAGCAAATCCCTACAAGAACATAAGGAACATTTGAAACAAGTATTTACTCGAATACAAGAATTCGGCTTTAAAGTAAAAGAAAGTAAATGTGACTTTTGTATGAGCGAGATTAAGTATCTTGGACACATAATAAACAAACATGGACGACGTCCAGACCCAGACAGATCTGCGGCAATAAAAAATATGCCAGCACCTGATAACGTAACAACCTTGCAGAGTTTCTTGGGACTCGCAAATTATTATCAATCTTTTATTGAAGGAATGCATAACTTGAGAGCCCCCTTAAATAATCTGCTTAAAAAGGATACACCTTGGAACTGGACGCAAGAATGTCAAACCGCTTTTGACAAAATAAAGAGCGCACTAACATCCGAATTATTCTTAACGCACTTTGACACAAAATTAAAAGTAGTCGTCGCTAGTGACGCTAGTTCCTACGGCTTAGGAGCATGCATTCAACATATTATGCCGGATGGGTCTAGAAAACCAATAGCGTACGCTTCGAGAACGCTGATACCAGCCGAGAGGGCATATTCACAAATCGAAAAAGAAGCATTGAGCATAATCTTTTCCGTGACTAAATTTCACCGATATTTATATGGTAGACAATTCTTACTTGAAACCGACCATAAACCGTTAGTCACAGTCTATGGATCAAAAAAAGGATTGCCGGTATACACCGCAAATAGATTGCTGCGCTGGGGTACAATCTTACTTAATTACGATTTCCAGCTACAACATCTAGCATCAAAAAAGATTTGCCATGCGGATGGACTGTCAAGACTGATACCACAGAAACACAATCTGGAAGAATCAGTCATTGCAGCAATTCGGACAAATGTTGAAGTAAAAAATATGGTAGCAAACATCATTAAGGAACTACCCGTAACTTTGTCGGACATTAAAAGGGAAGCCGAGAAAGACGAATACATAAAGGACATAAAAGAGAAAATTATAACGGACACAAAGGTGCAGGAAGTTTTCTCCATATGTAACGATGTGTTACTGTACAGTGAGAGAGTGGTAATACCCAAAACATTGCAGAATAGGATGTTAAGAGATTTCCATACGGGACATTCGGGGATAAATCGAATGAAGTCGTTAATGAGAAGCTACGTGTACTGGCGTAACATGGACACTGACATAGCAGCAACAATAAATAAATGTAAAGGATGCCAGTTAGCAGCAAAATCCCCACCTATAGTACACAAACCTTGGCCGAAAACCGACCAACCATGGTCGAGAATCCACATGGACTTCGCTGGTCCAGTAGGAGAAAACTATTATTTAATTGTAGTGGATAGTTACACAAAATGGCCGGAGGTAATGCGTTGCAGGAATCCAACAACGAACAACTCAATAGGGTTCCTACACGAGTTGTTTGCAAGATTCGGTGTACCAGACACACTGGTCACTGACAACGGAACGCAGTTCACATCCGCAGAGTTTAAGGAATTTTGCGACACGTTCCGAGTGAAGCACATCACGACTCCGCCGTATCATCCAAGGTCGAACGGCCTTGCGGAAAGGTTCGTGGATACGCTAAAACGAGCGTTAAAGAAATCCATTGGAACACCAACAGAAAAAGCTTTGCAACAATTCTTGCAAGTTTATAGGATCACACCACATCCTAGTACACCATCAAACATATCACCAGCTGATCTAATGTTTGCCAGAAAGGTAAAATCAGCGTTTGATAAACTGTTGCCAAGACAGGCAATTATTCGAAACACTACACAGACGAGAAGAAAGAAATATAACTCGGGAGATCGAGTATATTTTAAGTGCTACAAGAATAACACATCTTACTGGGAATGTGGAGTAGTGGATAAACGCATTGGTGATTGTACATATACAGAGTATACATAAAAGGCACCTAAATCAGATAAAAAAACGTCATATCCAAGATGATGATTATACGACAACAGTCGAAGAGGAGGAAACCATAGATGTCATATATGAATCCTTTAATTTGGAACCGAAGATCAGGTAGGAAAAGAAAATTTAATGAACCATTGATGGTAAACCCAAAAAGAAAAAGATATTGAAATCTTTGTGACTTCAAATCTTGGGAGGGGGGTGTTGTGGTGGCAACCACTCATTTGCATATACAAATAACGTTACACTATAAATGGCAAGCCTAGGTTGGCCTTAGAGTGTGTTATCTAAATGCCACCGGAAGTGACGCCGAAGAGCGTACATGTCCTCCCACCAAGACTCTCTGACTCGACACCTTCATTTGTACATACTGTAAATATACCTTTTCTTTAATACACATATTATTACATTCTCCTTGTTGTTTGCGTCTTCATTGTATTCCTCACTAATTATGGTTCAACCTTGCAACCACAACAATTATATTTTCAAGAAATTTTCTAAAAGAAACAACAAAAAAAAAACAAGCAACACATAGCGAAGTTACTTTTATCAAATAAATATTTTTTTATTTTGATACGTTGCTGCGTCCTATAATTTTTAGTTATAGTGGCAAGAAATTTTTTAAACAACAAAACAAATAAAACAAGCAAAACAGAGCGAAATTACTGTTATCAAATAAATATTTTTAACCCTAAACCCTAAACCTAACCCTAAACTCTAACAACAAAAAAAAACAAAACAAGCAAAACATTAAAATCATAGGACACAGCACCGTATCAAAATTGTCGTCTGGTACAAATCGGCTCGTCAACTCTCGGGCGTTTGCGTAGGACAACCGAACGCTTCCGAGTCGAACCTCATGAAAATTGGGTCAGGATCGATATCAGTACCATCTTTTCGAATTAAAAACATAAATTTCAATGTTAATTATTTTATACGTTTCAAAAGAGAGGAGGGTAATCGAAACTTTAAAAACATTTAATTATGGTTTAAGATACAAAGGAATAAATGTTTCCTACGGTAAAAATGGTTCATAGAAGATTTGGGGGGCATTAAAAACGACAGCTAACAGAACAAAAAAGGGGTACAAAAAAACAACAAATAGCCAACAAATAAATGTTACGAAAGGCAAAATAAGTTACTCTTCTACTAACCTGGAAAAGTTTATTTGTGTTTTAAGTTATTTTAAGGATTTTTTTTTGTTCAAAACAAACCTGGTGTCCACCTGTTCAGTTAGAATGAAAAGAAAATGGCTGAAATAAAAACACAGTTTCGATAATCGCTCAAAAAAACGAAAATTAAGCAAAAAAACTGGTAGAACGTTACATTTACCCACGATTGGTGACATGGATGTGTTTCTAACACTATTTTGTTTATTTTTCGATTTTTCACCGATTATCGAGGGTCTCCGTGCAGGGTTCATGAACAGCCATTTTTGTTTTTCGTTCTAACTGAACATGTTCATGCCTGCCATTTTCAAAATGTTCCAGACTTTCGTATGTAGCCCGAAAAGCCAGATATTATCTGTGTTCCAAAGACCGGTATTGTCTGGGCCTTCGAGTCTTGATTTACGCTGGTCTATCGGTTGTCCGTCCTGTGCAGTTCTAGGAGGTGCACCCTCCCAGGCTTTGCCTTCTCACCCTTTGAGAAGGGGTTACTTTATTGCTAATCGCCTGAGGCGCGCCTACCGGGGAATGCCGACGGGGCTGCCCAGGCAATTTTTAAATGACCAGAGCGTTCAAATTCTCGAGCGCTGGTTTTTCAAATCCCACTTTCCCGACCTTGTGTCACATCTTACCTTGTGGCAGGAAGATAAATAGAATCTAATTTTTTTCTTTTTTCTGTGTACAATTAATTATCATGCCGTTAGAGAATTCTGGGTTGTTTGGAAATTTTGGGGAAAATTTACGTTGAATTTATATAGGACACTGATCCCCGTCCTAAAATCTAAAATATTCGAAAAAAAATCTACAAAACACGGAATTCTCTAGCGATATGATAGGTAATCAATTCTACACAGAAAATTTTTTTTTTAATTTATGATGGTCAAAAAGTGGGGGATCAATTTACATTAAATTTATATAGGAAACTGATCCCTCCCTTCTAAAATCTCAATTTTTTTTTTTAATTTCCCAAAACACGGAATTGTCTAGCGACCTGATAGGTAATTGTACACCGAAAAAAGAAAAGAAAATGGTCAGTAAAAAAGTTGGGGAAAATGGGTTGTGGACAATTATGAACAAGCGCCAAAATCCCAATAGTCAATATAAAAAAAAAGAAGTGGTTTACCTAATTTAAATAAAAAATTAAACATTGTTCTTAAGAAGCCGATAAAGAAGTTGTTGTTGTTTTCCTAATTTAATTTAATGATAATAACAAGTTTTCCTAATGTAATTAATAAATAAATAAATATGTCGTTTTTCAAAATTTAAATCACATTTTTCGTCAACGTTGGGCAAAATTGCCAGAAAAAAAAAACATTTTAAATTAAATTTTTAAATTTCTTTTTTTTTTTGAGTTATATCCCTTTTTTATTTATTTATATATTGGTCATCTTTCTTCTGCCGGTTGACTTGTTTTGCCCACGTTTCGCGTAGACGGTGGAGTTTCCTATAACTTAGCCTTTTTACTGCTACTTATTTACAAAAAAAAAAAGTGTTGTTGCTTTGGCATTGTATTGATTAGAAATAAATGGTTTGAAATCCTGCCGAAGCCCATTTAACTGTAACAACTAAAAACAACTAAAAACTGTCGGTTGACGTAAGGGGAGACAACTGTTTCGATCGTATTTTGTTTTTGTTTAATTTGTGATTTGAAGTAATTTTTGAATTACCGAAAAAAGTGAAAATGATGAATAAAGAAATGGTTTTATTTGATTAAAGGGAAAAGTGTTTATTTTTTGTTTGTTTGCTTCAAGTGGAAGAAGTTTGTGTCGGTTTTTATTTGTTGTTGTTGAAAAGACGAATGAATTGTTGTTGATTGTGTGTGTGTAAACGACCTTGACATTAAATATTAGTATAAAATGTGTATTTATTTAAGAAATGTGGCATTATATGTAAATATTGTTAAGTTTAAATGGTCATAAATTGTTTGTTATAAAATGGTGTTGTTGATGAATGTAAAAGTTGTGATGTGTTAATGTTGTTGAAATGTTGTTTTGTGGGTATTTTGTTAGTTGTAAATGTATGTCGGTGGTTTGTTTAGTTGTGTTGTATAAGAATGCGTGTTTGGGGTTGGAAAAATTTCATACTTACCTGGCACAGGGGTAAACGGTGATCATCCAGGCCGTTCTCCCAGAGCGAGGCCCTTCCATTGCACTACGGTTGGGTTGACCTTTGCGATCGTCCCAAATGTGGACGACTCGGGTGCGCTATTTCTAAGTGTGGGGTCTGCGTTCGCGCTCACCCCGATAAATCAAACAAAAATCAGAACCTCTCAAACTTATCTTCGTTACTCCTAATATTCGTTGTTGTGTTTTTTTTTTCAAGTAATTTTTATCATTTTCATGTTAAAATTAATCTAATAATCTCTCGTCTTCTCGTTTTCTACCGCTTCTCGGCCTTTTGGCTAAGATCAAAGTGTAGTATCTGTTCTCAGTTGCGGCACTTTCGTTTTACCCGAAGTCCAGTGATCAGCTACCGGGCCTATTGGCAAGGTTAAAGCTTTTACCATTGACTAAGCCCCCCTTGGGGCTTCTGTCGACTCCCCCTTTTGGGGAGTTTTTTCACTTTTTCTCCCCCTTTTGGGGATTTTTTCTCTTTTTTTTTCTTTTTTCTTTTTTCTCTCTTTTATGTTATTTCTATCTAACTCCTCCCCCGTTGGGGAGGCAGCTCCCCGTTGGTAGAGCTAGGTCTTCTATATTGTAGTTCCTCCCCCTCTTGGGGAGGCAGCTCCCCGTTGGTAGAGCTAGGCTTTCTTGTACATTAATTTTTTAAATTCTTTTTCAGAGTCTGACTGCTTGTCCCAACTTAAGCAGCCGGCAGGTCCGGGGAAGACTCACGTGCCTTTTGGCGACGGTCTCCCTGATTCCGAATCGGCGGGTTGTGGACAGCAGACAGATCCAGTTGCGATGGAGGCCACCTGGGTCTCAAAAGCCAGAGCTGTCTTGGCTAAAGACAGCGAGAGGGGTGTGGCCGCGAAGGGCACCCCTGTGAAAGTGGGTGGCACACCCGAGTGCCCCCTAGGAGGTGTAGCCCCGCAGGGCACCTCCGGATCCTTGTTGGGGAGTGCCGTGTCGTGCGACACTCCAGTCCGGTCGGGGGGTGGCACACCCGAGTGCCCCCCAGGAGGTGTAGCCCCGCAGGGCACCTCCGGATCCTTGTTGGGGAGTGTCGTGCCGTGCGACACTCCAGTCCGGTCGGGGGGTGGCACACCCGAGTGCCCCCCAGGAGGTGTAGCCCCGCAGGGCACCTCCGGATCCTTGTTGGGGAGTGTCGTGCCGTGCGACGCTCCAGGGTCTGATGGCGGCCCAGATTTGGTGTTTGGGGATTTCGAGAAAATCCCAGGGGTTATCCTTTCGCATGAGGAGTTTTTTGCCAGTTTCGACGATGCTCCTTTTGCGAAAAATACAAAAGCCCCGTTACTTAGAAAGTCCCAATCACTGGATTTGGGGGTGGCACAGGGCCGGTACGACCCTAAATTGTTTTTCGGGGGGTTCTTCATCGGCGGAGTCGGAGGGGGAGAGCCTTGGCAGGAAGAAGGAGAGGAAGGGAGTGCCAAAAGTCCGGAGCAGGCCGTCCGCCACAAAGCTCCCAGCAAAAACCAAGCCGGAGGCCGCTGCATGGGGTCCCCAGTCCAAAAAGACCCCGGAAGACTATAGGGAACTCTTCAGGGGAAAGTACAAGGAGTACACCGAGGGCAGTACCATTCGACTTGTCCCGGGTACTCTGGAGAACCTGAAGAGGAGAATAGTCTCCCTGGTGACAACAGATGCCAAACTCAAGGGACTCACTGGAGTCACCAGGGACAAAATGTTCCGGATGCTGGTGGACCTCAAGATACCGGCGACCTACATCACAAAGAGGTCCTATGCGATGTGGGACATCCTGCTCCCAACCCAGCAGGAGGCGGAAAAGGTGGCAAAAGGAGACTTTGGCTGGAAAGACCTCCAATTCAAGCCGGAGTACCTTGAAAAGAGAAGGACAAACGTCACCATTCTTGGCGTCCCATGCTGTGTCAGCGCTGACCATTTAGGCGCAATAATGTCACAGTATGGAGATGTCGAGGAGGTTATTCCGGTCCGTGGCCCCCGCAACATCCAAACGGGGGAATTTAAATTCCGGATGAGGTTGGAGCGTGCGGGTTTCCAACAAATTCCTGCCCAACTCAAGTGCGAGAGCTGGACAATGTCCATCATCGTGGAGGGACGGAGGCCACATTGTTGGCATTGCCAGACGCCGGGGCATATGTCCAAGGACTGCCCCAGGAGAAGGACCCCGGCACCCGTCCCGGCCAAAGCTCCAGCTCCAGTGGCAGCGGGAAAACCCAAAGCACCCGTTCCAGCCAAAGCTCCAGCTCCAGTGGCGGCAGAGAAACCCGACGCACCCGCCCCAGACAAAGCTCCAGCTCCAGTGGCGGCGGAGAAGCCTGAGGAGGAGGGATTCAGCCCGGTAACCTCCAGGAGGGGAAAGAAAGCCCTCCCTAACAAAAGGAAGCTCCAACAGTCATCGGAGTCAGAGGAGGAGCCAGCGGCCAACGAAGAGAGGATGGCAGTGGAGGGGCCGGCAGAGCCCAAAGAAAAGGACCCGAGGGCCAAAAAGATCAGGGAGGCCGAAGACTGTGGGGCTACTCCGACTGTCCAGGCACCAACACCCCCGGGGGTACAGGACTCCACTCCTCTCTCCAAAACACCCATAACGGCTGTTGCGGAAGCAGCAGGGACCAAAGAGTCCGCCCCAGCAAAGACGCCCCCTCCTCCAGCTGGAAGGCAGGTAAGGACAAAGAGGTCCCCTTTCCTGCCGGGGGAGAGGATTTGTGCAGCCAACGCCTCCCAGGTTCACCCAGATCTGAGTGCGAGGCAAAGACAGTACCTGAAACAAATGCAGGCTTTCACCCATGTGAAGGGAAAGCGGGTGGAGAGCCCCCAGAAGTTCCGGGAGGCCCCCATGATGACCACCTTCCTGAGAGAGAACAAGGGGAGCAGGACAAATGCTCTCTGGAGGATGGTTGAGGAAGGGAAAACAGCTTTCCCGGGCTTCAAGCTAATAGATGAGGAGCACCCTTCCCTTAAAAAATTATCTTTTCAATGTCCGGGGAGGGTCCCTGTTTATGTTCACCCCTCTTTCTTTCGGGCCCTTAAACTAACCTTCCCCTTGGACGTGGGAGGTTTGGCACGAGACGGACGGATTTCGTCCGAACTGCTGACCGGCAGTCTCGGTCAGGCCTTCGGCGTCCTCACTCCCGAGGACTTTAGCCCCGTTTGCGACACTAACTGATGGGGATCACAAATTTGAACTTGGCTTGTTGGAATGTGAGGGGCATGAGATCCCGAGGCAAAGCCGCTCGCGTGCTAAGAGATCTCGTGGCCCGTAAGGTAGATGTAGCTGCAATTGAAGAGACCCACTTCTGTTCGTACGGGGATTGTGATGTGCTGACTGACGACTTTGACGTCTACTCAGCATATGGCGATGTTCGTAGGAGTGGCATCTCGGTGATGGTTAGACGCAGCCTGTCGGCAAACGTTAGCGTTGTTCATACGGATGCGGCGGGACGGCTGGTCGTGGTCGATGTTGCCGTCGAAAACAGTAAGTTTCGGATCGTTGCGGTTTATGCGCCCAACATTGCTGGCGAGAGGGTTTCCTTTTTTCGACGGTTGGAGGCGTTCCTCGGGGGTCCGGAGCGAGTAGTTTTAATGGGGGACTGGAATGCCATCCTAGACCCCAAGATAGATAAGGTCGGTGGGAATAGAGGGTCGGCGTGGTGTGAGAGCAGTCTGTCTGACCTGATGGCCTCGTGCGATCTTGTCGACAGATTTCGTGTCGATCACCCAGGGCGGGAGATGTGGACGTGGTATACTAGCGCGGCCTTCTGTCCGAGTACCTACTTGGACAGAATGTTAGTTAGAAGAGGCGACATAGATTTCTTATCTTGTCCCACGTTCACTATGTTAGGACATTCGGACCATAAATTAGTTATGGCCCGTCTGAACTTAAGCGATAGGCCTAGGTTGGCTGGGTACTGGAAGTTTAATACCTCCTTGCTGGAGATACGAGACTTCCGGGAACAGCTGACGTTACTACTTCAGCAGGGATTAGTGGGGGTGGTTATCGGGAGTAGATACTGGGTCAAAACTAAGGCTCGTGTTAGAAGCTTTTGTGTCCGCTACAGCCAGCGCCTCGCTCAAGATAGGGCTAGGACACAAAAGCAGGCAGAGGATAAGATGACCCGGGCGGTGGCGGGGGGGGATCCCCTAGAGATAGCCTTAATTACGGGGGACCTCAATCGCTTGGCCAGCGAGCGATATGAGGGACAAGTAGTTAGAGCTAGGTTAAAGAAAGTCTCTAACGAAGCCGTGAATGTTGACGCTGTTGAGCGTAAGGCTGCTTTACGTCGTGGCTCGGACGGGTACATTCGGAAGGTGAAAAACCTGGAAGGACATACCCTGGTATCGACTCGTGAGATCTGTGAGGGGTTCCGTGAGCATTTGGAGGAACGCTTCACCCAACTGCCCAGACTCCGCGGCCAGGAGTTTGACAGCTATTTGGCTGACTCGCCCCGCCTCGAGGCGGCTCGAGCAGCTGGCTGTGATGGCAGGATTACGGAGGGCGAGATCGTTACTGCGTTGAAGCAGGTCGGCTTGAACAAATCTCCAGGACTCGATGGTCTGCCGTACGAAATGTATTTGAGGCTGTCGCCCATGTTTGTCCCAATTCTGAAGGATGTGTTTAACCACTGGTTTGCTCAGGAGTCAATCCCTGGACAGGTAACCAAAGGAGTGGTCACATTACTGAAGAAGGGGGACCAACCTGGTGGGGGTAATTTAGACGATTACAGGCCCATAACTCTGCTAAACACAGAGTTAAAGATTTTGGCCCGCGTTCTTGCGAACCGCCTGCAGGTTGTTATCGGTGATTTGATCAAGCCTGAGCAGAACTTTGCTGTGAAGGGGAGGTCGATTCAGAACAACTTGCATTTGATTCGCATGATCATAGAGGGGACAGAAGACGACGCTGAAGCCGCGCTGATCAATTTAGATCAGTCCAAGGCTTTCGATAGGGTCGACCATGGTTTCCTGAAAGCTGTTTTAGCGGCTGCCGGTTTTGGTCCGGACTTCCGCAGGTGGATCTCCATTCTGTATGACTCGCCGACGGCAGTGGTGCAAGTCAACGGAAAGAGGTCGGAATTGTTCGTTGTTTCTCGGTCGGTACGTCAGGGTTGTCCGCTGTCGCCCCTGCTCTACATCCTGGCGTTGGAACCCTTCCTTCGCAAATTAAGGGATCAGGCGACAACACCAGTCCTGCGCGGAATCGCTATCCCTCCTCGCAAAGCGCGAGTCAGGGTTTCCGCGTTTGCCGATGATGTCACCGTTTTCGTGTCGAGCCGTACTGACATTCGAACGGTGATTAAGGCGCTCGCTCGGTACGAAGAAGTGACAGGGGCCATAGTCAACCGCAGCAAGTCGAACGGCCTGCGGTTGGGTGCCTGGAGCGGAGAGACCGCTCTTCCAGGTGACTTCAGCTGGTCGGATGGCCCGGTTCGAATCCTCGGCGTATGGTTCGGGCCGGGCCTCCAGCTGGAAAAGAACTGGTCGGAAGTACAGACAAAGGTCGAATCGTCGGTCCAGGCTTGGATTCGAAGGAAGCTTTCCTTAAAGGGCAGAGCGGAGGCGTGCGCCACTTACGTCTTCCCTCTCATCCTTTACCGGCTGTCTGTACTACCACTGCCTGCGGCCCGCCTTCACGCTTTCACGCGCTTGCTCTTCTCGCTTCTTTGGAAGGGCCGGAAAGCGTACGTCCGCAGACAGGTCTGTACTCAAGTTCCGAGTGTGGGAGGCTTGGGGATGCCTGACTTGGCAAGTCATCGACATGCCGAGAGACTGGCTTTCCTGAGTCGGACTTTGATGGAAGACACTCCGTGGGTCCCTGCGGTCGGGAGCGCCTTTCCCAACCTCATACCCGACCTCTCGGTCGAAGGTCGACGTAGGCCGAGAGGGGAGCCCTTGTTCTTCGCCGAATGCCGGGCCGCGCTTAGAGCGTTGCCGGGGTCCAGTAACCTTGCCCGGTCTAGGAAGAGACTATATCGGGATCTAGTGGAGGGTACCGCTTCGGACCCACTTGAGGAGCGGCTTGGATGGTCGAGGGAGGAGTCCCGCTCCCAGTGGAGTTGGGCGCCGGGCCAGAGTTATCTCAACAATTCTGAGTATTCTCTGACCTGGCGACTGGTTCGGAACGCACTACCCCTCTATGGCAGACTACGCAGAGATGGCTTAAGGGACGTCCCCTTATGCCCGCGCTGTGAAGACGACGAAGAAGAAACGGCCGAGCACGCCTTTTTCACCTGCAGCAAAGTTCGACGTCTCTGGGAGTATGTCGGAGAGGTGACGGCTCGCATCGACGCCGAGCAGCCGATGGTCCTGGATGTCGCATCTGTCATCAACAACGCAGCTCCGCAATGGACGGGGGAAAAACGAATGGTGTTTCTGACCATCCTAGCCGTAGCGAGACTAGTGACGTGGGTTACACGTCTTGATGAGGTTCATGGGGTTGGATCGGTTTCAGATCGCGATCTGGTAGTTTACTTTAAACATCAACTTAAAGTGAAGATCAGATGCGATTGGAAGCGATTACATCGCATGGATTTCAATAGGAGATGGGTGCATGACACTAGTTTGTGCATCCGACGAGGCGCCAAGTTTGAGTTCGTGTTCCCTCCATAGTTATGGCACACGCGGTACTAGGTTCTACGGAACCCACCCCTGTAGACTTTTTTAATTAAAAGAGCAACTCTTAACTAGTAGGAATGAGAGATATCCTGTCCCTATATTATTTTTGCCGGCACTAGAGAGCTTCCAAAGATTCCCACTTCCATTTTTTACTTTGTCCCCGGTCGCTTGAAACCTTTGGCATTACCATCTTGGAAGCCGCCATCCACCCCAGATCCCATTCCCGATGAAGTTATTTTTGAATACCCCTCTTTTAAATTCCCACTCCCATTTAGGGACTGACCCGCTTGTTTTCGGTCTTGGGCCGGAAAACAGCGGGTGGTCCAACACTTAGCATCGAGGGAAAGACGGGCCATACTAACCCCCCTTTTTTAACATTTTATTTGGTTCTTTATTTTTCTTTCTTTTTGGGTGTTTTTAATATTTTTTTTCCCACTCCCACGATAATTAACATTTACAACGTAAATTTTTGGGATATGTTAAGTAGGGATCCATCCACAGAGTGAATGCGGTATTTTGGTGCAAGAATCTGGTTAAGAGTAAGCAAAAGTTTTTATTTTCTGTTTTTGTTGTATTTTTGTTGGAAATAAAAAATGTTAAATGCTTGTGTCACTTATCCCCGACCCCCCCTCCCCCTACATCCCGGGCGCTATGCCTAAGGTCTGGTGAGTTCCCAAGGTTTGTAAAATCTCCATCTGTAGATAAAGATGGAGGTTGTCCGAGGGAATTCACCGGCCTAAATAACTTCTCGTTTTCTACCGTACGAAATGTATTTAAGGCTGTCGCCCATGTTTGTCCCAATTCTGAAGGATGTGTTTAACCACTGGTTTGTTCAGGAGTCAATCCCTGGACAGGTAACCAAAGGAGTGGTCACATTACTGAAGAAGGGGGACCAACCTGGTGGGGGTAATTTAGACGATTACAGGACCATAACTCTGCTAAACACAGAGTTAAAGATTTTGGCTCGCGTTCTTGCGAACCGCCTGCAGGTTGTTATCGGTGATTTGATCAAGCCTGAGCAGAACTTTGCTGTGAAGGGGAGGTCGATTTAGAACAACTTGCATTTGATTCGGATGATCATAGAGGGGACAGAAGACGACGCTGAAGCCGCGCTGATCAATTTAGATCAGTCCAAGGCTTTCGATAGGGTCGACCATGGTTTCCTGAAAGCTGTTTTAGCGGCTGCCGGTTTTGGTCCGGACTTCCGCAGGTGGATCTCCATTCTGTATGACTCGCCGACGGCAGTGGTGCAAGTCAATGGAAAGAGGTCGGAATCGTTCGTTGTTTCTCGGTCGGTACGTCAGGGTTGTCCGCTGTCGCCCCTGCTCTACATCCTGGCGTTGGAACCCTTCCTTCGCAAATTAAGGGATCAGGCGACAACACCAGTCCTGCGCGGAATCGCTATCCCTCCTCGCAAAGCGCGAGTCAGGGTTTCCGCGTTTGCCGATGATGTCACCGTTTTCGTGTCGAGCCGTACTGACATTCGAACGGTGATTAAGGCGCTCGCTCAGTACGAAGAAGTGACAGGGGCCATAGTCAACCGCAGCAAGTCGAACGGCCTGCGGTTGGGTGCCTGGAGCGGAGAGACCGCTCTTCCAGGTGACTTCAGCTGGTCGGATGGCCCGGTTCGAATCCTCGGCGTATGGTTCGGGCCGGGCCTCCAGCTGGAAAAGAACTGGTCGGAAGTACAGACAAAGGTCGAATCGTCGGTCCAGGCTTGGATTCGAAGGAAGCTTTCCTTAAAGGGCAGAGCGGAGGCGTGCGCCACTTACGTCTTCCCTCTCATCCTTTACCGGCTGTCTGTACTACCACTGCCTGCGGCCCGCCTTCACGCTTTCACGCGCTTGCTCTTCTCGCTTCTTTGGAAGGGCCGGAAAGCGTACGTCCGCAGACAGGTCTGTACTCAAGTTCCGAGTGTGGGAGGCTTGGGGATGCCTGACTTGGCAAGGCATCGACATGCCAGGAGACTGGCTTTCCTGAGTCGGACTTTGATGGAAGACACTCCATGGGTCCCTGCGGTCGGGAGCGCCTTTCCCAACCTCATACCCGACCTCTCGGTCGAAGGTCGACGTAGGCCGAGAGGGGAGCCCTTGTTCTTCACCGAATGCCGGGCCGCGCTTAGAGCGTTGCCGGGGTCCAGTAACCTTGCCCGGTCTAGGAAGAGACTATATCGGGATCTAGTGGAGGGTACCGCTTCGGACCCACTTGAGGAGCGGCTTGGATTGTCGAGGGAGGAGGCCCGCTCCCAGTGGAGTTGGGCGCCGGGCCAGAGTTATCTCAACAATTCTGAGTATTCTCTGACCTGGCGACTGGTTCGGAACGCACTGCCCCTCTATGGCAGACTACGCAGAGATGGCTTAAGGGACGTCCCCTTATGCCCGCGCTGTGAAGACGACGAAGAAGAAACGGCCGAGCACGCCTTTTTCACCTGCAGCAAAGTTCGACGTCTCTGGGAGTATGTCGGAGAGGTGACGGCTCGCATCGACGCCGAGCAGCCGATGGTCCTGGATGTCGCATCTGTCATCAACAACGCAGCTCCGCAATGGACGGGGGAAAAACGAATGGTGTTTCTGACCATCCTAGCCGTAGCGAGACTAGTGACGTGGGTTACACGTCTTGATGAGGTTCATGGGGTTGGATCGGTTTCAGATCGCGATCTGGTAGTTTACTTTAAACATCAACTTAAAGGGAAAATCAGATGCGATTGGAAGCGATTACATCGCATGGATTGCAATAGGAGATGGGTGCATGACACTAGTTTGTGCATCCGACGAGGCGCCAAGTTTGAGTTTGTGTTCCCTCCATAGTTATGGCACACGCGGTACTGGGTTCTACGGAACCCACCCCTGTAGACTTTTTTAATTAAAAGAGCAACTCTTAACTAGTAGGAATGAGAGATATCCTGTCCCTATTTTATTTTTGCCGGCACTAGAGAGCTTCCAAAGATTCCCACTTCCATTTTTTACTTTGTCCCCGGTCGCTTGAAACCTTTGGCATTACCATCTTGGAAGCCGCCATCCACCCCATGATCCCATTCCCGATGAAGTTATTTTTGAATACTCCTCTTTTAAATTCCCACTCCCATTTAGGGACTGACCCGCTTGTTTTCGGTCTTGGGCCGGAAAACAGCGGGTGGTCCAACACTTAGCAACGAGGGAAAGACGGGCCATACTAACCCCCCTTTTTTTATCATTTTATTTGGTTCATTATTTTTCTTTCTTTTTGGGTGTTTTTAATATTTTTTCCCACTCCCACGATAATTATCATTTACAACGTAAATTTTTTGGGGTATGTTAAGTAGGGATCCATCCACAGAGTGAATGCGGTATTTTGGTGCAAGAATCTGGTTAAGAGTAAGCAAAAGTTTTTATTTTCTGTTTTTGTTGTATTTTTTGTTGAAAATAAAAAATGTTAAATGCTTGTCTCACTTATCCCCGACCCTCCCTCCCCCTACATCCCGGGCGCTATGCCTAAGGTCTGGTGAGTTCCCAAGGTTTGTAAAATCTCCATCTGTAGATAAAGATGGAGGTTGTCCGAGGGAATTCACCGGCCTAAATAACTTCTCGTTTTCTGTCACTTTAGATCAGTCCAAGGCTTTCTATAGGGTCGACCATGGTTTCCTGAAAGCTGTTTTAGCGGCTGCCGGTTTTGGTCCGGACTTCCGCAGGTGGATCTCCATTCTGTATGACTCGCCGACGGCAGTGGTGCAAGTCAATGGAAAGAGGTCGGAATCGTTCGTTGTTTCTCGGTCGGTACGTCTGAGTTGTCTGCTGTCGCCCCTGCTCTACATCCTGGCGTTGGAACCCTTCCTTCGCAAATTAAGGGATCAGGCGACAACACCAGTCCTGCGCGGGATCGCTATCCCTCCTCGCAAAGCGCGAGTCAGGGTTTCCGCATTTGCCGATGATGTCACCGTTTTCGTGTCGAGCCGTACTGACATTCGAACGGTGATTAAGGTGCTCGCCTGGTACGAAGAAGTGACAGGGGCCATAGTCAACCGCAGCAAGTCGAACGGCCTGCGGTTGGGTGCCTGGAGCGGAGAGACCGCTCTTCCAGGTGACTTCAGCTGGTCGGATGGCCCGGTTCGAATCCTCGGCGTATGGTTCGGACCGGGCCTCCAGCTGGAAAAGAACTGGTCGGAAGTACAGACAAAGGTCGAATCGTCGGTGTGATTTCTTCGCCACTTTGTTTGCGTGAGAGAACTGACAACTGCGTACAATATGTTTATATGAATATTTATTCATCCAATGTACATATGCAGCTGTGAAAACTGCAAATAAGAAAAAGATTAACAATAAAATAAAAATAAAAAATAGAAAAAGGTACATCGAAATTAAAAAAGGGTATAATAAATCACAAATAAGAAAAGGACAAAGAGTAAGCAGTGAGCCCTAAAAGCGACACGAAATTTACATGAAACAAAAGATGCTTTCTCAAGACCACAAGGAAAGAGGAATGCGACCGCCAAAAGATATTTATCTAAACAACAAAAATGTCAATAAATATCAAAATAGGAGTAATTCTATTAAAATTAAAACAAAGCTATACATATGTATATATATTTACTTTAACTTTAAATATAGATAAAATTCTTTTACCTCGTTGGCATCAGGGGCTGAAGAAATCAAACTGCGACTACATTTTGGTCAGTGTCAATGTGGACGAAAAACAGCTGAGTCGTATATCAAAAGCCCCTGACGATCCCTTTTCTTGTATCGCGTCGCCTGAGGGATTGGCCAGTTTACTGACCGAAGCACAACCAGGGACACAATAATCATTTATTTTACTTCTAAAGCCACCTAGAAACATAAAATTAATAATTATTTATCCTATCTACATGTATTTTATATTACCATTATTACTTATTACTCTATCTAAGGATGATGTTTTTTATTTATTTTGTTTATCTTTTCGATTCTATACTTGGGACCTATTTTATTGTCAGAAATCTATCGAAAGGTGTCATTAGGTTCGTTATTTTTACATTGGGATTCACGTAGTGTTAACAACTAACAAATGTCCGTATGCCCCATAATAAACGAATCTGGCGGCAGCCACACTCCCCCTCCAAATTTACCTTTGTGAATTTCCATAGAATCTATCCAGTCCTGCCCAAAGCATTTCGAGCAAGGCTACGGCCACCACCATCCATATTTTTTTTATTTTTTTTTTTGTCTGGTGCTTCGAACAGGCGTGTTCAGGCTTGCTGGTTGTTCAACTCGCCCTGGCTGATGTGAGGATCCTGTGAGACAAAGGAACCGCACCAGCATGTGCTTGCATGTGCACGATAGAATTGGTGTCGGCTTGCCTGCACGCCGTGTATCCGACAATTTGGGGTTGGTCCGGGATATTAGCGAGGTAGGCATCAAGAGAGCGCTTAAATTGTTCCACAGCAGCATTTTTTATATCCCGAATACACCTAGGCATGGCATTGAAGAGTTGTGACCCCTGTACAGGTAAGCTCGTTTCAAAAATGGTTCGTATTTTCCCACCAGTTTTTAGCGAGGGAACAATACAGTGCCTCCCGCGGCGTTCATTGTCTCGGGCTTGAATGTGGCCATTAATGTTCGGTACCTTTCCTTCCAATATCTTCCAGATGTAAATTATCCGGTACCTTTCACGTCGTCTTTGCAGCGAGAACATTTTTGTCTTCTTCAGACATGACCAGTAGTTCCGATCAGCTTGAATTTTCCGTAGAAAGGACCACTGAATGGCTTCAAGCTTTTGGATGAGCCTAGGGCTACTTGGGTTCCACAAGACAGAACAGTATTCCAAAACTGGAATGACCAAGGATTTATACAGCGTGACCATTGCACGATATTCTCTGGTTTTAAATGTCCTCAGGATCCAGGCAATGAGGTTCTTGGCTTTTTCCACAACTTTGTTTATTTGATTGCTAAAAAGACAATCACTAGACATAGATACACCGAGGTCCTTTACTTCTTGCTTTATGTTTATCATTTTTCCTGACGGAGTGTGGTATGATATCTCGCTTTTTAGCTGGTCGTTATTACCATAGCGGAGAAGCTCAAATTTCACGTCATTTAGCTCCATGTTATTGTCCTCCGTCCATTTGTAGATCTGATCGAGATCCTTTTGAAACAACACAGCATCCTCGGGAGACCGAACGGATTTATCTATATAAGTTCTTCAGGACCACTATTTCTCATCGCTTTTTTTTTTTCAGGGCGGATCAACAACACCAACTTATGGACGGGTCTATCCAGGAAAATGGGCTTTCCAGTCCGTTTACCCTCCTTTGAGCGTTCCGGCTCCCCCATCAAGATGCGTGCTTTTCGTACACATCCATCAGGAGCTTTAATGGTGTCCGTGATCCTAGCTAGGTTCCACTGGCCTCGAGGAATGTTATCGTCCTTCAGGATGACAATGTCGCCTTCCACGAGGTTGTTCTGATTTTGTACCCATTTTTTGCGAGTTTGAAGTGTCTGCAAGTATTCTACTCGCCATCTCTTCCAAAACTGATCAGCTAGATATTGGACTTGTCTCCATCTCTTCCTTGCATATACATCCTCTTTTACAAAGTTACCAGGGGGAGGCAATGTGATTGCTGTTTTCATGGTCAGCAATTGATTTGGAGACAGAGGAATGGGATCACTGGCATCACTTTGATTGTCAGTAGTCAATTTACAATAAACATTGCCTCATAAAAGAAGGTCCGCAGAGATGAAGTGCTCAACCTATCTCCAGACATTGGTAAGAGGCCCGCCAGAACTCTTTTTATAGACCCAATCTGCCTTTCCCAGACTCCCCCCATGTGACTGGCAGCTGGTGTATTAAAGATGAAATCGCAGCTGTGTCGACATAGCATGTCCTTTAACTTTCCTTCATCTAGCTTTTCCAGCTCCGCTTTCCATTCATTCCTGGCTCCCACAAAGTTTGTTCCCTGGTCGCAACGAATGCTCCGTACTGGTCCACGGATTGATATGAAACAACGTAGACAGTTGATGAAGGAATCCGTTGTTAAGTCCTCTAGCATTTCCAGGTGCACTGCTCTGAGCGCCATGCAGGTGAATATAGCACCATATCGTTTTAATGTTTTTCTACCTTCCTTGACAAGGAAGGGTCCGAAACAATCCATTCCACAGTACGTGAAAGGGGGTGCTGCCTGCACTCGATCTTCGGGTAAATCGGCCATTTTTGGAGTTTGGGTCTTTCCTCGGAGGCGCCTACAGAAAATACATCCGAATAAGGTTGAAGACACCGCCGTCCTGCCTCCTACGATCCAGATCCCTCTGTTTCTGAGAGCATTTAGAGTCATGCCCTGGCCTTGATGTGCTGTGAGCTCATGGAAATGCTTGATAATCAGCCGTGTAACATGACTATCCTTTGGGAGTATCAAGGGGTATCTCACCTCCATAGGAAAAACTGACCTTTTTAGTCTCCCCCCCACTCTGAGCATTCCGTCCTCATCGACAAAGGGATCCAGTTGGAAAAGGCTACTCTCCCTTTTAATTGAGGTTGCCTTTGTTTGCTTTTTTGCGCTACGTAGTGATGTCAGCTCTTCCAAAAAGGCATCTTGTTGTACCAACTTGATGATCTTGTTCTCTGCGCGTTGTCGGACTGCCTCACCAGATTCCAGACCTTGCCCCCTTCTTCGGTATAGATATTTTAGGATCAGAGACACAACTCCCACCATCCGTCTCCAGTCCGAGAATCTATTCCAGATGTCCAATCCAGGATGTTCGCTTTTGGCTGAGGTGGAAAGCGTTGTTATCGTCCTAACTTCAGGGTCATCAAAAGGGATCTTATATGTGTGTTCTTCCTCCGACATCCCCTCCTCCCAAAGGAACGATGGTCCCTTGAACCAACTGGAAGTCTTTAGCTCGTCCGCATTTAGGCCTCTGGAGGTGTGATCGGCAGGATTGTCTTTGGTACATACATGATGCCACTGTTGCGTTTTTGTGGTGTTTTTAATGGTTTGCACCCGGTTCGCTACATATGTGTGAAACCGCTTGGCTTCATTTTCTATATAGGCTAAGACGATTTTAGAGTTTGTCCAGAAGTAGTTGGTGACATTGCTTAAACCTAGTTCAAGGTTCAACAGGTTGCTGATCTTTACTGAGGTTACAGCTGCCTGCAACTCCAATCTGGGAATGGTGATAGGTCGTAGTGGAACCACCCGGGCTTTGCCCATGACTAAAGAACAGTGTATTTGACCGTTCTTATTTATCTGCTTTAAGTAAGAGCATTGACCATAGCCTATGTTACTGGCATCAGAGAAATGGTGCATTTCTACCACACTGGCCTGTCCAAAGTCCTTTGGTTTATAGCATCTGTCAATCTTTATTTGAGCTAGTTTCTGCAACTGTGATCTCCACCCCTCCCACCGAGTCATAATCTGTTCTGGGAGGGGGTCATCCCAGCCAGAGCCGGTTCTGCAAACTTCCTGCAGAATCTGCCTTCCTTTTAGTATGAAAGGTGCAATCAGGCCAAGTGGGTCAAAAATAGAGGCCACAGTAGACAGGATGCCTCTCCGAGTGACGGGTTTGTCCTGGAACACCACTTGAAAATGGAATTGATCGGACTCTATACACCATCTCATTCCCAAGGCTCTCTCAATGGGTAAACTTTCCATTGAAAGGTCAAGATCAACCAAGTTTTTGGCTCTTTCCTAATTTGGGATGGCCTTAAGGACTTCGCGGTTGTTTGACGCAAACTTATGCAAGCGCAGGTTTCCCTTTTTACAGATGGTACACGAATTTTGGATCAATTCAATTGCAGACTTCACATCAGCAACACTTGTGAGACCATCATCCATATAGAAGTCTCGGGATATAAATCTCGAGGCCCCTAATCCTAGGTCCTGGTATTTTTCAGCAATAAACTTTAGGGCGAAGATTGCACACCCAGGGGAGGACACTGCTCCGAAAATGTGTACCTTCATTCGGTACTCTTTGGGTTCCTTATTGAAATCTCCTCCAGGCCACCATAAGAAACGCAGATAGTCTCTGTCGTCTTTGTTGACTAAGAAACGATGATACATCCGTTCGATGTCACACACTACAGCGATCGACTCTCTTCGGAATCGGCATAGGACTTCGACCAACGTATTTAGTTGATCAGGACCCTGTAGTAAGTGATCGTTTAGACTGGTGCCTCGATGTTTGGCTGCACAGTCAAACACCACTCTAATTTTTTCTGGCTTTTTCGGGTGGTACACTCCATGATGAGGAATATACCAAACGGTTCCACCATGGAGGTTGGTGTTGGGAACTTCTTCGGCCTCGCCTTTTTCTATTATGGTCTCCATAAAGGCTCGGTAGTCCTCTGAGTATTTTTCATCTCTTAGGAACTTACGCTTTAGGTGTGACAAACGGAGCTCTGCAGATCTTTTGTTGTTGAGTAATTTAGGTTTCTCACCTTTGAATGGAAGTGCCAGAGTATCCGTCACTTTGCTGGTGTATGCTTCTTTTAGCAAGCTCCATGAAACGGAGATCCTGCTGTGAAATGGCCTTTTCATTTACCGTTTCGATGAAATCCGATTCCAGTAGGTTCGCCACGTCGACTCGCCTTAGGCTTTCCTCACGGATTGTAGACCGAAAGGTGAAGCTTATCTTCGTAGGAGAGTTTTTGTTTAGCGGCCTTTCTTTGTTTGGACAGAGTTGCACACTCTTTGGCACCTCCCATGTCATTACTCGACAGGTTAGCCCGATAGCATCACCAGAGTCCTCCCTGGGATCTGTTTTGCCCACAATGCTCCAGCCCAAGTCAGTCTCCACCGCAAAAGGATCGTTATGTGCAATTCCTGCCAAGTGGGGCCATCTCTTAGCTGTTTCAGGGGTAGGGATGTGATTCCGTTCTACGGGTATGAAATCCCTAGAATAGGCATTTGGGAAGGAGATTTTCTCTTTTGACTCATACCCTCGAACCATCAAAGTGTCCAGTTTTTGACATCTGATAATTTTATTTTTTGAGGTCATGGTGGTCAGTCGAAGGTTTACTGGTTCAGAGTGCTTTGCCAGGTTGTTTCCCGAACCATATATTTTTTCCAATGTTTCCGTCAAGACAAAGGTTGCATCCGACATAGTATCCAGTAGGGCATATGTCAGGTGTTCCTTCTGTGGACTTGAAGTTGAGGACAACCATACGGGCACAATCATGGAGGAGATGAGTTGGGCGTTGGTTTCTGTGCTCATCACACCTCTACACACAACCTCTGGGGAATTACCTTCCCCATGTCTAGGTTCTTCAGAAGTAGAAGGCTGTCTAGGAATCATTGCTTTCATAGTTCCATCCATGTGAAGGCAAGTAGGGTGTCTACGACTGCAGCGTCGACATGTGCTCCTGTTAACACATTGCTTAGAGATATGTCCCTCACCTAAGCATGCGAAGCATAAGCGATTATCCAGGATGAACTTCCTTTTCTCCGGCATGTCCCTTTCGACAAAGGCCCCACATCTCTGTAGCGAGTGGTAACTATTGTAACAAAAACGACATGCTTTTGTGAAACTCTTATTTTCATCCTGGATGCCAGCCATTAGGACATTCGCACCAAAGTTCTTATTTGGTTTTGCAAATATCTCAGAGGTATCTCTGAGAGACGCCATCGACGTTACTGGTGAACATGCAATTTTTGCTTCCTTCGCGAGGAAATCCGCCAACTCAGAGAAGGACGGATACATTCCTGACCTCATCTTTGTTTCCTCTGCCATTCGTCCCCAACGGCACCTTAGCCACTCCGGTAGCTTCTCAACCAACTTCCGATGCTCTCGGATGTCATTCAGCAATGACAGCTCCTGGATACTCTCCATCGCAACCCTGCACTGTGATACAAAATCTGCGAAGCGAAGTAAGCCCAACGAGTCCTTTCCATTTACTTTTGGCCAGGAGCTCAATTTTGTGCGGAATGCTTCAGCCACAATGAACGAACTTCCGTATCGCTCTTCTAGCATCCCCATTGCGCTAGTGAAGGCACTCTCTGTTCTAAGCAGCGAGTATATCCTTACAGCTTCCCGAGGAGATCCATCCAGATACCGCTTGAGGTAGTGTATTCGTTCCTCAGGGGGAATACCCTTTGTTTTTATCAGTGAGGTGAATGATGCGATCCACTCAGGGTACTCAAGGGGGTCTCCGCTGAAAATGGTGGGCTCAGGAGCTGGGATTCGACTTAGTGCCATTGATTCAGCATAAGACTCTATCAATGCAGTTATGTAGCTTTTGTCTGTCGGCCTAGTGAAGTAATGCCTGTCGTTCTCAGGCACGGTCACAGGGATGCTCAGCTCTGGTGGCGACAAGGGCCTCGGCTCAGTCGTGTTGGACAAATCCACGGTAGACGGCAGACGACCCAAACTCGCAGGCTTTTGTCCAGTAGGCATGTCGTATCGATTCAAAGCTTCAGTTCTCGCCTGCTCGATACGCAATTGATTCTGGATCTCATCCTGTCTACGCTGCCCCTGGATTCTCCTCTCTTCATCCTCCAGTTGTGCACGCTGTCCCCGAATTCTCCTCACATGTTCCTCCTCTCTAGACACTCTCTGCCTCTCCGATTGTAATTTGGCCTGCAGTATGGCAGTCCTTACAGCTGAGTCCCTCAACATGGCAGAAGAACTAGACACGTGCGAGGAGGCATGAGAGGTAGAGGACACCCGGGAAGAAATCTGGGAAGCAGACGAAACCCGCGAAGAGACCCGGGAGACAGGCGAAACCCGGGAGGCAGACGAAACCTGGGAGGAAGCCCGAGGGGGGAGGAGAGCCTGGGAGAGAGCAAGAGATGATTTTGGGGCCAGGCTTGGTGATCCGACGGAGGGCCCAGTTCTAATGCTATCAGCCTGATCGATAGCTCGACGTACTCTACGTGCAAGCCGATTTGACCTTGTGCCAATCCGCTTGAAGGACTCCACTAGTTTGGGATCTAAGTTTTCGTCAGTCAAGTCCATGATATGGTCGTAAATTGCCTCGATGGCCTCCATATCATTTTCCACACGATCGTCGATCTGCTTTAGCTCGACTATGGACATCGCTGACAATTCCCTCTCCGAGTTGTCCCTAACGAATCGACGAAGAGCGTTAATCTGATGGGACAACCCTTTCCTCAACTCGTCCTGCTTACACTCCCTGGCCTTTTCTTATTTGTGATTTATTATACCCTTTTTTAATTTCGATGTACCTTTTTCTATTTTTTATTTTTATTTTATTGTTAATCTTTTTCTTATTTGCAGTTTTCACAGCTGCATATGTACATTGGATGAATAAATATTCATATAAACATATTGTACGCAGTTGTCAGTTCTCTCACGCAAACAAAGTGGCGAAGAAATCACAGTGAAAACTCGCCTGAGGGATTGGCCAGTTTACTGACCGAAGCACAACCAGGGACACAATAATCATTTATTTTACTTCTAAAGCCACCTAGAAACATAAAATCAATAATTATTTATCCTATCTACATGTATTTTATATTACCATTATTACTTATTACTCTATCTAAGGATGATGTTTTTTATTTATTTTGTTTATCTTTTCGATTCTATACTTGGGACCTATTTTATTGTCACAAATCTAACGAAAGGTGTCATTAGGTTCGTTATTTTTACATTGGGATTCACGTAGTGTTAACAACTAACAAATGTCCGTATGCCCCATAATAAACGAATCTGGCGGCAGCCACAGTCGGTCCAGGCTTGGATTCGAAGGAAGCTTTCCTTAAAGGGCAGAGCGGAGGCGTGCGCCACTTACGTCTTCCCTCTCATCCTTTACCGGCTGTCTGTACTACCACTGACTGCGGCCCGCCTTCACGCTTTCACGCGCTTGCTCTTCTCGCTTCTTTGGAAGGGCCGGAAAGCGTACGTCCGCAGACAGGTCTGTACTCAAGTTCCGAGTGTGGGAGGCTTGGGGATGCCTGACTTGGCAAGTCATCGACATGCCGAGAGACTGGCTTTCCTGAGTCGGACTTTGATGGAAGACACTCCGTGGGTCCCTGCGGTCGGGAGCGCCTTTCCCAACCTCATACCCGACCTCTCGGTCGACGTAGGCCGAGAGGGGAGCCCTTGTTCTTCACCTAATGCCGGGCCGCGCTTAGAGCATTGCCGGGGTCCAGTAACCTTGCCCGGTCTAGGAAGAGACTATATCGGGATCTAGTGGAGGGTACCGCTTCGGACCCACTTGAGGAGCGGCTTGGATTGTCGAGGGAGGAGGCCAGCTCCCAGTGGAGTTTGGCGCCGGGCCAGAGTTATCTCAACAATTCTGAGTGTTCTCTGACCTGGCGACTGGTTCGGAACGCACTGCCCCTCTATGGCAGATTACGCAGAGATGGCTTAAGGGACGTCCCCTTATGCCCGCGCTGTGAAGACGACGAAGAAGAAACGGCCGAGCACGCCTTTTTCACCTGCAGCAAAGTTCGACGTCTCTGGGAATATGTCGGAGAGGTGACGGCTCGCATCGACGCCGAGCAGCCGATGGTCCTGGATTTCGCATCTGTCATCAACAACGCAGCTCCGCAATGGACGGGGGAAAAACGAATGGTGTTTCTGACCATCCTAGCTGTAGCGAGACTAGTGACGTGGGTTACACGTCTTGATGAGGTTCATGGGGTTGGATCAGTTTCAGATCGCGATCTGGTAGTTTACTTTAAACATCAACTTAAAGGGAAAATCAAATGCGATTGGAAGCGATTACATCGCATGGATTTCAATAGGAGATGGGTGCATGACACTAGTTTGTGCATCCGACAAGGCGCCAAGTTTGAGTTTGTGTTCCCTCCATAGTTATGGCACACGCGGTACTGGGTTCTACGGAACCCACCCCTGTAGACTTTTTTAACTAAAAGAGCAACTCTAAACTAGTAGGAATGAGAGATATCCTGTCCCTATTTTATTTTTGCCGGCACTAGAGAGCTTCCAAAGATTCCCACTTCCATTGTTTTACTTTGTCCCTGGTCTTTTGGAACCTTTGGCACTACTATCTTGGAAGCCGCCATCCACCCCATGATCCCATTCCCGATGAATTTATTTTTGAATACCCCTCTTTTAAGTTCCCACTCCCATTTAGGGACCGACCCGCTTGTTTTCGGTCTTGGGCCGGAAAACAGCGGGTGGTCCAACACTTAGCAAACGAGGGAAAGACGGGCCATACTAACCCCCCTTTTTATCATTTTATTTGGTTCTTTATTTTTCTTTCTTTTTGGGTGTTTTTAATATTTTTTTCCCACTCCCACGATAATTATCATTTACAACGTAAATTTTTTGGGATATGTTAAGTAGGGATCCATCCACAGAGTGAATGCGGTATTTTGGTGCAAGAATCTGGTTAAGAGTAAGCAAAAGTTTTATTTTCGGTTTTTGTTGTATTTTTTTTATGAAAATAAAAAATGTTAAAAGCTTGTCTCACTTATCCCCGACCCCCCCCCCCTCCCCCAACATCCCGGGCGCTATGCCTAAGGTCTGGTGAGTTCCCAAGGTTTGTAAAATCTCCATCTGTAGATAAAGATGGAGGTTGTCCGACGGAATTCACCGGCCTAAATAACTTTTCGTTTTCTGTCACTTCAATTTATATATGTAAGATAATGAAGAGTGGACGAGTGCGCTATTTCTAAGTGTGGTGTCTGCGTTCGCGCTCACTCTCAAATGATTTTACACAGGAGACTGTCGTTTTTCTGTCACTTCAATTGTTAGAATTTGTTAAAGCCCCCCCTCACTGATTGGCTGTTGCCATGTCCTTTAAGGACCTCATGGATTGGCTGTCAGGCATTGCAACCCCTTTTTAGTATAGGTGTCACGTGAGCAAGCCCTTAAAAACCCTTGTATACGGCTTCCCGCCCTCTTTTCCACGACTCTGCTCGAGTCAAGAACAAATCGGCTGGTCTTCTTAGTGATACAGCCCACGACGGCATCACCGAGAATTACCTCCCGCCGATACCCGAACTCTATGCAGGCTCCTTTTCAACGACTCCACTCCAGTCAACAACACATCGGGCGGTCTTCTTAGTGATACAGCCCACGACGGCATCACCGAGAATGATCTCCCGCCGTTACCAGAACTCTAAAACAGATAAGTTCTAGCGAACCACGTTTTCGCATCAAACCTCAAACCCACCTCTCTACCATCCTCTTTTCCATCCTCTCTATGATTTACCAATGCCTAAATGAACTTTATGAAACTGTAAATACTCGATCCGACTTTCTCTTTCTTACTAAATTGATATGAAATTACACCCTGGTGTTTTGTGTTCCTTCTTCAGACTTCCGTCCTATACATATCTTTGATGATTTTATCTGCACATGGTTACCCCATTCTCACGTGGGAGAATTGAACTTTATTTCAGGATTATTTTAATCCCAACACAATTTTATTTTTTATATTCCCAAAAATTCACTTATTTCAAGCTTTTTGATATAATTTCTTAGTTTTGAATTCCATTTTAAGAAATTACAAAGTTAAACAAGTCAGCCATTTTAATCCTTTATTAATATTTCACAAACAATAGTTAAAATTTGGGAATTCCAAACATAACTTTAAATTGTCATTGAAAACAAAGAGAAGAACTCCTCATTAGCTATTAGATTATTTAAAATTATTATTTAAAATTAATATTCAACGTCATAATGTCGATTTTACAGGAAAAGAAGTTCATTAATTTAACGTGGACACGATTTTTCTAAAGAAAAAAAGTGTATCAACGAAGATAAAAAAAACAAGTTGCTGACAACTCAACAAGCAGATTTCATCTGACGAAAAGTTATTCAAATTTTATCGTCAAATCTGTTTGTTTACGTTCTAAAATTGTCATGTGACTTGAATAAACCAATCAGACGATGACCCAGGTGTCGTCTGAAAATGAATAAATTTTGTCGTCTGCCCAAAACATTTTAACCGCACATTTAATAAGAAATATGAAACCGTTTAAAAAAAAACACGAATCTTACAAACATTTATTTATTTATATTTTTTTTATCTTCCTCCCACAGCGGTAAGATGTGACACAAGGTCGGGAAAGTGGGATTTGAAAAGCCAGCACCCTAGAGAATGAAGAGCGCTCTGGCCTACAAAAAATGCCTGGGCAGCCCCGTTGCCATACCCCGGTAGGGGCGCCTCAGGCAGTAAGCAATAACTTACTCCACCCCAAAGAAGGGAGGCAAAGCCTGGGAAGGTGGACCTCCTAGAACTGCACAGGACAAACCCACAGACCGGCGAAATCAAGTCCTGAAGGCCAAGACGGTACCAGTCTGTAGGGTGTAGTATCCATCGGAACAGATACTACACTTGGATCCCAGGACATATATCTAATTTTCTATATTTATGGTTATATAACTTTATACAACATTTTGTGAAAAACTAATGAACCAATTTTGAGAAAATTAGAAGAATAACGGATTAGCGGAATAGCAGAATAACAAAAACTCGAGTAATAACATCGGGGACGAAAACAAAATAATAAAATGAATGAAAAAAAAATCAATTTAAAAAAGAAAAGTAAAAAAAAACAAATGCGAAATAGCGAATAAGAACAAGAAAAAAAGACTAAAAGAGAAAAATTAGGAATTAAAAGAGAATGAAAAGCAATTAATAACAGAGCAAACATTTTGGTGCTTCTACAGATGGTTGTTATATTCACAACGTTTCGGCCGATGTAACCTCCGACCTTCTTTAGAGACATCTTTTATAAACTCAGGACCTACCCAAAGAAGGCCGAAGATTACATCGGCCAAAACGTGAATATAATCACAAAAATGAAAATAGTAATTAAAATTACCAAATTCCGAAATTTTGTATTAAAAAAAAAGGGGGTGCTTCTACAGATGAGGGTACATATGAGAAACGCAGTTCCAATTAAATTAACCGGAAAACTCTTTGAAATACTTATGTATCAGCAAAAAAATGGTATTTACACCAAAAATTTACAAAAACTATTGAGTAAAATTTTAATCAAAAATAAAAATCCGTTATATTGTTTTTTAGGGTTCCGCCATTGATTCGAGCGAAAAACACCAAATTCAGGGGGAGATAACTCAGTCTCTCATATCAACAAGTAATAAATCAATGGCAGTCATCAAACTACGATGAAACTTATGTTTATTTTTAATTAAAATTCTACTCAATAATTCTTCCTACTTTTTGGTGAGGATACTTGTTTAAATCTGCTGCGTAAGTATATAATAATGTTTTTGTTTTTATGGTATTGATAATTTAATAGTCACGCGTATTCGTAGAAGCACCAACATTTTTAAATGCATGTAAAACCTTGCAGCAATATTTAAATGTAGGTGTGTAAAAGTATGGTTCAGATCGGAAATTTTCCGTGTAAGGGTTAAAATTAATCAGAGAATGGAAAATTCCATTGGCAAACAGGATCGAGATTAGGAGTATGTGTCAGGACATGACATCACAGACAGGAAGTCCGAAATAAGGAATGGCGAAAAATAGAGAAAAGGGTACACCTGTTTTGCTTGTTTGCTGAGTGCATTCAGAAGCTCTATCTTCATTCGCCTCTCTGGGGAGAAGCTCAGGTTTCGACCCATCTGGGGAGAAGCTCAGGTTTCGACCCATCTGGGGAGAAGCTCTTGTCATGTGTAACAAAATAAAACAGCAAAAAGCATGACGCCGCCATCGAGCAAAGATGTTGCTGTTTTCATTTTATTACATTGTTGCTTCTAGCTGGCAAGAGAGGAAGACACAGAAACTTTGGCTGCCACATCACCACTACGACCGCCTTTACAGTCCTGTTCCCTGTTTCCCCCCCCCCCCCGACTGTATCGACATGCAGAAATTTAAAACTAATGTGAACAAGCATCTCGCTGCACAGCTCCCAATTTAAGATGAGCCCCCTTAACTTTCACCCTAATTCTCAGTAGCCCCTTACGTCTACAGTGGCGGCCTGCCTTGTTTGGGGTGAACTATGTTAAAAAAAAATTTTAAACCAAAATAAAATCAAACATCACCAACAACTTCAGAGAGACGAACAGCTGTTTCTGTCGACGAAAAAGGTCTGTGGAGATCGAAGAATGCCTTTTGCAATGTCTACCACAACACAGTGACTCATTAGTAAAAAAATAAATAAATAAAATATAAAATTTTTTTTTAAATTCGCCCTGACAGCAAGGCTCAATGGTTGCATACGAAGTCAGGGAAGGTTTTGCCCAAAACACAAAGGAATGGCGGTTGTACATGCGCAAGAGGCAACATCGTTATCCTCACTTCATGAATTTGTGGTTTCGAAACTGACAGATCCTTGCAGAGATGACCAGAGGATGACTCATGGATTTTCACCAGAGCCCTGTTTGCTGGGTTGCAATGCTAATATCAATGGGTGCTAGACCTGTCTATCATGGGTGACCCTGCCAGGAAGCAAAGTTCTGGATGACATAGTTCCGACACTTCCCACGATGGGTAAGTAAGGGAGGGGGGGAGGGGGTTCTGCTGCTTTTAAACAAATGTCCACAGCTTTTAGCAACTAGAATTCATCCTTTTATGATGTCACGCTGCTTTTGGTAACTACCATTCTTCCTTTATGATGTCATCAATTTTCAAGTATTTATTTATTTGAAAAGCCAGCGCCCTCGAGAAGAGAGATCACTCTGGCCTACAAAAAATGCCTGGGTAGCCCTGTCGGCATTCCCCGGCAGGGGCGCCTCAGGCAGTAAGCCATAAACTTACTCCACCCCAAAGAAGGGAGGCAAAGCTTGGGAGGGTGGACCTCCTAGAACTGCACAGGACAAACCCACAGACCGGCGAAATCAAGGCCCGAAGGCCAAGACGGTACCAGTCTATAGGGTGTAGTATCCATCTGAACAGATTCTTGATAAACATCATGTAGTGTGCACGGTGACAATCAAGCAAAGAAAATCTTTTATCTTGGCCTTTTGGCTGGGATCACAGTGTAGTATCTGTTCCGATGGATACTACACCCCATAGACCGGTATCGTCTTGGCTTTCGGGCCTTGATTCCGCCTGTCTGTGGGTTTGTCCTGTGCAGTTCTAGGAGGTCCACCCTCCCAGGCTTTGCCTTCTCACCCTTTGAGAAGGCATTAGTTAATTGCTAATCGTCTGAGACGCTCCTACCGGGGAATGCCGACGGGGCTGCCCAGGCATTTTTTATAGGCCAGAGTGCTCATCTTCTCGGGCACTGGCTTTCCAATCCCACCTTCCGACCTTGTGTCACATCTTGCCGTTGTGGGAAGGAAGTATATATATAAAAAAATGACAAGCAAGATGACAAGCAAGATCCACATTTTTAGTAGCATACTCGCAAATATGTGACCTGTTGAGTCACCTATTGAGCTCGGGTTACATGGTATGATACTTTCTTTTTTTTTTAAATGGAAATCGCTCCAGACAAGGCATGAATCCACTTGATGTAAGAAGCTTTAAAAAATTACCAATTCAGGGTCAAAAACTAGCCAACGATAAGTGTTAGATAGATAGACTCTGACCCAGAAAACAGCAATTCTTCCCCCTTTGTCAGAGACATTGTTTATGAAATCTGAGAACTAAAGGACAAAATTAGATGAGCGAGAGTTACGAGGTTACCGAAAGTAAACCCAAGTTAGTCACTTTCTACTCTCCTTATTATCTAGTTTACGACCCAATCTTCCGGCAAGTTACGTAAGCAGGACAAAGTATCCATCGGAACAGATACTACACTTTGATTTTGGCCAAAAGGCCAAGAAGTACCAAATCAGCTGTCAGACGACAAGTTTCAATAAAAGCTTGAAATTCATTAAATCAAGAAAACTTTTTAAAACCGATTGACTTTCAACAGCCTATGTCAACGCAAAATCCACCCTCTCCCCTTTTCCCATGTTAAGAATGGCTTTCATGGGGGAAGGCCGCGTTTTGAATTTAGGGACATTCCATGCCAAGTCATCCAGGCCCCTCACCACTCCCCTCAGAATTTTTTATCCTTTTGACCCCTGTAAGATATACATAAGTTATGATGAACTGCCAAATTTCAGATCCAGCAATCAATGGGAACCCTGCTTTTGAGCCCAACCAAAATAAGGCTCACAGGCCGAAAAACGACTGTCGCAACGTGTTGTGACGTGACTGCCCATCGTTACAAGATTGCAAATTTTTTGAAAAGTATTTAATTTCTGGCCTAGAAAATTGCACCTAGTAGGGTTTTTTGACTGTGGAATCCAAAAATCAACCTCAGAAAGCCAGGAGAGTTTATCTTGTGGGACTTTCTTGCACATCTATATGCCGAGACAGCTTCCACAGGAACCCCCAAAATGGCATAATTTTGGGGATCACAAAAAGACAACTCTAGGGATCAGAGGTGATATCTGTTTTAATATTTAGAAAGCCACAAGATAGAACATTCAGAAAATATATAGGTTCATACTCGGTATTTTATTCCTTCACATTGAAATTTAATGTCGAAAGTTGCGGTTTTTCAGTTTTTATGCTAAAAAACACAAATTTGTCACATTACCAACACCAGTCAGTCTCTAATAGTCCTTCCATATATCGCCTAAAAGGATTTAAAGGAACCCCATGACAGGAATGATGAGATATCACAATTTCAAGAGAATTGAAACACAAAAAATGTAGATTTTGGGATGATGAAAACTGCATTTTTGTCAAATTTGAGGGTTTTCTGGCTTATAAATTGGACTTTGCAGCATTTGTCAAAGTGATTTGTCAGAAGTGATTTGTCAAACGGGCTTGTAATTTTCATTATGCAGATTTTGTGGCAAGATGAATAGCCTGATGAAATTTGGAGATGATCTATAAATGACAAAATTCATTTTCAAGGGGCTAAAAACAGTATTTTTGTAAATTATAGCTTTTTAATGACCACAAAATGGATTTTGCGACACTTGGTTGTAGATGGGATTTTCTTGAGAACCGTCTATTAGATTTTTATGATTTTTACATGAAGTTACATTCCAATGATGGTCAGATTTTCTCCAAAGCTTTTTATCAGAAAAAAACTCTGGTTGCGTCCCCAGGGGCTCGAAAGGGGTCCAGAATGGGGCAAAATACCTCAAAACGGCCAAAATTGACACATTCTGTCCAATAACTTTTGATCTGTCCATTAGATTTTCCTGAAACTCTCACAAAACCAAGATATAATAAATACACTTATATAAGTATGACACTTACCCCCGGAAAAAAACTTTTAAGGCTCAAAAACATCCCTTCTTGGGGTAATGTTGGACTTTTTGTCAAAAATTGTAAAAAAATTGTAAAAAAATAACAAAATAATAAAACCAGCAAAAATCCCTGGGGCACGCATCTCAGTGTGTTTTAGGGCTCAAACACCCCTTTTTGGGGTAATTTTTTACTTTTTGTCAAAAAGTCCAAAACAATTGTAAAATCCCAAAAAAACAAAACAAAATATAACGTAAAAAATCCCTGCACATTAAGCTTGTCACGGTTGTAGGGCTTTTCACTAAAGTTGTCCCAGGTATTTTTTTGGTTTTATTATTTTGTTATTTTTTAAGGATTTTTTTGCAATTTTTTTGACAAAAAGTCAAAAATGGCCCCAAAAGGGTGTTTCTGACCCCAAAACACAACCAGGCAATAATCACAGATTTTTTACCAAAATTACACTGATTTTTTTGCACAATTCATAATAAAATATCTTGAAAAGGGCTTAATATATTTTTGGAATCCCTGGTTTCTTGGTTATTTGATTCAATCAACAGATTTATGTGAGTTTTAGCCCTTTTCAAATAATGTGAAGGTGCCCTGTAAATTGCACTACATTCACTTCAGTTCTGATGTGGGAAGTTCATATTATTTTTGTTGTTCTGTTTTGCTTGGATTGATTTTACTTCATCCTTCACTTTCAGGTCAATGGGTTTTCTCTTTTAATATGATCAGAGTTGTAAGGATTTCTGCAAACAGAATTTGGTTCGAGTAATGGGAAAACCTGCAAATATATTGTAATTTTTCGTAAAGTTAAACCGAGAAAATGTTGTGTTCTATTTTTTGTTTGGGGGGGGGGGGGGGGGACAATTTTTTGTGCGGATTTATTTTCATGAATGGCACTTCCCTGGGTTTCGTGCGGATCTATTTTTACGCATTTGTAGCAAAAATCCTTTCAATTTTGCCGTTGACTTTACCAAAAACTTTGTAAAATTGAAATTGGCGCGGATTTATTTTCGCGAATCAGGGGTAGTGCACAAAATAAATTTGCGCAAAAATTTATGCGAATAAGGTATTTCACATTCCTGGTCAAATTTCATGAATCATCCAAGACTTTGCAGTGTTTTTGTCAGTAATTTTACCATGACATAAAAATTTGTTTCAATTTTAGATGCATGTGAAAATGGAATGGATGGCAAGTTCACCAAAAAAGTTTAGAAGCGATGTTGAAACATGTTGTTTTGGAAAAAGTCTGAAAGATGAATGTCACCAGAAAACTGCTGTAGAACTGAAATCATTTGCAGAACTGTCTGAAGATGAACAAACTGTCTATCGTTGGAGAGCTGGTTTGGAACAGAACTGTGATCTGGGTAGTATATGCAAGTACCACGAAAGAAAGTATAGCGATGGTTTGTTCAAGAAAGGAAGTAAGTGCATCGACTCGTTCAAACTCCATACTAAGAAGAAGAAGCCTGATGGGACACACAACATATCACTCGCTATGGCTGTAGGGCTAAGGTCCATGGAATTCAGAATCAATGACAAAACTGTTGTCCCTGGATGGAAGGTCTGTAAGAACTGTCATGCACAAGTGAAGGAGCGTCTGGCTGGAGACAAGGATTCAACAGATGACTGAATCCTTGGAAGAGGAGAGTGCAGAGTGCGAACCTAACGTGCTTGAATCGACATTACTTCAGTCAGAGCAACGGGACCTCCTAAATGCTACTCTTGGAATGATCGGGATATCCCCATTGAAATCCCATACTCTACAAAAGACCGGAAAAGTGAATGATGCCTGCGAGAAAGTCAACAGAAGTTTCAAGAAGCAGAAGGAAATGGTGAAGGAGCTGTTTGAGTTATCGGACACCTCTCGACTGGGCATGACCGAACGGTTGGTGGAGATGGATACCGAGGCAAAAGCGAGAAACTTTGATCGTCTCATGTTTCTTCTGAAAGAGAAGATTAAAGACAAGGGTACACACACACAAGAGAAGATACAAATCCTTACAATGGCGCCACTAGATTGGTCCAGAAAAGAAGTTGCCAGTTTCTTTGGGGTAAGTGAATTCCTAGTTCGAGAAGCTCGGAAGTTGGCTGCAGAAAAAGGCATTCTGGCGCGGCCTGAATCTAAAAGTGGACGCAGTCTATCACAAGAAATTGAGAACTCGGTAAAACTATTCTACGAGGATGACGAATTCTCAAGGTTGATGCCAGGAGGCAAAGACTATGTCAGCATTGCTCGGAACATTCACAAACAAAAGCGCCTTCTATTGTGTAATCTCAAGGAGCTCCATTGTGCATACAAGGAGAAGTACCCTCATCATAAGATTGGCCTCTCCAAGTTTTGCTAAGTGGTGTGTCACTGTGTCTTCATCTGGTTCTCACTCTGTGTGTGTTTGTCAAATTCATCAAAACACTAAATTAAGTGCCAGGTACTCGAAGCTGTCATCACTTTGAGCCAGCATCATCTACTTCAATTTGGAGTAAACAGCTCAGTGGTGACAAGAGCTACATGATCGAGAACCATACTTTCCCGACGATGCCTTCATCAGAGGAGATGGAGAAGTTCCTTCAACCAAACGACTATGCAGCATGCCTGTTTGATGGGTACTGGTGGATAGTCCTTATTGATCAAGTGAATTTGGAAAATAAAGACGTCACATGCAGATTCATGCATCCTCATGGTCCAACCCAGAACAATAACTTTCACTGGCCACGTAGAGAGGATAATGTATGGGTACCATTTGGAAAATTCATCATGAAAATTGACCCACCCAATTGTACAGGGTGATTCGTAAGTCACTTAGCTATTTATTTTTGAAATTCTAAAGTTAAAAAATACGGTAATACAAAACAGAAAGTTTATTCAACAAATTCATTTATGGGAGTTTAAAATTACAGCAAATTTTAAAAATTTCCACCTTCGTTCTGCATGCATAGCTCCATTCTTTTTTGCAAGGAATTTACGACTCTTTGTAGCATATTTGATTGATTATGGTGTTGTGCGAAGGAGGCTTTCTGTTCACAACGAACAAATTTAAAATAACAAATAGCAGTAATTAGAGAGTAAGATAACAATTATCAAAAGTTCATAGTATGGTTGTGCTTCATATGGTAATCATTTTAAATAACTAAGTGAAGTTACTTATGAATCACCCTGTATATCAAATAGTGGACGGCAATTTAAGATCAATGAAAACCAGTTTACCCATATAAACAATACATTTATGACATATGTAACAATTTAGTTTCATGTTCATTATTCTTTTGTGTTCATTATTTTATTTAATAATTCTCTTCAACATTTTCGAGATATGGAGTAGACTTGTTAGTCCCCCGATTTATTGAGGGGTGATGTTTTGAGGCATGTCCGTTCGTGCGTCCGTTTGTTCATACTGATTTTTCTCCGCGACCATCCATTCAATTTTTCTGAAATTTTGCACAAAGTTGTAACTTCAGACAGGTTACAAAATGACATTCTCCGATTTTTGAAAAATCTCATTAGGCTCCAGAGGTAAAAAATGCCCCTAAATGACAAAAATGACCCTTTTTGCCCTATAACTTTTGATTCATCCAATCAATGTTCCTCACGAAACCTCTGAAATGGGGGAGGTGGACTTCTTGTTTTTCGACAAAATTTGGAACACTATTTTCCAAAAATTGATTTTTTACGGATAATATATTATGGTTTTCATGTTTTTTTTAATTTTTGACAAGAAAAATGATTTTGTTCTTATCGTAGGAGCTGGACTTTATCGTTTTGTTATTATTTTGAAAACAATTTTTGTCCCAAAAACCTGGACTTAGTTATTTTTCAAAAAAAAGTGTGCACTCGTGGAGGGGGACTACGCATGCGCGTCTAGTTTGGTATCTTTTGGACGAGGTTTCACATAACTTCAATCGGGCATTGAAATTTTGTCTTAGAGTAACATAATTTAACCACTGAAATATTAAATGATAAGATAAACGCATATATACCTCTAAATTACACCCAGGCAGCCATACAAGTTTCTTACATTTATCAACATTAGACGAAAATTTAGCGTTTTCAACTACGATTTTTTTAAAATTCTCAACATTCGGCGTTAAATTTCAATGTGAAGGAATAAAATACCGAGTATGAACCTATATATTTTCTGAATGTTCTATCTTGTGGCTTTCTAAATATTAAAACAGATATCACCTCTGACCCCTAGAGTTATCTTTTTTTGATCCCGAAAGTTATGCCATTTTGGGGGTTCCTGCGGAAGCTTCTTGGCATATAAATGTGCAAGAAAGTCCCACAAGATAAACTCTCCTGGTTTTCTAAGGTTGATTTTTGGATTCCTCGGTCAAAAAACCCTACTAGGTGCAATTTTCTAGGCCAGAAATTAAATACTTTTCAAAAAATTTACAATCTTGTAACGATGGGCAGTCCCGTCACGACACGTCGCAACAGTCGTTTTTCAGCCTGTGGGCCTTATTTTGGTTGGGCTCAAAAACAGGGTTCCCATTGATTGCTGGATCTGAAATTTGGCAGTTCATCATAACTTATGTATATCTTACAGGGGTCAAAAGGATAACAAAATTCGGGGGGGGGGGGGTGATATTTCGATCTTTTACTGGATGATTTGGCATGGAATGTCCTTTTATCGTCTGGCAGTTTTCGCGTCAGCTTTTACCGGCTGCTTACGTAACCTGCTCGGAAGCTGCCGACGCGATGTTGCCAGAGATTGGATCGTAAACTGGTTAACTACCAATGGTTTGAATCAGGAAAAAGTGAGTTTGCAAAGCCAGTTAATTTTTTTTTAAATAAAAAGACAAAATCCGAAATTATTGTCTTTCTGCCTGCTATATCTCTCTTCTCTTTTTCTCTTTTTTTATTCTCCAGCTATGGGTTAAATAGTATTACAACTTGTGCTGATATTTCCTGTTGTTTATAATGGAATGTTCCTATCTTGAGTTATATAATTGGTTTGATTACCTTTGATGAATAGAGAAAGAAAGAGAGTGGTGCGAACGGGAGTGATAGACACCATATGAAACAAGAGCGTGTGGAGGGGTTGTCAAACAATATACAGTCAGAGATAATGTGACTGGTAGAAAGAAGCTTAGTAAGATGTGTGTCACTTGGTGAGTTAATTGCAAATTATGGCGAATTAGAATAATTAAAATGTATTTTCTTTCAAAACATCCCAAAACTGAGGAATATTTTAACATGTATTTTGTGTGATTAAAATATATAGGAAAAAGCCTGAGAGAAACACGTTGATAAACTCAGCTTTGTAGATAGAGACAAAACTCGAGTAAAGGGAAGTAATAAACAGGTGTTCTTGCAAGAGTTATCTCCCCTCCACTGAAAGTTTGTTTTTACTGATTTATATCTTGTTGATACTGATATTGAATCGAACCCAATTTCGGCCAACTTTGCGTCGTCATACGTAAGTTTACGTAAGTTTTTTTGTTTTTTTTAACATAGTTCACCCCAGACAAGACAGGCCGCCACTGTAGACGTAAGGGCCTACTGAGAAGAAAGAAAATAGAAGATTGGGGGGGGGGGGTAACCCCAAATTGGTATCTGCACAGTGAGATGTCTGTTTACATTAGTTTTAAACTTCTGCATGTCAGTACCGTCGGGGGGCAGGGAGGGAGTTCCAGAGGCCAGCAGCACGAGGAAAGGAGCTATTTGAGTAGAAAGCTCTCCGGCATCTGGGGACCTCCACAGTGAATGGATGGGATTTAGTCGATTGTCGAGTTGGTCTAGTGAACTTACGTCAAGGGGGTACCAGAGCAGCCAATTCATCGGAGCATAATCCATTGAAGTATTTGTAAAACAAGCACAAGGATGCTACATTGCAGCGATGGGACAGGGACTGGAGCTTGGTTGACAGTGAGGGACCTATTAGGTTGGCGACTCTTTTTTGGACCTTGTCAAGGAGGGAGAGACTAGTGGATGATGCACCAGCCCAGATGTGACAACAATACTCCATGCATGGGCGGATGGTGGCTTCGTAGAGATACAGGATAATGTCAGGTGTGAGGAGTTTACTAGCACAGTAGAAGGAGCCAACTGGAAATAGCGATAAGGACGCTGCTGCTTAAAAGTAAATCAAACATGAAAGATTACGAATTCAGTAAAGTATCACAAAATCAATCATCCAAAATAATTAATTTATTGAAATAAATTAAAATGTGTTTTGTTTTTTTTGTTTCTTTGTGTGCGAAAAGAACAGTTTATTTACAATATGATAAAAATTTGTAATAAATTTAAAAAGTCATGGTTTTTATTTTGTTTTTTTGGGGGGGGGGGGGTCCAAACAGTTTATTTACGATATATTATTATTTGAATATCTTGCTTATTTCGTTGGATTTTCGCACACATTTTGGATGAAATTTATTAATTAGTCTTAAATTGTATTTTTTATCCCAAAATAAAATTCTAATTTATTTTTGAAAGACTTGATAATCGAACTTTAATGCAATGCCTTAATCGTTTATTAATTAAAAACTGAAGGGACGAAATAAACATTTCCGTTCAGTGTTCAATTGTACTATAGAGATTATTTGAATATCTCGCTTATTTCGTTGGATTTTCGCACACATTTTGGATGAAACTTATTAATTAGTCTTAAATTGTATTTTTTATCCCGAAATAAAATTCTAATTTATTTTTGAAAGACATAAAAATTGAACTTTAATGCAAGGCAGCCATGTTGTAATTTTCTTTCACGCTTGACATCTATAAAAGAAGGAAATACGTCTGAAAAAAAGGAACAAGTTAACAAATGATTTCCAAGTGAATGAATAATCCTATGGACGTGAGTTTACTCGCTCTGATTACTTGTTGACAACAGATGGGCACATGCGCGTTAGCGCCTTCGGGCACTTCCGGTCCTCATTGATAGTGGTTCTTACTACCCACTATCAATGACGTCATCAGAAAAAATCGACTCAGTTAACTGGCCTGGGTTTAATGTTTTAATGTATTTTTTTTTTCGGTTTTTACTTTTGCCACAAGTGAAAAATATAAATGAAAATGTCACAATGAGTTTATCAAATTCTTGGATACAATACATAAAAAGAAAATATTTAGAAGTTTGTCAAATTAAAAAAGAAATAATATCTACATTTAAAAGTATTTCCCCCCCCCCCCCCCCAATGTGATTCTACTTTTTTTCGGCATTTATGTGTGAACAAACTGAAAAAAACAAACAATAATTTTAGAATTTACGGTCGGGCTTGATTGCGCATATAAATTTAACATAAAATGATACCTCAATTCTAACTTTTTAGGGCAGTTAACTAAATTTTTAACCACTAACCCTGACCAGCAAAGTCTGACCAGCAAAGTCATGAAACCACATGTAATCGTTTTATTTTTTGTTATACCACCCGGACTTAGGGTTAGTAGTAAGAAGGAGGCATGTTTATTATTACTTTTAACAATGATATATTTTATACTAAAGTTTGATCAGGAAGATTAAAAACCAACAAAATTGGTTACATGTCCTTAGAATGCTGTCTCCAAAAAAGGGTGATCATTTTACGTTAAATTTATATGTGAAACTGGATTTTAGTTGTTTTATTTTATTTTTGCTACAAAGTTTTTTAGGCTGTTTACATGTAATCGCCTAAAAAAATGGAGAATCATATTTTTCTTTTGGGGTGAATTAGCATCGGGTGCAGAGCTCTCTAATAATACCTTATTTTCTTTCGCAACAAAATGTTATAATTGCGAATTGGCAAAAGAAAAGAAAAGAAACACCGATAATTGCATAAGAATGCAGTTTTTACAAAATACCGAAAAAATGTTAAAAATGAAATAAATACATTTTTGTCAAGAAAAAAGTTTTACTGATAAACATTTATTGATAATTATATAAAAAAAAATAAAATATAAAACGATTTGTTTTTTGTTTTTTTTTTCATTTAAAAAATTTTTTTTTTTTTTTTCGTTGGTGGTTTTTTTTTTGTCCAATCGCTGCTAAATCACCTTTCCTCCTAAAAGATGAGATTCTACTTGTTTTCGTGAACATCCTGAAAAAAAACAAAACCATTGTATAAGAATTTAGAGTGAGGGATCAGTTTCACACATAAATTTGATGAGCACCTGTTTGCAAGACATTCTAGCGTTTTAGAGCAGTTAACTAAAAAGTTTTATTTTTCTCTGGGAGATAAATTCTGTACGTTTATTTTCTTGGGAGGGGTCTACATTTTTAAGCGATTACATATGGTTTTACGACCTTGCCAGTCGGACTTAGAGTTAGTGGCAAAAGAATTTAGTGAACATCCCTAAAAAGGTTAGAATCGCTCGGAAATAGTGATCATTTTACATTAAATTTATATACGAATGTGATCTCCCACTCTAAACTCTAAAATAATTGTTTTGTTTTTTTCTGTCCGCAAAGTTTTTCAAGGTGTTTACACGTAATCATCTAAAAAAGTAGAATCTCATTGGGGGGGGGGGGGGGTAAATGAAGATATTAATCTACAAATTTGCAATTATTATTATTATTAGTAGTAGTAGTAGTATTACTATTATTATTATTATCTGTATCTTGTTTTTCTTCTTACAGTTAAAGAAATCAATCTTACAACCGACCAAATCTTTATAATTAGGATAATTAGGATAAAAAATATGAACATTCTTTGATAGAGGGAAGACACAGAATAGTTAACAAAGCCCTCCGCCCTCCCCATGCTAAGAATTGTTTTCTAAATAGTAACATTATTATTTAGAAACTCATCCTTAACCTTCAGAGGGGGCTTTGTAAACTATTCTGTTCCTACACTGCCTATTTTTGCATACCAATCATCAACTATTTTGAATTGTTAATGAAAAAAAATTCAAAAACTTCAATTTTGTCAACTAACGACGAACTACTGCAAATCGGTTTTGTTTAAAAAGAGAAATAAATCTTTAGTTGCCTCACTATTTTCAATCAATTACATAGAAAACATTTGAGAAAAAATATTTAGAAAGATCTACTCATGTAATGTACGCCCTCCCCAAGTGTATTTTTTACGTTTGCAAAAATATATGCAGACATTAAACAGGGGTTTTATAGTAATTTGGAATTTTTTTTTTTAAAAAGCAACACATCTCTAATTAAATATTTAGAAATTTTAAAAGAATCGGAATCAAGAATTTAGAACAGAATCGGTAATTGTATTGGAATCGTGAAAAGTTTTGGAATCTTCCCATCAGTAGTATAGAGTAAGACAACTCAAAGAAGCAGCACATATGTTGGGCGACAACGGCCTATTAAGTAAACCTAGTATAGAATTTAATACAATATGGGAACCATTAATTATAAATAATAGATCAAAACACCATTAAAATATATATATATATATATATATATATATATATATATATATAATCTCAACCATTAAAACTAAAAAAAAAAAAATTTTTTTAAAAACCCTTAAGTCCCAAGTCGTTCAGTGGAAAATCACTCATGTAAGTCAATTTAGTTTTTACAGTTATTATATTAGTTTGCTTCTAACATTATTTAAAGGATCATCAGTTGTTTACCATGAAAAACTGTTTCGGGAATTTAAAAACAAGACAGTATTTAATTTCATGGCTTCCCAGCAGAGTTGATCAGACCCCACTTCCCTTAAAAGGCAAAACATAAACGTTCCGTATACTAAATCTAAGTTTTGTTCCGTATAAATGTTTTGCTAACTTATATTAGTTATTAAAAATAAATAAATAAAAAATAAAAATTCCTCCTTACCTGTGTTGTTCGTTTGTCTAATAAAATTTATCCGTTACTTACAAAAATGTTGCTGCATTTTAAAGTGTTTAGATGAATCCATTACACTACTTTTTAGGTGATTAATGTAGTTTTAGTTTTATATTAAAAATATAAAAAATATCAACATATCAAAATATTAAAAAAAAAAAAATTTTTAATTTAAATTATATATATATATATATATACATATATATACTTTTAGTCCTTTTTTTATAAATACTAAGATTCCTTGTCCACTCACAGTGTATATAAGCTTAACTGACGATTTTTTCTCTTTATTCTTTTTTTTTAACTCACAGCGTTTCCAATTGGCGTTCATAAGCTAACCGTCTATTCTTTATCTCTTTCTTCTTCTTCTTCTTCTTCTTCTTCTTCTTTTTTAACTCACAGCGTTTCCAATCAGCGTTCATAAGCTAACTGTCGATTTTTTCTCTTTCTTCTTCTTTTTTAACTTGTTTAACATTTCTTTCTTTCTTTATCCCTTTCTACTTTTTATATAATTAGTATATGTGTTATATATACGTTTATACATATTCTACATTATTTTTATTTAGATAACTTTGGATTTGCTCTACAAATTTATTTTGATTAATTTCATAAGACTTAAAAGCATCAGGATGGCAAGTAATTGCCTTATTTAATTGTCTAAATATTTTATTTTGATCGCCATCTTGGTTAATCATCCTTATTATTAGGTCAGAAATTGGGGGCATAAAATCTACCCATTTTAAGGTAACACGAGCAATTCTCAGAAATTCGGACATAATACTCCCGTAAAATATATATACAGGGCAGGTACTATTTTTATGCGGCATTCGCACGATACGAAAAGGATATGAATTTCTTTTATCAAACAGTTTATAGATAAATATCTTATCTTCAATTTTTATATCCAAATCAAGAAAAGTAGCTCGTGTTCCCTTATGTTCACAGTATAATTTTAACTCTTTAGGATATATTAAATGTTTAGTATTTGCAAACTCATCGCTATCATTAATGCAAACAAGGTCGTCAATATATCGCCTACATCCATGATAACTATACGCTCTAGATATATCATTTTTTATTAATGATGATATATACATATATTCAAGTCTATGTAGATATAGATTTGCCCAAAATGGAGAAGGATCCAAACCCATTATATATTGTCACATACCACTATTGGAAATTAAGATTTTACAAGCACATTTTATCAGACAGAATACCGACCAAGCACATGGATACATTTTTAATTTCTTATTTCAGTTGGTGAGCTGTAGGGCCGGCAGGACAGTTATAAAAGTGGGGGGGGGGAGGCTTCTCCTAAAAAGTGGGGGGCCCGGTTAAACACATGCATATATAACTTCATTATTGATGACCGTAAAGTGGGGGGACCCAAGTCAAAAAGTGAGGGTGCTTGAGCCTCCCCCCCCCCCCATCCCCGGTGCCACCGTCCATGAGCTGGAAGCTGATAGATAATTTCGAGGTGAGCATACATAAGATACATATTATTTCCTTACACCCCCCATCCCCATGTCCAGCCAATCCCATATTGTCGCTGACCACGAGTTGTCGATTTGATCATCCTACCTAGTAACGGTCAACACACCTAGCGACCTTGGTTCTATGTATATTCAACCTTTTCACCAGAATGAGCTATCTGACCATACACCCACACAAATCCACCTACACACTCAGTCACATGACCGACAACTATATAAGTCACTGTGAGAACTTAGACACGGTTTTCACAGTTTCTTATTAAACGTCGGTCGGACAACATCTACGAAAAAGAAGACGAAGATAAAAAGAAAAAATGATAAAAAGCCTTTATCGTCTTATGTGAAAGATTGAGCAAAAAGTGCTCCGTAAAAAAAAAAAATTTTTCAAGTTAACGAAAATGCTGCTATGAACAATTTGAATATTTGATTCTTTTCCATCGTGGATGAGAAAAGTTGAATTTGAATTATAAACATGATGTCAGAAGCTGCCAACTCGCCCCATTGATATTCTCATCCAACAAACTAGAGTTAACGAACCATACTCCAATGTGTTTCCTACTGCCTGCGGTTATTAAACTGATATTCTGACTTGTGATCTCGAATAAAGATTGTTTAGCTGTACCCCACTCCTCCAGCTTTCGTAACGTCACCAGTTCGGCCGTTCCTAGGTTATCCGGTACTGCTCAAAAAAAGTTGCTGCTTTGATGAAGGTCACAGATGTCGAAATGCCTGGTCCAGCGATCACTCACTCCCACGTTGTGTTTGTTTAGATCAGTGAGTGATCAGCCGGGTTGGATCCACAACTTGATATCGCTGTGAAGTGAAGGGTCATTTCATGCAGAACAGTTGAATAAAAAGAATTAAGTTTGTAACGACGTGGTCTGTTGTGGTTTTCTTAAAAGAATAATTATTTAAAAAATAAAGAAAAATAATTACACTTGTTTGTCTACAAAGCAAGGCAGTTCAGTAATGTTAAAGTTCAACTCTGCGTGTTTTAGTTGGACCGACGGACTCTAGTAATTCTGGGCGACTTGATCGTTTTTCAGCGAAAATATGTGCTAAGTTCTGGGTGAGAAAAGAATACAAACGGACTGATGTGATGTTTTCGGTGGGGGGGGGAAACAAAGGCAAGCCTCTTCGTCCGGTTCTTTCGCTAACTGACTCACTGACTGGCTGAAGCTGTTCTGTCTTCTCTTTTATTGAGACCCGCCCGTCCAATCACTTTATAAAATAAAACCCACCCATCCCGCCAGAAAAACAATGCATAGAATTTATCTCCCATCGCAAAAGAAAATTGGTTAACTGTCTTAAAAAGTTAGAATGGCCCGGAAATGGTAGATCATTTTGTTAAAATTATATGCAAAACTGATTCCCCAATCTGCATTCTAAAATAATTGCTGTTTTGTCTTTTCGCGAAAGATGAGTAATATCATTTTTTTTAAATGTAATTTTCGTTTTACCACCGGGTTAGTCGTAAAAAGGGTGCGTCATTTTTTTTATGATATAATCTTTAAAAGAATGCAGTATTTACAAAGTAGCGGAAAAATGTTTAAAAATGAAATTAAAAAATGTTTGCGAATAAAAACTATAGACAAAAAGTTATTGATAAATGTACCAAAAAATAAATATAACATTTTTGGGTATTTTTTTTTACTATCTTACCCGGCGCAGTTTGCCCCCTAAAACAATTCAAATTCTCCTCTTTTTTTTTTTTTTGCGATTACGTTTAAACAGCCTGAAAAAATAGAAGGAATTAAAATCTTTTTTTTCAGATTTTAGAGTGGGGGATTAATTTCCTTTATAAATTTAACGTAAAATAGGCACCCATTTCCTGGCCAGTTAGCGTTAAACGAGACGTCTAATCGACTTGAGTTTCCAATTTAGGGGGAGAGGGGGGATTTTTTTTTTGTTACTTATCCAATAAAAACACATAGAAATTTAGTGGGGGGGGGGGGGGTCTGGTTTAAATATAGATGGGGAGGTGGGACTTTTTTGTTGTTTAATCTGAAATTAGCGAAATAAAAAAAATCAACCATGATGGAAAATACTTGTGTTTGGCGAAGTAAAAGTGACGATTAGAAATACATAGATTAAAAACACTTAAAACATTTGGTACTTCTGCAGTTTACGGACCGTGCTGAAATAATAACGTTATTATTTAGAAACCCATTCTTAAGATGGGAGAGGGGGCTTTGTTAACTAATCTATACTTTCACATGACAAATTTTTTTGTGTAGGGGGTACGAATTTTGGTGTGCGGACATAAGCCCACCGGACAAAAGCCCACCAAAAGAAGTCAAACACGGACAAAAGCCCACTAACGTAAAAATAAATTAATTTTATAAAATTAAAAGATATATTTTTGCATTTTTTTTACATCATAAAAACACGTACCCTTTTTACTACTAACCCTGTAGTAAAACAAAAATACATTTTAGACAAAATTATGTATTACTCATCTTTTGCGGAATGAACAAAAAATTATTTTAGATTGAAATTGGAGAATCAGTTTTGCATATAATTTTAACATAAAATGATCTCCCATTTCCGGGCCATTCTAACTTTTTAGGGCATTAACCCATTTTTTTGCGATGAGAGATAAATTCTATGCATTGTTTTTCACCTAATTTAGTTAAAATGGCAGTGGTAAAATTTTGCAAAAGAACAGATGGTACAAGAGAAAAATATAAATGAAAATCTCACAATGAGTTTACCACTAACACTAAGTCCGATCGGCAAAGTCGTAAAACCACACGTAATCGCTTTGAAAAGTAGAAACCACCCACTCCACCTGAAAAACAATGCATAGAATTTATATCCCATTGCAAAAGAAAAATAATTACTGCCCTAAAAAGTTATAATGGTCCGGAAATGGTGGATCATTTTATGTTAAAATTATATGCAAAACTGATCCCCCAATTTCAATCTTACATAATTGTTGTTTTTTCTTCCTGCGAAAGATGGGTAATACTACACATAATTTTAAAAAAAAATGTATTTTTTGTTTTACCACGCGGACTTGAAGTTAGTAGTAAAAAGGGTGCGTCATTTTTTTTATGATGCAATCAATAAATGTACTTTGTTAAAGTACGGGAAAATGTTTAAAAATGAAATGTAAAAAATTTTGTCAAGAAAAAAAACATTACAGACAAAGACTTATTGATAATTGTAAAAATAATAAATATCAAAATATTTTTTTTAAAATGTTAATAATTAATTTCTTTTTACGTTGGTGGCCTTTTGTCCAGGTTTGACTTATTTGGGTGGGCTTTTGTCTTACCACAGGGTTGGGGGGTCTGAGTTTTTAGGTTAGAGAATTAGGATTAGTGTTAGGGAATTAAGGTACGGGTTAGTAGGGGGGGGGGGTCCGAATTTTAGAATTTAAAAAATGGTTCCCCCCCCCCCCATTCGAAACTCAAGTTGATTACATGTCTAAATTGGCTAAATTTCTACGTGTAAAAAAAAAATCCCCCCCTCCCAACCCTAAATATTGAAAACTCAAGTCGGTTACATGTCTCGTTTCACGCTAACTGTCCAGGAAATGGGTGCTCATTTTACATTAAATTTATAAATGAAAGTGATACCCCACTCTAAAATCTTAATTATTTTTTTTTTATTTCTTCTTTGGGGATATTTTTTAGGCTGTTTATATGTTTTATTTACTCCTCTCCAGGAGTTAGGCACAAGGCCAGTTTTATCTTACTCCCACAAGTAAGATGTGACCCAAGATCGGGTCGAGAAAGTGGGGTTTAAAAAGCCAGCGCTCGAGAGGTGAGCACTCTGGCCATTTAAAAATTGCCTGGGCAGCCCCGTCGGCATTCCCCGGTAGGGGCGCCTCAGACAGTAAGCAATAAACTTACTCCTCCCCAAAGAGGGGAGGCAAAACCTGGAAGGGTGGACCTCCTAGAACTGCACAGGACAGGCGTGCAGTATCCATCGGAACAGATCTTAATCACACAAAAAAAAGTAGAATTTGATCTTATTTAGGGGATAAACTGTGTCGGGTAAAATAGTGAAAATTTACCATTTAAAAAATGTATTTCTTTTAATTAATTTATGTTCACGTTTGAATTATTTTGGTTTTTGTCCGCAAACCAGGGAGCCTAGCCCGTCCCTCCTGAACGATCTTAATTTTCCTATATCGAATTGTACTTTCTTCTTTGTGCCATTTTTCCCTATTTATTCACTTGTGTCATTTTTTTACCGAGCACCGACTTACTATTCTTGGGGGCAGGAATTTGGTACCGCAATTTAACAATGTACCTAATAATAAATAAATAAAATTTAAAAAATAAAAAAAATTACGTCATTGTAGCGACAATAAAATACTAATTAATTTCAAAAAAGAAAACGCTTCACAATTGAAGAGGCGGTCATCACGATTTCGTCATTGTGACGTTTTCCATGCAATCTGAAAGACAAGAAACTGTTTGTTCATAATGTCAGATAAACTGGATCTGGACAGTTGATTTTTATTTATTTAAAAAAAAAAAAAGAAGAAGAAAACGTGTAAAAACACGTTTCTTTTTTTACGTTTTTTTTTTTTCGTCTCACAAATCGTTCAACACCCCAAAAAGATAACGAAAGTTTCCGAGACATAACGCAAAAGTTTCCACACAAGACAAGGTTTTTAAAGGTTTTTGTTATTTATTAAACTAGTAATAGTGGAAAACAAATATACAACAAATAAATGTTACCAAAGGCAAGATAAGGTACTCTTCTACCTACCCGGATAGGTTTATTTGTGTTTTAACTTATTTTAAAGAGATTTTTTTTAGTTCAAAACAAACCTAAGTTTAAGTTAGAACAAAAAAGAAGATGGCCACCCATAAACCCCGAACGAAGAGGCTTGATAATGGCTCAAAAATCGAAAATTACAAAAGGTACCGGTAAAAACACATCCAATAATGTAACGTTCAACCGAACTGTATATTTTTTCTAACAGGATTTTGTTTAATTTTCGATTTTTGAGCGATTATCAAGACTCTATGTGAACGTGTAATTTCGGCCATTTTTTTTCTTTTTCTTTCGTTCTAACTTAACCTAGATTTGTTTTCAACTAAAAACATCGCTTTAAAATAAGTTAAAACACAAATAAACTGATCCAGGTTAGTAGAAGAGTAACTTATCTTGTCTTTGGTAGCATTTTTTGTTTGTATATTTGTTTTTTTCTTTTTTTACTCTCGTTGAAAATGTCCGGCATTTATAACGACAGCTAATAGAACGAAAAAGGGTAAAAAAACAAATAAAGTCAACAAATAAATGTTACCAAAGACAAGATAAGTTACTCTTCTGTTAACCTGTATAAGTTTATTTGTGTTTTAACTTATTTTAAGGAGTTGTGTTCAAAACAAACCGGGTGTCAACCTGTTCAGTTAGAGAACGAAAAAAAAAAAGCTGAAAGTACAGTTTCGATAATCGCTCAAAAAACGAAAATTAAGCAAAAAAACTGGTAGAACGTTACATTTTCCCACGGTTGGTGACATTTATTGGATGTGTTTCTAACACTATTTTGTTTATTTTTCGATTTTTTACCAATTATCAAGGATCCCGCCCTGCTGGCCTTAATGAACAGCCGTTTTTTTGTTCTAACTGAACCGTGGACACCAGGTTTGTTCTGAACAAAAAAACTCCTTAAAATAAATTAAAACACAAATAAACTCATCCAGTTTAGTAGAAGAGTAACTTATTTTGCTTTGCGTAACTTTTTTTTTTTTTTACTCCTTTTTCGTTCTGTTATCTCTCATTATAAATGCCTGACGTTGGTTAACAAACATTTCTATCCAGCCAGCCCTGAGATAATAGAAAACAATCTTGAGTTCGACTATTAGGTTCACGAGTTCGAAAAGATGCACCTGAAGAAGGCCGAAAGCGAAATTGGCCGAAAAGTTATAACTAAGATAAAAATAGTAGTTGGAATTTTTTAAAAAAGGTTTGTTTTTTTCGTTTTGAGCTATTTGTGATGAAACCACAGTTTCGTACTTTTTTTCCCCCTTCTAATTTTTAGAAAATATTATTGATTCACTTTTCAAATTATATTAATTAAAAAAAGTAATTTGAAGATATTACTAGTTCAATTTTTAGAGAAGGGATTCAGTTTTCTATGTAAGTTTATAACGTAAAACAAATAAATTACTAACGTGATTGTTCGACCGGTGTTTAACCAAAAAAATCCCCCTTTTAAAAACTGAACAATAAAACTTTCTCTTTGTATTGTGAAAACTGCTACAAATATGATTTGCAGAATATGCACAACCTTATTATATACGGCTAGGATTTCTTTAATACGAGGGTAAAAAAACAAAAAAACAATCATTGCAAAGTATAATTTAGTTATTTAAGTGCCATCTTAGATGTTTTCATAAACACATCTCTACACCATAAATCCAGTAAAAAAAACAACAACTTTAAACTAAAGTTGTAGGAGGATAAATTGTCATGGATGGAGTAATGTCTTCTTGACGTACGCTAAACTTGAAATACAATCAAACAAAAAGACTGGAGTTCAGTATTTATTTAGTATTTCTATTTACGGGTTCTTTTCTGGAATAGTGTCGCCTTAGACCCTCAAAAAGTAAGTGATTATTTTTACCTATTTAATGTTTTGTCGATTTAGTCGTTTCACAGCCAAAATGGCGGACAATGAATAGGCTGATTTTTTTTTCTAACCTCACGAATGAGTAAGTAAACCCAAATAAACGTTTTTGGACTAATTTCCCAACTGTATTTTCTTTAAAATAATTTATGGTAAATTTTAAATTAGTCCAAAACAATTTATTTGCGTTTATTTACTTATTTGGGAAGAAGAAAAAATCAGGAAAAACCAGCCGATTATTTGTCCGACATTTTTTTTCCTGTGAAACGGCTAAATAGCCAATGTGTTTTGTTGGTTGCCGGTCTTACGCTTTGGTTCTTTTTTTGCTGACTAGAAAGTATACGTTAAGTTTATACAGGAAAGTCAACTTCCACGTTAGCTAAGGCAAACGCCATCACATTTAAATTAAATGCTATTATAGTAGATAAACATCCTCGGCTACCATGAAATTCTATTTTTTTAAAGCGATTACGTGTGAACCCGCTGAAAAACTTGTCGGAAAGAAGAACAACAAAAAAACATTTTAGACTGTGGGTTCAGTTTCGCATATAAATGTAATGTAAAAGGATTCCCCATTGCCGGCCTATTCTAGCTTTTCAGGGCACTTAATCATTTTTATATTATGCGAGATAAATTCTGTGCATTCTTTTTTTTTGGGGGGGGGGGTCTACTATTTTAGACAATTACGTGTAGTTTTACGACCGGGTTAATGGGGGGGGGGGTTAGAATTACGTGGAAATATATCATTTAACGTTAAATTTATATATAAAACCGATTCCCCACTTTAAAATATATTTTTTCTTTTCGACACGCTTTACAGGGTGTTCACACGTAATCGTCTTAAAAAAGTAGAACTCGCGGGTCGGTGAATCTCAGTAATTAAGCCTTTCATGCCGCAACTGCCCGCCACTAATCACAATCAAGGATTTGTCTCACGTGAATCGAATTAACCAATCAAGGGCAACTATTTGAAATTGAAAAAGAAATCGTCTGCTCTGAATATTTAAAAAAATAAAAAACGGTGTTTGTTTTTTTTGTTTTTTTTTATTTAAAAACGTTTTTACTATTTAATGTTTTCTTTTAGCTTTATTTTTACTTTACTATATTTTATCTTTTCTGTCATGGGTCAGTGAAGAAGAAATCCTTCTAGACTGAAGCAATTTTAATTTGCCTATTGTGCCGTATAGTTAACAATAAAAAAGTTGTGAAAACAAAATATATAGACAACAAATCACTGTTACTAAACGCAAGAAAATTTACTTTTCTACTTGTTTAATTTTCACGTAAGATTTATCTATGTATTTGTTAGGTATGTGCAAAATAGGTCGCCTCTTGTACGGACTATGCTTATTAAAAAGGGCTATCATTAATTATTTAATTAGTTTCCGTGTAAACTTTGATTGTGTTTGAAAGATAAAAGCCTAAACTTAATCTCTAAATGAAAAAAAAAAACTGCATATTTACGTGTAAAAAAAATAAATTATAATGAAATATGTAATCACGGCGGCTGAAAAACCTAAGAATTCAGTGAATTTTGAACTTTGAAAAAATGACTTGTAAAAATCCCTTGAAAGATAAATATAAGTTTTTGCGAACTATTTCAAAGATAATTATTAAATTAAAGTCATAAGATACTGAATTAAAAAAAAAAAATTCCCAAAATTATCTCCCAAAAGGCATAAATTCGTAAAATCCGGCATCATTTAACCGGTAAAGGACTTTGTTTACCAATTGACTATCGCTATGCAAAATATATGGAAAACAAAAATGTCATAATTTATCATTTTTAACTTCATATATAAAAATGGTTTTGTAATAGTTTATAGAAGTTGAAAAATTATTATCCATTAATTTCTTTATTCTTTTTAAGGTTATAAACAAATTTAAGTACTCTTATTTTGTTATAATAAAAAAGGAAATGTTTATTTAATAAAAATATTTGTGAGTGTACATAATGAAGATCTTATTTCTAAAAAGGTTCATATTTAACTTGGTATTAGTTTTTAATTTAGTAATACTCTGAAATTATTGATGACGTCTTTTTACCAATGTTTTTCCTTAGAATTTGAAATAAAAATATTTGATTTTAGAGCGAGGCTTCAATCTTATCCCTGATTTAGTCTTAAAGAAATGCTCTGCTGAACTGGCCCCTGTCCTCTCTAAACTTTTCAACCACAAATGCCTTGCCGAATCTTGCTTCCCAGGTTGGAAAATTGCCTCTGTGGTACCAGTGTTCAAGAATTTTGGTAAAAAAAACTGACCCGCAAAATTATCACCCTATCAGCCTTTGAATCATTAATAAATCAAGCGTTAGTCCACCACCTCGTCAATGCGAAACTTTCTGACCATCAGTATGGATTTAGGCAAGCCTGTTTTAGTGGGGATATTCTAACAGTCATCTCGGAACGCATATACCGTACACTGGACAAAACTGGTGAAGCTATGGCGGTAGCGCCTGAGATATTTAAAACCTTTGACAGGGTCTTGCATGAAAGTCTTAAACGACTTCCCTGATCCAATTGTATCCGAGATGGGTATATTTGCTGACATTATCATGTTTTATTCCCGACATGTAGGAAAAACGAACACATGGCAATGGCCGAGTGCTTAGAAAATGACCTCCAGTCTATAGTGGAATGGGGGGCATAATTGGATGGTAACATTTAATGCTACTAAGACAAAGCTCCTTTCCTTCAATAACTACAAGAAACCTCTCCAACCACCGATTACCATGGCAAATAACACCCGCCTGAGAGTCCACCGTTCAAACTACTCGGCCTAACATTCACAAATAACATGGATTGGAACAAATACATCGAAAACATTGCCACGGCTGCCGCAAAGAAGGTGAGCTCCCTCTATCGTGCTAGTAAACTCCTCACACCTGACATTATCCTACATCTCTACAAATCCACCATCCGCCCATGCATGGAGTATTGTTGCCACATTTGGGCTGGTGCATCATCCACTAGTCTCTCTCTTAGACAAGGTCCAAAAAAGAGTCTCTAATCTAATAGGTCCCTCACTTTTCAACCACCGATTGTCATGACGAGTAGCACCCTACCGGAGACTTCATTATCCAAACTACTCGACCTAATATTCATGGATAACCTGAATTGGAACAAATACATAAAAGGCATTGCCACGGTTGCTGCAAAGAAGGTGGTCTCCCTTACGCCTGCTAGTATCCTATATCTCTACAAAGCCACCATCCGCCCAATGCATGGAATATTATTGTTTCCACATCTGGGCTGGTGCACCAACCGCTAGCCTCTCCCTCTTGGACAAGGTAAAAAAAAAGAGTCACCAATCTGATAGGTCCACCACTATCCACCAAGCTCCAGTCTCTTTCTCATCGCTGCAATATTGCATCCCTGTTCTTGTTTTACAAGTACTTTAATGAAATGTGCTCTAACGAGGGTGTTGCACTGGTGCCCTTTCTATGTAAATACCCCCGATCAACCCGTCAGTCAGCAAAATCGTACCCCTTCAGGTGTAGACGTCTCCCAGATGTCAGAGGGCTTTCTACTCTAATATTTTGCCTTTTGGCTAAGATCAAAGTGTAGTATCTGTTCCGATGGATACTACACCCCATAGACTGGTATTGTCTTGGCCTTCGGGGCTTGATTTACGCCAGTCTATGGGTCTGTCCTGTCAGTTCTAGGAGGTCCACCCTCCCAGGCTTCGCCTCCCCTCTTTGAGGAGGAGTAAGTCTATTGCTTACTGCCTGAGGCGCCCCTACCGGGGAATGCCGACGGGACTGTTCAGGCAATTTTTAAACCCCACTTTCTCGACCCGACCTTGGGTCACATCTTACTTGTGGGAGTAAGATAAAAACTGGCCTTGTGCCTAACTCCTGGAGAGGAGTAAATCAATACTCTAATATTTCCTCGAACTGCTAACCTTTGGAATTCCCTCCCTGCTTCCTGTTTCCTTGACTGTACCAACATGCAGAAGTTTAAACGTAATGTGAACCAGCATCTCGCTGCACAACTCCCCACTTAGGATGCCCCCTCTAATTCAAAGTAGCCCCGTACGTCTCAGTGGCATTATGCCTTGTTTGGAGTGAATTTTACAAAAAACAGTCCAGAAGTTTTTTTATCTAAGATATTCAAGTTATCGGATTTCTGTCGCCAGTGTAGAGAGGTGAGTGGCCAATGGTAGTAAAAGCTGAAAGCGAAATAAATTTCTCAACCTAGGGGTTCACGACCCCCACCAATTTCCCAACGAGGATGGGGGTAGCTTTTTAGTCGACCAAAAAGAAAAATTGGCATGGGAGATAAATTCTGTGGGTTTGGGGGAGGGGTCATGGTAAAAGCCAAAGGTTAGTAAAAAAAAAAAAAAATTCCTAACCCTAACCCTATGTCCGAATGCCCCCCCCCAAATAACTTTCCATAACTCTACCACTAATCCTTAGTTCTAGTTGCAACCCTCCAAACAAACAAACAAAAAACTCGTAAAATCACATGTAATCGCCTAAAAAAGTACTTCTACTTTTTTTCGGCGATTACATGTGGCTTGCAGAATTAATCTCCCATAGCAAAACATGATTAATGTCCTAAAATGCTATAATACCATTTTTTTTTTCATACTGAAAATATCTACTTTTTGCTTTTACAGCCGTTAAAATCAGCTTTTTGTGTAAAAAGAATGTTCAAAGTTTAATTTGAAGAAATAAACAAGAAGAAAACATGGCCGTTAGCAAGAGAAAGTGCGGGTGTGGGTGGAGATCATTATTTAATTAAAGTCTTGTACCCCCCTCCCATATCGTGAATCGTTTTGAAGTCAGACAAATAAAACAAATCAAGTCTACACAGAGGGGAAAACAAAAAAAACTGTATTAAGAAAAATAAAAATAAAACGAGAGGAAGAAAGAGAAATAATAGCAGCCAGATGCCGGGGTAAAAAGCGACTTAAAGCGCTAACGATTCGGCAGAAATCAGACTTTGCTTAAATAAAATCGCTTCTTTTTTTATTTACGAAAAAGCGGAATTCCGTTAAAAACACATGTTAAACGCAAAACTACAGAAACGAGTATCTTTGCGATTACTTCCCCTTGATCGCATTCGCCTGTGATAAAATCCAAGATGGCGGCTCTCAAGTCAGCTACGATGAAAAAAAAATGAATATCTTAAATAATAAAACACGTCTGGATTGTTTTCCGTAAAAGTTGGCGGTGCTTATCCAGAAGTCGAATGACATGATGAAAAAAAAAAAAAAATCATGTAAATTGATCAATCAGTTTTTTTGTTGTTTCTTTTCATTATTGTGAATTTGTAGGGATTATGACTATGTACACGGCGGGTGGCACTTTTACCCCCAGCCCAGGCCGCCCATGCCGTCCACCGCCGCCCAGCCCCCGGCGCCAGCATTTTGGCTCACGTGACTCAATCGTAGTCACTTATGAACAGAATAGTCTTCCGTATTAACAATTAGCATGTATCCCACCCCCAATACATTTTTTTTGTTTATTAATTATTTACCTTACGAAATAGAAATTGATGGATTTTTTGGCAAAAATCCATCAATCTTCATTCTATTTCGTAAGGTAAATAATTAATAAACAAAAAAAATGTATTGGGGGTGGGATACATGCTAATTGTTAATACGGAAGACTATTCTGTTCATAAGTGACTACGATTGAGTCACGTGAGCCAAAATGCTGGCGCCGGGGGCTGGGCTGGGGGTAAAAGTGCTGCCGGTACACGGCTGATTCTAAACTCTATTTTAGAGAGTAGGAATTTTTGAAGTTATCTCCCTTAGTTTTCAAACATGGCGACGAGAGATCGATGCTGATCTTTTAACAATAAATTTTGATTTTCTTTTGTTTTTTTAGCGCTGAATGGAGAGAGAAAATGGGGGGGGGCGGTATTTTTCGGTGCTTATCCAGTTTAACGGGTACTTTCGAAGAAAAAAAATACAACAAACTGAGGGATATCTGGTTGATATACGTACCTGTCACCGACTGAATATATCCTATACCCAAAAGCACGTAAATTAATCAAGTAGTTTTTTTTATATAAAAGAAAATTAAATTTTAGCGATTTACGAATACGAAGATGTGATTTATTCAAAGGGGGATAAGCGTAATAATCCTCAAAATGGCTATCATATTTGAACTTCGTCTTCGTAAATCGCAAAAAAAAATAATTTTCTTTTATATATTAATTTACGTGATTTTTGGTATAGGATATATTCAGCCCGTGACAGGTACGTACATCAAACAGATATTCCTCAGGTTTTTTTGGGGGGGAGGGGGGGGGGTCGAAAGTACCCGCTAAACTGGATAAGCACTTATTTTTCTTATCCAATTTTGTTTTATTTTAAATATAATTGGGGGAGGGGGCGTTTTTTAATCTGATGAGTATTGTCGTCTGCTTGAAAAGTTATGCTTAAATATGATGTAGGTTGTTCGAAGCTGTCAACATAAGATACCCTATTTATCGACGTCCCACACAGTAGAATGTGACACAAGGTCGGAAAGTGGGAATCCACTCCAGAGGAGAAGTGCTAGGGGCTTTTTTAAAAATTGCCTGGGCAGAGTGCCTCAGACATTAAGCATTAAACTTAATCCTCTCCAAAGAGGGGAGGCAAAGCCTGGGAGCGTTACTTCCCAGAACTGCACAGGACAGACCCATTGATCGGCGTAAATCAAGGCCCAAAGGCCCAGGCAATACCAGTATAGGGTACAGTATCCATCGGAACAGATACTACACTTTGATCTTGGCCAAAAGGCCAACAAGATACAGATGTGGGAAAAGGTAGACATATTTATATTTAGTAATGCTGAATTAATAATACGGTTATTCGGAAAAGTAACCCAGCCCTGATTTATACGTTTAGCTTTTGTAAGTATGGATGTCCGGAAAGACAATCTCGGTAAAAATCTAAGTCAATGCCTTTTTTTTTTTTTAAGTAATTGCATGAAGTTTAAGTTAACCTAATGGAATGAAAAGTCTTGGAATTCTTTCTTTTTTTTTACATGCAATTCTTACTATAATCAACAGAACAACAAAAAAAGAGTGAAAAAACAAACAAATGTGCAACAAATAAATGTTAACAAAGGCAAGTTAAGTTACTCATCTACCTGCCTGGATATTTTAATTTGTGTTTTAACTTATTTTAAAGGGTGGTTTTCTTGTTCAAAACAGTCGGTGTTGACTGCTCGAAAAGAAATTCAAAATGGGGGCTAGCTCATGGCCAAGACTTGAAAATCGATAAAAAAAAATCGAAAACTAAACACTACACTGATAGAAATGCATACAATAAATGTCAACAATCATGAGAAAATGTAATTTTCTATCAGTATATTGTTTAGTTTTAGATTTTTTATCGATTTTCAAGTCCTGGCCATGGGCGAGCCTCCATTTTAAATTTCTTTTCGAGTAGTCAACACCGACTGTTTTGAACAAGAAGCCCACCCTTTAAAATAAGTTAAAACACAAATAAAATTATCCAGGTAGCTAGATAAATAACTTAACTTGCCTTTGCTAACATTTATTTGTTGTACATTTGTTTTGTTTTTTTCGTTCTGTTGATTGTAGTAAAAGATTCCAAAAAAATAAATAAAATTAACGTCATGAAATTTTTTTTTATTACAGACATTTCTTGAAGAAAATACTAAAAAAATATTTTTTTATTTATTAATACTAAAAAAATAAGTTAATAAAATTAATGTCTGTGGATTTTTAAATAATTTGTTTTTGTCCAAAATTATGTTTTTTGTTTTTTTTCCTGTGTTTACAAATAAGGCACCTGCCCCTTACACCATTGGAACTCTTCTAAAATAAATTTCTACTCGTGTACCCGATCGATACAAGTGCTACAAATAATTTATTTATTGCCGAAAAATCACATTTCATTCGCGCGCAGAGCGTCATTATAACCGAAATTTCTGACATCCATACTTACAAAAGGTAAATGTATAAATCAGGGCTGGGTTATTTTTCCGAATGACCACAAATGAATGCGACAGTTTCGAAACTGCATTTCCTTAAAATATACAAGTAGTTCCGAGAAAAATGATTACTCGTTCTGTCCGATGCTATGTGGTCGGTGATAATTTTATCCTATTATTTATATAATAACGGGAACCCCCACCTTCATTTTTTTGTTTGATATTATTGCAGATGAGAACCCTCAGCTACCCCCCCCCCCCCAATAAAATGAGATTCTCTTTTTTTTTAGTCAGTTTCACATATAAATTCAACGCAAAATGATCACCCATTTTCCGACCGGATAGCATTTGAACGACATGTAATCGTTTTCGATGTAAACGTGTTCTTTTTCTTTTTTGGAGGGTGTAGTTACCACCCAGACTTAGGGTTAAGTGAGATTTTGGTAAATTTATCGTTTCTTACTCAAAATGGGGACAACTCTGGCGTCAATGAGTCGTCTGCTATTTTCCGACCTCAAAAATGAGTAAGTAAACCCAAATAAATTGGTTTGGACTAATTTCCCAACTATATTTCCTTTTAAATAATTTAAGGTAAATTGAAACTAGTCCAAACCAATTTATTTGGGTTTACTTACTCATTTATGAGGTCGGAAAATGCAGACAGTTCATTGACGTCAGAGTTGAACTCCATTTTGAGCAGGAAACAAATTTACCTAGTTTTTTTGTTTTTTTTAGGGGGTGGGCTGTTACCACCTGGACTTAGGGTAGGGTTAATGGACTTTTTTATGATGAAAAGTAATAATTTTATTACTAACTTTTTAGCATGACCCCCCCCCCCCTAATAGTTTATCTCCCTTGCTATAAGAATTCCAGTTATATACTTTTGAAACGCTATTCAGTTATTAGACAGCTCTTAATTTAGGATGACCCCCCCCCCCCCTAAACTTTCACCCTAATTCTTAGTAGCCCCTTACGTCTACAATGGCAACTTGCCTTGTTTGGGGTAAATAAGTTTTTTAAAAAATTATAAAAATAAAAATAGCCCACTTTACATTCTAGAATTTTTATTTTCACCCCCCCCTTAGTTTTTAGGGTGTTGAATAGAATCTTATTTAAAAAAAATGTTCATTAAAAACGGGGGGGGGGGGGCAAAGGGCAAAATGTAATCGACTTTTTTCCTTCTTTTCTTTGTGTAGTAATAACAATCCTCCTTTTTTTCCTCTACAATATCATTTTTTTTTAAACAAACCAAACAACGTAAACTTGAAAATAAGTAAAAGAATTTCTTTAGTAGTAATAATTCTCCCTTTTTGTTACTGATTGCATTATTTTGAATTAAAGTCATTCGTTTGTCGTCTTTTCCGAAACCTTTTCGTCTCGGACGTGGCGGGTGTAGACTTTATCTCTCAAATGTTTCTCTAATTTTGAGCTTCCAAACAAATCCTCTCCTCCTCCTATTCAAAATATGCCTCATCCTCCTCCTCCTATTCAAAATATGCCTCCTCCTCTCATTTCTTTCTTTATTCCTCCCTAATAACCCTTTGTATCTCCCACCTCTTTTTTTTGTGTGTGTGAGTTGGCGAGAGTTGTTGTGTGCCCCCTCTCACGCACCGTACTAACTTTTTTTTGTTATCTTGAACTTTTCAGCTTTAAGATGGCTGCCATTTAAGCAACATTATCTTCACCAAATTAGTTCTAAATTTTATAACAATTTGATTCATTGAAACCAAATTGTTATGAAATTGTCATTAAGGTTCCTGGTTCAATGAATAATTTAATGACCAAAACAATACCGTAATATTTAAGTTAAATTCTTAATTGAACCAAATTGTTATACAATTTTGTTAAGATAATGTTGTTTCAATGCCAGCTTCAATTCAATGTTTTAATCGCTAACGTAACGGCCTAGTTTTTCATATATTTTTTTACCAAGCGAAATATTTCAAGGGTCCCTATAGTACCTGAGAACCTAACCACCACCAACCCCCCCTTTTTTTTTTTTTTTTTTTTACAACTTGATCTCCCCCCCCCTCATACCTCATTCAAGCCACTTTTATTATTTTTACGAGCTTAGAGAAAAATAATTCATTCGAATTACTTGATAGCTTCAAGTAAACATTCTATTTTTACTTTTCATTTAAAAAATAATTCTAGCAAATTTAATTATTAAATTTTCCCTGAAAAAGATTTTGTAACTTTTTTTTTTTAATTATGGTCGTTTGGTGCAGAATAGGCAATGATGGCGACCCACGGCCACGAATTCGGAATAGGGGCGTGTGAGCAGGAAAATTCAATATTACCGAAATGTCATTCTCAGTTGGTTTATTTTCTCACATAGTGGCTTTTTCTCCCCCCCCCCCTTAACCAAACACGATTTCCTTTTAACTTTCGAATTTTCTTCTAAATTAATTATTCCATATTTTAATAATTAATTGTAAAACAAACCTTCATTATTTTATTAATCATTACCATTATTTATTTAATTTCCTGGGATTTTTCGCAGCTTTCCACGTTGTAAATGTAATATTTTTGTTAATAGTGTATATTTATTAAACTTAATCCAAGGATTAAAAAATGTAAATTTTTTTCTAAAATGTTATTTTCTTCTTTTTCCAACTCTTTCCAAGTACACACTGGTTTGTTTTTGTTTTAATTTCCCCCCACATAAGTCTTCCCCCCCCCCCCACATAAGTCTTCCCCCCCCCCACATAAGTCTTCCCCCCCCCCACATAAGTCTTCCCCCCCCCCACATAAGTCTTCCCCCCCCCCACATAAGTCTTCCCCCCCCCCCCACATAAGTCTTCCCTTGCATTTCTGTTTCAAATCCATTCTTATTTAATGAGGTTTATACCTCACTTTTTTTTATTAAATTATTTCGGCATATTTGTTGAAAGGACGGGAGAAACAAAATGCAAAATACATTTTTATAACTTTTACTTTTTGTTGTTTAAATGTTTGACGTTCAACCGGAAATGACAATCAAGCCTCGTTCTGGATCAAGGAGAAAGAAAGAAAGAAATTGAGTAAAAGTCAAAGAGAGATGTGTAGGATAGATCGCGTAAGAGTCAAAGACGGAGAGGGGGGGGAGAAAGAAAGAAAAGAAAGGTAGGAGGTCGGTATACCAAGAGATATGCTATAAGTCACTGAGTTGGTAGGAGGAGATCAAAGAGGAGAGGTGTCAGTAGTAGAATTAACTGTTGCACGTGAGCGGCGGGAGTAGGAGTGAAAGGTGTGTACGGAGTAGGAGGGTGGCTAGCACCACAACAGTCTGGGGCAAAATCGTCACACCAACCCATCACAATTCACATACGTACACATAGATTCATATAATCATATAGAGACAGAAACCGTAGAGATAACTTATATTTCATACACATATATATATATATCTATATATGTGTGTGTGTACGTACAATTTTCCGTCCACAATAATCATTCATTGCAGTTTTTCTGTAAATTTTGATGGAAGAATCGAATAGCAGTGAGACGCCTAGATGCCCTTGTGGATTTTGGGGGTAAGAACCTGGCCTTAAAAATATTATTTTAAAATTTATTTTATTTTTTTATCCCAGAAAGAAAGAAAGAGAAGAAGAAAAAAAGATCGAGCCAAGTCATCGAACATTTTGAAAATCATAAAATAGGGTGGACCTGTTTTGTTTTTTTAATTTTATTTTTTGATTAAAAAAATATGGAAGCCTTGAATGGCAATAATATATGGCTTACTTAATATTTATAACGCAGATTAAGCAAAAAAAAAAAAAAAAATTAAATTGCTATTTGGAAAGAACTGATCTGTTTACAAATTAATTTTGTGTTTCTCTCAAGAGGCCCCCCACCGTCCAGTAGTTATCTATATATATATATGTGTATAATCTACTCATATTTCTTGAGGTGGAAGCATACATTCGGTTGAATTGTGTTGTTTAAAAGGAATTCCTGAATTTAGTTGCAGTCTTAAAGGAGATACCCCCACCCACTAAATCAATGGGTTTTTTTATGTGTGTTCGACATGCCAGTTAAATGCTTTCTTCTTGCCTAGAGAGAGAGAGAGAGAAAGAAAGAGACGAAGTCTTTATATAAAAATAAATAATTTATTTTTACTGGACAAATAATTTTTCTGTTTCTTTTAAGATTCTCCCCAGCCTATTCTACTTAGTAATCCATTTATCAACACCTATATAAAATTGTTCCTTTTTAGGCATCCGTATATATTTCTATCTCCATTTTGAATATTTGTTGTTTTTTTAGGGGGGGGGCGTTCTAAAAAGTGTTTTTCAATTTGGTGCACACACACACACACACACACACATGTCCGCTTTTTCCATACATACTACTTACCGAATTAGTATGTATGGAAAAGTAGACAATTCACAAAATCTATAAAACAATCACGTCAAACTTGTATTTGGATACGAAACGAAATTTTTTTTTTTGTGACTTTGTCTCGTCTATCTTGTACACTTTATTCTATACTGTTGAATTTTATCTCTAATATATATATATATATATATATATATATATATATTAGTGTGACCTGGTCGGACTGAAAGCCAAAGTAGTGAGTGAGGGTGTTGCTGTTTCTAAGTGCATTGTGGGTGGGGGGTCTATTCAGCTAACGATTTAAGACTAGAATAATCCTTCTATATTAAAAATAAATAAATAAATAATAATAATAAAGATTACGGTATGAGGTTATTAATCTAAAATCCATGTTTAAAATCGCCGTACGACTCTTAAACACCAGCTACGTTTTATTAACTCAAAAAGGGGCCGACACTAGAGTTTTATCAATTAAGCTATCAGCCGTGCCCCCTTTTTTTTCTTTTTTTTGTCATTCTTGTATAATCGAAGTTATTACTCAAATAAGGATAGATAAAGCTTTTAAATCGTTTTGAAAACGAAGAAAACCCACACCAGATCGACACATAATGTTGCCATAGCTTTTATGTTATGTATCGATAATATTAGTTTGAAATTCGAGAATAAAAAAAACTTAACATGCGTGACCACACCTAAGATTAAGTCATCACCTGTGTTATTGCTTCACTAGTCGATGTGTGTGTGGGTATGTATGTATATATATATAATAAAAAATAAATATATAGTAAAAATTAAATGTGTTTTTAGAATTTAAATGTGTATTCAGAATTTAAATTAAAAAATTTGTTATCTTGAATTTTTCAGCTTTAAAATGGCTGCCTCTGAAACAAATTATAGTTTTATAATTTTGTCCAGGTTCAATTACTAATTTATTAATCAAACTATACCGTACTATTTAAGTGATACTATTATGACATTGTTTGGTTATTAAATTATTTTTTAAAAAAATAGAACTAATTTGGTTAAAATAATAGTTTCAATGACAGCCATCTTAAAGCTGAAAAGTTCAAGATAACCTAACATTTATTTAAATTATTAATTGATAAGGCTCTTTAATAATATTAAAAGTTGACACAACTAACAGGACACATATTATATATATATATATATATATATATATATATATATATATAATATATATATATATATATATATTTGTTGAGTATGATTACGTGGTTTATAAAAGTGTATATGGGTCGTGTGAATATCGCCCTTCCCCCTGTTTCTCCCCCGTAGTTCTCAATCTTATAAGAATAATAAAATCGCAATTGACTTAGTTATTGGGTGAACATCTAAATTAGTAAAATATAATTTTGACTTATTTCAGAATTTTAGTTTAATTTTTTTTTTTTTTTTTTTTTTAAATTTAATTTACGTATTGTGTGATGCTTGCATCTCTCCCCCTCTTTTTGAGAAATGAATAATAATAAAGTACCTTATTGGCAGGTTGGACTAAATAAAACCTGATAAAATAGGCATTTTCTTAGGTATAACATAAAAGTTGTGATCGAATTCCCAATAAAATAAGTGATGTTAAAACTCGGTCAGTGAAAATGGGAAGGTTGTGTACGTTTTCAGCGTCCCAAATTCTCTCTTCAAAAGACGTCATTTTATTCGATTTGTAGTTTTAAAATCACATTAAATGCAAATTAAGATGGAGAAACAAAGTAGTCATGAAATTTAGTTTAATATTGATTTTATTTGTTGTTTTGCTAACTTGAATATCAGAAGAAACAAAAACTCGATGGGAGAGAAAGAAAAGGATTTTTAAGTCATATATTGGAAAGGACGGTCGATCATTCAAATTCAAAATTATATATACATACACAACATTGAGGTCTCTTTAAATAAATAAAAGAATCGATTATTAAGTCAAATCTTTTTAGATATTTAATTTCTCTTTCTACAGCTTAAATTGCAATGCGATTTTTTTTTAACTCTAAATCGAATAATAAAAATGGAGTTCCGAATTTTGGACGTTTGAAACGTACACAACCATATAATATGGCCGTATTAAATTTTGTGTGTCTGTGTTTCTCGCCAATACATAACTTTACGCAATACACACTGAAGTATCATTATTTTTTTTTTTAATTTAACATTAATCGAAGATGCTTCTACAGAATTTGAACCGAACCGAAACGACTTTTCCGAAATAAACCTAAAACTTAACAAATAAAAAACAGTTCGATTCAAATTCTGTAACTAATTGAATATTTATTGAAATCAAAAATAAAAGAATACGGATTTTAGAAAATCTTATTTAAAAAAAAAAAAAAAAAATTGTAAATATTACATTTGTAATTATTTTTCTTTAAGCATTTCACCCGGGCAACACCGGATAGACACAACTAGTAAAAGCGATGTTAAAAATCAGTCAGTAAAAATGGGAGGACAATAGGATGTATTTGTAAAAAAAAAATATAAAGTAATGAAATAAAAAAAACATTATTTACTAAATACATATTTTATATTTTTAAAAAGAATATTTTTTTAAATGTATTTCATACTTGTCTGTATTTAAAAAAAAACGTTTATCTTTTTTTTTTTCAATAGGTTTTTAATTTTTATTTAATTAAACAAAAAAAACTAAAGTTATTATTATTATCATTATTATTATTAATATTTTTAAAGTGTTTATTTTAAACAAACAATTAAGTAACTTGTATATTTTGTGACTAAACTAATGGTAAAATCTGTTAACAGAAATGGGCATTGTCTGTCCGTTTCTCTCTTGTCACTATTTTTTTTTTCTATTTCTTCTTTTTTTTTTTTTTTTTTCTAAATTCCATTATTTCTCTTCGTTTACGACTTTTCCTTTCCCGAAAAACTGCTGAAAGATTTTAGACAAACCACATTATACAATATTTTTCAGGTCTCCCCAAACCCTTGGGCTCTGCTCAAAGTGTTACAAGGGTAAGTACATACACATGACTGGCATTGGCGACCATGACGACGACGACGACGACATGGATATTTTAATGTTTGCTGTGCCTTTTTAGAAGAAGGCGATTATTACTCGGAGCCGCCGTCTCTTCAGGGTTCGCTCTCTACGGATGCCCAATCGTGTCATAATCGTTTATTCTTTCAACTAGCACTACCTACCCGCCGTTCCCAGATTTTTTTTTTTTTTTTTTTTTTTAAACTTTCATCCTTATTTTTTTAAAATGGTGCTTCTGCTGTTTCACAATGACATTAAAATATTTAAAGAAATGTATGAACTTTGTTCTGTACTTCTGTGTTAGCTGAAAAAAATACGCAAATTCATCCAGTATTTATTAAATTATAAGAAAAAGAAAGAAAAAAAAACACGATCTTACGTATTGTTATACATTTCAGCTTACTGATTAGGCAAGGGAGATAACTTTCGGAAAAACTAAAAATATAAGAAAAATGGCAAAATCGTTTTTTATTTTTAATTTAATAAATACTGGATGAATTTGCGTAATTTTTGGTGTGCAGTCTCTTCAGCTACCACGTAAATACATAACAAAGTTTATACATTTGTTTAGCTATTTTTTTTTTAAAGAGGCCTAACATGCCGTTGTGAAACAGCAGAAGCACCAAAAAAATAACCAAATTATTTTTTTAAATAGGATTTTGAAAGTTAAATTTAACTATTACATTAATAAGTTAAATCAAATTGTTAAACAATAACAACTGTTAAGGGAATTTTTTTTTTTAATCTGTTTATAAAATGATTGGTCGTACAAAACTTTCAAAACTTTCACTCTTAATTAAATCAGGATTTGTTTAGCATTTTAAAGCCAGTATTTATTTAGACTTTTTATTCGGTGGTTTAAATGCCTCCAAATCCCTTTCTAATTGCGAAGGGTCACGAAGTAATTAATTTATTTTTATTTTATTTTTAAAAAAAAATGTTTTTTTTAATCTTAACAAAACATTGAAATGGTTTATTTGTTTACGAAGAAACCGAAATGCATTCTAGTGGATAATAATTATTTTTAAATAGGATTTTTAAAAAATAGTTGTTTTTGCTTTTGGATTTCAACACATCGATTAAAAGTAAATAATAATAATAATAAAATTTTTTAAAATGAATTCAATGTCTAAATCACGTAGTCGCGAGAAAACACACACACGTGAAGTTGTCTTTTAATTTTATTGATAGAGATTATCCTGCACTCCTCAACCTATCGCTTTCTTTTCTTTAGAGTTTCAATGTTTGAAGGATACTAAACTACGTTGTTTCAAGTAAGTGACATCTCCACATTATATATATATATATATATATATATATATATATATAACCAGCGTTGTTTGGTCCCGACTTTCGGGGGGGGGGGGGGGGTTAATGACATTGCTACAAAACGTCCCACCCTCCTATTAGTTATTTAATAAGTAATTTTGTTAAAACAAATATAAATCGGACCTACGATCTACCTACAATTTTGTTTTTAATTATGATTAATTTTGTTAATCTATTTAAAACAACAAAAAAAAATTTCTTTTAAAAGATACAAATAATTGTATTATGTATTTTGTTACTGTTTTTGTTTCTCTATGGAAGAAATTAAGTAATTTTTTATTTTACTTTAAAAAAAAACTAAAAACTAAATAAATAGCCCTTCAAGGCATCCATACCAAAAAAGTCTGTATCTTTTGATATCAACAATGATTTTTTTTTTTTTTTTTTTTTTCGTCCTTTTAAAAGAAAGGAATATCGTGAATAAGTTTAACCCCCTTTTACCTTTTTTATTAGTTTTATGTGGAATGTTTTGCTTACGTTGGTAAAAAAATATTTAGAACCTTAATCCATTATTATTGACGTTATTTTAATCCAATGATTTCTAGTTTTTGCGTCAACCTTATGTTGTTGGTTTCAGCCATGGGATAATTCGTTTCTTCGTTACGTTCAATCGTACAATAGTGGCGCTGTCGAAAAAGTAGGTTTTTTTTTCTTTGGTTTCGAAATACAAATAAACATTAGTTTTTTATCTATAAAATCTTTTCTTTTTCTTTTTTTACATTAAATTCATTTCTATTAGACGAATTAAAATGTTCAATCATGTTTTTAATGTCGATGTAAACACCATTTCCGGCCATTATTATTATAAATTTTCATATATATATATATATATATATATATAAAATGACTGTCACCTTGATTTGTCTGTGGCTGTATAAAATTCGAAAGTGATTTAAAAGCCCTTAACTGTCGAAAGCAATTTCTAGCTATAATGAAAGTTTATAGGCCAAAATCAAATATTTATGGTCATTTTTATTTATTTAGTTGCTCTTGAACCAAAGCAAAAACTATTTGATCGGTTTCGTTGTATAATTGAACCGTTATTTTTTATTTATTAAAAAAATGGCACTTAAAATGAGAAAAAAATAAACTAAGTCCACTTTTTGTGGACTTGTTTTTCTCAATTTAGTAGTCGTTGCTGAAGAGCTTGTCGTGTTATTGGAAAAGAAGGGGGTGTTAGCTCAATTTCTTTTTTTTATGGTGATTCTTGTTTTGTTGGTTAATGATTTAACATACCTCCCCCTCTCCCCAATGAGTACCCTTTGCCTCCCCTATTAAAAATTATCAACACCCTTCTCCCTCACTCGATGGACATATTTGTTTTTTTTCCGCTCCCCCACACAACACAGTTCACTGCATTTCCCCCCTTTTTTTTTTGCATTTCTTTTTTAAGAAAAAAATATCTTAATATTCATAATTTGAAGAAGAAAATTATTTCGCAATATATATATATATATATATATATTAGTGTGTGATGTATTTATAGTTTCGTTGTGATTCGATTAGACAAGCAAGTACCTTTTAGCCAAGATCGAACCCCAACCGTTGCATTATCAGCACAAACTTACTACGGTAAGTGAAATCTAAATGGCTATATTGAGCATTTTTAGTAGCCGAGCGTGGTCTATTCTTTTACGAATATATATATATATATATATATATATATATTAGGAGGTGTGTCAGTAAAAGACATGGAGTGAGAGAATGAAATCAAAGGAGAGAAAGAAGGGGGAAAAATCCAGGGGCGATAATTTTCTTCTTGGACCAAAAGAGCTTTTATATATATATATATATATATGAGTGATGTATAGCTTCTTTTTTTTCTCGTTTTGTTCATAATTGTTAAATCATCTATTTATTTATTTCCGACAAACGCGTTTCTATTCTCTTTTTAAATTTATAATTACTAACTTTTCGGGTCTTTCATGCGACGGGGTCGCTGTCTAAAATTCCTGCCTTTCTCTGGTTTTAAAAAAAGAGTACAGCTGCTTTTTTAAAACTTTAATAATATAAAAAAATTCTATTCGCCAGTTTAAAGGCTTCAAAATTACTTTCGGAGGATCACGATATAAACAGATGTCTGCCATTGTTTGAATCTCTTAATAATGAAATGGATTAACATTTTAAAAAATGGCTGATTGTATAAGTTGTATTAATCTAGCGAACCCATTCAATTTTTCTAAGGTGATTTTAAATCTGGCGAATAGAAATTATTTGCTCGAATTAAAGGCCAAAGCCAAGTATTGTTTCGTGTGTGCTTTTAAACGAAAGGAACCCCTGAATGTTCGACAGCGCCCCCGTCCTATCAAAGAACCGACTTTTCCATGTCTGCTTATTTTTACTGACGAAATTAGGAAATGGATTAATCTTTTCTATTTTATTTTTTCTCCCTAGAAATAGATTTCGTAACTAGATTTTGTTTACGGTTCTTTTCTAGACCACTGCCTCCGAGAAATACGGTTTAATCTTCGAGTTTAGCCGAAATGAACCGTAATACTTGACTTTTGCCTTTACACTTTAATTTTAACCAAAAATGACTTTCTATCCGACATTTTAAAATCACTTTCGAATTGTCTACCAACGAAGAAATCTGTAACAACGTCACATATGAAACAGTAATATATATATATATATATATATATATATATATATGTGTTTCATAGTTTATAACATGATGTATATAATTGTTTCTGTATTTACTTCAACAGTACACGAGTAGAGCTACATAGTAGTATAAAGACGGCAAGTAAGCTACACAGAAACGTTTGTTTCATCCCCGAAGGAATTCGTCAGGCATTTACGGGAATGAAACAAATGTTTCTGTGTAGCTTACTTGCCATAAGTATATCTTTTATATATGAAAACCGAAATATCCGACAACGATGTTTACCCTGAAAATGTTATACGGTTACTTTGAAGTCTTTAAAATGTCGATTTGAATTTAATTTCTGTTCAGAATTTAAAAAAATCGTGGAGTATTATGATAAATTGTTATTTATCTTAACCAAAAAATAACCTATTTCTTGGAAGAGGCCACTAAAAAAATAAATAATATTAAGCATTTAAAGTTGAAGCAAGTGATTTGTTGAGATATCGGTTGATTGTGACTTGTATTTTAATTCATTTTTTTTTTTTTTATCTAGGTAATTATGTAAGTGAGCTTAATTTTAATTATGTTTTTAATGTATTTTAATCGCTGCAAATGATACCTTTTAAAGGAAACGTGCGTATACTCTAACACACACACATCTAGAATAATAGCTCTTTTTTTTTTTTTTGTCTTTTTAAAATGCCGGTGTAACATTCTGTTTTGAAATAGTTGGCCTAGTTTTAGTACTGATGTCTTCATAGCAGAGTTGTTGGGAGAAAACGAACTGTTATGTTATGGGGGGGGGGGGGGGTATCCCCCCCCCCTCCGTCGCGACCATTTTTTTTTTTTTCTTTACTTTCCCTTTCTCCACACATAAATGGAGTCTGACTTTTTATTTCACTGCTCAGCTGTTGTGTAAAACCCCTTTTTTTTAGTCATTTTTTTATTTTTAAATAAGTAAATTTATGTAATATACTAGAGACTGCTTGTTTTTAGGAGCAAAGTGTACTATCTGTTCTGATAGTACATTTCATCTTGTTCTATCCTCGGTCAGTGAATGAGAAATCCTTCTGGACTGGGACAATTTGTTTATTTCCGTCCCAATCCAGACTGCCCTTTTTGTAGGAAGCTAGATTTTTCTCCCACATTAAAAACTGACCTTTGGTTCCAACTCTGCTCTCGTGGGGAGACAAGTAAATAGGTATTACATAATTGGTGACTTATGGTATTTCATTTATACGGCAACAACTTTAACTTCAGTTTTTTCTTGGCCTTTTGGCTAAGATCAAAGTGTAGTATCTCTTCCGATGGATACTACACCCTATAGACCGGTATCGTCTTGGCTTTCGGGGCTTGATTTACGCCGGTCTATGGGTCTATCCTGTGCAGTTCTAGGAGGTCCACCCTCCCAGGCTTTGCCTCCCCTCTTTGGGGTGGAATAAGTTTATCATTTACTGCCTGAGGCGCCCTATCGGGGAATGCCGACGGGGTTACCCAGGCAGGCCAGAGTGCTCACCTTCTCGTGCGGTGGCTTTTCAAATTCCACTTTCCCGACCTTGTGTCACATCTTACCGCTGTAGGAGGAAGATAAATATAAACTTTAACTTCATGAATGGAACTTTTTTTTTTTTTGTGTGTGTGTGAAAATAAAAAAAATAATAAAATAAAGGAGTGCTCAACTACATTAGCCAGAACATTATATATTTATAATATTAGTTCAGACACTAATATATATGTATATGTATATATATATTAGTGATATTAAGTTGAAGTTTGGTTTAAGGTATCATCTATACGGAATTTCTTATTGAAAATAAAATATTTATATCTAGATATCTATTAAAGGAATATTTTTCAATAGAAAGCTCGGAGCGCATTTAGCACAGCACAAGGTTTATTAATAAAACTGAAAACATACTAGATAATAAATTTATTTCGACCTTCTAACATCTGATTTAGCCCCCCCCCCCCCCCCCCCGATGTTGCAGCTAGATCCATTGGTGTCTCGTTCCACTGCACGCAACTCAAAATCGCAAATGGTTGCAGTCGGGCATGCTGAGAGACTAGATGTCAGGTGAAGTGTGGTCGACGAAGGTCTCTGACGGCCAGGCGTGGGTCTTCCGGCTGGTATAGCAAGGTGCTGATTGAATCTTACTGTCACGTGTAGGTCGGTCCAGGGTTTCACTAACTTGCTCAGAACACAGACGTAGCCATCGGTGTTCAGCGTATGAGGCCCTCAGAGAAGAAGTGGGGTGGCATAACATCACCTTCACGTCTGTTGACACCGTTCTGACGGCGGCGATAGATTGTCGATCATGCACTTTTCTTTCTGATGTAACTTTGTTGTCAAATCCTGAATCGTCTGACCTTGTCTACCATCCTCCTGCTGACGCTGAAGAAATACTTAAAAATATTCCCTGTCAGAGCGAGCTGTAGTGAAATACAGATGGCAGCCATTAAAGGGACAACGTCTATCCTTAAAAGAACCCCAGGATATAAATTTAAATCGTAATGAAATTAAGGGTTCGCTCCAGGATGGGCCGCTTTGATTTCCTCGAGCTGACTGAAGTAAAACAAACAATGGAAATCTGAAATCTCCTTATTTGTTCTGATGGCGTAAATTTGTGTCTCTTCCACAAATATGGAGGTTCAAAATTGTTGTCCATAATCAATTCTAAAAAAAAAAGCATTGGGTGCATGAATGCAGTAAAATTACTGGTAGGTTGAGAGATGATAACCAGTTTGTGCAAGAACCCGTAAGACAATGGAGACGGATGAGAAGTCCGATGTGGAGAAAGTATATTTGAATGCCAAGACTATTGAGGTTGTTCAAAAGTTTTGTTACCTTGGTGATATGGTTGCCAGCTCTATCCATATTTGCCACTGTCTCCCTCACAAAGACCGATCCAGCCTAACGATTGGATGATTTCTAGCTACTCGCTGCTCCAACGGCGAACTCCGTAGATACGGGATTCCACGTTGATTCTAGGTGAGCTTTAACTGTCATCAGCCAGGATTTTTCGTTGTCCACCACATCGCTGTAGGGGAGCTGGGACAATTGCTTTGTCGATGAACTCCCTTGGTTGACAGTGAAGGGCATGACCCAGCCAATGCAGATGTGTCGTGAAGATAACTTGTAAAGGGGGGGGGTAATTTTGCAGCGGAAACTGTTTGAAACAAAGTGCTGCCATCGGACACGGAGGATGTGACGCAGGCAATGGTGATCGAACGTTTCCAATCGCCTAACGTCTTCCAATCTCATTGGCCAGGATTGGAGGATGTGACGCAGGCAATGGTGATGGAAATTTTCCTATCACTTAGCATCTTCCCGGAACGATCGAACAAGCAATTCATTCAACCATTTTAATTGGTTGTTCAAAATCGGTTTATACCTACTTTTATATACAAGTAATCATCATCATCATCATATTCGGTTTAACGTGCATTTTACATGCTGACATGTGTTGGACGGCATTAATAAATTGACTTCCAAACTAACCTATCTCTGGCCAGATCTTTATTTATCCCTCTTTCCCTCGGATCCATTTTTATCATTTCCTCCCATGTTTTCTATGACCTTCCCCTGTGAACTGAACCAGATTCTTCTTTCGTGTGAATCAGATGATTCTGGTGTCGGCATTAGTTTCCCCGATGTTTTTTTAGTAAGAAATCTTTCTGGAAAGACATCGGGTACTTATGGGAAGGATCACGAGAAGGTTGCCAACATCCCTAAGTGAAAGTGGTAATGTGGAACCGACTGGATTCGAACTTGGAACACCCAGGTCTTCAGTCCGTGTCGATATTCCACTTAACCACAGTCACCTCCCAACTGAACCTGCTACCTCAACTGTTCTACATCTACTAACCCAAGAACTGTCATCCATTCTTTCAATGTGACCATACCATCAAAGTCTACTCTTCTGCACACATCTTCCTATACTGTCCAGATTTAATATTCCTCTGAGGTCATCAGATCTAAGCCTGTCCTTAAGATTTGCATTACACATCTATTGTATCATTTTCATATCATTTCTCTCCATGCAACGCATGTCCTCAACCCTTACTGGCCAGGTTGAGATTTAAGAAATAAATAATTTTATATTTCTTATAACTGTTTATCTGACATAGAAAGAAGGTCCTTTTTTTTCTTTCTTTTTTTTAATTTATTAATGTTGTAAGCATCCCTTTAACTGGTGAATCTAAAAAATGTCTTGAAAACTGAAGAAATTTAATGAGTGGCAAAAAGAGGACTTAACCTGTAAGAGTTAACTCCTCCTCATGCCTTTATAAATAATCAAAAATAAAATAGTGAACCGGAATAAATATTAAAATCTATCGTAAATACAATTTTTATTTATTTTTAGAACACCAACCCGTATTTGCTTTATTACTGACAAAACAGATTTAGCAATGTCCGTTGTATTTAAAATGCTTTTTAAGTCAAAGAAACAAAGAAAATGCTGGCTGTACTTTATATATAAGATCATGCTATACAGTGAAAATTCAATTCGACATTGATACCAGTGGTTTCAGGAGGAATGGGAAATTTGGCCTGAATACCACACTAGCCTCACTCGTCAGTCAGTGATCTAATAGTGAAAAAAAAAAAAACGGGACAATGGAACTCTTTGTAGATCATGAAATCAAAAAAAGGGTCCAAATTAAACAAAAAAATTTAAATCTAAATAAATTATAAAAGTATTTTAACTAAGTAAAATTATTAAATTATGGTTTATATAAATTATAATGAAAAGTAAAATATACAAATCGAAAAAATAATTGAGTTAATATTAAATGAATAAAAAATTAAATAAAATTTCAGATGTCATTGGGAGAAAGTCCTTAAAGCAAGAGCTGTATAGGTGGGGTTTTAGATGTGAATAGTGCTAGTTTAAAATATATATATAATTGTTTTGTTTATCATCTATGTACGTATATGTTTCGTCCTTTATAATCGGGACTCATCAGCATAGAGATATGACTATTCACTACTGGTCATGCGATTCGAAAACCCGGATTCTGTGTATTTTGCAACTCAAATCCCGACGCCCAGAACCACTCAGCCATGTTGAACAGCAAATAAACAGTGATAATTTTAACACTTTATCTGGCGGCTTGACGCCATAAGGGCGTTCTACTTAATGGAAGGAACGATGCATTTATAGCTAGCAATGTCATGCTGTGTCAATACTACACTTACAGTGCCCTTCTAGACGGGTTTTCTGGGAGTTACAAATAATAAATATTTGTTTCGTTTATTATCTATGTACGTATACGTTTCGTCTTTTAATGCATTTGTCTGATACTAGCGCCATAGCGCAACACTTAACTAACAACCACTCCTACCCCCGATCGGAATTCAGAAAACTCCTAGTAGAAAATACCAAAATCTTAGAATTTAGTACTAACAAACAAAAACTCCATATATTAGAAGCCCTATATATAAAAACCAAAAAAAACCCTAATTAATAGAGTTAACTTTAATATCAGTAATAATATGCTAAAATGTCTATAATTCTAAATATAGTTTCGTACTTATTACATAATTCCCGCCAAAACCATCTATAATACTAACTCATGGTCTGTACCTGATTATCCTCATTCCCCTGAAGATGGACCCGGATGGGTTTGAAAGTACTTGGGACACAAATCAAAACCATGGCAAATTCATCAGCCAATTCCCCTCCGAAACTAAGATCCTGATTCGGACTATTGAAAGGATCTACCAAAGGATATCTAGACATAAGTTCTCTCTTTATATTCAACAATACTTGCCTACAAGAGAAGATGCTGCCTATATATATATATATATATATATATATATATATATATATATATATATATATACAATCACAATCTGTCGTATATATATTATATAAGATTTATATATATATATATATAACAAATACTATGTATGTCAGGTTTTGCCTCCCCTCTTTGGGGAGGAGTAAGTTTATTGCTTACTGCCTGAGGCGCTCCTACTGGGGAATGTCGACAGGGCTGCCTAGGCATTTTTTTGTTGGACAGAGTGCTCACCTTGTCGGGCGCTGGCTTTTCAAATCCCACTTTCTCGACTTTGTGTCACGTCTTACCTTGTGGGAGGAAGATAAATAAAATAGTTCAAATATTTTTATATATATATATATATATATATATATATATATATACATAATGGAAAGGTGTAAATCATTTTTTTTTTTTTTTTCAAGAGTAATTAACTTTTAAGTTTTGATAACAAGGAAAACAGGTTTTGTTTGCACTGATTCTAATTATAAATAAAAGCGTCTGACGTCATTTGTATAATTCAAGTAATGTTAGACTTTGAGATATATATATATTACGTATATATATATATATTACGTATATATAGCGCATGGTTCTTGTTCAAGGCAATACCTAAAAGAGGCCTGGTAGCTATGCAGATTGTTACTACCAAAACAAATAGGTGGGAACATAAATATTGACTGTTCTGTCTACAATCTAAAAACTTAGATCTACATAAGCTCTATCACCACCAACTCTGAGCACCTTCTCCTTATAAATATCATCTACATGGGCTCCATCACCACCGACTGAGCCACTCTCCCCTTTCTAAATACTATCTACATAGGCTCTATCACCACCGACTCTGAGCACTCTCCTCTTATAAATATAGCAACTAATGTAATTTCGTTATTGGCCCGTTTTCCCCAAATACCAACTTTTCAGGCTTAGACGAGAACAGTTACTGATAACGTTTGTCATGTCGGACTAGTTAATAATATCAAGTAATGAGTTAATTCACAATTACATAATTAAATACCATTTAACGATGGTTAAGGTTTTTGTTAAACAATTATTAACTTATTTCCATAAATGTAAATATACAAAGAAGAAAAAAACCTTTTTCAGCCCAAAATAATTAAATGCTTAAAAGATAATTTAAATTCACCAATAATTAGGAACATTCCTCGATGATACAACCGAAATAGCGAGTCGACTTGTTTATACGAATTGATTCAAAGCAGAAAACGAATAAAGTGTATAAAACAAATCGAATGTTTTTACAAAATTGTGTAACGACAAATTCTGAAAATCTATGAAATACTAAAATTCTGATAATCTTGATTGTTTGTGTTCACATTGAATGTTTTAGATGGTGGAAGGAAGGGTGAATGAGAAGTGGTGGGAGGAAGAGAATATAGGTAGTAGTAGCAGAGGCAGAGAATAAGATGACATGAATAAATTATATAAATACGGAAAAGGACATATACATTCTTGGGAGACTGTTTTCGACAGCGAAAAAAAACATATACATTGGTTTGACTACTACAACTTTGTCGAGGAGGTTAACAATGCATTTATCCCCTACCAGCGCCATAGCTCAGCACCTTACTAATCAGCATTCCTGGCTTTGCTCCCAATTATGAAAACTCTTAGTAGAAAATACCACGATATTAGAACATACGAATAATAAACAAAAACTCTAGAAGCCGTATACATCAAAATCAAAAAAACAGCCATTAACAGAATTAACTTTAACACCCATGATAACATTTTAGTTCCGTATAAGTAATATAATTCCCGCCAAAACTACCTATTAATATTAACATGAGCAGTATGGTCTTTACCTGATTCCCCTGAAGATGGACCCGGATGGGCCTGAAAGTACTTGGGTCACCTACAGTTATGGCAGATTCATCGGCCAATTCTTCACCGAAACGAAGACCCTAAATCGGCAAATGGAAAGGATCCACACAAGGATATCCAAACATAAGTTGTCTGTCATATTCAACAACACTTGTATTATAAAGAAATTGCTGCTTAAATATATATCGTGCGGAGTGTTTGTTCACAAAATGACTGTTTAAGAAAAAATAAGTTTCATTTTTTTTTGTGATTTATTCATCAAACTTTAGTCAGTTTGTCTTCATAAATTTTGTCGAGTCCACTTGATAAAATTCACCTTTGTCTTTGGTGAGGGCCTTGAGGCGGCCTCAGAACTAGCCACAGATATGTGTCACTGTCTCCCGGTTCCCCCCCCCCCCCCCCATTTTTCCTTCAGATTGTATAAATCTTTATCGACTTTTTTTTCCTTTTTTTTTTTTTTTTTATAACTTCTTCCTTCCAGGGGGTCAATCAGTATTTTATATTTGCACAGAAAGAGCAAAAACAAAAAAGTCAGAAGTAAGAAGTGTTGGGGAACAAGGGGGTACGTTTGTGGGGACGACAAGTACTTGGTCCTTTTGATTTGTTACTAACTAGCAGGACAACCTGGCGTTGCCCATGTATTCAAAATTTCAAAAACTCATCGAATTGATGACATTTAAAAGTTTTGCAGCAAAAAATTCTTGCAGGATAAATTCTTTGCAATTTAATTTAAATAAATATCTTTCAAATGTATTAAAAATGGCAGCAGTGATATACATATTCAGAATAATGTATAATGTGAGTCTTAAAGACAGGCTTAGATCTGATAACCTCAGAGGAAGATTAAATGTGGGCAGAAGAGGCTGCTTTGATGGTATGGCATATTGAAAGAATGGGTGAGAGTTCTTGGGTTAGTAGATGTAGAACAGTTGAGGTAGCAGGGTTAGTTGGGAAGGGTAGGGCAAGGAAAACATGGAAGGAAGTGATAAGGACGAACTTGAGAGAAAGAGGGATAAATGAACACTTGGACAGAGATAGGTTAGTTTAGAAGTCAATTTCCAAAAGCTGTCCAACACATGCCATCATGTAAAATGGACGTTAAACTGAATATGATTATGATAATAATTAATACCTCTAAAATATTTGTTTTGTTTACTGTGACCTTTCGAAAAATTTAAATGTCACCATAGTTCATTTCAAATGTTATTAAATATTTTTTTATTTGCAAAGACCTTCGCTCATAAAGTTTTCAAATATAATTCTATCGATAATCTTGCTATGAAAAATCTGACTTTTTTGTATAAATATTCTAATTTTGGGTTGTTTGTTTTTAGTTGGACACACGTATAAACAGATGAATACGTTTTATTTGTATATAGATTAATGTTCGTAACACTACACTATCCTTTATCTAAAGACAATCGGAATACAAAACAATGTATGAAAGGTCAACGAAACGCCAACTCGAATCGTAACTTCTAATCATATATGAAGATCTGTTTGATAAAATATCGCTCCATGTTAGAGAATAGGTTAAAAAGAAAAAAACAATTTTCAAAAAATGTAATTTTACACGTTCGGTCTTGACACGAATTAGAATACATACTTTTAAAAATTGACTTCCAAACTAACCTTTCTCTGGCTAAGTCTTTATTTATCCCTCTTTCTCAAATCCTTCCTTATCACTTCCTACCATGTTTTCTTTGGCGTTCTCTTACCCAAGTGACTTTGTTACCTCAACTGTTCTACATCTACTAACCCAAGAACTCTCATCCATTTTTTTTTTTTTTTTTTTTTTTTTTTTTTGTGACCAAACCAACAACGTCTCCTGTTCTGCACACATTTCCTTATACTGTCCAGATTTAATCTTCCTCTAAGATCATCAGAAAGCCTGTCTTTACGACTCAAATAACGTATCCATTGTATCATTCTCATACCATATGTCTCCATGCAACACATGTCCTCAACCCTTACCGGTCAGGTTTCACTTCCATGCATCATTACACTGCACACTCATGCCTGTCGGTCAATCGTCGGACACGCTTCAATTTAGCCTGTCATGCCTAAGTTTGAAAAAAAAAAAAAAATTTTCATTGTAACACATGCAAATTGAATGGGGCTGAGTTAATCAACGTTTGTTTCCGTATGACTTTTTTTCCTATGTATTTTAATCACACAAAATACATGCTAAAATATTCCTTAGTTCTGGGATTGAGTTATGGTTGATAAAAAAAATCCAATTAAATTGTTCTAATTGGCTTTAATAAGTGTCTATTACTCTCACCCTCTCTCACTGTATGCTGTGTTCCCCCTTATTTTATACAGTTTCTATCACTCTTGCTTCCATCACACACACACACACACACTTTCTCTCCTCTCCCTCTCTCTCTATCTCTCTCTCGTCAAGAGTAATAAAACAGATTGGAATGGTCTATTAAAAAAAAAAAAAAAATATCCAAGTGTTAATATTATTTGACCCAAAGCTGAGGAGATATAGCGAATAGAAAAACTAATTTTGGATTTGAAAACTCACTTTTTACTGATTCAAATAATCTAACAAGAGCCCAACGGGTGACCCAACGGGTCAGGTTTTGTAGTCTTCGTTTGGATGCGTCCAAGCATCACCGGAAGAGGTTCTGTCCGTCAGTTGTGTGACACACGAGTTTTGAAATAAGATTTTCGTTGTTGTGCATCTTCAGAATATCATTTTAAACATTGCCTTCAGCTCAAAAGAGGAATTCATATCTGATCATCGTTTAGATGAAACGCTGCTCTTTAAAAATGCACATGTATTTATGTATACGCACACGTACGAATAACATGAAGATATCCCCTTCAATATTTTGACGTCGGTGAAGATAAACAAATATGATTAATTTTCAAACTGCATTTATGGTTGGAGAAAAGTGTTAGGTCATCGGGTTAGGGCGTATACGAAGTTTAAATTCAAATTGAAATTTTTTATTTGAATAAATGAAGCCTTCGTTACATTTGTTGCTACTCTTACAGATGACGCAGCATGTTTCCGTGAGTTCACGTCAACGTTCGGGTTAGGGTTACGGAAGCGCCCGAGACTTAACGAGGCGAAAACTGCCAAACGTTAAATTGACGATAAAAGAAGAATCAAACTAAAATAGATATATAAAAATAAAGAACGCACAAACCATAGTTAAACAATTATTTCGATGTTTATTTTTTTGTCAAAGGAACCATTGTTAATCAATAAGTCACGGAAACATGGTATGTCATCTACAAGCAGAAGAGGAGGGGTTGAAATTTAATGAGTTGACAGATTATAGAAATTCATTTTTATTTTATTATTGAACGCGATTAATCTCTTCCAAAAGTTATCGGCTGCTTGCTGTAGCCTGATTGTCTAATGCATGCTGCAACCTGATTGGTTAATAGTTTCGCCGACTCTCGGGTGTTTCCGAGAACTGCCCGAACGTTGACGACGTGAAGTCACGGAAACACGGTGCGTCATCTATAAGAGTATCCATTTGTTTGTTTGTTTGGTACTTCCATTGCGTGAACTTTGCGTCGGCAGCATTCTGGTATGCTATGTAAACACCCGAGCGATTAGGCAATCTGCTGTCAGCTACCACCAGACGACAATTTTCTAACCAGTATTGAAATTGATTTAAGCCAGAAGAAATTGATCAAAGCCAGTGCATGTTTATTTTCTGTTAAATCCCCCCCCCCCAAAAAAAAATGAATTACTAAGAACTGTGTAGGAGTGTCGAATCTCCCGAACGAGTCATTTCTTTCTGTCAGAAAAGAAATCTGTTGTCCCAAAAAAAAAACATGTTAGAAATGTTATTAGATGTTCCAGTTGATAGAAAGAAAAGGAATAACGGACAAGTATTCATGGAGGTGTAGAAACACTAAATGTAGAGATTGGAATTCCGTAAGAAGTTCACGTTTGTTTTTTATTTGCTATCTTTCTTGAAAATAAAACTGAAAAAAAATATGATGCAGCAACGTATTGAAGTTATCGTCTGCCACCATTCGCCAAGGCATCTCTCGGGTGTTTACGTAGCATACGCGAACGCTGCCGCTGCGAAGTTCACGGAAACGGGTTCATGTTCTATAGAAGTACCGTTTATTTTATGCCATATGTTGCAACTGTGTTTACCCTAGTCAGGTTACCACATTCTGAACCCCGGCAGCCCATGCACGGCGTTCCTGAAAAAAAGTTGCATGAATGGCGATTCTGCCATCAAAGACTTGTCAAAAACTTGTGGATCTGAGAGCTCAGCCGAGAAGTCCTCCGTGATGGTTGTCGCCTACATCCTTAGCTGTCCACCGATATGCTTGTTGTGCCACCCAGGCTTAGAGGTAGGGAGGATTATGTCATAAATTAATTCCCCCCCCCCCTATAGGCGACAAGCTGCATACCCGAACTATCAAAGACGTCGCTGCAACAGGACAGGCAGCAGAGACTTCACGTTTGAACACTGTCAGAGAGAATAGCAGTTGGAACACTGTCAGCCTGCCGATCGGCTTCCCTCGTTAACGATATCGTCGCAGCTATGGAAGACGGACGAATAGATTCATACATGCTCCTTGTTTGATACTCAAATCTCCCGACGCCCCCCCCCACCCCCACAAAGGCGATTCGAGACGCTTAAAGCCGGATCTAGTGGCCCCCCAACTCTACTATCGCCCTCCACTCTGACATAAAAACCCTTTTGAGGTTATTTAATGCTGAAACTCTACCGATTGGAAACATTTGTTTCGATGTTTTTATTTCTATTACGACGCTGGTGAAAATTAGAATCGCCCGTTTCCATTCAAATGTGGTCATAATGTCTTGGCTGTATTTTGTAACTCTTTTCATAAAAACAATTATCGATTATTATCGATAATTGTTTATTCCATTGGTGAGAAAAATCTGTACTTGTGAGGGAAAAAAAAAAAATCTACTGATAAAGACTAAATAATTGTTCGCTGTTATGCCATAAAGCAGTAAAATAAGAGAATTTATAAACGCAGGTACGCCCCCCCCCCCTCCGCCCCTCTGCCGTTTGAGGGTGACAATTTTGTGGTCGTGGATGTGCCAAAGTTGTTAAAGACAATCCTCTAACAATCCAATAATAATGATGATTATTATTTAATCATCAACTTTAGTTTTCAAGAATTCTTGATAAAATCTACTTGGAAATTGTAATTTATAGAAATTTTTTAAAAAAATACAAAAAAAAATATTTTATAAATTAAAAAAAATTGTAATTTATAAAAATGTTATAGATAAAAAAAAAATTGTGGAAGATTTTAGGGAATTTAATTTTTGTAATTATAGTAACTAGCGGGACCCGTGTAAATTACACGAAATGATGTTTTCAATACTAATTATCTTGTTCCTAACCTATACATGTTTGAATAAAATATAAGATTTGACTTGTATATTTATTTTAACAAATTAACAATACATGAAACAATTTACAAAACTTCTTTATATACAATATTTCCAGTGAAGGTAGTTCCTTTTCTCTGGCCATAAGTGGAATTATTCTGAGGACAGATTTTCAATCTTACACTGTTCATAGACCTTGCTCTTGAGAAGGCTACATAAAGTTGTCCATGAGTAAAGCAAGGTTGTGGTAGGTAGATCCCAACCTTATCGAAAGTCTGTCCTTGAGCTTTATTAATGGTCATTCATGAGTAGCATACAAAGATTCGGAAGGTTGTTGCTTTTGATGTAAGCGTGACACATAAAATAACAAACACGCTATCGTATTAATATGTGTCTTCCCGGTCCCTCTCCCCCTTCGATGTAGAAAAAAAAATCTTAGAGGTTGGTTGGGATCGAACTATAAACCAGTCGGGCCGACGTCAAAAACCGACATTAAAATCCTACGTCGCTAACCATTGCGCCAAAGGGAAATCCTTGAAAATATTACGAAATTAGGTGACTTGAATGCTTTTCCAAATCTAGGTGCGGCACGCATGCGCAGGGCTTTTGATGTAAGCGCGACACGAACACACACGTTATCGTATTAATATATAGATAAGCACGAGATCTGCATGAATTCAACAAATATTTGAGAATATTTTATACCCGGGCAACGCTGGATCAAGCTGCTAGTTTACTATGGATTAGCCATGACTTGCTTTACCCAGGTGTTGGCATTAGTTTCTCTGATTATTGTTTTCAGAATTGAGTACTCACAGGAGGGACCATGTGAAGGTTGTGAACGTCTCCAGTGAAAGTGATGCAATAGTTTTGACAGAACTCTTATGGCACTCTGAGCCCACAGTCTGCATCACCTCCCTGGTATCACCTCCCTCATATACATTAAGCCCATTTCTAACGAGTTCAGTTTCAAGCACGTCTACCACGATGCCCGTCCGATCTAACAGCGATTTCTGCTTATTTTTCTTGCTCCGAGTATCGAAATAATTTGGGTCAATGTTGTTTTGTTGTTAGTCTAGGTGATAAAAGTGTGCATTCAATGTTTAGGCGTCGTGCACACAGGTTGGGTGTTCAACTTGAGTGATTAGAATCAAGTTAAAATGACAAAGTGCAGGGTTTGTTTAAAAAAAAAACAACAAAAACAAAAATAGCCAATGAAATAATGAATTAAAAATTGTGAACTTGAAATTCACTATAAACATGTCTATTTCCTAAAGGAAATAGATTTAAATAATAAGGGACACAAAGAAAGGTGTCAATTCTGTAGATGGAGGAACAAAAAACAGGGGTTTAATAAGGAGGGAAACCATGGGCTTGTAAAGTTTTTTTTATTTTTTATTATTTTTTTATATTATCCTTCCTGGTATTTTAAGGAATATTTTCATATTAAGGTTGAGTAACGTGTTTTTTTTGTTTCGATATACTTTAATGAAATTTGGTATACACATGATATATTATAAAAATTAAGCTTCATATAAATAAATTTGAAAGCGTATTTCAAATTTTATTTTTTGGTACCCTATTTATCAAATCGGGGGACCTATGTTTTGAGGCATGTCCGACGGTGCTGACATGCAGAAATTTGAAACTAATGTAAACAGACATCTCGCTGCACCGCTCCAAACTTAGGATGTGCCCCCCTCCCCCCCCCCCCCCCCCCAAAAAAAAAAAACTTACACCCTAATTCTCAGTAGCTCCTTACGTCTACAGTGGCAGCCTGCCTCGTTTGGGGTGAACTATGATAAATCAAGGGAGGGACGAGAGCGCTCTATCCCTTAATAGACTTTAGGAATGGCCTATGCTAGAAATCTCATTTCTTTGATCAATCATAACTCAAAAACCAATAAACCAAATTAGTTAAAACTTTGCACAAATTTTCATTTGATAGGTTCTATAAGTGTGTAGAATTTCAGCATCATTAGTCAAGGCAACCCAGAGATCCAGAAAGGTCAGGCATGATTTTGTGTTATCTGTATGTACATATGTGCCACTCTGTATCTCATCAACTATTTGATGGATTCAGCTGATTTTTGGCAAAGATAGAGGTTCTAGGGTCTAGTTGATGGCATTTTAAATTTCAGTTTACCATATACCTTAGTTTTCCAGAAAATTCCAAAAAACCTTAAAAATGACCATTGTATTGAGGCATAGCCTTTACAAAAGTAGTGACATTCCATGATGAATGCCAGTATACTGAAATCATATGCCCTTAATAGGGTTAAGATGAAAATTCATATACACTAAATGTACAAAAGCAAGGAAATTCCCAAATTTTTACAGTTTTATTGTCATTAAGGGTATGCGAGCACAACAGGGCTATGTATTTTACTGGTAGGAATTTTTCTTCAGCGCACCTCACACACTTCATCCACTCATGCATAGAGATTTATACTGTAGTGATGTGATAATGAAATGGTTTGGTTGATATGTAGTCATACCCTTAATGACAATAAAAGTGTAAAAATTTGGGAATTTCCTTGCTTTTGTACATTTAGTGTATATGAATTTTCATCTTAACCCTATTAAGGGCATATGATTTCAGTATACTGGCATTTTTCATGGAATGTATATATAAATATATATATATATAATTAGCTGTATTTATCCAGTGTTGCCCGAGTAGGAGGCTTAAGAGAAAATAATTGAAGATATAGTCAGTTTTAGAATTAAAAATTTTTTTTAATTGTACCTTATTTTAATTTTTATTTTAATAAATATTCGATAAATACTAAATATATATAAAAAAAAAAAAAAATAGTTCAATGTGTTACATATAGGCAAAACAGCATTTTTGTTTGATAGTTTTATTAATACAGACTTATTTAACATATAAAGTTATCTTATGGATTTTTCATAGTCAGACCCAAATAGCAATTCGTCTGACATATTGATAAATGATTTAAAATAGCCTAGTTTTTCGTTTCTCCCTTCCACTGTTATTGGCAGGAATGTATTTCATTTGGTGTCAATTTCTTTCAGTAGCTTCCCTTGAAAGCATTTGAAATTCTTAGCAAATTCTCATGTATGTAAAGATTGAAAGTTTTTCAGTTTTTGAAACTATTTACATACAATAATTTTATAGAGATTAAAACATTACCGTAATAAAATGTGCTATAGTTTTATAATAATTTGGTTTTAGTAATAATTTCATGATTAAACAATACCATAATAAATTTAACTTTAAAAATTAAAAATAATACTTTGGTTAAAAAAAAATGCAAAATAGAAATACCAGGTAGGTTCAGCTAGTAGTTATATATAACAATATTCATAAATAAATATTAAATTATTTTTACCTATATATATATATATATATATCTTTACCTATATATATATATATATATATCATTTTTTTTATGAAAAAAATCTATAGTATTCAATTTAAAAAAATAAAAACAGTTCTACATTATAAAAAAAATGTCCCCCCCCCCCAATCATAATACCAATCTTTGTCATTATCAAGTGGAGGTCGTCAGTTTTTAAATTTGTTTTTGCCATTTTACTTGTATCACTGTAAAAAGGAATTAAAAAAAAAAAAATCTTTTTAAGCAAAGTCAGACGATTTAAAAAAAAGTTTCATAAGTTTTTTTAGAAATAACATTTTTTTTTTTTAATTTTTTTTTTTTTATATAATTTTTTTATTTTTTTTTTTTATTTTTTTTAAGCCAAGTCAGACAATTTTCTCCTCTTTAGATCTGTGGACAACACTTGGTAGTCGTTCTAGTAAGCTATAAAGTTACGCTCTCTCTTATATAATAAACAATCAACCTTGTAGATCGGCCATGCTAAGTGGCCGAATGAAAGAGTAAATGAGAGTGTGTAAAAGGAAAAACCGGACGACTAAAATGCCCGTTTTATGTACTTAGATTTTGGTAAGTATATCTACTAGGTCATGACATTAGTTGAACGAAGACCAAATATGAATGTAATCACATGAGGCCGTCGTCATCAGTCGGATTTCCTTCCCCAAATTCACGGCGACTTTGTTATTATACGTCTAAATGTGAATTTACTTCAAATGATAGTCCATCAATAAGTGGTTCACTGATACGTTTTTGATTGGCTAGAATCTGTCACATGACACGATGCTATGATGGCTGGCTGTCTGCCTGCTTGTGATTTGGAAGGCTTACCACCTCTTCGTTTAGTAAACTAGTGCACATTATCTTAATTAGCAAGAAGACTTCATTTATACCTAAAGGATTTCTTTCCGAACTCTAGTAAAGGACGCCTTCCTTTGTCACGTTAGTACAAGTAGCTATTTATATAACTTGGTGTTGACATTTAGGAGTTCTCGAGCGGATAATCTCAAGACTTTAATACCTTCTAATTCTCTGCTTAGTGACACGGCAGATGTTTTGGTTGTGTAGAAATCAGGGAAATTACTGAGCATTAGTTTAGGGCATATTGGATGGTCTGCCTGTTAGTTTTAAATTACTTCCCTTGTCTATCATCCCTTTGGGTGTGCATGTACACACACACACACACACACACACACACACACACATATATATATATATATGAGGGGAGTTTAAATTACCTACTAGACACCATCCCAGATTGTCTTCGGTCTCTTTCTAAAAGGGTTTGTCAGAACAACCTGACTTGAGGATACTTCCCCCTACAAGTTAACCCTGACCAAATATTAAAAATAACATAGTATTCGAAGCACAAATAAGATCCACTCGGTTTGGCTATTTATCAGCTTATACGAGGAATGGTGCACCTTCTCCTGGTAATGTTACCTCAAGTAACAACACTCAGCTTTATACTCCACCAGACTAGAAGAATTCTTGTCCTGGAATCCTATAAGACCAAGAGACCACAACAAAGATATACTATAACCTGATCAATTGGGGAGAGGAAAATTAATGTTCGTAACTTTACTAACTCAACGTTTGAGAGCTAAAAGAGTATTTTATTGGAACACGCGAATACCAATGTATCTCATATCGAGATCAAGCGTTAGCCCCAGGAAGGGGGCCCCTTGATTTCTGAGAACTTCGACTGAAGTAAAATGAAACAAAAGAGAGAAACTAGAATTTTAGCAGTTAGCTGGATACTTCACCAGACTAGATGAAATTCTTGTCCTGGACTTTGGTAAGACCAATAGACCGATATACTATGACATAATCAACTGGTCAATTGGGGAAAGGAAATTAAGTTTCTTAACTTCTTTACTAACTCAACGCTTGAGAGCTAAAGGAGTATTTTATTGGAACAATGAATAGCAATATATCTCATATAGTGATCGAGTGTTAACCCCCTTGAGTTCTGAGAAGTTCGACTGAAGTAAAATGAAACAAAAACAAAAAAGTGATATATATACAGGGTGGGCCAAAATAAGGGTCCTATCTTTAAATTTGAATAACTTGAATTTGAATAACTTCCACAAAATAAAAGTTAAACTCACCAAACTTTATGTGTGTGTAGACTGACCCTTCCGAGATTTTTTGAAATAAACAAAACAAATTTTAGCCGAAAAACACTTCTTAAAACTTACAAAAATTAAAGTATTGTTTTTTACACTGTTTTGAGTTTTTTAAGCAAAAATAATGTTTTCTAAATGAGGGTACGTTCCTTAGGGCTAATACGGCTCATGCTTGCTTCGGAAGGGGTCCTTTACTTATTCTAAAAAAAAAAAAAATTTAAAAAAATCAATAAATAAAAAAGTTATGAATTTTTAAAAATAGGACCCTTATTTTTGCCCACCCTGTATATATATGTATATATATATATATATGTATATATATATGTGTATATATATATGATACTAGACGTATCAGTAATCGGTTGGGTCACAACTGCTACCAGTTGTATTCTACATTGATTTCATTTAAGAATTCATAAACCGACATCTTTTAAGACGTTTTTCTCGCATAAAAATAAGTCCCCCTTTACTATGCATAGCGCTAATATAGAACTAAAGAGACTTATTATTATTTTGTTTCTGAATTTTTGAGATGAGGATTGATGATTTGTATAATTTGGGCTACTGTTCTCATCTTGGGTGTTATTCTCACAACGTTTCGGCTGCTGGTGTATTTTTTCGAACTTAGGAATATTTCTGTCAGACTTGGGAATCTAAAGGGTTGCGTTTGAAATTCCATTGAGTTCAGCAAGATGCACCTGAAGAAGGTTGGCGGTTACTTCGGCTGAAATGTGAAAATAACATTCAAGTCTAATCGAAATAGTACAATTTATCAATCCTCATCTCAAAATTTGAAATCATGAAATCAAAACCGTTCACATTTTTTTATAATACAATCCATAAAAAAAATACCCCTCCCTTAAATCTTGTAGTCACTTTTTTTTTTTTTTGTAGAAAAGATTATCACTTAATAAAAGCACAAAGATTTATTTGTTTCAAGAGTCTGTTATTTTTTTACAGACTCCGGTCACTACTACCTGATCATCCAAATAGGATCAAAGTATAGTATCTGTTCTATGTCGGGAAGAGAATAAATCCTTCTAGATTACAGCAATTTAAAAAAAAAATTTGTCCAAATCCAGAGTGCCCCTTTTTAACATCTGGATTTCCCCTGCATTAAAAACTGACCTTGTGTTAAACTTTCTCCTCATGAGAAGTAAATAGGGGTCCCAATTCCTAAACTTTCAAAAGGTCAAACTTAGCAATGAATTTGTTCTCCCTCTACGATCTACGTTTCTTATCTAACTTTGTTTTATAAGAACAGATTTTTTTCTTTTAAAGATCCTTTTTTTTTTTTTTCTGATAAATTTTCTTTCATTTTGAAGCAGCTGTTGCCCTTAGAACCATAGTTTTCAACAAAATTTCACATTGTCCGCTTTGTCATCCAAATACTGATAATTGAATTTCAATTGTCAGTATCATTTAAAAAAAAAAAAAAAAAAAAAATTTTAATTTAATTACCAACATATTACATTGGTTTCCATTTTCCTCTCCCTTCAGTCTGCATAATTTTTTTCATTCCCATAGCGTGTTTGGAAGGGTGTTTGTAAAATCAATGGCATGATTTTGAGATTGTTCTAGTGTAAACAATGAAAACGGTTCCCATAAACACTTGGCTTCCGAAACACTTGGTTTCAGAGTCATAGGCCAATGAAATAAATACTGATGAAGATTCTGTATTGTAAACGTCTAACGCGTACAATGTGTGCGCGCGCGCGATGGTGCAGCACCGTTATTTCTATATATGGGGTAGATGAATACTATGCATGTGACCAAAACTTTGTCACTACCTACGTCACAATTTCCTTCATTTCTTTTTACTCTTATTTCAGACCAGCAGGGGTACCCGACGTTACCCAGGGCTCTTCGCTCCCCCCCCCCTCGCTTTCTGCAGGCAAAAGTGTAATAATCTTTCTACCCCCCCCCCCCTCCCTGTCGCCCGGGACAAAAGCGTAACATACCATGTCTGGCGCCCCCTCGTTCAAAAAGAAAAAGAAAAAAAAAAAGAAAAAAAATCCTGGGAGTCAGTGGAGATCGAACTATCGATTTCTTTGTCTTGGTCCTTTCTCGTTACCGGGTCTGCTAAGCGGACAGCGTATAAGATTTAACAAAAAAATAGGTCACTTAAACGCCGTTTGAATCCGGGTTGCGGTTTGTACTTGCGCAAAGCGTACGGGGCTACCAAAAAACAAACAAATTTACCCCCCACCCCCCCACCCATCAAACGTTTGTTGTTCGTTCTACACAAAGAAATCAAATGTTTTTTTTCTTTTCCAAATTTTTCAATATGAAAACTGGGCGATTCAGAAAACATCAACTTCACGGTGGTCTGTCGAGTATCTCTGGAGCCTTTTGTAGACATACATACACACATACAGACAACTCTCCTTTACATAATAGAAGATGATTTTATTTTTAAATGGTTAATCCTAAAGAAATAATGTCTGACGAGGGCGCACATATGCCTAGCGTGATTTCGGATGTTGTCTCTAGATGTGTTATCCGAAAATCGACTGTTTGCTCCTCAATTCAAATTAAAGTTAAATCTTTTGCTTCCTCTAAAACATCCCGACGTTCAGACCAACCGCGTCTGGCACAAGGCCATTCGTTATCTGATCTAAACTATTGTAGATTAGTTATAGATATTGGATAATTGTTCGGTAAAGAAGAGAAAACTGTTCATAGAGTTAACCAAAATAAATTGACAAAAAAATCAATATTGCCGAATGAACAGAAAAAAATTATGCTTTGCTAGTGTTTGCACTAATATTCATGTTCATATAAAATAACGTCTCAATCAGTGAAGTTAAAAAACTAAAAGAAAGAAAAACGTCTCAAACTGGAAAGTGGGGGGGGAATCATCAATTTTTACAGAAGGAAAATAAGAAAGCAAACGTCTCATTATGGAAATAGGTTGACGGATTTTTTTCCAAATTCATGTTAGGTTGGGGGGGGGGGGGACTTGCTATTTGCTTTCTTCCTTCCCCTGAACACTTGAAATGGTTTTGTCCGGCAGTTTTGTCCGGCAGTTTTGTTTTTTTTACTCTCTCACCTTTGTGTGACGGGACATATATATATTTATCTATATACAAATTATACGTTGATCTTTATTATAGAGTGGAGGATTATTCAGCTTTAAGGGCAGGATTAAAATAAAGACGAGATCTTGTTACCTGATTAATTCTAAAAACCTTATTCATCATGTAGATTGAACTAAAACAGTCAAAGGAATCGATATACATTATAACAAGCCGGTCTAATTCCTTTGTGGCCCGGATGAAGACAACTATTCATATTCAAATTGTGGATGAAATGAAATGGTTGAAGAAAGGATCAATATACATTACTGGAGTGGGCCTGTTCAGTCAAAAATAATGGTGAGAAATATTACAAAAAAAAAATTAAAAAAATCAGAACAACATTGGAATAGAAAATTTATATTGGAATAAAATTTATTTCCATTCAAAACACCAGTTTCTTTTCAGATATTTTTTAGTGAAATTTATTTTTTGAATTTGATAAAAAAAAAATAAATAAAAAAAAATTTAAATGACAATGTACAAGGATTAAACTCACTTTTGAGTTTAATACATCCCATTTCCCTCCTCCCATCACTTCTTGTCCCATTTGCCCTTTATTGTCATCTGTTACATCATGGTCGGTAGTGATTAGATGGAAACATAGACATCTCGTCGTTCTGGTTATTGATAACAGAGCCTAGATGTGGAGTCTGGGCTAATTCATTTGTTGAGGCATCTGAGATGGTGCAAATTGGCCAACTCCAAATAAAAAAAAATTTTTTTAAATTAAAAAGTGATACATGATAAAAAAAAAAATTTCCCAAATAGAATCACACTACTTGTGTTTACATTGAAAGAATAACAAGGCATATTTCTCTCGCATTTCAAAGCATGATCATCGCGTTGGCCGAATGGTTACAAGACCAGGGTTCATAATACTTGGATCCGAGGTTCGAATTGTTCGACCGGCGATGCGGTTGCATAATTCCATACTGACAAGCGTAAAATAAAAACGCAAAACATATGTCTATGGATATAAAAATATTTATTTATTAATAATTATATATATCTCACTTTTTTTTCTTTTTTTTTTTAAATTTTATCTTTTTGTTTTTGCTGAAGATGGGGTATCCTACCGAATGCCAGACATTCACCAGCTATTTCAGACACTCCAACCGAGAGATCTTTTTAAGATTCTAACCGTGTGTGTGTGTGTCAAGATCATTGAGTGGTGGTTTCCTCCTACCCCCAAGAAAAAAAAACTTAGTTTATAAACGAAAATAGGCTCCTATATTGTAATCATATTTCAAATTTCCACAGTGAACATGACTGTCATTGTTACTCCCTCATTTCTGCTTAAATCTGAAGGTCTCTTCAACGGACGTAGAGCACTCTCATTGGTTACCAGCAGACGTAGAATGCTGAAAACATAGTCTATCAATCTCTTTGCCCGCATTTTCTTTTGTTTTTCTTTCCCTTCATCGAGTCTTCCCTTGTGATGTTATACTTTAATTTTGGTCCCCCGATTTATAAAATCGGGGGACTTATGTTTTGAGGCATGTCCGTCCGTCCGGATTTTTCTCCGCAACCATCCATTGAATTTCTCTGAAATTTTGCATGAAGTTGTAACTTTGGTCAGGTTAGAAAGTGACATTCTCCGATTTTTGAAAAGCCTCAAAATGGCAAAAAATGATATTTTTTCCCCCCATAATTTTTCATCCATCCATTCAATTTCTCTGAAACTTGGCCAAAATGTGGAGGCAATTGTTCCTAATAGAAAATAAGTATCGCTGACCTTGGAAAAAATCTGGTTCGCGCCCCCAGGGGGTCAAAAGCCCCCAAAATGGCAAAAAATGACCCTTTTCTCCCATAAGGTTTGATCCATCCATTCAATTTTTCTGAAACTTGGCCAAAATGTTCTGGATATAAAATGAGCATCCTTGACCTCAAAAAAATTCTGGTTCGCGCCTCCAGGGGGTCAAAGGGGGGTAAAAAATGCCTCAAATTGCCCAAATTTATTGTATTTTACACTCGCCACATCAAGTCACATACAGAGGGGGACCACGCACGCGCGGCTTGTTTTATTATTTATGGGAGGTAAAGTCTTTTTTTTGTTAGTGTTGTTCATCGTCTTGAAAAACATGCCCGTCCCCCATTAAAATCAAAACGCTATAAATATTTTATGTTTATATATTTATGTTTATATATTTCTATGTATAGGACTCACTCCTAAACTAATTAACCGATCATTATGAATTTTGGAACACAGCTGCTAGGCATAAAGGTGGCTCTATATTTAGTTTTAGTTTCATAAAAGGAGAGCCCTTCGTGAAAATTCAGATACCCCTGATTTTTGTAAAATTTTAACAATAGGTATTAAACATCAACTAATAAATATTCCCCAAATTTTAGTTTCTTTGGAGTATTTTAATGGGTGGGGGGGGGGGGCATAATATGGACACAACCTCCCATTTGAAAATTCAAATATTTCAGATTTGCATTGAATTTGATCCATAATCATTAGACACCAATTAGCAAGATTCTCTGAATTTCAATTTTTTTTCTTAAGATCACTTAAGCTTAAGTGTTAAATTTTAGACATTTTCTAGAATCGAAATCATGATCAAAATTGGAATAAGGATTCTAAACATAAGGTTTAGTTTGATTATATCTTATTTTTAATCTTTGTAAGGGGACATAGATGTTGTGCAAAACTGTTCTATCCGGGGATGTAATTTTACCTGTCCTGGGACGGGTGTTCTCCTAGTATAGTTTATGAATAATCTATAGTAATAGGGGTGGGACGTAATGGGTGAAAATTAGGGGTGGGACGTAATGGGTGAAAATTTTAGATTCATGCGAGTAGTATTTTTTTGTGTTCATTTATACATAAATAACACTAAACAATCAAACATTTTGAACATTTTGCAAAATTCAAAAGGTGCAGGCCAAAAATAGCCGTTAGGGCTGCACGGGACTCAAAATCCATCATTTTTCTGTGAAAAAGTGGTTTCATGCGACATTGCAGGTCCTAAAACATCTTTAAAAGCTATGAATGGATATAGATGGTTAAATCTGATATAGTACTTTAATTTAGGACCATTTTCAGGCTGTGAAAGGGTTTTCATGAATGTAAAATAGCCAAAAACTATTGGCCTGCACCTTCTTAATTTTGCAAAATTTTCAAAATGTTTGATTGTTTAGTGTTATTTATGTATAAATGAACACAAAAAAATACTACTCGCATGAATCTGAAATTTTCACCCATTACGTCCCACCCCTAATTTTCACCCATTACGTCCCACCCCTAATTTTCACCCATTACGTCCCACCCCTAATTTTCACCCATTACGTCCCACCCCTAATTTTCACCCATTACGTCCCACCCCTAATTTTCACCCATTACGTCCCACCCCTAATTTTCACCCATTACGTCCCACCCCTAATTTTCACCCATTACGTCCCACCCCTAATTTTCACCCATTACGTCCCACCCCTAATTTTCACCCATTACGTCCCACCCCTAATTTTCACTCATTACGTCCCACCCCTAATTTTCACCCATTACGTCCCACCCCTAATTTTCACCCATTACGTCCCACCCCTAATTTTCACCCATTACGTCCCACCCCTAATTTTCACCCATTACGTCCCACCCCTAATTTTCACCCATTACGTCCCACCCCTAATTTTCACCCATTACGTCCCACCCCTAATTTTCACCCATTACGTCCCACCCCTAATTTTCACCCATTACGTCCCACCCCTAATTTTCACCCATTACGTCCCACCCCTAATTTTCACCCATTACGTCCCACCCCTAATTTTCACCCATTACGTCCCACCCCTAATTTTCACCCATTACGTCCCACCCCTAATTTTCACCCATTACGTCCCACCCCTAATTTTCACCCATTACGTCCCACCCCTAATTTTCACCCATTACGTCCCACCCCTAATTTTCACCCATTACGTCCCACCCCTAATTTTCACCCATTACGTCCCACCCCTAATAGTATATCTAAGTTCTACTAGTAGGAAATTTGTTTTTAGTTAACCATCTCCACAGAAGCTATATCCAAATTATTCGACAGAGATATTTTTTTTTTTTTGTTAAATGGAAATCGCTCTAGAAAGGCATGAAGCCACTTGATGTACGGAGCTAAAATTTTAAAAATATGAGTTGTCATCTTCATATCGCTTTAATATCTGTTTTACATGCTGACATATATATTTAGAAATTGACTTTCAAACTAACCTATCTCTGACCAGGTCTTTATTTATCCCTCTTTCTCCCAAACTCACCCTTATCACTTTCTGCATGTTTTCCCTGAAAACTGATCTTGCTATCTCAACTATTCTACATCTACTAACTCAAACACTACAATTTTTCAATGTGACCAAACCAACAAAGTCTCCGTTTCTGTACACATCTCCCTATACTTTCCAAATTTAATCTTCCTTTAAGGTCATCAGATCTAAGCCTATCTAACATTCAGAACACATCCATCGTATCATTCTCATATTTCGCTCCATGCAACACATATCCTCAACCCTCACTGGTCAGTTTTTACTTCCATATCACATCACCCTGCGTACACATGACTGATAGACTCTTTCTTTCCTTGGTTCACAGTGGAACGCAGAAACAAGTCTTTAGAAATCTTTAAAATATTTCAACCCAAGAATCTGATTACAATGGTTAAAGATTCAAAGGCAGTTGCGAGTCAATTTGGTCAGATTATCAAGTATAAAAAAAAGATAGTGATTTTAAACACATTTAAAGTGTATTCATTTCTATCCGTTGGCATCATCAAATCGGAGTAAAAATATTTATTCGTGTCTTGCAGCAGTTTCATGTTGTGACAAGTGTAAACCCTCCTCCGTTAAAAGAAATTTTGCTTCGCCAGTGTTCATCTTCCACTCTATAATAATAAACCAAAAAATAATAATTAAGTAAAAAAAAAAAAAAATTTTATTTATTTATATATATATATATATATATATATATATATATATGATGATGGATTCTCCATATATATATATATATATATATATATATATATATGTGATGATGGATTCTCCCGTCGATTTCGACATATGAGTGCCCCGTCAGTAATTACAAGGGTTGCACAATCGGCAACACCTCTCCTGAGTCGGCACTGCTTGATTCCAATGGCAAGCATTTCAAGACGACTGGAAACAATGCCGAGATAAGCAGAGAGCACATACATCACCTGGTTTTCCCAAATGGTCACCCATTCAGTACTGGCCAGGCTCGACGTCGCTTAATATGTATGTTTATTTTCGTTCAACTTTTTGATGCGTGCAAAGCACTGTTTTTATTTCAAGAAAATAAACACCCATAACACAGTCAAAACACAAATTCACCTTGAAAATATGTATGTATGTGGGTATATATAGTCATGTATCTGTGTTTATATCTAGATATGTATAAATATATGTATGTATATGTAGGAGTGTATGTATGTATCTGGATGTGTATACATCTATGTGTATATATGTATTGTGTATGTATATATATATATGTATATTAAATTATATTTAAAAAAATTTGTGTGTGTATATATATATATATACTTTAAATTATGTTTTATAAAAAAAAAATTTATATATATATACATATGTATATTATTACCTAGCTATGGGCAAATAGCGTTGCCAACCACAGTGCCTAGCGTGACGACTATGGCAAAAACCCCTGAATGACAGTCACCAATAAGTCTGTCGGAAACCAGGGAGTGGTTCCTCCTCCAGGAGTGATCAAAAACCCTGATGGTGATTGTGATATGAATCTGTTCCGTCACATGAAACCTGGCTAATAATAGAAACTCGCAAACAAATCTATTTCAAGTATTTAGGGAAATTGAGAAAGCAAATAGCAAGTCAGACAGACAACCTCCGACCTCTGTTTCCATAATGAAATGTTTTCTTTTTTTTTCTTTTTTCTTTTTTCTTTTTTCTTTTTTTCTTAACTTTCCTATTTGAGACGTTTTCTTTCTCTTATTTCTTTTTTTAATTTCACCGATTCAGACGTTATTTTATATGAATACTAGCAGGGGTACCCGGCGTTGCCCGTGCTCTTTACACACACCCCTCCCCGTAGGCAAGTGTAAAAATTTCTCTCTCTTCCCCTATTGTCCGGGGCAAATGCTGTCTTTTCTCCAGTCGCCCCCTCCCCCTCATCTCCGCCTCCTCCTAGCTTCAGTTGCCTTCCCTCTTCCTCGCCCCATTGTTTGTCCCCCCCCCCACTCCCGTTGCCCGGGGCAAAAGTGTAACATCGTCGGTCGCCCCCCCCCCCCTCTCAAATTATCGACTCTATACTTGATGGATTACATCCGCAAGGACCCGTGGTGCAGTGGATATAGTATTAAGTAAAATTCAGTTCTAAGTGATAGCCATCTGAAGGTTGAAGGTTCAATCGTTGGTGTGGGCGAAGATTTCTCCCAGTCATGGCTGACGGAACGAGAGCATGCTACCTACCCCCGTGGATTAAATAAAGGGTTCCGTTCGAAATTCCATCCAGATTCCTGAGTTCAAAGAGATACACCTAAAGAAGGCCAGAGGTTACAGCGGCCGAAATGTTGTGATGATAACATTCAAGATGAGAACAGTAGTCCGAATAATCGAGATGATCTATATCATACTAAAACTGATAATCTTGCCTGAGATGAGAATTGGTGGGAGGAGGGGTAACAGTAGAATTAGTCGTGGCACCACCAGCAGCATAAAAGACAATGGTGGTGGGGGCGTTTAGACGTTAGGAGGGGGGATCATTTTCCTATATAAATTTAACGTAAATTGATCACCCACTTTTTGACCATCACAAATTTTAAAAAATTCAATTTTCATGTAGCTAGAGAATACCGGATTTTTTGGGAATTTTTTCTCAAAAAAAGGTGGAAAAATAAATGTATGTTCGTAATACACCACCACCCATTTTTTTTTTTTTTTTTTTTTTTTTTTCTCCATTTTACGGACCAATTTAAAAAAAAAAAAATTTAGTGTACAATTATTACCTATCATGCCACTAGAGAATTACTGGGGGGGGGGGGGGGGGGGGGTTAGAAATATTTTAGCTTTTGGCAACATGGTCCAAAAGTGGGTGATCAGGTTACGTTTAATTTATATAGGAAACTTGTCCCCCGTCCTAAAATCTAAAATATTTTTTTTTTTTAAATTAAAAAAAAAAACACTGAATTCTCTAGCAACATGATAGGTAATATTACAACCGAAAAAATAAATAAAAAATTGGTCAGTAAAAAAGTTGAGAAAAACGGGTGTTGGAATATTACGAACAAACGCTAAATAAGGTCTATTATTCTTCATCTCAAAAAATGCGAAGATCCTTTTTCTTTTGGATTGTTTAAGTCACCAACCGTCATCAGATGGATTGATATAGATATCATTTAGGGGTCGGGCGGCGTTATTAACTGTAAAATAAAACCAGATGATATGGGGAAAATGTGAATGCAGGAAGTTAGTGCTTGAAAACGGAGGTTGGATTTTTTTATGTGGGAGGACCATCTGTTAAGTTCCGAAAATAATCCGACAGTGGCAGTTTCCTTCAACTATTTGAAAATTTAAAAATCTACGTTGGTGCTCTTCATACCACAAAAATAAAGTAACAAACTTAAATGACCTATTTCTTCCTTCGCCACTGACATCATTACGACTTTGTTCAATTTTTAGTGTACTTAAAACTATGTCTTAACACTAAAGATTCGTTCAAGGTAGGTAATTCTGGTTCAAGGGATGTAGTTTTACCTACCTTTTCTTTTCTTTTCTTTTCTTTTTTTTTTTTTTTTTTTTTTTTTTTTTCTTAGCTTTTCCTCTTCCTCTCTCGGTTTCGATTCACGACGTGGGGGTGGGGGGGTTAGAAGACGGTTTCATCAGAAAATGATCCCCGCATTCGCACTTGAAGTCTTTCTCTTGCTAATAATGGGCATGTTTTTTTCTTGTTTATCTTCTTTGAACATAAAAGCTTATTTTAATGGAATTTAACGAATGTAAAAGCAACAAATTATGGTTAAACACATCAGTCGATACTTTCAGTATGGAAAAAAAAAATGGTATTGCAGATTAAAACCCTTCATCCCTTCTCTCCCCTAAATAAATAAGATTCTATTTTATTTAGGAAAAAAAGAAAAAAACAATTTTAGTTTCGCATATGAATTTAATGTAAAATTATCCCCATGTGTGGACCATTCTAATGTTTTAGGACAGTTAACCATTTCCCCCCCCCCCATTACTTTTGAAGTCTTCTTTGAACATATGTCAATAGAGTCTTTGACAAGATGCTGTAGCATCGAAACGTTGGTTGATTGACGTAAGACTGTAATATTGTTTGTAATTATATATATTTTCGTGAAAACAGCCTTTCTGGGAGTTGCAATTCTTGGTTTCCCTATTCGTCTATAATATATAATGCTGTTGCAAACATGATTGACCCCTTTTTTTTGTGTTTATTCACTGCATAGCTATAGATATATACTGATTTTGTAATAAAATGTGCGAGGATACAAAATTTTCACCTCTCCAATTTTTGTGATGTGACATTTCAGTTTGATTTATACCTTCAGATATGAGAGAGAAAAACGGATGTTATTAGAATGGACATAATATCACAAATGAAACGTGAAACTATTGAAAGCTAAAGAAAAAAAGAAAAAGGACAAAGAAATTTTCTCTCCTTCACAGAAGTTTCCTTATTTTTAATGTTATCTACGATGCAATAACAACCTTTTCATCTTCTATAATATAAAAGAGAGTTGTCTGTGTGTATGTATGTATGTCTGTGTGTGTGTATGTTTATATGTCTGCAAAAGGCTCCCGACACGCTCGACAGAACCCATAAAGTTGATATTTTCTGAATTATCCAGATTTCGGATGCATAATATCGAAAAATTGGAAGAAGAAGAAAAAAAAAAACATTGATCTCTTCATGTAGAACGAACACAAAATTTGTGATGGGGGGTGCTCGAATTTGTTCGTTTCTTCGTCGCCTGTTCGCTTTGCGCATACACGCCGTGCAAAAATAAAATAAAAACACTATAAAAAAAACACGGATTCTAAAAGCGTTCAAGTGACCTAGTTTTCGTCAGATCTCATACTCTGTCTGTTCGGTGCAACGGTTATCGATAGAGAACGAAGGTCAGGAGTGCGTTTCCCACCAACTCCCAAGACTTTTTTTAATTTATTTTTTTTTTTTTTTAACAATCACTTTGATATACGTTGAAGAAGGGCGGAGGGAGGGGGAAGACAGTGATAGTACTTTTAATAAGAGAAATATGTTACGCTTTTATGATGGGAGGGGGTTACACTTTGGCCCTGGGCAATGCCGGGTAAACCCTGCTAGTATATGAATAAAGTATAAATTATACTGAAACATTATATGAACATAATAAAGACTTTGTCACTTGAGATTTTCCAGTCATTATTTATGTCATAGATGATAAAAAAATTGGATGTTCTAAGTATTTTGTAAATTTTAATAAAGATTTTAACAGATATATGTGTTAAAATTACATATGCAGATACCTTCAACTAATGCAGACTGGTTCGTGGTATTACCCAAGTTTCCAACTTTGCGACTTGCAATACCTGTCCATAGGGATTAGCCCCTGGCTTCAATAAGTCTTGGAGGATTTCTCTTTACAGAATGAAGTTGATTTCACTGTTCGCCTCTGCATATCAACGTTGGTATGTAATGTTATTGGGTCAAACATAATAAACTCAATTGAAATCTGCAAAACGGGAAAAGCTTTAAAAATAAAATTTTAAAAAAATAAAAATTGAAAGATAAATTATATTTCGACCAGAAGTTTAACATATATATATATATATATATATATATATATATATATAATATATATATATATATTATATACATTTTGGTGAATTCTCTACACAGACGGATTTTTTTTCCTTTGGTGTTTATTATTTTTGACAAAGGAAGATTTTCCCCGAAATATTAAATAAATAATTTTTAATAATCATCCGGACACCACACTTGCTTTTATGTAAGATTTTAAAGAAAGAAAAAAAGTAAGCCCCCCCCCCCACTTCGATTTATTATTTTTATTCCTTCGAGCTTACAACCTATCCGACACTCTGCATTGCCCCCTCCCCTGCCTTAACATATTACTAATATATATATATATATATATATATATATCTTGTTGGTTTTCATAAACAAGTTAAGGTTTTGTCATTGTAACCTCTTCACAACTAATTCGCTATTTAAATTTGCCCTAAAGAAGTCATAAAGAGCTCTAA